>OY754964.1:21554883-22754883 GCA_963576475.1 Molanna angustata | reverse complement strand
CATGCTGCCTATTTACAAACAAAATAAGGCAATAATTTAATCGTTACACCTTCGGAAATTGGCAGGAAGACGAAAAGGTATGTTATGTGTATTAAAATAATTGGTGATTTATCATTTTATATATTTTCGCGTATTTTCAAAAAAATTTGTATGCCTTTTTTACAATTGCGTACTTTACGATGTGTTCAATATTGTACTGTTCAGTTTTTTAGATTGTTGCTAATGTAACATGTTGATTTACTATTTGTTTGTTTTGTCTTATTTCAAGGATCTCGTTTGCTGTGTATCAAGTGAAAAATTATAAACAAATCATGAAAATAAATCGTCAGATACCAACTAGAAAGTACGACGTATCCCAATCGTAAGTAGTCGATGATAATATAAAATGTTGTGAAGCCCATATAATATAATCTAAGTGTGAAGCATTGTTTTAAGTTAGATAAAGATTTTGTATTAAATTATCAGCAATCTTAGCGAGTTTTCGATTTCCCATCTTATGAATTGTCAACAGTGATGTAAATTACAAGGAAAGTTACTTTTATACTATAACTAGTGTTGAGATATTCTATACATTCTTTTGTTATAAAAATAATGGTCAATTACTCTTGATAGTAATACATTTTTAATGAATAAATATATTATTAAATACTTTCATAAGTGATAATTTCAAATTAATTCACATACTTCCAAAGGTAGAGGTGTATGGCACTCAGTTCTCACTGCCTACCCGTTTATACAGCCTTATCAATGCCAAATATGTCAAAACTCACAAATTTATTAAATATATATTTTAACTTATTTTTTCCCAATTACGATTGTCAATACTTAATCACTTTTATATTTTGGAAAATTTAGACAGACAATTATATCGCTGTAGTATATAAATTCTTTGTTTTATATTTACTTTGTGAAAAAAAATTTCAGATTCAACACATTAAACAATGGACGCAGTCCCAAGTAAATACTTTATGGAAGACAGCTATAGGTGATGTACACAGACCCCATCGCATGATTCATTGTCAGACATGTCAATGATACTTCACGAGAGTTTGAGAGTGATACAAACATATTTGACATAGGTGGAATTTAATTAGTAGAATGGTATGTACAAACCACATTTTTTCAATTTTATTACATACTTTTTATTTATTTTTGAAGTAAAACATGCTGTCATGCTTGCAATACACATAGATAGTGAATGAATAAACTTCATATAGTCAATATGAAAGTGTTCGAAAAATTTAAAACACAACAATAGGTTTTGTCATTTATATGAAAGTTTTATTGAAAAAAAAATCATTTTTAATACACAAATATGTACATGAAACTGTATGCATTGCATTGTTATTTATGTTGCTTCTCAGTAAACTAACAGTTAAAATATTATTTTAACACACACTCAATAATAATATACTGTTTGGAGACATGAAGTTAACCATCTCATAAACCCAGGAAAAAACTGTACTCGCTGGGAATTGAACCAAGAACCTTATAAATAATATAATTTTGATTAAATTGTTTTATTATACATTACAGAGTGAAAATATTGTGATAGCAGAAGACCAACCAACAATCTATCAATTGAACTGAGGTAATTTTTCATATACTTACTAACCAATACTTAGTCAAATAGAATTTGACATTTAACGCAGATATCATTACATAGAGCAATCCAGAACCATGAAGTATAATGAATCTCATTAGCTAGGACTTGTCTGCATTCTTCCAACATAACAGTTCTGACTAGTATAGAGGATACGAAGTGATATTTGTGAACAGCTTTGATTTATAAAAGGGCTGCAAATACACTGAATAATTTGAACGAGGAAAAAACCAAGTATAATAACTATCCATTTTATTGTCAGAATAATGTATCATAAATATAGTTTTCATGAGATTCATAGATGGCGTTATTAATGACCCAAAAATGAACAAATATAATTAATCTTCATCATAATAAATCAAATACAAATTCAGTGTTTTATTACATTTTTTTTATTACTTAATAATTTATAAAAAAACAATAAACCAAATTGCTATTTGAACAAACATACAAACCAATTACAATGACACTTCATTACAATTAAGAATAAATTACTTTTCACAAAAAGTGTTTATACTGCTAATTTAAATCAATTTTTCTTTACAGTATGTACATGCAGATGTGTGATAAGAAACGAGACCCAAATTTTGACTATGGTAATTTTTATAACAAACATAATTTAGTTAGACAAATATATTTTTATAATATTTTTGTACTTAGTAGCTAAGATGACCAAGAACTGTATTACATTCAAGAACGATCCCAAAGAATATTCTAGTTATTAGGAAAATACCTTACTTCACATCTTAGATAACAGAGTACCTATTAACTACTAAAGGAAGTCATCAATGATGACTAAATTGTTCAGTTTCATAAATATTATAATCAAAGTCATCTTTGTTATTTTAATAACACATTTCAATAAAAGTGATGGTCTTGTATCTTATGAAATATATTACCAAGATAGCCATTATTTTTGAATATTATTAAAACTTTTATGAAATGTCTTGTCTTGTATATGTCAAGTAGAATACCATAATTTTTTGATAACAATAACAAAGTATTATGTAATGCATATATTTTTTTACAGTTCAGGAAGAGGAGCGTATTCAAAAAAATAGCACCAAGAGGAACACCCTTGGAGGAGTAGGAACACCCAACTTTTTTGGAATTGAATTTACTGTTGTAGGGTCGATGACAGAGCGGTTAGCGCGCTGGGCTAATAATCTAGTGGTCGCAAGTTCGGATCCTGCCTCGACCGATTTTGTTCACCTATAGAACAAGCGTTTATGCTTAATTAAGGAAATGTAAGAAGATGTTTATGTACTTGTTAAACGAGAACATATTAAATAAAAAAAAATATTTTAAAAATCTGTATTCAGGAAAATTTAATTTTAAATAAAAGGAATATTTTTTAATTTGTAAATAACAATGCACTGTCCTGGCTTTGGTTTTGCTCCATTTATTCTGACTTAATGCATATTTATTTTTACTTTCTTTAGATATATTTATGACTATTGTTTTATCTTTCATTATTTATTATTGTCTATTGTTCATATATACATCTTTTTGAGTCCATTGTTTTTATCCAATTTTGTTTTATATTTTTAGTATTGTTTTTTATATTTTAATGTTATACGTATCTAATAAAGATTTATTTTATTTTAAAGAATTATCAAAACTGTCCAATGTGATCATTGTTTTGTTATGTGTCATGTATGATTGCACCTGTGTTATTGTGTGCAACTGTACTGAAATAATTGTCATCCCACACAATTGAAATTATTGAATGTCATCTGAAATTTGTAATTTTTATGCATTTATTTTTGAAATATTATATAGATGATAGAATGGTATGGACTAGTTGTAATAAGGGCAATATATCTATTAGAAAGAAAAAAAGCCCTTAATGATATATATTTTGTCATACTTTCAATGATGTGTTAAGTATATATCTTTTTGAGTCCATCGTTTTTATCCAATTTTGTTTTATTTTTTTAGTATTCTTTTTATATTTTAATGTTATATGTATCTAATAAAGATTTATCCAATGGAATTATCATGTGATCTTTGTTTCGTTATGTGTCATGTATGATTGCGTCTGTGTTATTGTGTGCAAATGTACTGAAATCATTGTCATCACACACAGTTTATATTGAAATTATTCAACGTCACCTAAAATTTGTAATTTTTATGCATCTAATAAAAAAATATTGTCAAATATGAATTTTGTTTTATTTTATTTTTTAAATATTATATAGATGATAGAATGGTATGGACTAGTTGTAATAGGGGCAATATATCTATTAGAAAGAAAAAAAAACCTTAATGAAACAGAAAGAATGTAAGATGAAAGAAAAAATATAAAAGGTCAACAGAATGAATCAAGGTATTTAATTACAGGGACAAAACCATTATCACGGTAAATATGTATAATTTAATAAAATTTATGAATGGCTAGTGCTGGATTGGTAATCCAGTGGATGAGGTTTTGAATTCTGTCTCGACTGATTTCGTTCACATTTTAGTGCTTTTTTTTTTTAATAAAAAGTGAATGTCCTTGTTAAACAAGTACATATACATCTTCCTACATTCCCTAAAATAAGCAAATAAATGCTTGTGCTATAGGTGAACGAAATCGGGAGTTTTTACAAGGACATGTTTATTTATACATATTCAATAAAAGAAAGAAAGTAATGAACCTAACATTACCTAAATCATTGTGCACATATGAGATTTGTTGTATGCTTCTTCTATTGGATTGGATGAATTACGTAGAATAAAGAGGTAAGGCTTGCTTGCTTTTAACATCTAAATCAGATTTAATCAGTAGAAAGATTCAATTTATTAGCAGTCTCTTCTATTCTAAAGCCTTTGTATTCCAGTTTCTGATTTGTAGAATGGATATATCAATGCAGTTTGAGCCTTCCTGGTCTTATTTGTCCTTGTGGTCTGGAGAGTGTGAAGCATTTTACTGGAATGTCGTCGTCCATTCTAATTAGGTATGTGATCAGCCCACCTTCGAGGATTTCATCATACCTAGCTCTCCATATAACTCTTTGTTGTATCGACGACAACAATCATCAGTATATATTATGTATCACAGTACCGTATTCTGTTCTTAGGATCCATCTTTTAAATTTTACAATGGATCTCTATGGAGCCTTCTCTGATTTTAGAAACATACTTCAAGACTGGTGTTATCGGAGTTTATTTTTAAATCATGTCCGATAGCAAAAAAGGGTCAATGCGATTTTTATATATTTTACGCATTCGTGGTAAATTTATTTCACTCACTATAATTATTTTATCAATATAATTTGTAATTTGTTCTAGAAAATCCATAATATTATATCAATTTAAAATGAAAAATACAAAATACGATGCATAGAAATAGCTACCAAATACGTTAAACCGATGTAAAACCTGGGGTCTAGATAGTTTAGGGTGACAGCTGAAATTCTCGCGACTTAAACCAGGTTTAACGACAATTCGAAGAAAGTAAGTACACTTTTTTGATAAATCTCGCCAAATTTGGTTCAACGTACGTAGAACGTCTGAACAAAAAATAGTAAGTAAGGCCGACAATGTTTTATAAATTAAAATCCCGATCGGCCAGCCAAGAACCTGATACCCTCCTCCCAAGAGGCTTTGAGGTAGAGCTCACTTTTTTTTTCAATGTCAAAAATGGAATTTGATATTCCACACATAGTCGCTGAACGAAATTGGAAAAAAACTAAACAAAAATTGATGCCGTGGTCTGACAATACACAAATGTCAAGTGTCAGCGCACAAACGCCAGACGGCACGGTCATGTCACAAGATAAAATGATAAAATTTGAAATAAAATAAATAATAAAAATTGGTAATAAATTAGGACGTCACAAATCAAAATTAAATAGAGTCAATATTGGACGTCACACGTTAAAATGGATTCAATAAAATAAATAACTTAAAATCACACAGCCGAAATATTGTCACATAAAATAAAAGAATGTCACAAGTATTGTTTTGGGGCACACATAATTTTCTCTTCTCGGCCATGGGCGTGCTGATGCACCACCAATGCCGGAATGGATCGTCGTCGATGGGCGAAGGGGCAAGGCTATCGGCGACAGCAACCTCGGGTCCCAGACACCGGCAAATGCCGGTTGGGTGACTGGCGGGAGCGACAGCGGCGGCGCGAGCCTCAAGGAGACGCAGGCCGTCGCTCCAGGGTCCAGCGCGACCCAACAGCGTTTGGAACACTTTCCAAACTCAGCACCCGCTTCGGTCCAGGAAAGCGGCTCTCTCGCCGAATGGAGGTGCGCCGATCCATCTCGGCACTCCAGGTGTCACATCCATGGCTGCCTATGTGAAGCGAGCCTAACCGACACCCTCTGGTGCGGTTTGCAGCTGCTCTGGCCACAGTGAGCGCGGTCCGTGCAGACACGACGCGTGTCTAATTTCGACTGTTACTGTCACTTCTAATGTCACATTTTTGGAGTTTATGTTATTGTTAAAATCTATTTCTTTTTTTATTCACACACTATTTTATCATAAATGTTGGTTTGTGGTCAGATGATTTGGCGCCGAATTTAAATAAAAATAACGCGAACAGGAGAGGTCGCATCAAACCAACAAAAAACCAGCTGATAGCTGTCAAAACGAAAATTCGTGTTCATAAAGACAACATTTGGTGTGTTACCATAATAATCCTTATATCCGGTGGTAATCCTTATAATTGGTGGGTTACCATATAAAAATGGAATCTGTATTGAGAAATAACAACTTCGATTAATTTAAGATGTAAAATTGCAAAATAAGGAAACCACCTTTCTATAACAGCAATAAATTTTAAGCTGTCAAAGTCAAACTTATGAAAGGTCTAAAAATCAAACTAGAATAGATGAGAAATACGACAATTACAAACAATAGATTATTTTTATTTTTTATTGAGTTATTTTCATATTCCAAAATAATGCAATCAAATCGTGTTTTGTATATTTGTTTCTATTTTGCATAATTATAACAAAGTAAAATAATGGCATATACTGTACAAAATTTAGTACACGCTGTTTCAGTATTTTATTCAAGTGAACACAGAGATAGAGCTGAAGCACATAAATGGTTGACAGCAGCTCAAAGTTGTCCAGAGGCATGGAGCTTCGTTTGGGAGCTTTTACAGTCTCAAAAGGTAACCCAAATATTCATTTGTGCAGTACCTTTAAATTTAGTCCAATATAAGGTAATTATTGAATTGTGGCTTAATGAAGAACTCGTACAAATAGACTATATTTAATATAGCTTTCACAATGTAGATTTTGTGCAGTCTGATTTGAATGAAAAAGTCAAATCTAAACAGCTTCAGTAATTGATTAAAATCAATTCTAGGCAAAAATCAAGCTGAAAATTTTTTTAGTTACAGTTCTGAATTTAATGTTTTTTAGGGCACGGAAATTCAGTTTTTTGCAGCTACAACTCTTCACACAAAACTTCAGGGATGTTGGGCAGAGGTTCCACCAGATAAATACGATGAATTAAAAAGTCGAATATTGGAAGCAATTGCATTGTTTTCTCGTGGACCTAAAATAGTATTAAACAGACTTTGCATTAGTGTATGTATTTTTTTTCTTTTTGTTTTTGATTAATTTGTGATATCAAAATAATATCAAATAAATAAAATCATGCATAGAAAAATGCTGAATTTGAAAATCGAGATGTGCAGAGGTTCCACCAGATAAATACGATGCTGAATTTGAAAATCGAGATGGGCAGAGGTTCCACCAGATAAATACGATGAATTAAAAAGTCGAATATTGGAAGCAATTGCATTGTTTTCTCGTGGACCTAAAATAGTATTAAACAGACTTTGCATTACTGTATGTATTTTTTTTCTTTTTGTTTTTGATTAATTTGTGATATCAAAATAATATCAAATAAATAAAATCATGCATAGAAAAATGCTGAATTTGAAAATCGAGATGTTACTCAAAATCATTAAATGATATTGTTATCGTAAAACAACTTGAACCAGTCACGTTGGTGCGCAGATTGCAAATTTGTGTCATTTTGCTTCTGGTTGATGTATGTGCAAACCGCCCCCCTCCATGTCGAAAAGGCTCAAGAAATTTGGGGGGATATATACATTATACCTATTACACTATCACAATTTATTCTGAATAACTTATATTAAGTTGCAAAACTTTCTAACTGAAGAGCAAATAAATAAATGTAATTCTTTGGAACAAATTTAATATCCCAAAATTTAAATTACGTTTAACAATGTGCACATAAATTATCATTATTCAAAATATAACATATGCAGTTGCACTGCAAATCTGATCCAACAACTTTTATATAATTACATCCTTTTATTTGTTATTCATATTTCTTCATTCATGAAAAGTTTTTTATCTTATATCCATTTTTATTTATTGTGAATAAATTGATTATTGCAGATAGTCAAGTTTTACTCTTTAAATACATATATTCATTATTTTCTAATTTCAGCTTGCTGCTTTTTTATTGCAACAAGGTGGACGTGGAATTTTAGAAACAGTAGAACCACTTTTAACATCTCAAAATGCAGCTATTATTTTGGAAATATTATCTGTTGTTCCTGAGGAGGTATCTAAATTGAATTATTTATGCTTTACAAAATTTTAATATTCTGTGTGTGTATTTTGAATTTTATTTAAGTATTTAAATGTAATTATGGGTTTACATTATTTTTATTTTATAATTTCCATACTTTGTACAGTAATATGTGCAATACATTACTAAGAACTTTCAAAGCTTCATTAAATAATATATAAATAAATATATCCATCGTAAATATATTGTAAACTTTTGGTTCTGTATATCAATAAAACAAATTTCCTATGTACCTGATGTATATATTTTTTTCTTTTTCAGTTTAATAGTATGACAATGTCAGCAAATAGTCGATCTGTTGTAAGAAATAATCTTCAACAACTTACACCTCAAATACTTGACTTAGTTACTAAGCACCTTCATATAGATACACAAAGGTATACATATTGAATGTTTCTAACTCCCTTTTTTAATACACAGTTTTTTTCATTTAACAAAATGTTCTTTAAATATGATATTACTTGATAGGACATTTTTCCCATGTTGCTCTACTGTGTTATTGTCCTCATTATACTGTCTATTTGACTCAGTCGATACGGTAGTTTATTCTACAAAGATATACCAGTCACTGCAAAAGAACGATCAATGAAATTTGTTTGATACACTCAGTTTAGTGCTTTTCTTTTTACTTACTATACACATTATCTGATAATATCTGATTTCTTTTTCCTTTCCTTTTCTTCTATTTATCCTTTTATTTTCCTAGTATTGCTATGAACTGTTCTTAAGTTTAATCTTGTCTTGTTTTTACTTCTGTAATCTTTATTTTCTCTTCATTTTTGTCATGTGATTACCTTATTGCTATAGTTCACACTGCATTGTACATTTAACATTTACTCTGATTGGTTAGAAGAAATTGCCATTTGGCAATAAGCCTGCCAGTGTACAAATTATATGTACTGAAAATTTCAAATAAATAAATTATATTCTCATATACATTTTAATTTTGTACCTTCTTTATGTGATTAAATTCAAGGCAAATAATGTGTCAAGAAGAATGGTGTCATCAAGTAAGTGTTTGGCAAAGCTCTTGTCAATGTGCTGCTGTGTGGTTAGAATTAGGAGGAACTGTACCAGTTCAGTGTTCTTCTGTCCTTACAGCAGCTCTACAAGTTTTACATGCAGTTTATTGGTAAATATTCCATTTTACAATGCAATCTCTTATTAATTTATGTATATTTTCATGCTAAATTTACTCTTAGGAATTTCATTATTTAAAATAATGTCAATTGATCAAACTCAATTTTATATTATATAATGTTACCGATGCAGATATTTTCATCAATAACAATGGTACATACATACTATTGCACCATGTCCCTGTTATTGGGATAGGTAGAGAAACCGGACGCCATACATTTCTGTCTTTGCATAAATTCATTGCCTCTCTCACATTCACACACCTGCTATATACAATTTTATATTATATAATGTTACCGATGCAGATATTTTCATCAATAACAATGGTACATACATACTATTGCACCATGTCCCTGTTATTGGGATAGGTAGAGAAACCGGATGCCATACACTTCTGTCTTTGCATAAATTCATTGCCTCTCTCACATTCACACACCTGCTGTATACAATTTTATATTATATAATGTTACCGATGCAGATATTTTCATCAATAACAATGGTACATACATACTATTGCACCATGTCCCTGTTATTGGGATAGGTAGAGAAACCGGACGCCATACATTTCTGTCTTTGCATAAATTCATTGCCTCTCTCACATTCACACACCTACTATATACAATTTTATATTATATAATGTTACCGATGCAGATATTTTCATCAATAACAATGGTACAAAAAATTAATTAATTTACAGTGGGGGCTCAAAAAATTAGAGCCACCCATAATTTATCACAAAAATTGTGTTTCAGGTTCATAATCAGTATTAAAAACTTTAGATATGCTATTTATTGTTGTTTCAGTTTATCACGCCATTCCTTGTGAATATTTTTTTAGAATAACAACACTGTTTTACTGTTTGTTATGAAGTTAGCTGCGTTACAATGAGAAATGTCACAGTTTTACACCACGTGTGATATTGAACAATAGCAATTTATTCTGAAGTTTTATGGTTTATAATTTTTATTTTACAAGAATATTCGTACTTCTTTCTTTTTTTATATGCAAGTAAGTTATTTTTACCATATTCCATTATTTATTTCATTTATCAAGTCTTTTTTATATACTTTTTTTACACTTTTTGATAACCTCATTTTTTTCAAGTTTTTCAAAAATGGGCAGACAGCAGGACATCTCTTCATCCAAACTTGGTCAGATCCAAGGCTTCATATTGAGTGGAAACCATTCAAATAGACATATTGCCAAGTCTCTTAAGGTTTCCAGAGCAACTGTTGATAGAATTAAGAGAAAAATGGACAATTATGAGCCCATACAATCAGTTAAGAGGAAAAATTGTGGGCGAAAGCGTATTACAACACCACGAACTGAAAGAAAAATAAGGGATATTGTTCTTGAAAATAGAAGAAAGTCAAGAAAAACGCTTAAAGAAATAATAAATGAAGAAGGAATTGCAATATCTCTTGGTACGCTTCGCAGAAGACTGGCAGAACAGGGATTCAAAGCTTGTAGACCAGCAAGAAAACCGAGACTTACGCAAGCAATGAGGGAAAAACGTCTCCAATGGGCCAAAGATCATCGCCATTTTACTATTGAGGATTGGAAAAATGTAAGTTGATGATGTAGTCATCATACCATTACAATTTAAAAGGATAAAGGCTCATTTTTCAGTAAATTAGAATGTTTTACCAACTCTATGTGAATATTTTCTCTATTTCTAGGTTTGTTTCTCCGATGAGTCCTGTATTGAAATTTTGATGGATAAATCAAATTTTGTACGACGAAGAGAGGGTGAAAAATTTAAGGAAGAATGTCTCGTGCAAAGGGTGAAGCACCCATTAAAGATTATGGTCTGGTCTGTCATCAGTGGTCAGGGTACTGGAAGACTGTACATTGTTAAAAATACCATGCGTCAGGACCAATACATTGATGTCCTCAAAGATAAACTGATTCCTCAGGCAATGGAATGGTTTCCAAATGGAAAATTTATATTCCAACATGACTCTGCACCATGCCATAAGGCAAAAAGAGTCACATTGTTTTTACAGGCACAAAAAATAGATGTCCTACCCTGGCCAGGAAACTCTCCAGAACTAAATCCCATTGAAAATTTATGGGAACTACTAAAACGAGGGATTTCGACCATATTGGTCACAAATAAAAGGGATTTGATAGAATGATTAATAAATATTTGGCATCATAATGATAATTTAAAAAAACAGTGTGAAAATTTAATAAACAGCATGCCTAGAAGAGTAGAAGCAGTGATTGCTGCAAAAGGTGGACATACAAAATATTGACACGCATTTGGTTTTCATATGTTTTTTTTCAATTCTAATAAATAAATTCCTTTTTTATATACATTTTTCAATTCTATATACCCATATTTTTAAAATACAATTGATATATAATGGTCCGTAAAAATGAAATTAGAGAATTATACCAAAAAAGTCTAAAAATAGTAAAAATGTTGGGTGGCTCTAATTTTTTGAGCCCCCACTGTACATACTATTGCACCATGTCCCTGTTATTGGGATAGGTAGAGAAACCGGACGCCATACACTTCTGTCTTTGCATAAATTCATTGCCTCTCTCACATTCACACACCTGCTGTATACAATTTTATATTATATAATGTTACCGATGCAGATATTTCATCAATAACAATGGTACATACATACTATTGCACCATGTCCCTGTTATTGGGATAGGTAGAGAAACCGGATGCCATACATTTCTGTCTTTGCATAAATTCATTGCCTCTCTCACATTCACACACCTACTATATACAATTTTATATTATATAATGTTACCGATGCAGATATTTTCATCAATAACAATAGTACATACATACTATTGCACCATGTCCCTGTTATTGGGATAGGTAGAGAAACCGGACGCCATACATTTCTGTCTTTGCATAAATTCATTGCCTCTCTCACATTCACACACCTGCTATATACAATTTTATATTATATAATGTTACCGATGCAGATATTTTCATCAATAACAATGGAACATACATACTATTGCACCATGTCCCTGTTATTGGGATAGGTAGAGAAACCGGACGCCATACATTTCTGTCTTTTCATAAATTCATTGCCTCTCTCACATTCACACACCTGCTATATACAATTTTATATTATATAATGTTACCGATGCAGATATTTTCATCAATAACAATGGTACATACATACTATTGCACCATGTCCCTGTTATTGGGATAGGTAGAGAAACCGGACGCCATACACTTCTTTCTTTGCATAAATTCATTGCCTCTCTCACATTCACACACCTGCTATATACAATTTTATATTATATAATGTTACCGATGCAGATATTTTCATCAATAACAATGGAACATACATACTATTGCACCATGTCCCTGTTATTGGGATAGGTAGAGAAACCGGACGCCATACACTTCTGTCTTTGCATAAATTCATTGCCTCTCTCACATTCACACACCTGCTATATACAATTTTATATTATATAATGTTTCGATGCAGATATTTTCATCAATAACAATGGTACATACATACTATTGCACCATGTCCCTGTTATTGGGACAGGTAGAGAAACCGGACGCCATACACTTCTGTCTTTGCATAAATTCATTGCCTCTCTCACATTCACACACCTGCTGTATACAATTTTATATTATATAATGTTACCGATGCAGATATTTCATCAATAACAATGGTACATACATACTATTGCACCATGTCCCTGTTATTGGGATAGGTAGAGAAACCGGATGCCATACATTTCTGTCTTTGCATAAATTCATTGCCTCTCTCACATTCACACACCTACTATATACAATTTTAAATTATATAATGTTACCGATGCAGATATTTTCATCAATAACAATGGTACATACATACTATTGCACCATGTCCCTGTTATTGGGATAGGTAGAGAAACCGGACGCCATACACTTCTGTCTTTGCATAAATTCATTGCCTCTCTCACATTCACACACCTGCTATATACACTTTTTTTTTTCACCTGCTATATACACCTCTAACGTTTTCTTAACAATTTACAATTGATTATTTAATATTTTTCAATAACTCAGTGGTAGTTCATAATTATAAATTAAATTTAAATATTTTAATTATAAAAATAAAATAAATTACAGTTTTAAATGAAACACAAAATATTTTTGCTTGATTTTGTAGTTAGTATAAATTGTGCCTCTGCTGATGCTAGCAGAGACTAGTGAAAGCGCTTAGGCCATTGAATTCACTTGTTTGTGAAACTAAACTGTGTTTCATAAATAGAAATTTTGATGCACAATTGAATAAATCATTACATGTCTATAGCATTTTTTCCGTATCTTTGTTTTTTTGCAATATGTTTGTGGCGGAGCATTTATAATGTCTAACAACGTTTACAACGTGTGGCGGAACAATTGCTAAGAAAACAGAATGTTCTAGAAAATGAAAGTCTATATATACTGGAAAACCAACGAAGACGGGCACTGCCATTTGAATACTCTCCCGCGACAGTTAGCTCATCTTGTGTAATATTGTTTATTTAATGTATATTGTGAATAAAAGCTGAAAATATATCTTGTTAATTTTGTCGACGGATAATTCGTGGTGAAACTCCATTATACTAGGTATAAATGAAAACACTAATAAGTTTTAGTTTCACTATTTAATTTTAACACTGGCACTGACCGGTATCGATCTGTTAAAGATCATCGTCAGAGTGCGCGAAATGGAAAGTGAACAGAGTATAAATAGGTATGACTGAAATATTGGTACACAACCTTTTTACTCTACAAAAAAAAAAAGGTTGTGTACCAATATATATAGGGTCCTCATATATATATAGGGTCCTCACTAGAAAAAATTCAGATATCTCTTCAAAAGTATTTACCATCAAGCATATTGACGATTTGGATAGAATAATTGAGTAATTGCTGAAGTTAACTTATTTCAGTCTTTTTTATGTTATTTTTATATAAGAAATGGATTTGGATTATCTTTTGGATTTGAATGATGATTCAGGGGTAAGTCATGATATTGATAGTCCTTTAACATGTGAAGCATTTTTGAATGACTCAAAACTGTCTATATTTTGTATGAATATTAGAAGTATCAACAAAAATCTTGATGAAACACTTGTCATCTTGAACTCTATGAGACATTGTTTTGATATTATAGTATTGAGCGAAGCTTGGTTAAAAGAGACAATGACTATACCTAATGTTAATGGTTTCTCCACTTATAATACAAATAAAAGCACTTTTCAAAATGATGGAATTGTCATTTATATCAAAAAAGATATATCAGTGACTGTGGAGGAAGTATCCATTCCTTATGCGAACTGCTTGAAACTTCTACTAAATAATGCAATCAGCTTTATAGCTATTTACAGATCTCCATCTCAGGCAAATATAGATACTTTTCTGCAGGCTCTGGATAATTTGCTTTCTTCGGAATCAATGCATCAGAATTTAGTTTTGTGTGGGGATATTAATATAAATATCCTAGATACAGATAGTACAAGAACACAACAATATTTGTCGCTTTTGACATTCTATGGATTAAAATCTGTAATTAATTCACCTACTAGAATTTCACAAACAAATACAAGCTGCATCGATCATATAATGATTAAATCCAAACTCAATCATCAAGGAGCTGTTTACAGGACTAATATTACAGATCACTTTGCCACAGTGTTAAAATATACCAATCTCACTCTAAAAATAATTCACAAGAAGGAAGATATATACAAAATAATTGTCGATAATGAATAGTTGAAAATAAAGTTAAATAGAGAATTTTGGCACTCCGTTTTAAATTCAAATAATGTGAATGAAGCTACTGTAAACTTCATAAAGTGCTTAAAAACTCATATTGATAATTGCTCATCAACGAGAATAACACATATTAATACCAAACACTTAAAACCATGGATTACTTCTGGAATCATCAAATGTCTCAAAAATCGTGATAAACTACATATTAAACAACGAAGGGATCCAAATAATAGAGAACTACTAGCCTACTATAAGCGATATAGAAATTGGTGCACCAAATTAATTAAAATAATAAAGCAATCATACTATAAAGAGAGGCTTAATAAGGCTGATGGTGATACTAAACAACAATGGAAAATTATAAAAGAAGCTGTAAATTTGCAACAAGATACTCCTTCCCTAAAGAAACTTAAAATAAATGATAATATTGTGCTATTGAAAGATAACCCTAACTTATTAACTAATCATGCCAATAACTTTTTTAGTGAAGTAGGTCAAAAATTTGCCAATAATTTGTGTAAATTAAACAAAACTACTGAAGAAGTCCTGGTGAACAACTTCCAACCAGCTTACAGTGATCATTGTTCAAACTTTTATTTTAAACCGACAAATGATGCTGAAGTATCAAAAGTAATAGGTGATCTTAAATAAGGCTTCTCTAGTGGTAGTGACGGCATCAGTTCTATGATTTATAAACAGCATTGCTCAAATTTATCTAAACCTATATCACACCTTGTAAACCTTAGCTTTAAGACTGGTATATTCCCTGATCATTGCAAGAGTGCCAAAGTGATTCCCCTTTTCAAGGGAGGTGACAGTTTAAATATAAATAATTACAGGCCTATATCTCTACTTAATACCTTATCTAAAATAATTGAGAAACTAGCTAAAGTCAGGTTAATATATTACGTTGAATCTAATAAAATTCTTTCAACTAACCAATTTGGTTTTAGAGAGAACATGGGGACAAGTGATGCTATTCTAAAGTTGATTTCTATGATAGTAAATGCGCTAGTTGCGGGTGACAAGGCTATAGCTTTGTTTTTGGATTTATCGAAAGCATTCGATACTGTTTGTCATGGTATCCTTCTCAAAAAACTTAAAGCACTCGGCATTAACGATAAGACTTTGAATTGGTTTAAAACATACCTTTGTGGTAGAACACAATACGTGGAAATTGATGACTATAAAAGTTCGAATAATCAAATTTCATATGGTGTTCCACAAGGCAGTGTTATTGGCCCAATTTTATTCTTAATATACATAAATGATCTGTGTAACTTAAATATTTCTGGCACTATTGTTACTTTTGCGGATGATACCGTGTTAATATTTACTGGCAATTCTTGGGAGGCAACATATTCAAAATGTAATCTTGGATTAAATGTTGTAAAAAATTGGCTTGATCACAATATTTTGACCTTAAATTCAAGCAAAACTAAATATATTACTTTTAGTATTTCTTCCAAAAGCCAACCTTCAATTCAAAAACCTGTAATAATACATAATTGTTCTCATACTTGCACTTGTGAATCCTTAGAAAGAGTGGACAGTATCAGGTATCTTGGTGTAAAAGTTGACAAATTTTTGAAATGGAATGAACACATACTTCTTATATCTAATAAAATTAGAAGATTAACATATATACTCAAAGATCTTCGATATGTTTTGGATAAAGATAAACTGAAAACTGTATATTTCTCTTTTGTTCAGTCTTTGCTGTCATATGGCATAGTATGCTGGGGGGGTTGTTACAGAACAAATTTAGAACCATTAAATATAGCACAAAAATTGATCCTGAAGGTCATGTATAGAAAAAAATTTGTATATCCATCTGAACTATTATATAATGAGTGTAAAGTTATGAATGCTAGGGAGCTTTACATTTTGAAAGCACTGTGTAAATTTTACAGCTGCATTGATTTGGCACAGAGAACTCAGCAGGTGCGTTTCACTAGACTGGGAGCTTCTCTAAATTATCAGCCGATAATTGTTAAATCAACATTTGGACAGAGAAATTATTTTTATCATGCACCATTACTGTTTAACTTCCTTCCAAATAATATAAAAGCATTGAAAACGCTTGCTTTGTTCAAGAGCAATGTCAAGCAGCACATTTTAATTAAAACCTCTCCCATCAATTCATTTTTATTTTAATATTTTTATTTTTTTGGTAGCCTTTGAAGTATATGGTCACCCTATACATGTCATGTTCTTTTGTGTTAGTTGTCTGTGTGTTGGGTGCATAGATATTATTGTCACAGTTATCTTCCTTGTGCCCAACTGCAGACAACATTGTAACATAGTATTTGTTAAAAAAATATTTTTTTTGACTTAGTGTTTGTTAATGTTTTGTTATTCAATATTCAAAAATTATAATATTGTTCTTATTTCACTCGTTGTTGTAAAGTCGCTCATCTCGATACAGGTTCAACCCTAGTGAGATGATTGACTGTAATGTTTTTTATGTTCCATTATAATTGTTGACAAAAAATAAATAAAAAATAAAAATATTTCAGTCATACCTATTTATACTCTGTTCACTTTCATTTTCGCGCACTCTGACGATGATCTTTAACAGATCGATACCGGTCAGTGCCAGTGTTAAAATTAAATAGTGAAACTAAAACTAATTAGTGTTTTCATTTATACCTGTAAATATATAATTATTGGTTTTCACTATCATATCTACATTAACACCTGGTATAAATTCATATAGAATATTTCGAAAATAATAATTAACATAATTATTATATACTAGCTTTTATGTCCCGCCGTTGGCCAAGAATGTAAATTAGTGAAGGAATAAGCAATCGTTTATATACCTACATAATATTGTCACACATAATTTTTTTTAACCGTAGTATGAAAAGTAGTTTGAAATTTAATCGAGTTTAAGCGGTGTAAAATCTTAAAGTGATGGCCACAATCCATTTGCTTTTATATATAAGCACATACAATTTCTGCACGCATGGACTATGGGAAATGATTTTAAATATGACTTATTATAAAAAGACAACGTCGTAAAGAGTTTGGATTTGGCCACAACCCCTATTTTTATATATTGTCATCGAACGCAAATAATGTGTTTTAAATATTTAGTAATTTTGGATGATGGGAAATGGTTTAAAAATTGAATAAACAAAAGTACTGAAAATATTCAAGTGTTGGTCCCGTCCCATTCGTTTTTATATTTTTCGTCAAGTGTGCATATAGTTTATTATAGTTTTGCACAATAAAACTGATAGACTTAAAACTGACACATAAGTCTACATTACAGAAGAAGAAGACTTAAGCTATGTTAAATAGTTTTTAATATGAATATAAACGTTGTGAAGATCCAGCAATGGCCACAACCCCGATTTTTTATATATTGTCATCAAAATGAAATGTGTAGTTATTGAAAATTAAGCAATATATGATGATATAATAAATGGTGTAAATTTGATTGAACAAAAGTAATGAGAAGATTCTAGTGTTGGTCATATCCCATTCGTTTTTATGTATTTTCATCAAGTATGCATGTTGTTTATAATATTTCGTTACAATATAGACTATTAGACATAAAACTAATCCAAAAGACTAAATAAAAAAAGAAGTAGAAGTATAAAACTATAACAAATAGTTTGTAATAAAAACTGACCCAATGGTCTACATAGAAGATGAAATAGAAGAATTACACATTAGGAAATGTATTATATAAAAAACTGACCAAAATGTCTTCATAAAAGAAGAAGAAGATGAATTGAACTATAGGAAATATTTTATATAAAATTCACCCAACATCTACATAAAATAAGAAAACGAAGAATTAGACTAAAGGATAGTTTGTTTAAAAATAGTTTGTTTAAAAACTAACCAAAAGGTCTACATAAAGGAAGAAGAAGACGAATTAGACTATAGGAAATAGTTTGTATAAAAACTCACCCAAGGTCTACATAAATTAAGAAAAAGAAAAATTAGACTATAGGAAATAGTTTATTTATGAACTGTCCCAAATGACTTCACAAAAGAAGAGGAAGAAGATTTAAACCCCAAGAAATAGTTTGTAGAAAAAATCACCCAAAGGTCTACATAGAAAAAAGAAGAATTTCACTATAGGAAATAGTTTGTAGGTATATTGAATGTGTATTATAGTTAACCTAAAATAGTTTAATAATTTTCCTATACAAAATCAGTATATTCTTGGTTTTTAAGTAGTAAGTATTAGGTATGTAGGTACCTACCTACAATGATGTTCTAAATTAATTCGAATTCGATTTATAACAAATTTTATTTGAATATCAGAATGTGTCCGTTACCATAGTAACCATGTTCCAACATGTGAAAAATATCAAATGTTATGGAGACATTTTTTGAATATGTAGGTACCTACATTGGTTTGTTCGATGCCATAAAAATGAAAATTGTCAGAAAAATCAAATATTTTAAACAAATTATGCAATTTTATTACGCCTATATCTTTACTAATAATTAACAGACTTTTACAATATATGTCTTAAAACTTGCTGTAATGTCTTGTGTTTCATTTTATTATTTCATAATCACATTTATTTCATTTATTTCATTTACATTTATTTTAAAGAACATATTCATTCGGTAGGAAAATTAAATATCGTATGAAAAGATATTAAAATGGCGGGGTTATATGTACATTTGTACAAAACGCTTACTTTAAAAATAAGTTAAACATTATAATTAGACAAAATATTCACCATGTTTTTCACTTAAAAGCTAAGTTATACTTGAAAATATATTTTTTTCGTGTAAATACGTACTTCTAACTTTTAAACTAACAGATATTTGCGTGCAAAATGTACACTTTTTTGACAGATATGACTTGGAAAATTTTGTATGAAAAAAATAATTATTGAAATATCTTTAAAATTCAGCATTTTAATCGCATTATTTTTAGCGTGACACTGCATCAGGTATACTGGTACACGTTCGCACATAAATTAGATTTTTAGATGCTCTTGGTTTTTCAAAAGGCGTGAGACAAACACACACACACATACACACACACACTAACATATTGATTGCTTTATTACTTTAGACTAGCTTTTATGTCCCGCCGTTGGCCAAGAATGTAAAATTGTGAAGGAAAAAGCAATCGTTTTTATAATATTGTCACCCAATTATTTTGCAAAATCGGACTATGAAAAGTTGTTTGAAATATGATTGAATTTGATTGTAAAATGTTCAAGTGATGGCCACAACCCATTATTTTTTATATATTGCTATAAAGTGTGAATGAAGTATAATATACAATTTCTGCATGCATGGACTATGCGAAATGGTTTTAAATATGACTGTTTATCAACGTTGTAAAGAGATTGGTTTGGCCACAACCCCCATTTTTAAATATTATCATCGAAAACAAATTGTAATATGTACTTACCTATTGAATATTTAGTAATTTTGGATGTTGGGATGTGGTTAAAATTTGATTAAACAAATGTACTGAAAAGATCCAGTGTTGGTCACATCCCATTCGTTTTATATTTTTTCATCAAGTGTGCATTATATTTTTGCACAATTAGACTGATGAACTTAAAATTGACACAAAAGTCTACATTAACGAAGAAGAAGAAGACTTAAACTATGGTAAATAATTTGAATATAAACGTTGTGAAGAATTCAGTAATGGCCACAACCCCCTTTCTTTAAATATTGTCAACGAAATCAAATATATTATGTAGGTGTTGAAAATTATTCAAAATAGGATGATATAAATGGTTTAAATTTGATTAAACAAAAGTATTGAAAAGATTCTAGTGCAGGTTACATCGTCACATCCCACATCCCATTCGTTTTTACATATGTATTTTCATCAAGTGTGCATATCTTTAATAATATTTCTGCACAATAGACTATTAGACTTAAAACTAACCCAAAAGTCTAAATAAAAAAGAGAAGAATAAGTATAAGACTATAAGAAATAGTTTGTATAAAAAATCCCAATGGTCTACATAAAATAAGAAAAAATACATAAAATAGAAGAATTAGACTATTGGAAATAGATTGTATAAAAACTGAGCAAAAGGTCTTCATAAAAGAAGAAGAAGATTAATCTATAGGAAATAGTTTGTATTAAAACTGTCCTTAAAGGTCTACATAAAATTAAGAAGAAAAATAATTAGACTCCAGGAGCCGTCGCTTCAGACCCTTCAGTACCTCCCGTCCCATCAGGCCCTTCAGTACATCCCGTCCCTTCGATCCCTCATCACGTCCCTTCCCATCAGGCCCTTCAGTACCTCCCGTCCCTTCAGGCCCTTTTATACCTCCCGTCCCTTCAGGCCCTTTAGTGCCTCCCTTCCCTTCAATTACATCCCGTCCCTTCATTCGGGTAAGAAAAGTTTAAATCCAGAAACCATCCTGGAAGAACCGCGAAGAGATGTAAGCACGGTCTTCTTTTCCCAGGATACTCCACCTTTATAGGTAAAATGACCAAATACACGATGAAGAAGAAGAAAAAAGTTTAAATCCAGAAACCGTCCTGGAAGACCTGCGAAGAGATGGAGGGACAGTCGGACCTTCTTTTCCCAGGATATTCCGCTTTCATTGGTAAAATGACCAAATACACGAAGAAGAAGAAGAATAAAAAAAAAGTTTAAATCCAGAAACCACCTCGGGCACACGCTCGACAATTCGCCAAAGTTTCATTGTAATCGGACATACGGTTTAGGAGCACATCGCTTGCATACATTCATACATTCATAAATAAATAAATAAAGTAATTTTCCGATAGGAAATCAGTATATTGTTGATATGTAAGTAAATAATAATAGGTAGGTACCTACCTACAACAATGTTCTAAATAAATTCGATTCATAACAAATTTTATTTGAATATCAGAATCTTTCCGTTACCATAGTAACCATTCCAATACGTAAAAAATATCAAATGGTTTGAGACATTTTTTGAATATGTAGGTACCTACATACATTGGTTTGTTCGATGCCATAAAAATGAAGATTGTCAGAAAAATCAAATATTATTTACAAATTATTCAATTTTATTATGCCTATATCTTTACTAATAATAAACACATTTTTACAATATATGTCTTAAAACTTGCTGTAATGTCTTGTGTTTCATTTTATTATTTCATAATTACATTTAATTCAAAGGTTTATTATTTTCAAGAACATATTCATTCGGTAGGAAAATGAAATATTGTATGAAAAGATATTAAAATGGCGGCGTTCATGTACAAAACGCTTACTTTAAAAATAAGTTAAACATTATAATTATACAAAATATTCACCATGTTTTTCACTCAAACGCTAAGTTATACTTGAAAATATATTTTTTTCGTGTAAATACGTACTTCTAACTTTTAAACTAACAGATATTTGCGTGCAAAATGTACACTTTTTTGACAGATACGACTTGGAAAATTTTGTATGAAAAAAATAATTATTGAAATATTTTTAAAATTCAGCATTTTTATCGCATTATTTTTAGCGTGACACTGCATCAGGTATACAGGTACACGTTCGCACATAAATTAGATTTTTAGATGCTCTTGGTTTTTCAGAAGGCGTGAGACAAACACACACACACACACATACACACACACACACACACACACACACAAACACTAACATTTTGATTGCTTTATTACTTTAGATTTAAAGAATTCAATATTTGCAGATTGTTGAAAGTTATGCCATTCAAATGTTTATTTTATCTCATTTATTATTTCTAGGGGTCAAACGCAGAATAACCTCGAAGAAAGAAAAGAATTATCTTCATCTGAGTTTGAGACATGTGAAAGTGCTCTTAGTGTAGCGAGTGCAGCTCTAACACAACCAGATGTAGGGAAGCACTCTGCCTCATGTCTACCACTCATTAGATTACTCCTTGATGCAGTGGAACCTCTTCTTCAAGCTGAAGACATTATACATTCTTCAAATGATGTAAGATTATTAAAATGTAGTTTATAAATTATTTTTTTAATTTGTTATTTTTTCATTACTTCTGTACTTTTATAGAACCACCAAGAAAGAATGAAAGAAAGTGTGAGGAACTTAAATATATTTATTTATACTTCCTTGCACAGTATGAGTGGAGAGTTGATTTCCAAATATCAATTTCTTCCAACTAACCAGTGTTTCCAGACCATATTAGAATTAATTTTAAAAATATCTCCCCTGCTGGGAATATGAAAGTGTAAAATTACCTTTTCGTTATAACAAATTATGTATATCTCAAGACCTGTTTTGAATCCTTAATGTGGCCTTTTCAGGAAAAAAGTTTGCTTATGCGTAGCAATAATATACCTTCAAATCAATTATAAATCATACCAATGTACATACTCATTCAATAAAAAAAACGTGAAGATATGTTACATTATAATTATCCGAAACAATCAATATAGTAAGATTATTTGAATAAAATGTTGGAATTAATGAATATAAATTAATAATGAAATATTTTCAGGAATTGGTTGCTGCTATATATGGAGCTATTGTTGGTGTTGGTGAATGTCACGCTCAGTGGATTGCATCGGCACTGTCTGAAGAAGAAGCTTCAGTCCAGACCAGACTGAGAGCAGCAGGAGGAGACGAAAAGCAAATGCAGATGAAGAAAGAAGCTGGCCAATGTGCTAGAGATCTAACGAGACTGATTTTACGCTGTTCAGATGCTCCTGGAGTTTACCCAACTCAAGAAACGCATTCACAACTAGCTTTTGGATTCTGGTATATTCTACAGGTACAGTTTTGTTCATAAATACAGGGTCCGAGGTGTCAAGTGTTCCTAAATTCACAAGTGTCTAGTAGTCTATCAGAGTATGCTAATCTTTGGTGAGATTATGCTTCATTGTGTTGTCCACATAATTTTTGCAAAGCGTATTATTGTTAGTTTAAAAACAAAAAATATATTGAAAAGCTGTGCACGTGAGTGAAGATTTTTGTAACATCATCTTCTCAGATGAAAAGATTTTCACATTCCAGAAGTATGTGAACAAACAAAATTATTGGTTTTAATTAAGTAAGTCCCTTGATAATTTGGAACAAAGTGTAGCTATCACAAAACTTGCAATTCTTTCTGTAACAGTTTAGGCCGCAGTGACTGCAAAAGGATGTACTATAAATATTAGCATGGATTGCCTGAAGGCGACCTTCAGCGAGAATGAGTGAAGATTCCCCAAAATGTCATTCATGCAGCATGTGATGCGTTCACTCTGTGACTTTTTCCCGGCCAAATGTAGTCATATCAAACAATTAGCCAAAATTCAAGACATGCCTTCATTTTCTAATGTTTTTCCAAAATTACATATTACAATGTTAAGAAATGTGCAAGTTGTGACTCGATCCTTGAATCCTGTATATTCATCTGGTTTTTAAAATTTGTGTAACTGCTTAATGTACCTACATTGGAAAATCAACAAATAAATATTTAAAAACAATTTATATCCCCATCCCTCTTTTATTGTATTTATTTTACACTCTAAATAATAATTATTTCTTAATACAATATCTACAATTTTTAAAACTTACTGTTTTTTTTTACTTATAGGATGAAGCTTTAAGAGATATTCCTGGAACAATTGGTGAGGGATGTTACAAAAAAATAGCTTTAAGAGCTTGGTATGAACAATTGTCAAATGCTTTATTACGCAAATCAACTCTTCTTACTCCTCCAGCAACTTATTCATCTGAAGATGCTGAACTCATGAGATGCTACAGACAAGACATAGCTGATATATTTGTAAGTATATTTTATGTAAATATTTTCACAAGGTGGAAAGAATTTATTATTACTAGTTGCATGTTACACATGAGATCCAACTGTCGATGGTTATAATGTACCAAAATATAAACCCATAAATCCAAATTATTGAATTTTTTAATATATTTTGTTTTCTATACAAAACTTGTAGGTATGTATGTCAGGATAGGATAGTATGGAAGTCAGTCCTTTTTTCCTACCCAGAACATGAAAGCAGCTTGATGGTATGTGTGTATGTTTGGAGATTAAGTATCAAACTATTAAGTCTTTTTAGATATTGTGTATAGGCGACTGCCATACAAATTGTATGAAGCGATGTTGTCACTAAATTAAATTTTATAAAAATTGTTAAAAAAGAACCCGCAGATATTGTGTAGTGCATACTGCCTTAAAAATTGTATAAAATAATGTCGTCACTAAATTCAATGTTTATAAAAATGTTAAAAAAGTTTCAGATGTACTACTATATTGCACATATTTTTTTATAGAAAATTTAATTATCTAGTTGGGGTGTTTCGGCTTTATAATTTTATCATAAAAAAAGTCCGAGGAAACGCTCTGAGAAATGTAAATATTTCACTTTATACTAAACTTTAATTTACATATACCACTGGCTGTCGGTGGAGGGGTTGTCGGGTGTTGGCAGGTCCTGCGACCTGTAAAGCCTGTTCCCTGACACTACCTTACAATATATGGAAAAATAAATCATAAATTCAAAAGTTGATTAACCTTGATTAAAACGAAAATTCGAAATTCTGAGTATAAAAGTTTTGTAGACATATAATTTTATATATTTTCTGAAATTTAAGGCTCTGTCAAGCAAGCGGTTCAAAAGTTATAAGAGGACACACACAGACACACTAAATGTCCTACTCTGAATTCTGAGTAAATCCATGTACGAAACATATATAAGTTGGTGTTTTTCGACTTCAAAGTTGGAAATACCGTGCAAAATCTCTACTACTGCATACATTTCTGTCACACGGGACTATGATTAATACTGTCATTCTTCTTCTTCTTCTTCTTTCCCTTTAGCGCTTTTGTCCCGTTTCTATCGGGGTATGCTTTGACCATGATCCTGGAATTGGCGAGTCTGGTTATTACATTGAAGCGACTGCCACCTGACCTTCGTAACCCTTAGGAAGGGGAACCAGACAAATTGGATCATGGCTACACTTAGCTAGTGATATAAATCCGCACATAGATTTTTTTTAAAAATCCAGAGGTGCGTGCCCCGCCCGGAGTCGAACCGTCGACCTCACGCATGTGAGGCGACAACCTTACCGCTGGGCTATCACTTAGCAGTCAATAATGACCAAAATTTATGAGAGCCTAAATGTCATACGGTGAAGCAAGTGTAACGTTGTGATAGCATTTCCTCTACATATAAATTGAGATAGGCTCTGCATTTCTCAAATGTTTCGGCCATCTTGAAATATTTTTTTTATGTCCTTGCAACAAGTACATACACATCCCCATACATTCTCTAAATAAAGCATATGCTAGGTGAACGAAATTGGTCGTGGCAGGATTCGAACCACTGAAATATTAAACCTAGCGCGCTAACTGCTCTGCCACCACCCATCTATACTGCTCTGCCACCACCCATGAATACTGCTCTGCCACCACCCATGATTAATACTGTCATTAAGAGAAATAAATTCTCTTCAACGAATCGACAGTTGAAATATTTTAATTTATATCGTCAATTATATTTCTGTCTACGAAATAGATAATCATTCTTCTTCAAAAAATTTTAATTATTTATTTGAACAGAACACCTTAAGTATTCTTTCATTACAGGTACACTGTTATACAGTTTTGGGTCCTTCGTTGCTTCAACAGTTGGGTACATTACTGGAAAGGTTATCAGCTGCTGTAAGTAATGAACAGAGGGAGCCCCTGGTGACGGCTCAACTAGAAGCGGTACTTCATGCTTTCCATGCTCTGGGTGAGGCAGCAGGAGCTAGTGATCCATCTACACCAACATTACTTCTCAACACATTACTAGTTTTGCCCTATCATGCTGTCCACCATCAACTACTCATCACTGCGTTGGATTGTTTTAGTAATTATTTTTATCTTTTTTAATCTTAACTAATGTATAAAAGAAGTATCCCATTTTACATAGTTATAGTATGTACTTATTGCACATTTAGAATAGATAAATGGCCCAAACACAACACCATTTTAAAATGGAATAACTTGAATTAATTTTGAAAATGACATTCTTTGAATAACCACCATTAAGCTCTTCATACTGACTTGCTCTTTCTAAGGCGTGAATCATCATCTGTCGTAATGTTTCTTGGCTTATTTCTTTACGAATGTTGGCCTTCAATTGCAGAATGGTTTGAAGAGTGTTATGGTATCTTTCAAATACCCCCACAGGAAAAAATTTCTTTCAAAAAAAAAAACTCCCAAAAATTTGCCTTGAAAGTTCAGTTGTCAGGCGAGCTGTATTGGGCAGCTTTTAAATCCACTGGAGTGAAGTTCAGGACTGCCATTCGGCAATAAATTCCTTGCTATTGTCAAGTAGAAGTTGATGAAATATTACAAATCTTTATAGATGTTACCATATTATAATTAACAGAAAACGTGAAAAGTTCGCATTAATTTTACTGTTAATATTTTTTTATGATGATGTTTAAAGGTGCATATGCAGAATGGTTAGGCAGTGACGATGCAGGTGAAGAGGCAAGTGCCCTTGTAGGGGGGGCCCTGCGAGTGTCTTGTGGAGCCCTAGCAGTGCCCAGTGCAGCTCCACGAGCGGCTCTTGCATTACGATCCCTCACTAAAGACTGTAAATCACAACTACCACCACATGCTGTCACTTTACTTACAGCTATACAGGTAATTACAGATTTATTTATAAGGCACTTTAAGTGCAGTGTCTGCGAGGTATTTGAGTTCTCTGGACTCTTCGTATGTTCTTTGTGTTCTTTCAGAATTTTACAAGGGGCCGTTATTAGTCCCCATAAGCAGAATAGGTGGTGGTGGGGGAAGAATAGATTTTTTTGTAAATGGTTAGTTATTTATTGATATGAAATTGGATATTCTACTTGTGGTCACAGGATTCGCATGTTATATGGACCCAAAGAATGGTTTTTCCATACAATGTACTCAGAATTCTAGTATGAACTTAGGGTGAATTGAATATGTAAAATCAAAACAGGTACACCAACCAACGTTTAATAGTAGAACTAGATGCGCAGAACAAGAGAAGCTTCACCTAAAAGAAGTGTATTTATTTTGAAATTTCTGTATGGATTTGCCAGAACCAATAAAGTATGACACCAAAGGTCTGAATTTTGTAATGCTGAAACTATGGCGTAGCACATACTATCTAGAAACGTGGCACTTCTAAAAATTTCAGACTCCAGCTAATTAAAGCATGCTTGGAATATTTTGAACTCATTATGCAATATATATATATATATATATATATATATATATATATATATATATATATATATATATATATATATATATATATATATATATATATATATATATATATATATATATATATATATATATATATATATATATATATATATATATATATATATTTTATTCGTGACAGTAGTTTAAAGTAGTGGTGGTGTTATTTAATTTTATTATTTTTATTTCTTTACCCATATTTATTTATTGTGTATTATATTAAAAAAAATGGTTCGCGCATGGTATATGGATAATTCCCAAGAATCGCAGCAATTAGAACATCAAAGAAATCCACCAGAATTTATTTCATTAGAAAATTTATTGAATAAAACCGGAGTGGAATATTTCAAGATTGATGTTAATTCGTACACTACTGATGGAGTTTTGGACAAAATTAAAAAAGAAAGAGGATACACATTTGAAGATCAAATAACATGTTCAAAAGAATGTTTGCCAAATTACGAAGAAAAGCTAAAATCATTTTTTGAGGAACATTTGCACACGGATGAAGAAATTCGCCTGGTTTTAGATGGCTCAGGATACTTTGATGTACGTGACATAACGGACCAATGGATTAGGATTGAAGTGGTACCAGGAGACATGTTAATTATACCAAGTGGAATATATCATCGATTTACTCTCGACACAAAGAATTTCATTGTGGCGAAGAGATTCTTCGTCGGAGAACCTATTTGGTTATACATACAAAAAATGCATGCAAGTGTAACTGCTCAAGCAATGTGATTTAAATGCTACCATATATTATTTTATAAAAAAAAAATATAAATATATATATATATATATATATATATATATATGTGATAACTCAACACTAAAGAATGATCCCTGAATGTTATTAACATCGATCATACATTTAGTGATTTCCTTATATCTTTAGATCATCAATAATTGTAGAGTGAAAAATAGTTTGAATTTAATTTGAATGGTTATTGTTTAGAGCTGTCAAAGTTCACTGGGAGGAGCTCTGGGAGTGAAGGTGTTAAGTGCAGCAGGAAGTGCTGCTGCTTCTCTTCCACCGTCGACTGCTGCTCCTCATGTGGCAACTCTAACTGCACCGCTACTCAATGTCCTACAAAATACACAACGCACTCAGGTCAATATCATTTTGCTAAGTACAAAATTATGTTTCAACACAAATACTTAATTATGATAAATGACAAATAATGAGAACCTAAAAATTACAATTTCAACTTCTGGCAATTGTTGAATTACGCACATATGAAATTTGACTTGACCTCCAATAGATTTGTTTTTCTTGGGTAAAATTTTGTTTAGATAACATTTATAGAAATTTATTTTTTAAATTTGGTAAATATAGAGGTTCATGTCTTATTTGCATTTTTGCTTATTTCCTTTTAATAATTGAATGCTTGTTTGTGTACTTTCCTTTGTAAAACAAAATAAATAAATATTATCTAAATTCATTAAAATAAATAGATTGGTTTTCCAGGTGTGATGATTATTCTAAATCTGTATAATATGATGTATTTTGAATCAAATGACAAAAAAATATCTCCATTTGCCATGAGAGTTGGCTCAATTGACAAGGTTTAAAAAGCTAAAAGAACTGTGTATACATATAACTCAACATAGACCATAATAATTTTTAATCATTGATATCATGTTGAATCTCTTTTTAATCATTGACATTATGTTGAATAATTATAAGGTGTAGTTTCTTTGTTGATTTACAGCTATCTAATAGTGATATTGATGAATGTAGCTGTGCTCTATGGCAAGCTGCCGCTCTACTGACTGGTGTATGTGGAGCTGGTGCGGAACATGCTCAGACACCTTTGGCTTTGTTATTACCTGTCTTACCCCATTCTGCTCGTCATTCACAATTAGCTGAAGTATGTATACATATTAAATAACAGATAATATTGATTTTTATTTTATTTACATGCAATACTTTAAAACTATAATTCATGACTCGAGCTGACAGTTTTCAACACTTTGAAGGCTATTATCTCCGAAAGCCACATTATCTAATTGTTGTTACCTGCTATGGTATCATTTTACAGAAAAAATCAGCCTCTATACTATGACAAATTTTGCTGTCACTGGCTCTTGGTCTATTATTTTATGTTGTAAAACTACTGTTTAATAGAGAGCAGTTTTTGAAATTAATTTTATGCCTGACTTCTTTGATCTTCTTAAATATAAATTTGATTTTCAGTATTATTTTGTTTTTTTTTTTATATTTCAGCCTCTGTTTGCCCTGATTAAATTAATTATTACAAACTTGTTAAATGAGTGTATACCTTTATTACCTGACTTGATTAACATTTTGAACATTGGCTTGAAAGGAGAACCTCACCCTGCAGCCATCGATGTAGCTAAATTGGTAAATATAATATTTGTCTGTTTGATTTGTTCTTCAATTCTTTTCAGTTTATTTTATTTGTTTACATTTTATTATTACAAAAATGAAGTTGCCAATTATTTAACATATTTTGAATAACCAAGCATTTTTCGTGGGCCACCATTTGCGTAAACCATTTGTGTATGAACGCAGTGAAGTATCAGCTATGTGTGTGTATTAATTATTAATTAATCATTCTCAATTCTCTTTCGAACATTTTGACTCTGAAGAGAAAAAAATAATATTTTTGTTATTTTCCCTAGATGTCGATGATGTTTCCTGAAATATGTGGAAATGTTCTTAGTGTTGCAACTCGTGCCGTTGTCAGGGAATGTCAAATAGTTGCCGAGAAAGGAAGCTCACTTTCTGATCTTTCACCACTTCTTGATACAACTTATTCAGCTCTCACTGCAGCTGCTATAAAAAAACCACAACTTCTAGACCATATGCAAAATGATATGCAAAGAATCATACAAATAGGTTTGTCTTTTATTAATTTACATAAACATTATATTTATTTTTATGACATTTGATCCACTGATATACTAGCGACTGGCTCCAAGCTAGTCAAATATTTATTTTTGAGGTTAAATACTTAGATATTGAAGGCGATCCCACCATCCGCCCAGACTCGTTCCAGGAGAAGAAGTCTCCTATTCGAGTCCGCTGATAATACGCCGGCAAAGATGCGTATAGGTGCGAGGAGTGTGACCTACGAGCTACCAGCTACCCCCGGGCAGCCTGCACGTCAACACCCCACCAGCATCCCCTCGCAACCGCCAGAAGGGCGGCCTCCAGGAATGCGCACCCCAAGAATCAGTTTACCCTCAAAAGCCCTGCATATACTATCGTATACTATCTCTTTTGTATACCATATTATATACACCAATACTTAGATAGCAATATCTGAGGCAATTAATAATTCCATACATACAAACCAACATCATCCTGACTGAATCCAGGGGGGCAAGTCTTGTCAGCAGGCGGAATCAAAACCATCCATGTTTACCCATATCATGGATATAATTATCTTATGGAGTTCTATAACATCTAAAGATATTTTACAACTCCATAAGATAGTTATATCCATAATATGGGTAAACATGAATGGTTTTGATTTCGCCAGTTGACCAGACTTGCCCGCCTGCTGAAAGTAATGTATAGCAGCAGATTGAAGCCAAAGTCAGACTAGTAAAATGCAATAGTGAATCTTCAGAAATGTGATCATAAATTTTAGAATTGATTCGCCTCAATGTTTCATCATTTGGCTTTAATACAGGGAGCGGCAGAAATAACTCCTCAATTTGCAGGGCTATTAAAAAAATGCGTAATAGATTTTAGTCAAACTTTTATTATACCACAATAAGAATAATCATTGCCATTTATTGTAAACATAATATCTAAATGATTAAAGTTTCAGTTACTTAAAAATAATACCTATCACTTAAATGGCGACTGTCATTGCCTATACACGACTGAAGCCTCACTTGGAAATTGCGCATTACTCTCCTCGTCATCTCTTGTGGAATTTCCGCAATTTCATGTTGGATAGCAGCTTTAAGTTCGTCGGTTGTCCTCGGTTTGTTTTTGTAGACTTTACTCTTCAGTCCGGACTCGCCTACTACCACTAGCGCTGAGCTACGACGGTGGCAAATTCGGGATTTATTTCTGCCGTTCCGTGTACTTTCAATCTCCGAGGCTTCAGTCGTGTATAGACACAATGACGGTCGCTATTTAAGTGATATTATTTTTAAGTAACTGAAACTTTAATCATTTAGATATTATGTTTACAATAAATGGCAATGATAATTCTTATTATGGTATAATAAAAGTTTGACTAAAATCTATTAAGTACAATGTATTTTTTTAATAGCCCTTCAAATTGGGGAGTTATTTCTGCCGCTCCCTGTATAACATGTTTTGTTACATATCTGTTTTGTGTTAATATATATATATAAATAGATAATCACTATTTAACTTAATGTATTTTAAATTTTATACAGGGATTTTCGCTATGAGTCTTCCAGAGCAAGGGCCTTGTAGAGCATCTTGTTGTTTTTTTAGTCAATTAGCTAAAGTTCGACCATCATGCTTGATCGAGCAAGGTCCTACTATAGTTCAACGCGCCTTGCACTGTATAGGTAAGTGAGTACATCAAGTATTTTTTATTGTATGCTCAATTCCGCCTATACCTACATAATAGTTCTTAAATGACCTGTCCTGTAAATAGTATACTTTTTTAATAAGATTGATACATTTGATAACCGCTTATCAATAACACCAAATTCCCTAATTTTTCTCCATTGTTGACTATTTTCCCGTTATCCGTCCCTCATTCTTCTGTCCAACCAATCACAACAACGTATAATTTACCCCTACCCCACCAATCAACACAACACACTTAGTAGACATAGAATCTTAGTAACATTATTTAGTTATAATTCACCTGTCGATGGGAGGAGTGCACTCCCGAAACTAGTAGTGTTTTATTATACCTACTCAATAAGTGGTATTTAGCAAAGTATTTGCATCATTATTATTATTGTAGTATACTTTTTTCTTGATACAGTTTCAACTTAATTTATTTTTTTGTACATCTTTTTAATTTGTAACAGTCTATGTTCATTGCTATCTCTTTGCTTCTTATTGTTCGAACTTGTTTTCATCCAATAGTGTTCTCTTTTATATCAAAGTTTCTTATTGCTGTATTCTTTAGTCTATAAATAACAATTATAAAGCATTCAGACTGTTCTGTGACAAAATTATGTGATGGTTTTCTTCAGAAAAAAAAAATAGTTTAAAAAAATATGATTTCCTCAGAAACGTTGAGGATTTAAACTTATCATCATCATAAGCTCAACAGCCCTAGTTGGGTCTTTGCTGATTCCTGGAATCTCTTCTATTCTTGTCTTTCTGGAGTATTTACTTATGACTGTTTTACTTTTATTTTTAGGAATTTTGACACCTCGTTCACATATAGATCCATTTGCTGAAATATTTTTGGGTTTGGGACGTATCCAATGGGAAGAAGTATCTCTTGAAAATAGAAACCAAGGACCTACAGGAGATGCAGTACGTGGGCCTGGTCTCCTGTCTCTCTGGCTGCGGGATTCCCTTCAGCATCCCGGCTTCCCCTCTGAACAAGCAACTGTACAAGTCAAAGATAAATTTATGAAGGCCGTTATCAAGTAAGAATGTAACCTTATATTGCCATGTTTTTCCATTTTGGTTTTCTAGAAATAATATTACAGTAGATTAACCACATAATTAATTAGCTCCAACTTCATTTCAAGTCTTTTTGTTGATAAACTGTTACAACTATGGGTAATTTTTATATGGTTTAGATGGGATGGGCAGAGGGGTTAGCACGCTTGATTAGTAATCCAATGGTCGCATGTTCAAATCCTGCCTCAACTGATTTCGTTCACCTAAATTACAAGCATTTATGCTTATTTTAGGGAATGCATGAAGATTAATTGATTGATAGATGTATTTTTACTTATTTGATCGACATTAATTTGTTTGTAAATATTACATTACTGGTTAGTTAAGACGAAAATTGCCATATGGCAATAAATTTGGCATTTGCGCAGGGTGCAAGGAAGTGTTTATTATTATTATTATCATCAATGAAATACCCCATTTTAAAAATATTTATCTCATTTTTATAAAAATTAAATGTTATGTACTTTTTTGTTTAATATTTAAAATTTCCAATATATTTGTAAACACTTCCATCATTTGCAAATTTAAATTTTCCCGGATTATGTTGTTTTATATTAAGTAATAATTTAACAATAGTTTTTTTTTCTGTTATGAATGTAAGATAATATTTTTTTTCAGGCATCATGGTCACAAAAGACGATTGATAGAAGCTATTCGAGAATTTGCTTTAGCTTGCCGTGGATTACTTGGAGAATATGGGCAAATGACACAAGCTTCCTTATTATCATAGACAATGCGATTGTTGTTTGACACAAAACTTATATCAACCCCATTTTATAAAGAGAGGCCAGATTCTCTTATTTTATTCTAATTTGTTCACAAAATAAACCAAGATGAGAAAATGTTTACTAATCAAACAAGTTGAATCAATTCAGTATCTGATCATAATTATTATAAGTTTTTATTTCATTGTAGATAAATATAAGTGTCCCTGGCTGTTGTATAGGTATTTAATGAATTTTATGTTGTATATATTTTAAATTTGGCAATAAAGCTGTTACAGAATTGAAATTTTTTTTTTTTTATATGTAAAATCAAAAATACAACAGCGATATAAATTTAACCTGATTGGTTATTCATCAAGACATTTTGTTTTATTACAATATGCCAGAGTAACAGGAAAACTTAAAACCTGGTTGTCTCTGGCTAGGCCTTGTGACACTAGCACCCTATTCAGAACGAAAAATAACTTTGGAAAATAACTTATTTAAAATCACTAGACACACTATCATGAAAAACTCTAAAGACCAAACCATAGTAGAGATTACTCAAGAAGAAAAAGAAATAGGTAATCTGAAAAGTAGGGTTGATTTCCATAATAAATTCATCGCGGGTTGTAGTAAAAACCGATCAGGTCTGGGGGTGGGGAGGAACATGACAGAAAAAGAGCAAATGAAAGACTTTATTGCATAAGATGCAAACAATGAATATGAACTTCATGCGTTGAACTTGCAAGTTCATAACGATTGGTTGTCCTTGGGGGAATTTCGTATTCCTCCAGCACTGGGATGGAAACAGATGATACATGGATGGTCATCCGAGATGCTGAAGTTCTATCTAAACTCAATACAGGGTACGCTCCCAGACCCGAGTAACTTGAAAAGATGGAATATAGACAGAAATAAATGGAATATAGATAGAAATTCAAAAAGTTGGACCTACAACAAAGAAATTAATATCAATAATTGGGAAGTCCGATGACTGGAATATCCTAATGGATACGAGAACAGAGAGATATAACCTTCCAAAGGAGATCTGCATCTCGTCTCTTAGGCCTGACTTTACAATTTACTCTCTTTCATTGAAAAGAGTTATTTATGTGGAACTGACTTTTCCATGGGACACAAATATTCCAAAAGACCACCAATACAAACTAAACAAATACAAGGAACTGGTAGATAGAACAGTTCAAAATGGCTTTAGCACAAGTATATATGCTGTAGAGGTGGGGGCGAGAGGCCTGCCCGCAAAATCTTTATATTCCTACTTTAAAGACCTGGGTCTGCCAAGAGGTAAAATAAAAGAACTTTTGGATAGGGTGGTAAAAGCAGCATTATCCGCATCCTATTGGATTTGGTTGCGCAGGGGAGTGGAGTGTCAGTCGGAGATTGGTGGGTGAGTGGAGAGCATGACTTGAGTCATAAAGGGGCCCCTTAATCCCGCATTACATGGTCGCAAGCCCATGTGGCTCACCTGTTCTGGCTGGTACTCTGGTCGCCTGTGCTCGTGGGCCTGGATTCATGAATCCAGTGAAACCACGATTGCCTTTCTCTTTTGTATCTTAAGTAATTTAAATATATACCAACATTATTATAAGGGTATAATAATAAAATGAATATGTTCATACAAAATATTTATTTATTACATTAAATGTACCTATATATATATATATATATATATATATATATATATATATATATATATATATATATATATATATATATATATATATATATATATATATATATATATATATATATATATATATATATATATATATATATATATATATATATATATATATATATATATATATATATATATATATATATATATATATATATATATATATATATATATATATATATATATATATATATATATATATATATATATATATATATATATATATATATATATATATATATATATATATATATATATATATATATATATACATACCAAGTATATATATATGTTTAAATATAAATTTTCGCGGATTGTAGAGATATATGTATAGCTACTTTTCCGGGCTATCCGCTCGTTTTCGTCCTGAAAAGGACGGTTTTGCCGACGTTTCAACCGAATATCATCGGTCATTATCGAGGCTGGTCGGTTCGCAAACGTAGACACGGTGCGACTGACACCGTGTCTACGTTTGCGAACCGACCAGCCTCGATAATGACCGATGATATTCAGTTGAAACGTCGGCAAAACCGTCCTTTTCAGGACGAAAACGAGCGGATAGCCCGGAAAAGTAGCTATACATATATCTCTACAATCCGCGAAAATTTATATTTAAACATATATATATACTTGGTATGTATATATATATATATATATATATATATATATATATATATATATATATATATATATATATATATATATATATATATATATATATATATATATATATATATATATATATATATATATATATATATATATATATATATATATATATATATATATATATATATATATATATATATATATATATATATATATATATATATATATATATATATGTATATGTATATATATATATATATATATATATATATATATATATATATATATATATATATATATATATATATATATATATATATATATATATATATATATATATATATATATATATATATATATATATTATTTTCTCAAAATTTGAACAGAAAAACTGAATAGCATAATATGTAATATAGAGAGGAGACAACACTTTATTTTAAAACTAATGTAACTTTGTTCAAAATGTGTTTATAAATATTTTTTTGTATAAATGAAAAGTAAGAAGCTTTTGTCAATAAATATTCTATGCACAAAATAAATTTTGCTTTCATATTATTTTTAAGTGTTTAGGCAAAGTATGAATTTCTTCACATGTGACTGCCTAGCCATGAGTAACCTTGGCACATTAGAAACTTTATAACAATGATTTTCTCCCCGGAATAATGAAAATTAATATCATTTAAAGAATCGGCAGACATTTTGTGGTAGTTAATATTCACCATTTTTGACTTAATGATTTGCTATTTACCACTTAATTTATTAGTCACTTTGCTACATGTTTCAGAAGAGCGAATCACAATGTCAAAAATGGAAATTATATTATAAATGTTTTCCACAAATTTAATTGGTTTTAAATAAAACAAAACAAAAATAATACATTAATGAATTCAAAATGAAACAAATGGAGTCTGTATGTCACAACAGGGTGCTCTTTAAAGAATAATTCAATAATAATCTGACCATGGTACTAAAATATTATTTTCCTATCGATCCATAAAAGATTATTTCTCACTCAATTTATGCTTCGCTGAGTTAAACTTAATAAAAATTCTCATTTGGCAGTAAATTTACTTCTTTTCCAAGGTATGAAAAATATTTATATACAGCTTTATATTTCATTTTTTAGTCATTTACTTTAATATACTATGTTTTGTCAGTTAATTAAATAATTTTCAAAAAAACATAATAACTGTAGCTTGTAAAGTTTACACTAAGCCTTCCCTACGTATATTCGGTATGCTGAAGAGCGGGTAGCGGGGGCTCGCCCTTTGGCGACAGCCAATATGCAACGCAGCATTGATATTGGAAATCAGTATCCCATCTGCGCTCGGGCGAGAATCATTCGAAGAAGGGGTGTCGTTCATTGACTAACATTAAGGCTCCTTCACACGTACAACAAAATGGATCCAATTTTATTTAAAAATAAAAAAATCAAATAGTCAAGGGAAGACAATTTACACAACACTATGGAATAGTGGAGTCATGATTTCACAATTTTAAAGCATATTTTTTACATCAATTTCTCAACAGGTATCACGTAGAGAGTGCACACTATGAGTTTTGTTGTGAAGTGTTTGTATGTATGGCGTACGAATTATCCTTTTTGTGTCCTCTCTACATCACAAACTATAAGTCTGATTGACTTCATATTTACATCATATGTGTAAAGTGCATAGACCTAGAACTGGTTAGTTTTCTATAGATATCCGTTAATTCCTTCTTTATGATTTCATCTGTATAAATTTTCAAAATGCACTCAGTCTGGAAAAACGAGGTATTTTTATACTGTTTAAAATTTTGATACTATAAAAATACACTCATCCAAAATGCATTCAAGGATTGTCAAAATTTGTAGAAAAAAATCTATGGTCTGCCATATCAATATGAAATAAATTTATGAAAAATGTATATACAGAAGTAAAACAGCTTCTGTATGGAAAATTGAGTGATCAACTTCAAATTGATATTGTATGTGTCTCTATAGACAAGTGTATTTTTTACTCTCCACTTCTATCTTCCTCAAGGGGTAGGCAGTGAGAACCGAACATCGCATTCTTCTATCTTGACTTCTATTTTCTACATCGCCTCATCAACATTGATACACTGTCTCATACATGCTCATCTTGATAGTAATGCAATTTTACTTAAAATTTCTCAACATGTATCATGTAGAAAGTGCATACTATGAGTTTTGTGAAAATGTTTTTGTGTGTACCTATGGTAATTTTCGTTGAAAATTAACATCTAATGTTATTTTTATAACTGTATATAACCTTTATGCAAATAAAAAATAAAATGTTTCTTCAACCTCTTATTTATTAGATGTTAAAATGTATGATGTGCGGAGAATATTAAATAAAAAAAAACATTGTTAAAATAATATATATACAAATTGATTTTGACATTCTTTTGTCCATATGGTATACTATACCCCATTGCCATAAATAATGATTTATTTTGAAGTACAATCAAAATCTTGCTTTATAGTATTTATTTTTATTTATTTATTGCTTTATAGTATTTATTTTTATTTATTTATTGCTTTATAGTATTAATAATCGTTGAATAAAAATAGTACAGTATTAAATATTTTCTTTTTTTTTGAAATCTTATAATTTAACAATACAATTTACATTAACATACAATTAATAATTTAATAGAAAATGAAGGTTTTGATTCAAATGCGTATGCTGACGATCGCCTCATTGTGAAATTCTGCACTGCCGAAAACAGGGATAGTCTTGAGAATGATACCGTTGGTTGCATTGGAAAAATTGCTGCCTGGATGTCGCTCTACAAGCTAAAATTAAACCCAACGAAAACCGAGTTTATGTGGGTAGTTTCACCGCGACGACAGCATCTCATTGAAAATACTCAGATTAACATCAATGGAGAATAACTTACACCATCAAATACCTTCAAATTTCTAGGCGTCCACCTGGACAACAAACTATCGCTGGACTTGCAAATCTCAAAAACTTGCAAAAACTGTTAGCTCTTGTTTCTTTCATCTGAGGCAATTGAAAAGTATCCGCCGGAGCTTACCCAAAAACGAAGCTAAAATGCTTATTAATGCATTTGTGGTGTCACGGCTGGATTAATGTAATGCTATTTATGCGGGTTTGCCAAAGTATCAGCTTGATAGATTACAAATAGTTTTCAACGCAGCTGCGAGGTTGATATATGGAGCCGACAAAAGATGTCACATAACACCTCTTCTTAACGAACTGCACTGGTTGAGATGTCCAGAACGAGTGGACTATAAGGTATGCCTGATGGTGTTTAAAGCTCTGAACGACTTGGCTCCACACTACATTCAGGAATTGTGCCAGAGGAATGTTCCATCGGGGAGGCAGCTTTCGCTGAGATCGTCTGAATCACAGTGTACCAACTCTTTAAAAGAATTAGACAGAGTCAGTAAGGCGGCTTACTATGATCGCGGTTTTAGTGTGAACGGGACTTTAAAATGGAATAAATTGCCTCTTGACATACGTGGAGCTCAGAGCATTGACACCTTCGGTAAACTTCTTAAAACTGCCTTGTTTCGTAGAGCCAACAAATAAGCCAAAGCGCCCTTGGAGTGATCTTGTATCACTAAACGGCGCTTTATAAATTTTTATTATTATTATTATTAACAATAATAAGCACAAAGAGTATTAGAAAAAAAAATAATTCAACACAGTAAAATATATTTTTATCATTAGAATAAATCATAAGTAAGGTCGATAAAAATAAAATTGCAATATTCATACAAAATTATTTAAAATGCTAGTTGCTACATTTGCTAAAAAACGATATCCAATTTACGACAAACTTACAGTGTGGTGCGGTCTTTATGCCCCGCTACCCGCTCCTCAACATACTGAATATACGTAGGGAAGACTAAGTGTTAACTTTACAAGTTATAGTAATGTTTAAGGTATTAGAATTAGACACACTATAAATAGTCACTTCGATACTCCACATGTAATATATTATTCACATTTGTTTCATTGAGACTCATCGGACTGGTTTTCATCTTAAAAACTATGTAAGTACACTATAGTAATATGATAATCTATGCTTATTAATAATCTAAATAACATTTACAAAAATATTGACAACAAAATAAATAACCTGTTTCAATAAACATTATTTAAAGAATGATAATAATTGTACCATCAATGAGAATACATCACTACTTATAACCTCAGTAGTATGAGATTTGGTAGATAAGACATGTATTATAAAATCGATTCCCGGACAATTGGCCGTAGCCGACATATTGGATTTCTCCTAGTATCTTGAAATAAAAAAATAAGGCAATTGGTTCGTCGCCATAAACGAACATTTTTTTATTCACGCAATTTATTTAACTCAAACGAAGAAAGAAAAAATTTTCTGATGCTAAAATTAGTTTCCGCACGGTGAATTGTCCATACGGTCAATTGTCCTCACGGTCAATTGTCCGTACGATCAACTGTCCCCACGATCAACTGTCCCCACGGCCAATTGTCCTCACGGCCAACTGTCCTCACGGCCAACTGTCCACACGGCCAACTGTCCTCACGGTCAATTGTCCTCACGATAAATTGTCCATACGGTAAAAAGGGTGTACGGCCAATTGTCCACGGCCAATCGGCTACGGCCAATTGTCCGGACACGTATAAAATCATGTGCATTTTCAAAGAGCATAAAAATATAATTCTAAAAAGACAAAATTTATATTGATGCACTCCATTAAAACAGCTCATGTTGAATTATTTTTCTTGATCAAGATATTTCAGATGAAAGAAATGTTTAGTTAAATGTTTTATTTATTCCCTGTTTTTTTTATTGATAAATGCAGTTAACTTTTGTTTTTGGGTTTAACATTATATAGGGACATATACTGATTTAAAAAATAAAATGTATTTCAGATGTTTTTTTCATAACATTTACAAATAACAAAAGCAAAATAAGATGTATAGTTAATGTAACTCATTTCTTTTGACTAACATAATATTTATTTATTTAATTTCAGAAAACTATTGCTACAATATTGTGGTTACATTATGTTTTCTACGTGTAATAAAAAAATTGTAATAAGATGTTATAACTAAAAACACATTATAAGCTCTTATAATCTTGACTATTCATGAAAACATTAAAAGAACATTATTATAACAATAATGTCGCTATGATATATCTGTCAATGTCTCAATCCATCAAAGTTTTCAGGTAATGTTGATGTTTTGAAGAAAAAAATACAATAATTTCTTATAGTATGTACACAGAGTAAGGATTATAAGTGAGTGTGATTTATTTTCATCTTTTATTTCGTGAATATCATTATTTAGATATTTATTTAAAAACTGTAGCAATAATGGAAAATCTTGAGTAACAATACATTCACTCATAAAATGATCTTTCAGTGATTATGTCAAATATTTTTTTGTTTTTCAAGTCATGAAACAGTAGATATGTTTGCCTGGGACCATGTGTATGTGTAAGATGTAATAAAACCGTGTTAAAGCATCATTACCTTATAATGTTACAGTGAATAATGATTTTAAGTAACAGTTATAAACTGTCACATACAGTATCCTGGCCCACTCCATTGGAAACATTATAGGACTTATAGTCCTGTTCATCACGAAGAGAAGTTCAGTTAGTACAAACAGCTGAGATAAAGATCCTTAGGTGGATGTGTAGTGTCACAAGGAGAGATAAAATCCTTATTGAATATGTGAGGCAGCCTGAACGTATGTGATGTCTCCGATAAGCAGATGGGCAATAGACTGAGGTGGATCGGACACATCCAAAGTAAACACCCAAAATACTATCATCACTGTACTATCGAGTGTCAGATAAGACCTACAGGGTGTCCCAAAAGACGATGGAAGGGCTTGGTGGCGGAGGATATGCGGGAATTTAATGCCTCTGAATAAGACGTTCAGGATAGGACGAAGTGTGGAGAGCAGTAATGAGAGTTGACCCCGCCACCATGTGAGATAAAAGGGAGGAAAGAGAGTCCCCGAAGTAGCTGCTGCTCGTCAACCAAAGTTTCATAAGTTATTATGAATAAGACTTAATATTTATTGGAAGTAAAAAAATGAAACATTAAAAAATGTTATATTCACACCACAAGAATAAATAATGATATAGTCAATACAATTGTTAACACAAATAATACCACATCTTACTTAATAAAAAATAAATATGTTTAAAAATAAAACAATATTTACATACAATTAGTTAAGTATGTAATTTCTCACTTTCATATATTATATATGTAACAATAATATTTACATAATATTAAATATGATATTGTTTCTTAATAAAAAATGATTTTTTATCCTTTGAATATTTCTTTGGGTATTTTGATAAAAGCATCTTGTAACTTACCACAATTCGATTCAGGCGCTGCAGAAAGATTTTCTATAAGTGGTTTAAGAAAATTCGCAACTGCCTCGGTTCCCAACTTGAAATTTTGAACCGTTTCATGAATCGCTTTGAAAGCAGGTTGACCCATGTAATGAAAAACATTTCTACTTCCATGTAAAACACTTACACCCTCTTTAATGGCTTTGGGACAAGTAGAACCATATGTACATTGATCGGGACGGTAATTTTCATCACAACTTAAAAGTAACAACTTATCAGAATGATAATGGAAAATAATATTAATAATGTCTTGATCTCCCCATGTTATTTGTGTTCGCCACTGATGATAAACACTCGACACATAGTCTTCCCAATGAAATGATCGCATTCTTGTTAAATTCATTAACATGACCCCAGAATTAACACCTACAAAAATATTGAATCATTAAATCATTATACAATTTACAAGAAAATTGAGAGTGCATTGAAATGATACATGTAAATTACTTTGAGAGTCCGTTCCCACTTTTCGTGATGTCGTGACATGTTAAGAAGTCAAGAATGGATAGCTTCACGGTCTTCAAAAAAATTTTTATGGATCTTTCATATTATATCGATAGCTGTCAACTTATAGATAGCGCTCAGGCTACCCGATTCAATGTAGCATTGTCAGATTTTAAAGACGAATCAGATTCGGAGGAATTTATAAGAAAAGAAAAAAAGTCACGTGACGTGGTGAAATCTTGCTCGATTAAAAGATGTGATTGTATTACGTATCCAGCAAACTTTCATACCTGGAATGTAACTTTTGCCGGAAAAACGGATCCGCGTGAATTTGTTGTAAGATTGAAAGAATTGTCTAAGTCGCGGGGTATATCTTTAGATAGGGTAGTTCAGGGTTTACCCGAACTTTTGACTGAATCGGCATTGTATTGGTTCAGATCAATCAATTCTGATCGTGATTCTTCTTTATCGTGGGATAATTTTGAGGAGTTGTTTTTTTCTCATTTTGGCAACGAGCAAGACGAGTTTAGGAAGAAGTTAGAAATTTATAATTCCAAACAATTAACACTGGAATCGGGAACAGATTTTGTGTTACGCAATATGTATGTTAACAGGTCATTGAATGATCAATTGGCTGAAAAAGAATTTTTAAATTGTATAAAAAGAGGGCTCCATTCAAAATATGCCCCAATATTAGCGATTCAAAATTTTGAATCTGTAGAATCATTATTAAAATGTCTTAAGCAATTTGATATTTACGACGTCCCGTTAGAAGCTCCTCAGATTATAAGAGAAACTAAAAACACTATCGGTTATGCAGAACATAGACCCAGCACTCCATCACGTGAAATTGCGATACCTGCGTATAGAAACTACGATATTAAATGTTATTTTTGTAACAAAAGTGGACACATTCAGCGAAATTGTTTTTTGCGACAGCGAAGTTTACAGACGTCTAGCGATAATCGTAGGCAACAACCTGCGATAGAGTTTGCTTCGGAAAAAGAAAGGCATAACGCAATAGATTTACCTAGAGTGTCTTCTTTCTCAGAAATTCGTGACATAAATGAGGATAGAAGGCCCAATGAGACTTCTTGGGGTAGTAAGTCAAAGGAAAATGATAATTTATTATCAGTTCGTCGCGAAACAAAAGGATACAATCAAGAACAGTCACTTTTAAGGAATAAAAGAAATTCAAAAAAACTTGTAAGCGGTCGGCCACCATCGGATATCTGTAAAAATGAATGGAAGAGCTGGCTGGAAATGGTTGAAAAATTTCAGAAAAATTTTAAAACACAAAAGTTAATAAATAATATTTGCAACATACCAAAGGGTGACGCGCGTCCTTATGTAAACTTTCAGATTCAGAACCAATATTTTACTGGTCTTCTTGACAGTGGCGCATCGGCCAATTGTATTAGTGAGGCAGTTTTTTGTAAATATTTAAATAAATATTTTCCTCGCACAGATAATACAGTAGAAATGTATTCGTTTAATCAGTTGGTTACGACCTCAAAAGGCTTGGCAGTCATGCCAGTTACATTTAAAGGTCGGACCGTAGAATTGGAGTTCCATATAGTTGATGGATTATTTGCTGATTTTTTGTTGGGCATTCCGTTTTGGCGCTATTTTGAAATAGCCTTGGAAGTTTTTAACTTGGCTCAGGTTGATGAGGAAACGGTCATCGATATGGGTTTTTTTGAGCCAAAAATAAGCGAGGATACTGAAGTCCCCACGATTCCCGATGTTTTGGAAGAACAATCAGTTAATAAAAAGCTTACCATCATGCATACTATATGTATGGATATGTACCGTTTAATAAAGAACCGTGAGCCTTTTATTTCGTTGAAGAAAACGGACAAAACGTATTTATATCTAGATGAAATGATCACGAGGGCTATTCTTGAATTAGATCAAATTGACCTTGAAGGAAATGAATATGTTAGAAATTATCGAAGATCCGCTGTGAAATGGTTGGAGGAAATTGCTTCTAAGTTGGAGAGCAAAACGACAGAAGTTGTTGTAGAACCAAAAGAGAAAACGACGGAAATTACTGATAAAACTAATGAAACAAACTTCGTTGAATCTATGGGAAAGTCAAATGAAGAAAATCTACCTTGACCCGAAAAGAAGAGCGTTGATAGACAAGAAAAAGAAACGGAAGCTGTTTTGATCAACCCAAGAGAGGAGTTTTCGGATATTCGCGTTTTATCTAATTTGGAGACTCTAAGTGTAGAACAGCGAGATGAATTATCAAAAGTATACTCAATGTTTGAAGATATTTCATATGAAAAGAGAGGATTGGGATGTACAAATTTAGTGCAACATAACATCGTTACCGAGGGCCCTCCTATCAAACAGAGATACTATCCTCTTTCGCCCGTCCGGCAAGCTTTAGTGGAAAAAGAACTAGACGAAATGTTGGAATTGGGTGTTGTTAGACCCTCACGATCTGCATGGTCAAATCCTGTCATTATGGTTCCCAAACGCGATGGAACACTAAGATTATGTATTGACAGTCGAAAACTTAATGCAGTTACGAAGAAGGATTCTTATCCATTACCTTATATAAACACGATTTTAGCCAATTTAGGGCGCGGGAAATACATTTCTTCAGTAGATTTATCAAAGGCATTTTGGCAGATTCCTTTGACTCCAGAGTCCTGCGAAAAGACAGCTTTCAGCATACAATCAAGGGGATTGTTTGAATTTGTTCGTCTTGCGTTTGGATTAACTTGCGCACCCCAGGAGCTTCAAAGAACGATGGATATGTTGTTTGGACCTGAATTCAATGGGCAAGTATTCGTATACTTGGATGACCTGATCATTGTGTCAGAAAGTTTTGAAGAACACATGGATCTATTAAAAAGTGTTGCTAATAAATTAAGAGAAGCTGGGTTTACAGTGAATTTGAAAAAATCTGAATTTGTAAGAAAAGAACTTAGATATTTAGGTTACATAGTGGATGAAAAAGGTTTGAGGACGGATCCCGCTAAAATAGAAAGTATACAAAACTTCCCAACACCAAAGAATTCAAAAGAACTAAAAGGTTTTTTGGGGCTATGCTCATATTACAGGAGATTTATCGAGAATTTTGCTGATTTAGCGGCACCTCTCACAAAATTAACTGGAAAAAGGGGTAACATTTCAAATTTCGTTTGGTCTTCCGTAGCAGAGGATGCTTTTAATGGACTCAAAAAGGCTATGGTAACCGCTCCGGTCTTAGCTTCACCCAACTTTACAGAACCATTCATTATTCATTGTGATGCATCGAGTTATGGAATTGGTGGCATACTCACACAGATATTAGAAGGATCTGAACATCCAATAGCATATTTCTCCCGTTCCTTGAAGAAACACGAAAAGAATTATGGCACAACTGAGAAAGAAATGTTAGCCGTAATTGAATCTGTAGAGCATTTTAGAGGCTACGTAGAAGGATCGGCTTTCACGATAGTCACGGATCATTCTAGCCTCCGTTGGCTAACTACCTTGGAAAACCCTAGTGGACGATTGGCTAGGTGGGCGACCAGATTGTCGCAATTTAATTTTAATATAATACACAGGAAAGGCTCTGAGCACGTGGCTCCAGACGCGCTCTCCCGGATACGGCCTGTTGAAATAGATGTTCTTGAAATAGATCCCTTTGTAAATGATGAGTGGTACCACATGATACGTCGAGGATGCAAAGAAAATCCGCAAAGATTTAAAAATTATCAAATTATGGAAGACCAGTTGTACCGATTTTGCAAAAGCGATTGCGCTTTGCTAGAACCCTATCAATGGAAACAAGTTATACCACAACCACTTCGCAACGAACTTATTTTCCGAATACATGAATCTGAAACATCCTGCCATCCTGGCGTATTTAAAACAGTCAAAAAGATACAGAAAACTTATTTCTGGCCAGGTATGTATAGAGATGTTAAACGAGTGATTGGTAGATGCAAAGTTTGCAAGGCATATAAACATTCTACTTCTGCGCCATTGGGACTAATGTCCAATCCAAAATTGGTAGATAGGCCAATGAAGATGTTAAGCATAGATCTAATAGGACCATTACCGCGAAGTTATTCTGGACATGTTTTTATCCTAAGTTGCGTAGACGTGTTTTCTAAATATGTATGGGCATTTTCGTTACGCAAGGCCACTGCAGCCGCTGTAGTAAAATGTTTGGAGCAAGAAATATTTTTGCCATGGGGTGTGCCAAAAGTGATAGTATCTGATAATGGAAAGCAATTCGTTTCCAAAGAATACCGGCCTTTATTGAAAAAGTATGATGTGCCTGTAACATTTTTAAATCCTTACTATCATCCACAGAATAATGTAGTAGAGAGTTTTAATAAGACTATAGAGACTATGTTGGCCATTAAAATTAATGAGGATCAACGAAACTGGACCAAGAATTTGAGAGCGGTCACAAGCGCGATGAATAATATGGTAAATGTTACCACTAATTACTCACCTTATTTCTTGATGCACGGTAGAGAACACGTAATGAACGGATCGTTGCATAGAGACACTGTTAATGAAAATAGTGAACCCGAGAGCAATATTAAAGAAACTTCTAGAAAACCATATGCAGGAAAACTTAAAGAACTAGCACAAATTTATGATGAGGTGCAGGACCAGCTTCTTTTATCTTTTCAGAACTCGTCAAAGCAATACAACTTAAGAAGAAAACATGTAGTATACCAGGTAGGAGACAAAGTATGGAGACGAAATCATTGTCAATCTGACGCCTTAAAGTATTTCTCTCATAAATTAGCACCACGGTTCGTCCAAAATGTAATTGTGGAAAAGAAATCTGATGTAGTTTATGTACTTAGTGATATGGACGGAAAGATATCGGGCAGTTATCATGTCAAAGATTTGATCAAAATAGAATCACAAGACTAGAAAAGTAGGTGCCTAATACTTGCTATGATTTTGGCGAATTAATGATTTGGTTAAATAAAATGAGGACATTAATTTCTTTTTGGGTATTGTATTATGACGTCATAAAGTTAGATTTAGGAGAAATTATAATGAATCCTTGGAGTGTTCTGAGTGTTCACAAACAACAGTATTCTGTGTAAAATCGTATTGCTCATATTTGAGGTGTAAATAATTTTTGTGTTGTGAATAATTTTTGAGTTGTAATTAAGAACGTTTATTGGAAATTATATTTGTATTGTGTTTAATTGATAAATTTATTATGTTAAATGTGTAAGTTGTTGATTTTTATTGCTGAATTAAATGTTTATTGATAAGAGTTCTATGTAAAATATTTGTCTTGTTATGTTAGGTTATATTTTGTGTAAGCTTCATTTAATTGAATTATGTTGAATGTCTAAGTTGTTTATTTTTATTGCTGAATTTAAAATGTTTATTGATAAGAGTTCTATGTTAAATATGTGTCTTGTTATGTAAGGTTATATTTTGTGTAAGCTTCAATTAATGGGGTGACCATAAATTTTTAGGAATGGGGTGACCCTAATAAAAATTAAAATATTTCTGTTGATAAAATTTTAATTTTTCTGTGACAAGAGAGGTAAATGTTATGAATCAAAATTAGAATATTAAACTTCGCAGTAGGAACCCAAGTAGTATAAAATAATTTTAATATAGATACCTTTATTCAAATAATTTGAATAAAGAAGTAAATTTAATAAATCATAAATAAACAAAAGTTTTTCCAATGAAGAAAATTCTGACAGATCATGGTGGCTTTTTTTCTCTTGTGGTGGGAGCTGTCAGATTCGAAGTGAAAAATATGTATTTTTCCTGTTTTATAGAAATTGTTATATAAAAGTAAGCGTATAAAAATAGCGCAACTTTATAAGTGTCTGGACGATTGAAGACTGATGTAGGTCTTTTCTTTTTTCTTCGTTCCTGGTTTTGCCTTATTGGCCAATGGCACTCGTATGTATTTGTGGGAATCGCCGAGTGACCGAAGTTGTTGCTGGTAATCCTAGCCAGCCTGACGAGACTTGGTGAGTCGAAATGTCAAAGACACATACTATATGTATGGAAATTGTATCAAATAAGATACTTTTTGTGATAAAATTGTGTGATTTTGAACATTTGTTTAAAGACAGAATTAAATTGAAATTACTATTTGCAATTGTTTGATTGTGCAATGATACCTTCTGATATTTGAATAAAGAATAATTAATATGGGCACGGCATGACGGAGGGATCCAAGGACATCACGGCCTACTAATCAATTAACAAATTATTTAAATTCCCTGAAGGGCTTGGGTTCAGACCAGAGAACCCACCCGATATCTGTGCCAAAGACTTTTCATATTTATGTGCAAGTCGGCGTATAACAATAGCTGCAGTCAATCTACTGTCTTACTTTTATATTTGTTACGCGACGTCCTACGTAGGCGATTCAAAGCGAATTCGAAGTGGCGCGGCGCGAAAATAACAAACAGGCGGTAACTATGGAAGTGTCCTACGTTACCAACCGCGAGTAGGGTACGATGCGGAGCGACGGGATGCGAAGCGACGCGATGCGAAGCGAACGCGATCAGTTATTTTGATTTTTTTCTTCATACGTTGCTATACCTTTGTGGCACATTTTAAATATTTTCGCAAATTGAAATTTGGTACAAATATATTTTTTGTTTTAACCACTGTGAATACTTGGTGTCTAACCGGTTTTCGGAGCTGACCGCTCCCTCCTCAGGACAGACTTGTACTAAATTATTATTAAAAAATGAACGAACGTGTGCGATATTATGTTGTGGGTGGTAACACGGAAGACGAAGTGGAGGGGGAGGAGTAAGGATTACCGTTATGGCGAACTAGTGGAAACATATTGAGAAGCGATGAATTATTCAAAATTGTTTGATTATTTATAATATTATTATTTCTGTTCAGAGCCTTCCTAATTTCTAGGGCTTCCAGATTATCTAGTTTTAACCCCTCTTTATGTATATGCAGAATTTTTACATTTGTATCTTTGTTAAATGTGTGGTTTGTACTTATAAGGTGGTTGGCGAATTCAGAAAAATTGTTATTTGTTATACAACGCATATGCTCTTTTATCCTTATGTCAAACTTACGTGCTGTTTTGCCAATATAAAATGATGGACAATCCCCACAGTTTAGTCTATATATACCCGAGTTATTTAGCAATGGAGTTTTATCTATGTTGTTACGTAATTTGTTACCCATGTTATTGTTAGTGTAAAAAGCCGGTTTTATATCTGTTGGTAAATCTTTTGCTAATATTCTATTAAATTTATCATCAATAAATAAAATACGACGCCATTGTTTTTCTGTTTTTGTACTGTGCATTCCGCTATACAAATATTTATTACGAATATTAACTTTTTTAATTTTATTCAAGTATTCACAGTGGTTAAAACAAAAAATATATTTGTACCAAATTTCAATTTGCGAAAATATTTAAAATGTGCCACAAAGGTATAGCAACGTATGAAGAAATTGTTTCGGCGAGTACGGCCAATAAAGCTAAGATGTACAAAAAGTTATTTATTATGTACAGAATCGTGTGCTTGAATATATATTTTTACCAACAGTGTTTAAAAACAAGTGTTATTCCGAAATATATAAAATCAAGATTTAAAAAATCATCAGATATACATAAAAACTCTCGTGCAAAAGCGGAAAAAGTGTGGTTGAAAGAAGACTTAATAAGTGCCTTTAAAAAACGTAATTGTATTAAACTTCGGCTTAAATTGTTACACACTGAACTAGTACATACATTACACCCGATAGAATGGGATTTATTTGACGATAAAGTTCGTCAGTTTGCGTCCCAGGATGCGTTCAAGAAAAAACGTACTATACAGAAAAAACTAAAGAATCTTATTAATCAGAAAAACATCAAGAATTCACCCAATCAAAATGATCATACGTTTAAAAACGATCAAAAATTTTATGATCGCGTCATAAACCTATCGTCACATACATTTCTTCCCGAAGAAATCAACCTACTATCAAAAGGACTGAAGTATAATCTACATTATCCACCTACTAAAAACATTCACAGTGCATTAGAGAACGTAGCAGTGGACATCGAAACCGCATTACATAAAAAATCTAAAGAATACCACTTTAAATGTGCAAAAACAGTGAAAAACAAATACCTAAATGTCAAAGCAAAGAAAAACTCGTATAATAATAATAAGGAATTCAACATCGTTAAAAATATCAAGAATATAATGAAAGAAAAACAGTTAATCATCACGAAAGCGGATAAAGGAAATACAGTGATAATAATGGAAAAAAATGATTACGACATGAAAATTCAAGCCTTCCTCCAAGATCAAAATTTCGAAGTACTACCAAAAGATCCAACAAACAGCTATCAAGATAAAGTAAAAAATACGGTTAAAAACTGCAAAAGTGAAATAATGAAAAAGGCATTCAAATCCCAGGTAATAACAATGAATCCTAAACCTCCAAGACTGTATGGACTGTTGAAAATTCACAAGGACAATAAACCCATTAGACCTGTGGTAAATTACTGTAATTCCCCATCATACAAAGTAGCATCTATAATAACATCTATTGTCACCCAGTCGAATGCATTTAAACCAACATATTCTATTAATAATTCTTTACAATTGATAAATGTACTTAAGGATAGGGATTTTCCAAATAAAGCTCGCTTAGTTTCTTTTGATATTGTTAGCCTATACACAAATGTACCTGTAGAAGAAAGTAAGGTTATAATTAAGGATTTATTGCAATATTCGGACTTACCAATAGATTTAAATGATGATTTACAACGTTTATTTAATGTGTGTTTGAATCAAAATTACTTTCAATATAACAATATTTTATATAAACAGAATGAAGGTCTCCCCATGGGTGGCCCAGCAAGCCCATTGGTTGCAAATATTTTTGTTAATCATTTAGAAAATAAGATATTCGAATGTAACTCACCATTATTGAAGTATGTAGCACTGTGGAAGCGTTATGTTGACGACGTATTCTGTATTTGGACAGGTAGTATTAGACAGTTGAAAATGTTTCTTAATTTAATTAATTCATTTCATAATAAAATTCAATTCACACTCGAAATAGACACCAATTCCACCTTAAATTTCTTAGATCTAAATTTAACTCTTAAAAATAATAAAATAGAATTTGGCATATACCGTAAACCTACATACACGGACACAGTAATATATAATTCATCTAACCACCCCATATCGCATAAGTTTTCTGCATTCTATTCCATGATACATCGATTAATTAATACCCCTCTATCTCTAAATAGTTATAATGTTGAATTAAACACAATAAAATGCATTGCTGAAAATAATGGTTATAGTATAGTAATAATAGAAAATATACTGAATAAAATTAAAAAAGTTAATATTCGTAATAAATATTTGTATAGCGGAATGCACAGTACAAAAACAGAAAAACAATGGCGTCGTATTTTATTTATTGATGATAAATTTAATAGAATATTAGCAAAAGATTTACCAACAGATATAAAACCGGCTTTTTACACTAACAATAACATGGGTAACAAATTACGTAACAACATAGATAAAACTCCATTGCTAAATAACTCGGGTATATATAGACTAAACTGTGGGGATTGTCCATCATTTTATATTGGCAAAACAGCACGTAAGTTTGACATAAGGATAAAAGAGCATATGCGTTGTATAACAAATAACAATTTTTCTGAATTCGCCAACCACCTTATAAGTACAAACCACACATTTAACAAAGATACAAATGTAAAAATTCTGCATATACATAAGGAGGGATTAAAACTAGATAATCTGGAAGCCCTAGAAATTAGGAAGGCTCTGAACAGAAATAATAATATTATAAATAATCAAACAATTTTGAATAATTCACCGCTTCTCAATGTTTCCACTAGTTCGCCATAACGGTAATCCTTACTCCTCCCCCTCCACTTCGTCTTCCGCGTTACCACCCACAACATAATATCGCACACGTTCGTTCATTTTTTAATAATAATTTAGTACAAGTCTGTCCTGAGGAGGGAGCGGTCAGCTCCGAAAACCGGTTAGACACCAAGTATTCACAGTGGTTAAAACAAAAAATATATTTGTACCAAATTTCAATTTGCGAAAATAGTTATTTTGATATTTTCGCGCGAATGGGAATCGGTATTATAGTTTTTTTTGGTTAAGTATAATGTCAGAGGCGCAATTCGTGCACACGTAGGACAGAGCTGCAGCGTTGCACCGCACATCGCTTTGGATTAGCGTGTAACCGCTTCGGATCTCTTTGCAATCGCGTTCGCTTTGGATCGCCAACGTAGGACGTCGCGTTATTAGTACATTGAAGCTTTGATTGATACATTTATATCTTTGTGTGAACAATTTTATTTTAATTCTTCGTTTATCCATGTTATTTGGGCGCATTTCAACATTTTTTCATTTAATTATTTTTAGTATTGCAACAAGTAAATGGCTAATGGCGTATATTGTGTAAATAAACAAGTTTTTCTTATTATTTCAGAATGTCCATACAACGATCAGTATTCAACGATCACATTATTATTATGTTCATATTTATATTATTATCATATTTATGTTACTGTCATATTTATATTATTGTCATATTAGTTCGATATATTTCTTTATATATAAAATGGCAAATTTTTTTACTTTTTATAAATACAAATAAACATTGATATTAAACGAAATAATCACAATGTTTTTACTCAAATGCTAAGATATACTTGAAAATCAATCTTATTCGTGTAAATACGCACTTCTCACATTTAAATAAACACATATTTGCTTACGAAGACAAAAATTGTAGGAAAAATTATGAAAATATGAAAAATAAAACATTAAGAAGTCGATATTTTATTTGCCTTTGTTACTCACTGGTCGTAAAGGAAGCGATTTTCAGACTATTTAACCTTTAAAGTTTTCTAGTTTATGATTAATGCTGACACAAAAAAATACCCAAATACATACATAAGTACATATAACTTTCTTAAATATTATGGTGGGGATTATGAATTTGTTATTAATAAATTATAATGTAAAAATAAGGTCAGGAGCGAATCATTGTTTATTAATTTAAATTCAAATAAGAATGTACCCCTAAACTGTATAGGGTCAAAAAAACATATTTGAAAATACAGTAAAAATAAGAAAAAAACAACCATATTATGTACATTCTTGTCGCTTTCTTTCAGTCAATGTTTCCAAACCATAAAGGAAGAATTGCATCAAATCCCGCACAGAAGTCAAATGACTTACCACTGTGTGACATCAGTCCATAAACACAAGACAAAAATAAAATATTGTACCAACCTAATTTTCCATAGTATGGATGTTTAGCAAATCTGCTGTACCATGACACATTAGGATCTTCATGTTCTAAAGCTAAAGCAGCAATATGCGATGAATTAAATTCCTTAAAGTGTTTCCATAAGGATTCAACTGGACTAAGGAATAAGGTATCAATATCTAAATAAATTAATGAATCTATATGTGGTAATAATGTCTGAAAAAAAGTCATTTCATTAGTAAAACATTAAATTTTCATTAAAATTATAGCGGGTGGTTAAATTTCAAGGGCCGATGTTCAATGTGAACCACACCTAAACGTCAAGTTTTTTTCTGCATTTCATTTGACATTTCTCAATTTCAGACTAACTCAATTTGAACCATGGAAAGATACACAATCGAGCAAAGCGTTAAAGTTATTCAGGCCTATTATGAAAATGGGCGTTCAAATCAAAATGGATATCGTGCACTTCGTGATTTTTTCGGTCAATTTAATCATCCAAATATATGTACAATCGGAAAAATCGTGAAAAAATTCGAGCAAACCAGGTCTGTAGGAGATGTGAAAACACCAGTGCATGCTCGTACAGCTCGTACTGCAGAAAATGTTGTTGCTGTTCGCGATAGTGTGGCTGGAGACCCGTCCATCTCAACTCGTCGTCGTGCCCAACAATTGCACCTCTCACGCTCGTCGTTGAAGGACTTCACATTATGCATAAAGACTTGCATTTACACGCTTACAAGGTTCAATTGACTCAAGAACTAAAGCCTCTAGACCATTTCAAGCATCGTCAATGGTCAGAATGGTGGCAAGAAATGGCAACAGTGGATGATCAATTTTCGAAGAAAATCATCTTCAGTGATGAGGCACATTTTCACCTCAGTGGATTTGTCAATAAGCAGAATTGCCGCATTTGGGCGAATGATAATCCAAGAGTGATTGTCGAAAAACCAATGCATTCACAAAGAGTGACTGTTTGGTGCGGTTTATGGGCTGGCGGCATCATCGTGTCGTATTTTTTCCAAAATGAGACCGGTCAGGCAATTACTGTGAATGGTATTCACTATCGTAAATGATAACGAACTTTTTATGGCCTGAATTGGAAGATACGGATGTGGACGATATGTGGTTTCAACAGGACGGTGCCACTTGCCACACAGCTAACGAAACAATGGCTCTTTTGCTCGAAAAATTTGATGGCCGAATAATCTCACGTCGCGGCGATATCAATTGGTTGCCAAGATCATGTGATTTGACACCGTTGGACTTCTTTCTTTGGGGTTATTTGAAAGAAAAGGTGTACGTCGATAAGCCAGCAACAACTCAAGAGCTAAAGGATGAGATAATTCGGCACATTAACGACATAGAACCTCAATTATGCCTCAACGTCATCGAAAATTTGGACCATCGGATGGAGGTGTGCCGCCGCGGCCGCTATTTTGCCGATATTTTATTCCATACATAATTGAGCCATACCAATATTATCATAATAAAAAGAAATGTCAATAATTTGTGTTTTATTAAAAATCAACATCGGCCCTTGAAATTTAACTACCCTTTATAATAATAATACTTTTAATACCAATAAAGAAGATTATGGGATTTAATTTTATGAAAAATGTTTGTAAATAATGAACCGATTATGATAACATTTTTTAAATTTTAAAATAATGAATATGTCCTTGTAACAAGTACATATTCATCTTCATATATTCCTTAAATTAAGCATAAATTAAGAATGAAATCGGTCGTGGCAGGATTCAAACTTGTGACTACTGGATTACAAACCCAGTGCGGTATTCGCTCTGCCACCACCCATCTAAATTATGTCTTGTAATGATTTGTTTTTTCCTTGCAATACTACTTTGAAATAAAAAATATTGTGTTTGAAAATACAACTGTAGCATAAGCAATATTATAAAGATAAGCTACTAATCTAGTAGGCTACTTCTACTAAGTGGGTGTAATCAAACTACATAATATATTACATAACACTTGAAAATCAAAACAATAATACTAGTTGCATGTAACACATGAGATCCAACTGTCGATAGCGATAGTATGTATAGTTGAAGAATAAGTACCAAACTATAAACCCATAAATACAAATTATTTAATATTTTAAGATATTTGGTTTTCTATACAACACATGTACCTAGGTAGGTATGTATGTCAATATAGGAGAGTATGGAGGTCAGTCCTTTGATCCTACCCAGAATATGAAAACAGCATGATGGTATGTATGTATGTTTGGAGATTAGTATCAAACTATAAAGTCTTCTTAGATATTGTCTGTAGGCTAAATTGTATGAATCAATGTCGTCACTAAATTAAATTTTTATAAAAATTGTTAGAAAAAATTTGAGATGTGCTAATACAATGTTAATATTTTTTATAGAAAATTAAATTTTCTAGTTGGGGTGTTTCGGCTTTTTTCAATATTTTTAAAAAAATTGGAAATATAGGCATTTAAACTCATAAATTTATCATAAAAAATATTTTTCTTAATAAAAAATGTTTGAGAAACCCTGGAATTTTTTTAAAAAAATTATTTTGAGATTTTGTATTTGTCTGTTTATACCAATTTTCAGCGTTCTAGCTTTTACGGTTTCTGAGATATATGGAAAAATAAATCAAAATTTCAAAAGTTGATAACCCCTGACTGAAACAAAAATTCACAATTCTGAGTATAAAAGTTTTGTAGGCCTATAACTGTCTATATATTCTGAAAATTTGGGCTCTGTAAATTGCGGATCAAAAGTTATAAGGGGAGGGGGACACCCACACCCACACACACACACAGACACACACACACAAAACTCACATAAAATGTTCTACTAAGAATTCTGAGTAAATCCATGTAAGAGAACATATATGCTGCGAGGCCTCTAGTTGGTGTTATTAGGATGCAAAAAGTCGACTACGCCATACAAAATGTTCCTTCGTACACGCATCTTGGCTTAATAATGTCAATTCATTCAGAGAATTGAATTCTCATGAACGAATCGACAGTTGGAATAGATTCTTGATGCGACAGTACTCAATTTATAAGACCAAACAATGTTTGTACAAAAAACAGAAAATGGTTCAGTTGGATTTACATCTCAAGATGCACAAATACAAAAATGAAACACTTGATAGATAGACGTTTCTAAGGGAAGATTTTCTAAAATGATTTTGTATAAAAAAATATACATACTGGTAAAAATAGCCTTTGTGATGCACAAGGTTTGAATAGTTTTCGCCATTCATTAGCATTTTTCTCTGGAAATTTTAATTTAAAAATTTCATATTGGAATGATCCATTAAGTATTTTTTGCCATTCATTAAGATTAATTTTGAAGTCTTCCATTAAATTATCATCCGCAAATATAATAAATTTTAAATGAGAATACGATGAAAACAACAAGCATGATTTCAGCATTGTAAGAGTATCTTTTAACTTTTCCCCACATGCTACTACTGCAACCACAATTTCATCTAAAGGAGTAGGATCCCTGCAAATATATAAATAAACTTTTTAAATGTACGTTATTATTAAAATATGGATCTATATTTATTTAAAATAAGTATAAAAGAAATATATTGGCACAATAGAATATATGAACAATCCCCTATATATCCATACATAAATAAGGCAAAAAATGTTTTACCAACATTATTATTGACAATGAACTCTTTTGATTAAATTCAAATTTATGTCATTCTGTTTCATGTTCCGGAGCAGGTGTTTGATGCTGTACCATCCAACGATATAAAAATGGTAATTGGTGACTTAAATGCCAAGATAGGTAAAGAACCAATATATCAACACATTACTGGGATGAATAGCCTACATACGGAGAGCAACAATAATGGGCTGCGTTTAATTGATTTTACTGCATCCAGAAACAAGGTAATTTCCTAGACACAGTTTCCTAGAAAGGACATATTTAAACGAACCTGGACGTCCCCGAATGGAAGACACCACAACCAAATAGATCACATAACCATAGAGAGGAGAGGAGCGTCAAACATCATGAATGTAAGAAGCTATAGAAGAGCAAACTGTGACTCCGACCATTATAATGGTGGTGGCCACCTACAGAAGCCGCATCTTCCAATAGACCTAAAAAGCACCAAACACTCCCAAAGATTAATACTGAGGCACTCAAAACTCCTGAAGGACTCGTGTTATATCAAGGAACACTGAGACAAAGCCTACCAAGTAATCTAAATGATACAGACTCCCGAGAAGCGTTGGAGGCTGACTGGGACACACTTAGGAGCGCTATACTGAGTTCAGCCGAGGATAGTGTGGACAACAGACCTAAAGAAAACAGAAATCCTTGGTTCGACGCAGAGTGTCGAGCTAGTATAGAAAATAAAAATAGGCTAAGGAGAGTGTACATAGAACGAGAAACCAGAGCAAAGAAACAAGCATGCGAAGAAGCAAGGAGAGAATCGAAAAAACTATTATAAGAAGGAAAAAGAGGCATACATGAATAATATAATTTCGAAAGTAGAAAAGGACTTCACAGAAATTAATGCACGGGAAGCATATAGAGGAGTCAACATTTTTAAGAAAGGATTTAAGCCGAATACTACTCTATGCCGAGATACAAATGGTGACATCATAACAGATGCGAACAAGATAAAGGACAGATGGAAGGATTATTTTCAGCAGCTACTCAACCCACATGCAAGCACAGGAAACCAACCAACAATTATACCACCAGAGGAAATCAGGAGGTGAATCCACCAACCCTGACAGAAACAAAGCTAGCAATAAAGAAGCTCAAAAACAATAAGACACCTGGGGTGGATAATATCGCATCTGTACTGATAAAGTATGGCAGTGAACACCTACACATGTTACTTCATCAGCTAATAACTAAAATTTGGCATTTAGAAGAAATCCCTGAAGAGTGGCAGCTGAGCATCATATGTCCAATACACAAAAGGGAGACAAACTCAAATGTGAAAATTACAGAGGCATCTCACTATTAAGCACTGCATATAAAGTACTAACAATCATATTAAAAGAAAGGACAGAACACTATTCAGAAACTATCATAGGGGAATACCAAGCTAGGTTCAGAAGAAACAGAGCAACTACTGATCAACTGTTCACAGTGAGACAGATACTGTCAAAATGCTGGGAGTTCAACGTTGACGTCTACCAGCTATTTATAGACTTTAAACAAGCGTATGACAGTATAAATCGGGAAAAGCTCTACGAAATATTACTTGCTTTTAAAATTCTCAACAAAGCTTGTAAGATTAGTGAAAACAACAATTAGTAGTATGAAATGCAAAGTTAAGATAGAGGGTGAGATGACTGAGGGGTCCTTAGTATCTCAAGGTCTTAAGCAGGGCATTGGCTTGGCACCCACACTCTTCAACCTAGCCCTAGAGTAGGTCTGCAGATCAATCAAAATAAAACAAAAGCAATGAAACGGACCAGAAGCGCAAACCATTGGCAAGGAAATACAATAAATTTGAAAGACAATTACGACTTCGAAACTGTTGAAGACTTCAAATACCTGGTTTCCACAATCAACAAAGATAATGAGGACACAACAGAAATAAAAAACAGAACAACAGGTAACGGAGCATTCTTCTCTCTTCTGCCGGTGGAAAAACAAAAATCATACTGTACAGGACAATTATTAGAACAGTTGTGACATATGGATGTGAAGCATGGACACTTACAGCCCAATCTGCTGAAATGCTCGACACATTTGAGAGAGGGGTGCTTCGTAGAATCCTAGGACCTGTGCCTGATGGTGACGCCTGGAGGATTAGATATAATAATGGGCTGTATGCCATCTACAAGATTCCCAGGCTCTCTGTGCATGTCAGATTGAGCAGATTGAGATGAGCCAGACATGTACAGAGAATGTCACCACAGCGAATACCAAAGAAATTCCTGTGTGGACATCCAGGTGGAAGAAGAAAGGTTGGAAGACCGCGGCTGCGATGGGAGAACGAAGTTGGAAGGGATGCTTCCCAACTATTGCAAGTGCCGGGCAGTTGGAGAGTTGCTGAAGACTGACGGAGGCCAGGGCTCGATATGGGCTGTAGCGCCATTGAAGAAGAAAAAGAAGTTTCATGTTCCGTTTTGACGTATTGTCATATTCTGATGAGACTGTTAATATTTTTGTTACTGAACCATCTTATACAGCCAGTCTTAAAACACCATTTACAATGGGTTTAATGTTTAAGCATCCAAAACACCAAGATCTTTGAATCATTTTCTGTGCTCATTATCCTCAACAGGGGGTTGCCCATTTGTAATTTCCCGTTTTAGTGAGTTCATTATGTCTTGGGAGAAATAAAATCATTGTGATAAGAAAACTTACTTTTCGTGAACTCCTCGTTCCTTTTGTAGTTGCGTTTTAGGTACATCAAGATATAAAGAATCGGCATTTTTGTTACGATTAAACAATTCGAATGCATAATTTTTATACAAAATATAACAAAAATAAACTAAAATTATGCAAAATAAAAACCTTAACAAAATACTTTTTCTACAAGATATCATAATTTAGTCATATTGGTTAAAATTTCTTGTTATAAAAACGAAAACACATCATATTTACTGGAAAATTCAAATTAAAATTTGTTTACAAAAATCGACTTGACTTTTCTCATGCTTTCCCATAAAAAACAGAAAAGATAAAACCACAGATAATATAGAAGTAAACTTGATAAAACAAGATCTCTTTTCAATGCAGAAAAGTAAAATTTTGACGAGTGTCTCGGGACAGTAAAACCAATGGCTACCATAGAAAAAATACATTTCTTTAAAATCCATAGATGTCATAGCTAGATCCCTAGAAAGTGCACATACTTCAAAATTTCTGACAGCCAGTGTGACAGCCAGTGAATGATAATACTAAAACATCGTTGATGTATGTATAAATGTAGGTATTTCTATAATACGAGTTGTTTTTTGTTTATTTTTTTTAATAAAAAAACTATTATGTACATCAAACTTTTGTAAATAAATATAAATGAAGTGTTTAAATATATTTTGAAAAGAATATTAGCCGTTTTACATAATCATTTATCGTTTCAGCCGTTTTACATCGTTCCTCCAATCTGATGAAGTATGTCCTACCGACATTTGTTGAAGAGGCAATGACACCATTCTATCGTCTTTTCGCCACCATATTTAATAAATTCAGTTGGTATGCAATCAAATCCCGCAGCCTTTCATGTACGTGCATGCTTCACTGCTTCTCTAACTTCTTCTATTGAAATTTTTTCTGTCATTCTCAATTTCATTTATTGGTACTCTTTCGTACGTCACACTGTCATACTGCGTACTTTCATATAACTCTTTAAAGTATTCCTTCCATCTTTCCTTGACATTTTCCTCGTCTATAACCATACATCCATTTTCTGAGACCCTTCCTGTTGGCCACAGTCACTTTTATCAATCATTCTCTCATCATGCCCAAACCACTTTCATTGATGCACAATGATAAAAATAAAGGAATGAATACATTATCAAAAAGATGCATTCTGGTGATTAGCTGCAAGTTTAGCTCTATCGTTTGCTTGGAGAGTTATTCTGCCAATTTCAGCTTCATGTCCTATGTGAGTGCTAAATAACGTAACACAATATGTGCCGTCTTTAACCACCACTTCAATTGTAGATGGGCAAGCTGCTCCAATTTTGTTTGTTCCTATATTTTTTATAGATCGTTGATTACTTCCTCGCCCTTTATAAGAATTAGATCTATGGCAGTGATAGTAATATTTGACTGTATTAGATGTACATTTCTTAGAAGAAGTATCCAACACATAAGAATAAAAATTCTTCCTCTCATAGTTTTCCTTCCACTCTAGAAAATCTAAAAATTAACAATTTTGTCAAGTAATCAAAAATACATTCAATGCTACAATTTCTCTAAGAATATGTAATGTATTATCAATTGAAATAATAAATAAAGTCTGAGTTTACCTTCATTGCATTTCAATGTCAGTTTTTCAATATGAAATTCCTTTTCATGTTCTTTTACAAAATGTTCTCTCAACCTTTTATAGGAAACTAAATGTTTAGAACATTCTGAGCACTTTATTCTACAATTGCGGGTTTTGGATGTATTATGTACGTTTTTTCTGTGTTTTAATAACGATGATTTAGTAGAAAAAACACATTTACAAAGATTACATTCTACCTGTTTAGTAACCGGATTTATTTTACAAGCAGTGGTTATACCATGAATATTTCTTCTATGCGCGTTTGAATTTTTTTCATGTTTATATCGACATCTACATTCATCACATTCGAAACTATTTACAGTAGAGTGGTTATCTTTCCCAGCCATTTTATCAATGTATACGAAAAGTTGGTTGAAGTCTGATGCAGATGAACGTCTGTTAAAAATTTACAATGAAAATTGTTGTAATATCATTTATATATATTAAAAGACATTTATATATATATATATATATATATATATATATATATATATATATATATATATATATATATATATATATATATATATATATATATATATATATATATATATATATATATATATCATTTATATACATAATTTATTTATATATTATATATATATATATATATATATATATATATATATATATATATATATATATATATATATATATATATATATATATATATATATATATATATATATATATATATATATATATATATATATATATATATATTAACTCAGCAGCCCGACTGTGGAACGATCTTCCGAATTCTGTGTTTCCATCTTCGTACAACCCGGGTCTTTTTAAAATCCGAATTAATAAACTCTTTTCTAGATTGCAAACCCCTCCCAACGCTACGTAGTGCGCTTCTTCGGAAGAGTAAAATGGACCCAAATCCTAATAGCTGGCGTCCCCTACGTAGACATGTTAAAAAAAAAAAAAAAAAAAAAAAAAAAAATATATATATATATATATATATATATATATATATATATATATATATATATATATATATATATATATATATATATATATATATATATATATATATATATATATATATATATATATATATATATATATATATATATATATATATATATATATATATATATATATATATATATATATATATATATAATATATATAATATATATATATATATATATATATATATATATATATATATATATATATATATATATATATATATATATATATATATATATATATATATATATATATATATATATATATATATATATATATATATATATATATATATATATATATATATATATATATATATATATATATATATATATATATATATATATATATATATATATATATATATATATATATATATATATTTAATCTTGTATGTATTTATTTATGTGGAAATCCTTTACAGTAACTTTACATATGTCTTACACCATTGAACAAAATTGAACAGAGTTAGGCACACAGAGATAAGTAGACAGGGAGCAGTTTATCTACGCTAAAACATTTTTTAAAACTAGTGTTCATTGCCACTTTTTAACAATACCCCTCTTCAATGAATACCATGTCTAAAAAAAATATTTTTTTACATTAAAAAAATTGTTGTTTTCATTCTAATCCTAATCCATCCCTGAGTACACAAATATCTTTCTCGCAAGAGGTTTAGTTAACATATCACTTATTTGTTCATTAGTTGGAATATACGCAATGTTAATACCATTATTAATAATTTTATTTTTTACAAAATGTAATTTAATATCTAAATGTTTCAGCTTTGTATGATGAGATGGACTTTTGCATATCTTGATCGCACTTTGATTATCTTCATAAATTATTATTTTTACCTTTTCATCATACACTCTGAAATCATGAATCAAATTTTGCCACCAACAAGCTTCACTTACAGCTAAATTTATTGCTACATATTCTGCTTCAGTCGATGATAAGGCAACCGCTGCTTGCTTTCTTGACATCCATGAAACTGTGCATCCTAGCACTATGAAAACATAGCCAGCAGTTGACTTACGATCGACTTTATATCCTGCCCAATCTGAGTCTACATAGCCCACGATAATATTTTCATTTTTTTTTTTTTTTTTTTTAATTTTGTCAATGCTGACGGTGTTGAATATGTAGAATTCCATAATGGGTATTTTAAATCAAACAAATGATTTGGTCTACATATATATTTTTTCCTGAGTCCAGGACGACCGTTTCAGCTTATTAGGCCCTTATCAACTGGTAAACATAAAAACTCTGCTTTTTCTTATATACTAAAATTCGGTACATTTTTGCAGTTATGGATTGTTCAAAACAGTTGTAATATGGTTTATGTTGGGAATTACGTCGATGCAGGTGTTTAGGTAGGTAATGAAAAAACCTACAGTACAGCTGTTTAAAAATATAAAGTCTTTACCGAAAAGGGTGAAGATCAGACGTATTATAGTTTTTGTCTGTATACCAGTGGTCAGGAAAAAATATATATGTAGACCAAATCATTTGTTTGATTTAAAATACCCATTAATATTTTCATTGTCTAATGCAAACACTAAACTTAAATTTACAGTTCCCTTTATATAACGTAGGACTCTTTTTAAGGCAGACCATAGTTCTTTGCTAGCACAAGATTGATAGCGACTTAGTATACTCAAACAAATACCGAGATCTAGTCTTGTGCATAACATGGCATACATGAGAGCACCAATTAAACTTCTACAATTACTTTCTAACTCTGGGCTCTCAGAAGATTTTCCTTTTAAGCTACTATGATCAAAGTTAGCACCTAACGGAGTTGACATAGATTTACAATCTTGCATATTATATTTTCTTAATATGTTTGTGAGATAGGCAGTTTGATTTAACTTAATTTGGTTCTTAACCATATCTTGGTGAATAGTCATGCCCAAGTAATTACATGCAGGACCAAGGTCTTTAATTTTAAAATTACTATTTAGACTATTTTTACATGTGACACCTCTTCCTCTTCAGTACCTGATATCAACAAATCGTCAACAAATACTGGTAAGTATATGTAACCGTTGTCTGTTGATTTTACATAAAGGCAGTATTCATTTTCAGATCTTTTAAACCCCATGGACTTGTTTTTCTTATTTCCATTAAATAAAATATCAAAAATTGCTAATTGTAATGGGTGACACATGTGCTCTGCGCGAGCACTCAAGGAGTACTTGAAGGGCCGAGTACTCTAGTGTTAATAAACAGATTTTTTCTATAATGTGTCTTTTATTGTTTTCTTCTCTGAGTTACATATATATCTTTTTTTCTCTATATTTCACTTTGTATATGCTATATTATAAAAAACAAAATTCCAAGCAAAAAAAATCCAGCCATGAATTTTTTGCCCATCATTTAAATGTAGATAAAGAAAATGTTCCAGTGTGCAAGTTTATGTCTTTATCGACATTATCATTAGGTGAATTTTGTGATTGGATAAAGAAAGCTACGTGCAAAAGGAAAATACCCAATATGTAATGGATTCTATTGTTTTTTTAAATGAATTAATAATTTATTATTATTGCACATATTACTTGTAAAACATGTGACTTTATTGTAGCACTATAGGATTTTCAATCCATAAATTTGTTAAAAGTAATTACTCGTAAGCCACAATTTTGTTATTTTTGGGGAAGCAATACCCAATATCCCACATAAAAAAAATATTATATTTCACATAAATTTAGATACCCTATGATTAAAAGATACATACCATAACGCCATGTCCCTTGCGGGGTAGGCAGAGAGAACCGAACGCCACATTTTTCTATCCTGGCACGCATCCCTCGCTTCGTCCACATTCATGCATCGTCTCATACATGCTCGTCTATTGCTCACACTTCTAACATTTCCGTCTTTCAAAATTTCGTTCACATGGTCGTGCCATCCCTTTCTTGGGCGTCCCCGACCTCTCACTCCATTCCTTTCCGCTCTGTATATTTTCTTCGTCAGGCGCTCCTCATTCATTCTCCCCATGTGATCAAACCATCTCAATGTGTTCACTTTCATTCTAGTAATGACATCTTTCTTCATCTTACATTCTTTCCTTATGTCCTCATTTCTTACCCGGTCATACATCGTTCTATTACAAATCCTTCTTAACGATCTCATTTCAACTGCATTTATTCTACTTTCATGCGTCTTCTGCCATGTCCAGGTTTCACTTGCATACGTCAAGGTTGGCACTACGACGGCGTTATGAATGGCAACTATGGCATCCTTTGATATGTTGCGATCATTCATAATTGGTCTTAGTGCTCCATTCACTCTGTTTCCTGCCATAACTCTTCTTTCGATCTCTTTATCGAGTCGTCCATTCCATTGAAATATGCTTCCCAAGTACACATATTCTTCGACTTGCTCGAGCCATTCGTTCTCTACTCTTATTTTACACGCTGTTCTGCTTTCACTCTTTTCAAAGACCATTGTCTTTGATTTGCTGGCATTCATCCTAAGTCCATTCTCTATACATCCTTCATATACCTGACTTACAAGATACTGTAACTCTTCCATACTTTCTGCTAATAGAACTTTATCGTCTGCATACATCAAATCTCGCACCATTACAGTACTCAATTTCAGACCCTTGCTTTCATCCTTAAGGGCTCTTATGCAGAAATCAATGTACAAGTTAAAGAGCCATGGAGATAGCACGCACCCTTGTCTAACGCCATTATTTATAGAGAACCACGTTGTCACTGTGTCGTTGACACGAACACATGCTTCGCTGTTCTCATATAATGACGCGATTGCGCGTATCAGCTTGCTCTTCACTCCATACACTGCTAGTATATCCCATAATTTTTCTCTAACAACTTTATCATACGCCTTTTCTAGGTCTATGAAGGCACAGAAAATTTTCTGATTTTTATCCAGAACCTTTTCTGTGACCGTGCGCAGAAAAAAAATTTTGGTCTATACATCCTCTGCCGCCCACAAACGCACCTTGGACATCCCATATCTTGCTTTCTGTAATCTTTCGCACTCTTTGATCCAGGATCCTTGCATACATCTTACCAACTGAGCTTAATAAACTTATGGCTCTATAGTTTTTGCAGTCGAGCTTCGATCCTTTACCTTTATACAAAGGTACCACGACTGCATTTCTCCAGTCTGAGGGAGTGTGTCCTTCTTCCCAACATTTGTTGAAAAGAGAGAGACACCACTCCAACGTCTGTTCGCCGCCATATTTTATAAGTTCAGCTGATACACTGTCATATCCGGCAGCTTTCCCAGCTTTCGCGTGTTTTACTTTACTGTTTCAAATACTTCTTCTCGCGTTATTTCATCCTTATCACTTTCGCTTACTTGCCATGTTCTCTGACTCACGTCCCCACTTACTCCGCTATCATACAGTTCCTTAAAATATTCTTTCCATCTTTCTTTCACGCCGTCTTCGTCCATAATTATTTTTCCATCTTTATCATTTATTCCTTTCGAAGCTTTCACAGTTCCATTTTTTCTTTTCGCTACGCCTTTCCAGAACATTTTCATGTTTCCAGGAAAGTCGTTGGCTATTTTCAGGCTTTCTTTCTCTTTTATACCATCTTTTTCCCTTTTTACTGTGTCTTTGACTACCTTTTTACATACTTTATAATTCTCTTTTGCTCTTTCTTCATTATTCGATCCTTTCGCGGCTATTAATGCCATCCATGCTTTCTTCTTTTCACATTAAAAGATTTATTTCAAATATATAAAAAACATAATTATACAAAATACAACACAAAAATGTATAAATGTAAGTTTTTTGTCTCTCCTGTAAAATCTTTGGTGAGTGGGTTACGAGGTATTGCTTTATCACAAACGATATGATACACTGTGTCGATTGTTTACCTACTTGATAAAATATATTATTCATGCTAATTATTGAAATAGTATACTTATATATTAATTATTGTAATTGTCTTATTTATTGTAATAAACAAAGTGAGATTCAACTTTTGTTTATTCATTGGCTAATACACCACAGAATTACATTTTCATTGAAATGTTTTTTACTCTCCACTGCTATAGAATCACTATACTACAGCCAGAAGAACGAATGTGTCAATTCTAGACGAGCTGAAGATCGAGGATCGTCTATCGACGTATCAAGATGTATTTATTTTTTATGTATTTCTACAGACGTATCCTTCAATTATTTGAACACATTGCCAGAAGGGAACCTGACTGCCTCGAGAAGCTTGTTTTGATGGGCAGCGTGGAGGGACGGAGATCTCGTGGTCGCTCACCGACCAGATGGAGCGATTTGGTTAAGTCCACAATGGGGTCTTCGGTGACTGGTGCTCTGCGTTCAGCACAAAACAGATTGGCATGGAGGCGGGCCATACGTGTGGCGACGGACTGCAGCCGCTATCCTCAGTCATGAGGAAAAGGACGAATGATGACTATAGAATAGTAGAGAGTCATGATTTCACAATTTTTAAGCATATTTTTTACATCAATTTCTCAATGGGTGTCATGTATAATCACCGGCAAACTAGTAGAACCAAAATAGAGGGTGCGCATACCGCAAATTTGTGTCGTTTCGGTTGTTAGGTACATATACAGACCCCTCCACGGCGATTTGTCAGAAACTACAGAGAGTATACAGTTTGAGTTTCGTCAAGATGTTTTTATATTTACGGCGTATCCTTTTTGTGTCCTGTCTAGAACCCAAACTATAAGTCTGATCGACTTCAAATTTATATCATAGGTGTAAAGTACATAAGCCTAGAGCTGATTATAAAACATTTTTCGTCCATTTCGTTACCTCATGTAAATTTTGCAAATATATTTTTGGGTAGTTAGTTAAACATTTTGTACATATTTTGAATTATATAAATAATTGGATAATTTATATAGCCCCATTTTTGTAAGAGCTCACCACAAGCTAGGTTGGTAATGGTTTAAAAATGTAGGTTAGTGATCTTTATATTATATTAATCACATAAAGATTTTAATGCCATGAGACATTTAGAAATAAAACTATTAGAAATTAGTCAGTAATGTAAGTGTGATTGAGTAACATAAGTGAATATATTCTTCATTAGAAACAAATTATTTATTTTTTTCTTAAAAAAAGAATAATTTGCTATAAGTATATTTTATATGGCAGTATCTGTGCATCCACAATTGTCACAAAATAAAAAGTGTAAACACTAAACAAAGTAAATTTAATGTAAATATGTATAAACAATCTATCTTCAAAATCAATTTTACTTCTTCTCAGAACACGGATTGTCTGTTTATTCAGATACCAAAAGACTCAGTATCCCAGTGCAGTGCACAATACTTCTTACTTCACAACATTTTTATCCATTTAAGCAGCAGGTTACATACCATACACATTAATTACTTCAACAAATGAATATGGTTGGATGGAAGATATCGCCAACAAGCAATAAACCTCCCATTGTACATTTATTGTGTACATAAATTTATTGTAAAATATCTAACTGATAGTTTTCAAAATAAGTTATTCAATAAATTGATGTTTCAATTTGGGATATTCCACCCTTCATCCATATTTCTGATCTCTTGCTATATTTGATTGACTATACACTATAATAGAAAAGACATTTTAATCACTATATTATATTTTTCTATGACAAAAACTTTATTATTTTAAAGTAGTCGCTGCTGAAAATTCAATATAAATTAATTAAACTACTTGTAAGTTTTCCAGTTACAATGTTACTATAATAATTCTTCTTCGTGCCTCTGTTGTTGGGTACTTCCGTCTTACTATAATTATATTATATCATCAAGGTATTAAGATGATATTATAGCAATTTAAATTTATAGATAAACGAAAATGTTTGCGTCAAGAGGAGGTTGCGGCCTCCATATATAAATGCCATTGAAAGGAATGGGCTGCCCAAGGAAAGGTCTGTTCGTCGTACCTGATCTTATTTATGCGCTGCCTCAAGATATATTTTCATAATATTATATAGCCTATACTAATATCAAGTTAATGAAGAAAATATTGGTGAAAGTCTGATTTCAATAAAATAAACAGTTTTTGATATAAAATCACTGAAATTGTAATTAACCTACATGATCAACATAATTTTAATATAAATGATTATGTAAAACGGCTAATATTCTTTTCAAAATATATTTAAACACTTCATTTATATTTATTTACAAAAGTTTGATGTACATTGATATTTCCATAGGTATTGTGATCGATATATTTCCATGCATTATGATATCAAAGAAACCCAATAAACATTATTTTACTTCGGCCTAATGTATTGCTTCTATTAATTCTAGGAACGGATTATAGCGGCCTCCCAGGCCTTGTTCATATATTTAAGCATTTGTCTTTTCTATTGAAAATAAATTTAAAATGTAAAATGCATTAAGCAGATTCCTGGAATCTTGGCTTTCACCCGGTGGTACGGGTTGGTTCCTCAGTATAACCCCCCCCCCCCCTCCCCTACTCCATGTTCCACGGGCGCTGGGTCGCCGGCTGTGTCCGATCAGTTGTCCTTCGGTAGTTGTGAGTGTGAGTTGTCCTTCGGTAGTTGTGAGTGTGAGTTATCATTCGATAGTTGTCAGTGTGAGTTGTCATTCGGTAGGAGTCAGTGGTTGGTCGGTAGTTGTAGAGACCCGCGTGCGAGAGTGCGAGTTTGCTAGGCTATCGGACGGCCTTAGCATTTTTTTTCTAATTGTATAAAGTAGTGATTAAGTTCTTTCCAGGTTCTCTACCTATCATCGGGGGGGTGAATTTAAAATAGTTTAAGTTACTATTAATAATAACTTTTAATAATAAAAATAATCGCATAGTAGTGAATAAGTGTGTTTCAGGTCCATATAACCAACGAGGGGTGAATTTAAGATAGTTTTAAGTTATTTTTAATTAATATAAAGTGATATGTAGTGTAAGTGTTTCCTCCACAGTCCCGTTACGAGACCAGCAGTTTGGTAAGATCTTTCCAGTTATGTATATATTATTTTTACCATGCCTGTATTTGTATGTATTTGTCTTTTCAGGCACATCGCAGCCGATTATGTTTTATTTGATTTTTATTTTCAGGGGCAGAGTTTAATGTTTATTTTTATTATGCTTTTCAGCTTCTTTAGTTATCAATTTCGCGTCCCAACATGGGACCAATATATTTCTTCCCAGCCTCCTTATATCAATCTCGCGTCCCAACGTGGGACGAGTATATTCTCCTCCTTCTCTTCAGATGTCAACATAATAGTTTTTTTATTAAAAAAAATAAACAAAAACAACTCGTATTATAGAAATACCTACATTTATACATACATCAACGATGTTTTAGTATTATCATTCACTGGCTGTCACACTGGCTGTCAGAACTTTTGAAGTATGTGCACTTTCTAGGGATCTAGCTATGACATCTATGGATTTTAAAGAAATGTATTTTTTCTATGGTAGCCATTGGTTTTACTGTCCCGAGACACTCGTAAATTTTGGTTGACAGTAAGTTGTCTACAGTTGTCTACCCTGTTTGATGTGTTGTCATAGAGTTAATAGTATGGACCGTGCAGGTGAACGGCATTTTGAACTAACATTGATGAGACCTCTCGTCTACCACGGGGAAACATCAAGCCAAGGTGTGGGGAAGAAAAGGAGACAAATGATGGTGACACTATGAAATTGTAGTAGTACGGCGCATTTATTCAAAATATCAGTTTAGTTGGTCTATGGCAATAAAAAAATAATAAAAAAAAAACAACAGACAATAAATAAAAACACGTGGCACTTCCGAAACGAACTGTCAAACACACGCGAACACACGAAAAGACGCCGACCAGAATATACCGCCCCAGGGTACAGCGACATCCTTACTCCAGGCATGTCACTGTCTTCCACGTGGTGACGGTAGATCGGTGGGGCCCAGCCTCTGCGTCAGGCTAGCAGGTCTTCCTCGTGTCCGGCGTGGTTTCTTCTTCTCCTCCTGATCTCCTCCTCCAGACCGTCACCCATGGCTGGCTCTGTGCCCCACGGCACGCTATGACGGCGCATCTCGACAGAGGTGGCATACCAGCTGGGCCTCACCGGAGGCGAACCGACGCTCCAGACGACACGGATTGCCCTTCGTGGTCCAATCTGCGAGCCGCCGCGTTCCCTACGCGGTGGCCCCACACTGCGCTCTGCCTCCAACCTCCTGTCCTGTTGATGCCCTCATCTTGGTTCTGGGGCACCATCAGCGTCCATGCGCGTGACGGGTCCTGTCAAGCAGACCTCCTGCGCCGTCGAATATATGGCCGCCATCGGGACGCGCGTGTCGACCGATGACGGCGTCGTACCAAACCGTCCGTGTTCCACCAGAGTTGGATGCCAAGCGAGCGCGTGCCATAGCGCGTGCTATAAGCTTCCTTGTCGTTCTCTCACGCCGTCAGGGGCGCTAGTAGTCTTCCGCCAAAATGTTGCCGCGGAAAAAATAAAAATTATTGTTTTTCGACAACACTGTTTTTCGGCTATAACAACATCAATAAAAAAATCGAGAGAAAAAATCAAGCTTATCTGTCTTCGTGGCTCAGTTAGTTAGGTATCTGACTGCTGATCCAAGGATCCCCTGTTCGATTCCCGATTGATACACATTTTTTAATTGTGTTTTCAGTCTGGATCTGTGAGACGGTAAATATCGTAAATCTCCAGAATGTGGCAACTTGTTATTGGGTGCGTGTTTAATAATTATTTGAGATAGCATATGTTAGTTGCCAGAGAAGCTACATAAAATTAAATAAAATATATACATAGGTATTATGATCGAAATATTACCATGGATTATTGTAGCAAAAAAGCCCAATATCTATTATTTTGTTTCAACTAAATGTATTTATTGACTTGATACTAGGAAAAGTTTCTCATTTAGTAGGATCAACGTTCTAACGTATCTTCAGGCCTTTAATGTGTGATATATACATCATGGATGTATATATCACACATTAAAGGCCTGTATAAAGGCCTGTGTATATACTGGATGGAAGCATAGGTAAAATTGTTTTAACCGCGGGGGGGATCACCGCCATCTTGCTCGAACCAAGTTTCATAGTGACCATGGATGTAACTAAAGTAATGGATGGATGCATTGATCAAATTTTTGAAGCTGCAGGGGGATTTCAAGGAAGTGCTGATTATCTTCATATAAGTATATAATTTATTTTAAAAATTGTAAACAACAATAAAATTGTAAAATGTATAATTTATAAAATGTAAATAAAGCAAAGCAATGAAAATTATTATGTAATTGATGCGACCTCTCCTGTTCGCGTTATTTTTATTTAAATTCGGCGCCAAATCAGCTGACCACAAACCAACATTTATGATAAAATAGTGTGTGAATAAAAAAGAAATAGATTTTGACAATAACATAACCTCCAAAATTGTGACATTAGAAGTAACAGTGACAGTCGAAATTAGACACGCGTCGTGTCGACACGAACCGCGCTCACTGTGGCCGGAGCAGCTGCAAACCGCACCCGAGGGTGTCGGTTAAGCTCGCTCCACATCGGTAGCCATGGATGTGATAGCAGGAGTGCCGAGATGGATCGGCGCACTACCACTCGGCGAGAGAGCCGCTTTCCTGGGCCGAAGCGGGTGCTGAGTTTGGAAAGTGTTCCAAACGCTGTTGGGTCGCTCTGGACCCTGGAGCAACGGCTTGCATCTCCCTGAGACTCGTCCCGCCGTCGTTCGCTCCCGCCAGTCATCCGACCGGCATCTGCCGGTGTCTGGGACCCGAGGTTGCTTTCGCCGATAGCCTTGCCCCTTCGCCCATCGACGACGTTCCATTCCGGCATTGGCGGTGCATCAGCACGTCCATGGCCGAGAAGAGAAAATTATGTGTGCCCCAAAACAATATTTGTGACATTTTTTTATTTCCGTGTGACAATATTTCGGCTGTGTGATTTTTATTTCATTATTTTACTGACATTATTTTAACGTGTGACGTCCAATATTGACTATGTTTATTTTAATTTGTGACGTCCTAATTTATTACCAATTTTAATTATTTATTTTATTAGAAATTTTTATCATTTATCTTGTGACATGACCGTGCCGTCTGGCGTTTGTGCGCTGACACTTGACATTTGTGTATCGTCAGACCACGGCTTCAATCATCGTTTAGTTTTTTTATTCATCTCGTTCAGCGATTATGTGTGGACACTCAAATTCCATTCGAACATTGGAAAAAGGTGAGCTCTACCTCCAAGCATCTTGGGAGGAGGGTATCACTATGTCAAATATGAATTCAACACGCACCCAATAACAAGTTGCCACATTCTGGAGATTTGTGATATTTATGTGTCCCCACCGGGAATCGAACCCGGGACCTTTAGCTCAGATATCGAACCAACTGGGCCATGAAGGCCGACAAATGTTAAAAAAACACAAGTTACTTTAGGGACATTATTTTTGTCTGTAGAATACCTACATCCCAATTTCTAATGTATATACAAAACATATAATTAAACAACAACTTCAAAGAACATGAAAATAATGTTAAAATAATCTAAAAGACCATTAATATTAAATGCAACACAAATCCACTTGCCTAAAATGTGACAATCCTCTTTGTTGGGATGATTTAAATCTACTCGATAGACTTTTACAACCAAAAGCAGTACACATCACCATATTTGTTTTTATTAAATATTTCATAGAACAAATAAAGGACACCCTGACAGCTAGACGCCAAACGACAGACTGGTTGGAATAACGCGCGGCTTCAAAAATATTACGAATGCCTCTATCCATCCAGTTAGTGTACATCCATGTGCTACATTTGGTTCGAGCAAGATGGCCGCCAGGGGGTTTCTCCACACCCCCTATTGGACTCTAATGTCTTAATACATATTGGTTTGAAAGGTCCATCCGTTACCTTATATACATCCATGATATACATAGGTATTATGATAGAGATATTTATTACCATGGGTTATGGTAGCAAAAAAACCAAACATCTATTATTTTTTCAACAAAATACCCTAATACTTGGAAAACTTTCTCCTATAATAGTTTTATCATATTAACGGGTCTTCGGGCCCTTAATGTGTTTAAACAATGCTAATATTTTGTAAATATGTAATTTCTAATAATTTTATATTCATTGCAGATTCCTGGAACATTATACTTTCCAACTTAATAGGTTAAATGGAGGCTTCCTATTGGTGGATGGTAGTACGCGCCCCGCCGCGCGGTGGGGTATCTCCTCCCTCGTTGTCTTCAGTGGTGAACGCGGTAGTTAATTTGAACTAGTATCTCGCGGACGCTTGGTCGGGACAGACGAATTTTAACTCACGCGTACGAAAGAAAACTTATATTTTTTTTTAAAGACCGGGAACTTTGAAAAATAATCTTATCTCTGCGAGGCGTCTGCTTGGTGCTCAGCATTAAATTTCTTGCCCTTTTGGTTTTATCTTAACTTACATATTAGCATGGTAGTGACTAAGTGTGTTTCAGATCCATATACTCTTCGGGGGTGAATTTAAAATAGTTTTAAGTTACTATTAATAATAACTATTAATAATAAAATAGCTTAAATAATCGTATAGTGTTGACTTAGTGTGTTTCAGATCCATAAACTCTTCGGGGGTGAATTTAAGATAGTTTCAAATTATTTTTTACTAATAAAAAGTGATATGTAGTGTAAGTGTTTCCTCTACAACCCCGTTACGAGAGCAGCGGTTGGTAAGATCATTCTAATTTATTATTTATTTCTCTTTGCTCTGAACGTTTCGTTTCGTAATTTCTTTTAGCAGAATTATCATCAGTATCACATGTGTATTTCATGTATTTAATTATAATAAAACGTAGGTTTTTGGTTGCCTTGTCGATGATCTTGGATATATGGTCGTTATAATATATGTGAATTGTCTGTCTAATGAAATGCCTAGGTCTCGCACTGTGTCTGATGTTGGAATATGTTTATCGTGTAGTTGAAATATATATTGGGTTTTTGTTTCTCGTAAACGAAATTTGTGTGCATTTAGAAGTATTCAAAAGAAGCTTGTTTGTAACGCAGTAGTCATGTTATCTATTTTTTTCATCTACACATAATTATATTTTCGATTGTTAGGAATATTTTCATGCCATTGGCATATAAAAAAAGTAAGGATGAAGGAAACAGTGTACATTATCAAAAATGTATACGTTAAAGAGGAGTGGGCTCAGATGGGAGCCTTGAGGTACCCCTGAAGGTGTTTATTTTATGAAATTAGCACGAAAACCTCCCACTGTCACCACCGCATAACGTCGTTTGCTTATATACTAGTTGCATGTAACACATGAGATCCAACTGTTGATAGCGATACTATGTATAGTTGAAGAATAAGTACCAAACTATTAATCCATAAATCCAAATTATTGAATATTTTAAGATATTTTGTTTTCTATACCTACAACACATGTAGGTAATGGAGGTCAGTCATTTTTTCCTACCCGGAATATGAAAACAGCATGATGGTATGTATGTATGTTTGGAGATTAAGTATCAATATATTAAGTCTTCATAGATATTATGTATAGGCGACTGCCATACAAATTTTATGAAGCGATGTCGTCACTAAATTCAATTTTTATAAAAATTGTTAAAAAAAATTGAGATGTACCACTACAATGCTGATATTTTTTATAGAAAATTAAATTATCTAGTTGGGATGTTTCTGTTTTTTTCGATATTTTTAAAAACTTTGGAAATATAGGCAGTTAAACACATAAATTTGTCCTAAAAAATATTTTTCTAAATAAAATCTCTGGATTTTTTTGAAAAATAAAATTTGAGATTTTGTGTTTGTCTATATTCATACCAATTTTCAGCGTTCTAGCTTTTATAGTTTCTGAGATATAAGGAAAAATAAAGCAAAAATTCAAAAGTTGATAACCCCTGACTGAAACAATAATTCAAAATTCTGAGTATAAAAGTTTTGTAGGCCTATAACTATCTATATATTCTGAAATTTTGGGCTCTGTTAATTGAGCAGAATAAAAGTTATAAGGGGACACACACACACAAAACTCACATAAAATGTTCTACTCCGAATTCTGAGTAAATCCATGTAAAGGAACATATATGCTGCGAGGCCTCTAGTTGGTGTTATTAGGATGCAAAAAGTCGACTACGCCATACAAAATGTTTCTTCGTACACGCATCTTGGCTTAATAATGTCGATTCATTCAGAGAATTGAATTCTCATGAACGAATCGACAGTTGGAATAGATTCTTGATGCAACAGTTCTCAATTTATAAGACCAAACAAGGTTTGTACAAAAAACAGAATATGGTACACACGAAATGTTCTACTTCGAATTCTGAGTAAATCTGTATAGGGTACATATATGCTGCGAAGCCTCTAAGTTGGTGTATTTTGACTTCAAAGTTGGAAAAACCGTGAAAAATATAGACCCTGCATACAACCGTGTTCCTTCATACACGCGTCTTTAATTTAAACTGCCTCTTCCTTCAAAAGAATTTCATTCTCTTGAACGAATCGACAGTTGGATGAAGTGAATCATCGAAGTAGATCTCCGTTAATACAAATACGATTAAGATTCGAAAACAATTCACATTAGTCGTTATTCTCTATAGAAAAACGATGTGGTCTGCCTACCAAAACGTCAAAAATCCCCCGGAAATGCCTCATTTCGATTCATACAAAATTTGCTAACTGCGAAATCTAATATATTATATTAAAAATCTCTGATATTTGCTTGACAATAGACACAGATAAAATGACAAAAGACAAAATTGTTTCATTGTTTGTGGTACGTCATCGTTTTGCCAGATTTTTCTGGATGATAAAAGAATAATTGCTATTTTATAATAATTAACTCGTTTATTTACCCAACTTATATATTACATTATATGCAGTAACTTTGTTATTCGCAAATTCACTAAAATGTCATTATTTGGTTCGCTGATGAATGATTTTGACGATGATCCATTTTTTGGGTAAGTGGCGTGTATTTTTCTAAAATGAATTTTTCTTTAACAGTTATGAGCTGGAGCATTTTCAAGGAATTTGCCCACATGCTTTCACCTTTCACCGATATCTATGTGGTATCCCAAGAGATTCTTGCTATAAAAGTTTTCTACAAAAAAAGTAAGCTCAGCATTGTAATTCAATTTTGAGTGGAAAATGTAAATTAAATATATGAAAATATTAGTAATTACATAGAACTTAAGCATAAGAAAACAATAAGATGTATGTGCTGGTGAGGAAAAGAAACGACAAAATATAGAAACCATTAATTTATTGACTCACTTATGAAGGGTATAAACAAATTGTATTTCATATATTACATATTGATTATAAGAAAACAACAAAGATGATGATGATATTAACTAAATATTTGGTCTAACTGATACAAATATAGGTAATTATTTACAAGTGGTATAAGTCTTCAATTTTGCTGAATTTTTTTCTATAGATAGATAAAAATATACAGATTACGGGAAAAATAGTAATTTTCCCGGGAAACGTCTAGAAAAATTAAAAAAAATAAAATTGCAATGTATGAAACCTTGTACGATTTAACGACACCTATCGCCGAGATTGCACGTGACTATTTTCTCATTTGAAGTCAAATAACCAACATTACTTTTATTTAATCACAATGTACACATTATTAACACGCAAATTATCTATAAACATTCGATTTTCACGATAAAAAACCAGAAAAATCATTACTAATTTCTTATTTTTAACGTTTATTAAATACGATTAAATACGCGAGCTAATACGACAACTGCGACATAAAACTGAAAACTAAACCATAGATAAATGCACACTACTAAATATATGACAGACAATATTTGCGAAAAAATATCACATAAAAAATATTAAAACTGGTAGGTACCATACAACTACCTAAATTTGTTATTAAATATAATTTATTTGTAAATTATAAACAAATGCGAATACATCATCAAAATTATAATAATAGGTTGGTTAATACAAACCTAACCAACCTATTTTAAGCAAACTTTTGGTAAAAATTGGTTAGGTTAGGTTTGTATGTATTTATTATTGCGACTCGCGTGAGCGAGTTGCATTACATACTGTCACTCAATGTATAATGCAACTCGCTCACGCGAGTCGCAATAATAACTAAATACAAACCTAACCAACCTATTCTAAGCAAACTTTTGGTAAAAATTGGTTAGGTTAGGTTTGTACGTATTTATTATTGCGACTCGCGTGAGCGAGTTGCATTACATACTGTCAAGCAATGTATAATGCAACTCGCTCACGCGAGTCGCAATAATAACTAAATACAAACCTAACCAACCTATTCTAAGCAAACTTTTGGTAAAAATTGGTTAGGTTAGGTTTGTATGTATTTTAATTTTCGATATTTCATACAATTTTCATTTACTTCAGATTTTCGCGGCATGTTTCTAATTTCGCGGCGTGTTTCTATACTAACAATTAGTTTGAATATTCGCCCATAGATGTCAGAAAAGCAACTATTTGCTTGGGAATCTCTATAGATTTTCCGTAATGTAATTTTATTTTTTTTTAATTTTTCTAGGCGTTTCCCGGGAAAATTACTATTTTTCCCGTAATCTGTATATTTTTATCTATCTATAGAAAAAAATTCAGCAAAATTGAAGACTTATACCACTTGTAAATAATTACCCAAATATAATTTGAATTGCTGCCTCAATAAATTAATCATGAATGTAGTATTGATACAAGACCAATCTTCTTCCTTGCCTCTTCCCAGTTCATCTAGGGTCGGCCCTTCTGGTACGCAATCGCCAGATCTTTCGATCTTGTATCATCTCTGGTTAGCTGCTCCTCTTTCAAATCTCTCTCAATATTTGTCCACCCGATGGTCTGGACATCTTCTACTTCTGGACTGAGTGCTTGTTCTAGTTCTGTATACAAGATTGGTAATTATTTACAAGCAAACAATTACCACAATGATTAATCTTAACCATTTCAGTGCTAATCCCGAGATGTTTTCGTGATGAATCATGTGGTGCAGATCACGATAGGTAATCGGGATGGACAATGCTCCGCTTAAACTCGCTGTAGAAATCTTATTTATCGACATCCAAAATATAATAATTACATCGTGTAACCGAACAATTTATCTAAGTAAATATGATTTTAAGAAAACTTTAAAAAATTTGGTAGATGGCAGTAGAGTGTTTACTTTTTGTCTATTTCATCCCGAGACGTAATCGGGACCCGCACTGGGATACCGCTTTGTATGGATATTAATGTTGCTTATAACCCATATCCGAGTTCGTAGAGATTGTGCGCCGGTTTAGAAAAAAAATTATGTTCGGTTTTTATTTAGTTTATAAAAACAAAGTATTTTGTTGTAAATTTATATGTTTTTACTTGTGTCTTTAACGTTGATTCATATTTGAGAGTAACTTTGATTTTTTGTGTTACCAACTTTTAAAATTTTACTAGGTGATAGACAAAATACATTGAACATTTTTTGCTATTATGAATGAATTTTGCTTTTATAAATGTTCCGAAAAAGTACTCAGAGCCTGTTGAGTTATTACAGTATTATTTAAAACTAGTTGCATGTAACACATGAGATCCAACTGTCGATAGCGATAGTATGTATAGTTGAAAGATAAGTACTAAACTATAAACCCATAAATACAAATTATTTAATATTTTAAGATATTTGGTTTTCTATACAACACATGTACCTAGGTATGTATGTCAAGATAGGATAGCATGGAGGTCAGTCCTTTGATCCTACCCAGAATATGAAAACAGCATGATGGTATGTATGTATGTTTGGAGATTAGTATCAAACTATTAAGTCTTCTTAGATATTGTGTGTAGCCGACTGCCATACAAATAATTGTATGAAGCAATGTTGTCACTAAATTCAATTTATTTTCTACTATATAAGTTGATAAAGTCACGGTGTAGCGGCGCATAGGTCATAGCGCTTACAGATAAACTTCATACAAACGTATAAGGCACTAAGCAATTGTTGAAAGCTGTGTTTGTTTTCAAAAAAATACTTAAAAACTATGTGATATTTTTTTGTAAGCTGGAATGTTGAAAAAATCAGTTAAATAGTATGCAGAAAAACAAAATAAACAAAAAATTGTATTCAACATTTAAAACAGCTAAAAACGAATATTCTCGTCGAAGATTTCAAGTATCTCAGATGAGTAGTTATTGAGATATGGCGATGTTAATTTTGTCCGAAAATTGCGCCGCACTGAGGTGTTACATTGTTTAGCATACGCCTAGCACGGAAAAGGTTAATGGGAAAATGATTTACCAAAGTTACTTAATTCACATTGTCTGATTATAAAATTAAGTATTTAACAAAAGGAAATATAATTACGAGAAAATTCATATTGATTACAGGTGAAGCATACAGAAGTGATGCATAGTAAATAATTTAGGGACCTAGCATACAAAAATTATTTTGTCTTAATAAGATTAGAACATTTCACATTTAATAAATAATAACATTTTAATAACCAATATGCCAACCTTCATGGCATCTCTGTCATATTTTTGGTGATATACAACAATAATACAGGCATTTTGACAAGATTTTAAAATCAGATTCAGATTTATCAGATCAAATTATTATCTGTTATGGTGGTGTATGATCCAGGTAGTATGATGGTCAAAGCAATGAATAAAATGCACAACGTTCTCATTTTTTTGTATATAACATGAAATAAAATTAAATAGGATAGAACAAGAGCGAAATACTTCCTACAAAAATACATTTGCATTAGAGAGGTATGCCATGCCAGTTGTGAAATATTTTAAATATTGAAGATATTGCAAGAACTAACCCTCCATTTGTAAGTTATTACTTAACCCATAATGCTTATATCTTCAGCCATCTTGACCATACAGGCACCATAACTTGCGACCGCTTTTGGAATCATCATGCATCATCTATTTTATTTTATAGCATAGATGGCTGACACCCGAGACACCCGACGTTCGCAAATGTGAACATAGGCGTTACTTATTTTTACTTATTTTATGTATATTACTTCGGGCAACTAACAGGTACTATGTCAAATATTAATTTAACACAATTAAACACTGTTTGTCCACCGGGAATCAAACCCGGTACCTTTGGCTCAGCATTCAGATACCTAACCAACTAAGCTACGAAGGTCACCTTTAAATTATAATATATAAGAGTATTTCTATATATAATTTATTTGACTATTTTTACAGAGCTCATCTCAGACAAATGCGACAAATGAACAGCATGATGAATTCGTTATTTGCTGATCCGTTTGGTATGATGGGCGATATGAGAGGTCCATTGGCAATTATGGGGTCACATCATCCTCGCAATGCTCTGATGCCATGTATGCCCCAAATGAATATGAATCGATTATTAACAGGTATTTTTAAAATAATTTATATATGGTTGGATTTCTGAAATACATTTGAATTACCTACATATTTTATTTCAATAACAAGTTTTAGTGTAACTCGATAGTTCAAGATTCTTTATCAAGTGGTTGTTTATTAAGCCTCATAAGAAAAAAAAATCCTTTTCAACTGTTTGCTGTTATAAAGTAAATATTAAATTTATTTATGTAAATAAAACACCATTTTAATCCACAATGAGTACAATTTAATGAGCCTAAGCGCTTTCGTCAGACATAACTAGCATCTTCAGAGGCACAATTTATACTAAATATGTTACTACAAAATTGAGCCTAAGCGCTTTCGCCAGACATAACTAGCATCTTCAGAAGCACAATTTATACTAAATATGTGACTACAAAATTGAGCCTAAGCGCTTTCGCCAGACATAACTAGCATCTTCAGAGGCACAATTTATACTAAATATGTTACTACAAAATTGAGCCTAAGCGCTTTAGCCAGACATAACTAGCATCTTCAGAAGCACAATTTATACTAAATATGTGACTACAAAATTGAGCCTAAGCGCTTTCGCCAGACATAACTAGCATTTTCAGAGGCACAATTTATACTAAATATGTTACTACAAAATAGGATAAGCAATATTAATATTTTAGAACAAGGGGTGTATAAAGGTGAAGGGGAGGGAGGGGGGTTTGGAAACAAGAAATTATTAAGTAAATACAAAACAATGAACAATAGATTATTTATCAACTATATACAAATGTTTAATGAAAAGGGGAAAAAACCACCATTATCAATAATAATTATAATATGTACCTAATACATAATAAGTGTTAATTTATATTGAGTACAATACAAAGAGTTGTATCTAGATATATAGTACATAGGTATGTAAAAAAGATTAAATTAATTGAAATGGAAAACATACATAACAAATTAAATGGTTACAGGATAGAAAATACAGTACAAATATCCATGGATATGAATCAATAAATGAGTTAAATAAAATAAATTATACAAATAAAAAGAACAACACAATTACAATTCTATAAGTATTAGTCAAGTTAGTAGGTACATACAATAATTATAAGGATTAAGGCCCTTGTATACCCTGGGTATACGGATGTACACAAAAATGAACACTAAATTACCTTCTAATGTATGAAACACGAAGCAATATTGTATATCACTTAATATGTGATATATAACATTCTTTCGTGAAGAAAAGGTAAAATTTAGAGGTTTTTTTATAAATAGCAAGAATATTAATTAAAATATTATAATTTTAAAAAATACAGCCGGTAGATTTTCATATTCTCTTTCGATTAAAGTAAAAATCTTCTTCATATGCCTTGTAGTTTTTTAGTTACTTACAATAAAAAATTAAAAAAGGGATTTATTAAAACTAAGTTTACAAGATAAGTATTAAACCAATTTAAATTTCCAAAAACTCATGCAATAGAATAAAGATGTATATATAAACTGTTCTTTATTTAAGAGACTTATAAGACCTTGCCTTAAAGCCAATATGACAAAATGCTGTTCGAAATCGTAAAGCACTGGATTTATTGATTTTTTCTATGGGATTTGACATTGGTTGGAGAGCGGCGCTTAATATAAATGTTAAATCCCATACCAAAAATGGACAAATACAGCGCTTGGCAATTTCGAACAGCGTTTTGTCATCTTGCCTATGGCCCCTTATGTATTAATTGTAATGTAACACTTCTCTTGGGATTTACTGTGCTTGGTTGTTTGTGCTAGATTTCAGTATTTCATTGATTTGTCGTCTTGGCTAGGGTCCCTTATGTATTGGTTGTTACACTTCACTTGGGATTTATTGTGTTAGACTGTATTCTAGCAATTCATTGTTTTCTTTATCATCTGCTGATGTCAGATTATATTGCATAAAATGTACATCATCCATCTATTTTGACAAATGTACCTTCCATTTCTGCCATGTAATATATGCCAGGCATATTAGTCAAACCTATTTCCGTTTCCAGATCAACTGGTTTGAATTAAATCCGTGAAAAGCAGTGTCTTGTAACACAGGGTTTTTTAATATAGAGGAATAAATAGACAGGAACTGTTAATTATTTTTTTGAACAACCACACTTATAATTTTTAAATATAAATTTATATAACTTTATTTTGTTGCAACTTACATTACCTTATTCCTTACACAAGGAGCCCCACGTTGGGCGCCATTGTGTGGTTGGCGTGGGGTTGTAAATGAAATACTTTTGGTTTTTATTTCATGAAACAATTTTATAAATTTTAATTGTAGTGCACAACCTCCAACTTTCATGTATTATGGTGGCATATACCAGGAATTTATGTACCTCATCAATTTAGCTCCATCTCACCTCCCTCCTTGTAGTCCTACCACTTGAAGATGAGACTTCATAATGCTATTTATATTCTCTGAAGCACGCTTAGTATAGCAACAATTTGATTCTAATTAATGTTTCCGGACACAAAAAAGAAAACAAAGCACCAAAGATTCTATTAAAACAAATCAATTAGCTTCCCCAATAAACAAATCATTACTTTGTAGCAAAATATTAATTTTAAACTAAATCTAAAGTAATAAAGCAATCAAAATGTTAGTGTTTGTGTGTGTGTATGTGTGTGTGTGTGTGTTTGTCTCACGCCTTCTGAAAAACCAAGAGCATCTAAAAATCTAATTTATGTGCGAACGTGTACCTGTATACCTGATGCAGTGTCACGCTAAAAATAATGCGATAAAAATGCTGAATTTTATAAATATTTCAATAATTATTTTTTTCATACAAAATTTTCCAAGTCGTATCTGTCAAAAAAGTGTACATTTTGCACGCAAATATCTGTTAGTTTAAAAGTTAGAAGTACGTATTTACACGAAAAAAATATATTTTCAAGTATAACTTAGCGTTTGAGTGAAAAACATGGTGAATATTTTGTATAATTATAATGTTTAACTTATTTTTAAAGTAAGCGTTTTGTACATGAACGCCGCCATTTTAATATCTTTTCATACAATATTTCATTTTCCTACCGAATGAATATGTTCTTGAAAATAATAAACCTTTGAAATAAATATAATTATGAAATAATAAAATGAAACACAAGACATTACAGCAAGTATTAAGACGTATATTGTAAAAGTCTGTTAATTGTTAGTAAAGATATAGGCATAATAAAATTGCATAATTTGTAAATAATATTTGATATTTCGGACAATTTTAATTTTTATGGCATCGAACAAACCAATGTAGGTACCTACATATTATTCAAAAAATATCTACAAACCATTTGATATTTTTTACATGTTCTATGGTTACTATGGTAACGGACACATTCTGATATTCAAATAAAATCGAATTCGAATTAATTTAGAACATCATTGTAGGTAGGTACCTACATACCTAATACTACTTAAAAACCAACAATATACATTCAATCAATCTACAAACTATTTCCTATAGTGAAATTCTTCTTTTATTTAAGCAGACCTTTGGTGATTTTTTATACAAACTATTTCTTGGAGTTTAATTCTTCTTCCTCTTCTTTTGTGAAGTCATTTGGGACAGTTCATAAATAAACTATTTTCTATAGTCTAATTTTTCTTTTTCTTAATTTATGTAGACCTTGGGTGAGTTTTTATACAAACTATTTCCTATAGTCTAATTCATCTTCTTCCTCTTCTTTTATGTAGCCCTTTGGGTGAGTTTTTATACAAACTTATTCCTATTATTTAATTCTTTTTCTTCTTATTTTATGTAGACCTCTGGGCCAGTTTTGATACCAACTATTTCTTTTAACGTATTTCTTCTTTTTCTAATTTTATGTAGACCTTTGTTGAATTTTGTATAAACTAACTTCCTATAGTCTAATTTTTCCTCTTTTATGTAGACCAAGGGAGAGTTTTCATGCAAACTTTTCCTTTAGTCTAATTCTTCTTCGTCTTCTTTTATGTTGACCTTTGCGTTAGTTTTTATACAATCTATTTCCTGACGTATAATTATTCTTCTAATATGTAGACCTTTGGGTCAGTTTTTATATTAATTACTTTCTATAGTCTAATTCTTCTTTTTCTTATTTTTTGTAGATCTTTTGGTTAGTTTTTATACAAACTATTTCCTTTAGTCTAATTCTTCGTTTTCTTATTAAATGTAGACGTTGGGTGAATTTTATATAAAATATTTCCTATATTTCAATTCATCTTCTTCTTCTTTTATGAAGACCATTTGGTCAGTTTTTTATATAATACATTTACTATTGTGTAATTCTTCTATTGCATCTTTTATGTAGACCATTGGGTCAGTTTTTATTACAAACTATTTGTTATAGTCTTATACTTATTCTTTTTTTCATTTAGTCTTTTGGGTTAGTTTTAAGTCTTATAGTCTATTGTATAGAAATATTATAAACAACATGCACACTTGACGAAAATACATAAAACGAATGGGATGTGACCATCACTAGAATCTTCTCAATACTTTTTTTCAATCGAAATTTACACCATTTATTATATCATCATATATTGCTTAATTTTCAATAACTACATATTTGATTTTGATGACAATATAATAAAAAATCGGGGTTGTGGCCATTACTGGACTCTTCACAACGTTTATATTCAAATTAAAAACTATTTAAGTCTTCTTCTGTAATGTAGATCAGTTTTATTGTGCAAAAATATAATAATCTATAGGTATGCATACTTGACGAAAAATATAAAAACGGATGGGATGTGACCAACACTAGAATCTTTTCAGTACTTTTGTTTATTTAATTTTTAAGCCATTTCCCATCATCCAAAATTACTAAATATTTAAAACACATTTGCGTTCGATGACAATATATAAAAATAGGGGTTGTGGCCAAATCCAAACTCTTTACAACGTTGTCTCTTTATAATCAGTCATATTTAAAACCATTTACCATAGTCCATGCGTGCAGAAATTGTATGTGCCTACTTATATATAAAAACAAATGGGTTGTGGCCATCACTTGAACATTTTACAACGCTTAAACTCAATTAAATTTCAAACTACTTTTCATACTACGAATTAGCAAATATTTTTTGTGACAATATTATATAAACGATTGCTTATTCCTTCACTAATTTACATTCTTGGCCAACGGCGGGACATGAAAGCTAGTGCTTAATAACATTTTAATAATAATAATAAAAAAAAATTATATTGCCGTTAAATGATTCAGAATCATTTAAAGGGTTCTTACATTTGGACTTATGTTGCTCTATGAAAATAAGCTGTTTTCAGTCTTTTTGTTTATTTTTATTTAATTTTAGGGGAAACAGCAATTTGAAAATTACAAAAGGCAATAATGAATGTAAAAATAGTTCCCTCATCATACATTATGCGTGATATAAAATAAAATTACTAAAACACTGTTATTATTCAAGTCCATGAAATTTTCTCGAATCTGTGCAGTTTAGAAAATTAAGGTGTGATTTGTAGTTGATAGTTCTAAGCTACTTTTTTGTACTCTTTTCCACCAAATAGGAGACCAGCAGGGCCACTCATGAAGTTGATTAAAATAAGATTAAGATCAGTTTCAGACTTTAGATAAAGCGCGGGAGAGTGTGAATTTTACCGGTGATGATCGATGAATTTCAGTGTTTAGAGTTCTTAATTTTTTAAATAATTTAACAATTGTTTTGTTGATTCACCGACAGATGTCTTGAAGTCAAATATATGGGAGTAATATTCATCCAATTTTCGTCTCAATGAAGTATGAATTTACTGAGATATGAAGGTTTACAATTGTTTATAGCCATGAAGGCATGTATAGATGACGCTCGGCGTTTAGTTACGCTGCCGGTGGGCATCTATACATGACGCTCGTCATAAAAAGGTTAAGATAAGATTATGATCGAGTACTGATGTATACATTTATAAGATGGCAAGAAAAGAATGTATTAAGAATGTGTCATGAGTAGCCCCCCTAATTGGGGCACAATGTTCTAGAATTGTTATAGAATATATATATTTTTATATCTAGGGGGCAAGTCTGGTCAAATGGAGGAATGATAACCCTCGGTTTACATATTCGATTTATAAAATTTTCAACATAAAATACTCTTCCTACATATATTTATTATAACGTGAGTTACCATGGAACGGGCCTTGCTCTTCTGGTCGGTAGAAGAAATTGCCTATGTAAATAATCATGAATTAAATAAATATAAGTAATGAAAAACAAAGTATTGTTTGTAGTGATGTTCCGACTAGTCGGTAAAGCCGACTATCCGGCCTCTTTCGTAGTCGGCGACTAGTCGGCACTAATCGGCAAAAAGCGCCGACTATTCGGCTTCTTATTATGTATGTATTTCTGAATAAAATGTATATTGGAGGAATTTTATATAAATCTTTATTGTCTAGAGATATTTTTATTTTAGAATAAGTCTTACACATTTTGAAATGTAAAGAAACCTATCCTTTGGTAATCAACTAATAAAACAACATTTTAATTTCTTATTATTGAAATTTAATCATGTTAAAAAGAATGTCTCGTGTTGATTTTTTTTGACCAATTGGACAATGATTCTCGTAAAGTCAAGTGTAAACAGTGTCAAATGATAATTTCTCATGGTGGGCAAGGAAAAACTGTAAATACTACGAGCATGAACAACCTCAGTTAGGTTCTGTGATTAGATAAATGTTCGACCACAGATGATTTCTCCCAGCCGCAAATCCAAGTCGAATAACTAACTAAAACAGTGCCAACATGTTCCAACACGCTCGCAGGCGGCGATTGCGATTTGTGCGTGAGTCAGATGTAAATGAAGCGTCACTTAAATTGCCCCCAAAACTGTGATCGGCTAGGCCGAATAGTCGGCCGACTAGTCGGCTGACTAATCGGCCTCATTACAACCGACTAATCGGCTAGTCCGTTAGTCGGCCAAAGTTATAGTCGGCACATCTCTAATTGTTTGCTATTTGGTTTCAATATTTATAAAAAATATAATTTTTTATGCTATAGTTATCAGCAAATATTTTCAGGACGGGGATGGCAATATTTATACCAACCAAGCAAAAACTAAATTTGCATTCTGTTTAGCCCACATGATTTATCGAGTTACTTTCCGATAACCTCATATTTTCTTTTCAGGTGGACTTGGTGATCCATTTGCAAATATAAATGGAAGATGCAATTCTTTTAGCAGTAGTACAGTTGTGATGTCTAATGGACCAGATGGAAGGCCACAGGTACCCATTTATAACAATATATTATTACTAATGTACTATGACAAATATTTATATACAAGAAAAAATTCAGTGTATACAAGATGTTCACTTAAGCCAGCAGATTTAGCAGACATATTAAACACATGCTTTTTATCATGCTGATAATTGTAAACCCACCATATTATAAAGAGTAATAATCATCTATCCTCAACTTTATTTGTATTTTATCTAATTTCTGACCATGAATCAGACTAACTTTCAGTCAAATAATTTACTTGTATGCTAAGTATTTATTTTGTGAAAAATGTATTGTTTTTTTTTAATATTGCGTCATTTGATTCACATATTTTTAAGAATGAATATGTCCTTGTAACGAGTACAAATACATCCTCATACATTCCTTAAACTAAGCATAAATGCTTGGTGAACGAAATTGGTCGTGGCAGGATTTAAACTCTCAACCACTAGATTACCAACCCAGCGCGCTAACTGCTCTGCCACCACCCATATGATCGTACATACTGTCCAGCATCTTCTCAGTATAAAGATTTATGTCTAATTTTGTTTCTAGGAAATGTAACAAATTTTCATATCAAACGGACAATATTGACATTTAATTAAAATTTCAGGTTTTCAGTGCTACTAGTAGTACACAAGTTGGACCGGGAGGTGTTAAGGAGACGAGAAGAACAGAACAAGACTCAAGGACAGGAACAAAAAAAATGACTATCGGTAAGTTGTAATATGAATGAATGACTTACTCTAGAAGTTATGATATGGCCAAACGCAATTTTTTTTTATGGGATTTGACGTTTGTTATTGTAGAAAAAATTCTACAACAAACCTCATATCCCATACAAAAAAAAATTAGCATTTGGCGATATCGTTAAGCGTTTTCAACTTGGCTCAAGCCCATGTTTTGTCAACAGAGATATTTCAAATAACAAATAAAATGAGGCAAATTATTTTCAATGATAGTTATAAATAATTTTCACCAGTCCATAATGTTCCAAGTTAATATGAATCACAAACTTGAATGGGTTATAGGCCCGAATACAGAGTGCGACCTAAATACTAAATATTTACCATATTTTCATTGCAAAGTCGCTTACTAAAGTTAAGATATCATGTGGCTCCCTAACTTAAGAATGCTACGAAGTTTTTGTATGAGAATTGCATTACAGAGACATATCTAAATACTTAGCGCATGCGCGTGTGCGTGAACTGACATTTGCGAACTGTCAAAAAATAAGGTTGATCGCCTTTGAGGAACCTTTCGAGTGGTTCAATACAAAAATACGAGATGTTTTCCATGGATGATGATTTCAGTGACTTCGTCACATATGTATTTGGTAATTTCGTCGAATCAAATCCCACACAGAGTATACAGCGATCTATATGAGATGCCGAAAATTCGCTGGATTACAGTTGAATCGTGACATTAAGCTGTCAGTGTGAGCTTGGTTACATGTGTTTGTGTTGTTATGACAAAAAAGATTTTAAACGTCAGTATAAAACCATAGAAAACTATCTATCTTTTTTCTTCATATACAATAATGTGAAATGCTACGTGATTGACCTTAAATTTGGCATAGTATTTAGTTAGTGATGTCTTTACAACGCAATTTCTAAGTTAAGAATACTAAATACTCCAGTGAGGTTAGGAGTTAGTATTTAGTTACCTAGGACTGTGCATTCGGGTCATAGATTACCTTTTTTCATAACAAAGGTTTTGTGCTATTTGTTGATAGTTTTCATAACTTTCAATATATAAATAAGTAATTGTATTACATCTTTCTTTTTTAGGACATCACATTGATGAGCGAGCTCATGTCATAGAGCGAGAACAAAATGTACGTTCGGGAGATTTGGAGGAAAGACAAGAATTCATCAACATTGAGGAAGACGATGCTGATGAATTTAATAAGTATGTTTAATGATTTACTAAAGTTAACACTAGTTCACAAAAGTTTACAAAAAAAACGTGAGTTTTATTTTGAGAAAATAGTTGATTTTATATTGACTAGGGAACATGTTTTTGTATTTCTTATACAAATTTAATTTTCTTTATTACATGTTCATGTTTCAGCATCTATGATAAAAATATATTTATTTTATTTTCCATTGCTTCTCGGGTAGTTAAAAGGTACTATGTCAAATATTAATTTAACACGCACCTAATAACAAGTTCCCACATTCTGGAGAGTTATGGTATTCATTGTCTCACAGATCCAGGTAATCGAACCCGGGGTCTTTTCCTTAGGAGTCATCATTCAATTTATTTTTTATAATGATTCTACCTACATATAGTGGCCCCAGAAATATTTATTTAATGGAACATAATGATTTGATGGTAGGTGGTTCGTACTAGTTTAAACTCATTTTGGCCTTCGTTGCTTAGTTGGTTGGGTATCTGACTGCTGATCCAAAGGTCCCGGGTTCGATTCCTTGTGGACAAACAGTTTTTAATTGTGTTTTCAGTCTGCATCTGTGAGACAATGAATATCATAAGTCTCCAGAATGTGGCAACTTGTTATTGGGTACGTGTTAAATTAATATTTCACATAGTACCTGTTAGTTGCCCGAGAATCAATATGATATAAAATAAAAAATTATCTTCTGCATATATTTTTCTTGGCACTTCTACAGGATTGTACTGCTCATAAAAATATATATTTTTTTAAATATATTACAGAGAATTTGAAGAAAGGTTGAGAGCTACATCAGCAAACCGTAGCCGTCAATTGCCAGCTATAACAGCATCTGGTCACCAAGGTTCCTCATCCAGCAGGTATTATATTTTATTTTTATCACACTTTAATTATTATCTATATATTTGTTTTTATACATTTCTTCATAAAATATTTTTATCAATAGTACAGATCATACAAGAAACTCAAACTTAGTACATATTTACATACATAATACCCCGTATTCAATAACTATTTGAACTAAATTAGGAACATTCTAAAATTGTAGATTTTAGATTTAGGGTCTTATTTCAGCGTTGTAAAATATATCTTCTTCTTCTGGGTCACAATCTTAAGATTGGTCTGCACCAAACACTCGATCTTTCCACTTAACTCTATCGTCCGCCAGTCTCTTCATCTCTTTGTAACTGCTACAGCGCACGTCACCGATTATCTGGTCTATATAGTTATTTCTGGGGCGACCTCTACAGTTACCCCCCATCAATCATTCCTTCGACGATGGTAAAAAGCAGGCCTGGGTGCCGGATGTTGTGGCCTATCCAAGTTGTTCTCTGTAAAATATCAACTTGGACTAAATGTAATAGGAACGTACATATATTGGCCGGAACGTTCTTAAAAAGGAACTGAATGAGACGTATTATGAATAATTATGAAAATTAAGAATAATTCATCATTTTCATAATTATTCAAAATACGTCTAATTCCGTAACTTTTTAAGAACGTTCCAGCCAATATAGGTACGTTCCTATTCCATTTAGTCCAAGCTGATATTTTATAACCCTGAAATAAGACTGTAAATCTAAAATCTACAAATTTAGTATGTTCCTATTTTAGATACAATAGTTACTGAATACGGGGTGTCATAATCTGTGCATAATACCAACAATTATAAAACCATTCCCCTGATATAGTAATGAATTATTTTTTCAGTGTCTTTAGTGAATATATATTTAGCGTTTGAACGCACATATCACAATAAGAAAAATAAGTCATACTATAACATTAGTGAACAATTTTAATTAAAATAATTGTTATTAAAACAAAATTTCATGCCTATTTTAACCTTCATGGTTTCTTCAATTTCCTATTTAAAATATTACACTAATCACTTAGTCAAAGCTAAAAATTTGTATTTGGCACAATATATACACCATATCTTTTGTTATAAAAAAAGGAAAATTTGTGTATTAAAATGGCATTATATATTATGAAATAAATAATCTCCGAAGAAGTAGGTAGCCATTTACTATATTATTGCCATTACTTTTTTTTAATTATTTATATTATTCCCATTACTTTTTATCAATAAGTTAGTTCTCCATAATCCATATATTTTAATTCTTTATCCATTTTTTTGTTCTGGACTATGTGAATATTTTCATCATAAAAGATGGAATTTTTTATTAATGGAATATTCCTCACTGGTTCATGGAGTTTACTTATTTATTAGATATAAATATTTTTAAAGTTGTTTTTATTGTCGTGATTTATTATTTTATTGCATGTACTATATATTATAATTTATTTTCTTTACTTGAGTTGAATTATGATATTTGAGATTCATTTGTTACTTAGCTCTATTTGGTAATGTTTGAATTAGCTAATGTACTGTACCATCACTCCATTTCTCTATTTGAGATAAGCTGAGAAAACCGAATGCCAGACTTCTCTGTCTTGATATTCATTTCTCGCTTCATTCATGCCCATGCATTGTCTCATTCATGCTCTTCTATATTCATACTCCCTAATACTCGTGCCATATTTTCGTTGGTCGACCTCTACTTTTCCGTATGTAAACAATGGAAGACGAATAAGTGAGATCTGTGACATTGAGTTGATTAAATTTGGCACCTTCGTTGGTTTGTTGCTCTCATAAATTCAATAGTTAAATTATCCTAATTCAACTCAATTAAATAATTACTTTTATTACCATGCTTATTATATTGTATACAATGCTTTTTGTATTATTTGCTTTATTTTTATGATATGATAAATTTGATCATTAGAATGAATTATAGTTTTTATCATGTATCTATTTTTATCAGCTAATTTTTGTTTGGTATTAAGGGGATTTAAACAAGGTCAAATTTTTGTCAATAAGGTCAATGATTATGGTTTTGTTAAATTTTACTCAAATAAAATTATTTATCTTTTTTCAACACATTATGTTTATATATTTTACTCTCACTTTGCAGAGATTTTATTCACAAACATAAATTTCTTCCAATTTTCATGTAAAAAATATTAATGAGTCAAGGCGCTTCTGCTTTTTTTCTGGACTGTGCCATAATGATCAGCCATATCTTCATATATGAAATGTAATTTGCTAGTTAGTTCATTGTTATGTTTACAATAAGATACTAATTTCTGAAAAAACTTACTTAAGTTCTTATGTGGCCATTCAGGGTGGTCACTAACACCTTAATGAAGTGGTCATCTTGTTTGGGTTAAAAAAAATCTTTTTTGTTATAAAAAATATACATGTTTATCACTATAGTTTGACAATGTAGTTTGTAATTTAATTTTTTATTATTATTGTTTTTTGTACTTATGTATATTAAACAATAATAATAAATAATTAAATTAATATATGCAAAAGTAACCACCAAATGCATTAAGAACATGCTCATCTTTCATGGTTAATTTTTGATAAATTTCAGTAAAGATGCGTATAAACAAAAAAAAATAATCGTATGAAATGATACAGCATGATCAAAGCAGTTAATTTGTAAATAAATTTTTTAGAACATGATTGAATTTGAGTAATTAGTTGGCTTGTAATACTTAGATCCTTTCTATTTAATTGTTTTTTTTTAAAGTTATAACTTATTCTAAATATTATCATATATTCTTTTTTAATTTTCCTTCAGGAAAGGAACAGGTACAAGATCAAATATTAATCAAACACACCTAACCAACTTTTACCATGTTTTGGTGAAATCTTTTTGATTGTTTAACAATAAAAATCAATCATAACTTCACCTGGAATTCATTCTGTGAAATGCTATTTTAGAAACCAAAATATTAACTTCCAATGATTCGTAAAGATAACAACATAATATTTCATAAAAGGACAAAAAAATTATAGGTACGGCCACTTGAGAGAGACAGACATTATTTACTCAAAATTACCACCTTAGGGCCCGCTCACATTGGATACGAATTTGGTCGTACGTAAACGTACGATGCTGGTCGTACGAATCGAGTGCGCGCACTGGCTTGCTCACATTGGATACGAATTCGCATCGTACGTATACGTACTATACTGGTCGAGTGCGCGCACTAGATAGGGCTTTCTCCGATTTTTGATACGAATTTGATCGTACGTCGACGTACGATGCTGGTCATACAATTTTATGTATTTAAGATTTGGTACACGGATAACAAACAATGTACATAAACATAATATCAATCACAACAAAGCTACCGTGCATACAAAAATCACACAAGGCACAGCCTCTCTGTGGGTTAGCCAATTTTTTTTTTTTTAGATAAAAATGAATATGTCCTTGTTAAACAAGTACATATACATCTTCCTACGTTCCCTAAAATAAGAAAATAAATGCTTGTGCTATAGGTGAACGAAATCGGTTGAGGTAGGATTCGAACTCGCGACCACTGGATTACTAGCCCAGCGCGCTAATCGCTCTGCCATCGACCCATCTAATTTTATTCCCATTTATTTATTAGTCGTCTCACAGATCCAGACTGAAAACACAATTAAAAACTGTGCCTCCACCGGGAATCGAACCCGGGACCTTTGGATCAGCAGTCAGATACCCAACCAACTGAGCAACGAAGGCCGACAATTGTAATATATATAGACAAAATTATCTTGTTTATAACATTTTATAATAACATATTCTCTTCACATAGCACAAAACATCACAAAACCTTGGGGTAAGCAAATTATAAAAAACAGGTAACAACACATGAAGAGAAATTTAAAATAACAGTTTACAAAGATAAAAATACCAAGTCATAAAAAAATATTTAGTTATTTGAATTCGGATCAAATTGCATAACGTAATCAGAAATCTCATAAACATTTGTGTCCAAAAACAAAATTTTCTGTATCCATTTATGTGTAATCAAAGTACGAACGGAGCAAAATATCCAAACAAGTTTGGATCGAATTCGTATGTCGGAACTATACGCACGTCAACGTACGACTAACTCGCACCCAGTGTGAGCACTCTCATAGTGCTCAAAGGAACGGGATTATTCGTGCATTTTCGACGTTTTCGTACGTATTCGGACGACTGAATTTCGTACGTAAACGTATCCAATGTGAGCATGTCCATGAGCGAACTCAGACGTCGTAACAATTCGTGCGTATACGTACGACCACAGTACGACTACGTACGATCACGTACGACCAACTCGCATCTAGTGTGAGCACTCTCATAGTACATCAAGTATCGGGATCGTTCGTGCATTTACGTACGTTTACGCACGAGCGATATTTTTTTTAATTGCATATACGCAAACATTGGATTTTTTTCCCTGTCGGGTGTCAAACGATATTTTTATTGACAAAATTTTTAACATCAAGAAAGAGCCGAAAATGAAATAATACTTCTGGCGCAGTTCAGGGGTGACATCTGTGCGAGACACCGTCACCTCATTTATAAGGACTGTTGCTTTCATTGTTTATAAATAAACCAATTTCTCAATAGATAGCGTTACAAAAAGGTTTCTTCTTTACTCCATAGATGGCAATAGTAATAATGTCTTATTTTTCAAGTGAATTGTTACGCGAGTCCTACGTAGGCGATTCAAAGCGAATGCGAAGCAGCGCGGCGCAAAAATAACAAACAGTCGGTAACTATGGAAGTGTCCTACGTTACCGACCGTGAGTAGATTTCGATGCGGCGCGGCGCGATGCAAAGCGAACGCGATCAGTTGGTTTGATATTTTTGCGCGAATTGAAAGCGGTGCCATTGTTTTTTGACATGTCAGAAACAGAAATTTTAATTACTTCTGTCCATGAACGTCCCATATTATGGGACAAAGAAATAAAAATTATCATAACAATAGGATGTTATTCAAAACACACTTTAAAGTTTTGTCTCCTTTGCACAAATGGCAAATTTTAATATGTTTCCCGGAAAGATGTAAATTCAGTCTCATTTATTAATTCAAGATCACGTAATTCTTCATACAAATTGTGATATTCCCCATAAATATGCCTCTCTAAGTACACAATATTCACTTCCCTGCCGTACATACTTCTTGAGTATTTTATATTTAAGAAATGAATTTTCCAATAATATTCGCTTACGTACATCAATGACAGTAGCTGGCGGCAGAGGGAACCATTCGCGCGCACGTAGGACAGAGCCGCCGCGTCGCACCGCATCGCTTTGGATTCGCGTGTGACCGCTTCGGATTGCTTCGCAATCGTGTTCGCTTTGAATCGACTACGTAGGATGTCGCGTTACACTTTATTCAAATATATAGAACTTTCAAAAAATACGTTGATAAGGGAACTCAATAAGAAGGCATAATTAGTGAACTTTGTGCAAGCACATAAAGTGATCATGTAAACCAGCCGATGACAGGTCGTAAGCCCTGTAGGTGCCTTGAGTTCCTTGTTCTTCTATAATATCCCAACTTAGTCCCTATTGAGATGTTAAAAAGTTTGTCAGTAAAAATAACTAAACCAATATAACAAAACAGAAAACAGGACTCTGCTAGAACATTGCTATATGTATATAATAAGAAAGTGTTTTTATTGACCTGGTCAACATTGTTTTACTCGGAGATAATATTTTTCTACTTACGACATTGAAAAATTCCATATGATCTGCAGACTTGATAATAATAAATAAATATTTATTCAATGAACAGAAAATAACTCTTATAAATATGTTTAAATTATTTTTATGGGGTTCATGTTTTGTATTGTGGAAGATTGAATGGATTGTATTTATATTAATATATAAATATATATTTAGAAGCATCTGTATACAATATAACATATGTGTGGTGAATAGAGGTGATACAAATTTAGATAGTATAATGGCATGTAACAGGAGGGAGAGTGGTTCAAGACGTCCTCTACGTAGACTATCTGCCAGCCCGTTAGCTCTTCCTGCGCCACGCACATCTAGGTAAATGCACCTTTTTTGTTTTCAGCACTACTAACACTTTCATATACAATTTCATTTTATTCTAAAAATCAATTAATTGATCATATTGTCATTGTGGTGGTGAAGAAGGAACTCACATTTTTACATAAAATATTTATTTTTTAATCCTTTGAATGTGTTAAGCAAAAAATAAAATTTGATTTGAAAAATGCAAATTTTCAATAAAAAATAAAATATTCTATAAAATATATTTTATTTTTTTCTATTCAATATCTTGATTTAATAAACAAAAAAAATAGTTTTCACGAACATATTTTGGGGAAGGGGGGCTCAAAAAATTTAATTTAAATATTTTTATTTTATATTTTTTTCGTTAATTTATCGATAGTGATTATACAATTATTAGTTTATGATTTTAGGAAATAGAAAAATTATGATATTTATATTGTAAATATTTATAAAAACCTTTTATGAAAATAATATGAAAAATAACAACAACAAAAAAACTGAAAAATATAACAATTAGTAATGTCATGAAATAATAAATTTTTAAGAAATTAATTTTCTTTATTTTATCAATTTCCATATCATTTACTTCATATAACTTGAATGCAAATAATAATAATTCTATATAATACAATTAAAACATGAAAACATTTATAATAAGATTCTAATGAAAATTACTCACGTTTAGTATCCAACAGTGGATGATAATATTCTTAGGAGCAGCACAACAGTATAAACAATTTCACCTAATACTAACTTCTTCTTCTCTATGTGTCCTGTCGGGTCCCCCCCGACGTTGACGATCACTCGGGAGAAACTTTCCCTGTCCTAACTACTAACTAGAATCGTCTAATAATTCTAAAAATATTCAGCGTCAACAAATGTGTTAAACATTATGATAAAAATTAATGCTGTCCTCTATAATGATGAGAAGCAAAGAGATATACGTTTGGCATCTCTTTCTCTCACCCCTGCACAGTATTAAAACAAAAACAAAGGGTCTGTATATCACAGACATGTCATAAATGCAAAGCGACTAAACTCGACTATAGTCGATTTACACGTCTAAAGGGAAAAAAAATTCGGGCAACTTAAGTCGATTTACGTGTTCAAAGGGTTAAATTACTTTTTATTATTATTGAAGCATGAAAGAAGAAAGAACTCACATTTTTATGTAAAATATTTATTTTTTAAATTAAGTTTATTTATTTATTTAAGTATGAAAAGGTAGTCTCGCTATTTCTTGGTAGTCTGTTTCATTTTTTTTAAATAAAATATACAAATTGATAATAAACATTTAAAAAATGGTTAGGTCTCGCTTTTTATATATTTACAATGTTGCATACTGATTATTGTTTTCTATACAATCATAAAATCCTATCAACTTTACAACCTGAATATATTCACAATAACATGGGTATTTAGTTGATCAACAATGATTCAATCACCTGTGTATATCATAAATGAGTGTTGATATTTATTTTATTAAGTGTATTAAATTCAATTCAATTTGTTTATCAACCTGTGTTTTTATTTAAAAATATTAATTATTTGTTGGTTTATGCATCTTTAACATTGCTATTTTGTAGTATTGTATCTTATATCATTTTTGTAATTTTTTTCATTAGAATATTTGTAACTGCATGGTTTATTTATGCTACTGCTAATGATGTAATACCAGGCATGAGCAGAATAAACACATTTTGCTACATAAGCCTTTTAGAATAAGGTTCCTTGTGAAGAGTTTTGCGTTTGTGAAAATAATTGTTTTTTTTTGTGTTTAAAAATACATGTTTTCATATCAAAATGTATTTTTAGCACTGTAGTATAGATTCCAGGGGGGCAAGTCTTGTCGACCTTCGAAATCAAAACCCTCCATTTCTACCCATCTCATGGATATAATTATCATATGGAGTTCTATACTATGCTAGGATATTAAAGAACTCTATATGATATTTATATCCATGATATGGGTAAACATGGAGGGTTTTGATTTCGACGGTTGACCAGACTTGCCCCCTTATCTATTTTATGGTGGAAATCCTTGTAGAAGTATTCAATTTTCATTTATTAAAAAAAAGTGCTCTTTTTTTTCAAAAAAAGGAACCTTAGTGGGGTTGTTTTTTTACTATTGTTGTATTAATTTCAGTACTGCTGCAAATGTAAGGCATACATACGGTTCACTTCATCCACAGAGGTCTAAGCAGAGAAATTCCAAGCATCATCACAATGCTTCACCGGATTATTAATTATATTATCATTAAAATATGATTTAATCACATAAATAATGAAAAACTTGTATACATACAATATATTATTTTATATTTGTTTAGTATTTGTATCCTGCAATACTCCGTTGTTTGAAATAACTGCATAATCTTAAAATAGTAATAATTTAAATGTGTTAGTTGGAAATTTCTGATTCTTTATAATTTCCTTTTTGGTGATGTGTGTAGTGTCTATTGAAAAACCTCTTCAATTTAAATGTATGTATGATGTGTATGTATGAAAAAAATGTGTATTGAAATAAGTTATTTTAATGTATTCTCAATATCATTATCAATATTTTATTTAGTTTAATTTGAGTAATGTATTTAATTTTTTTTGTTATTTTTATGAAATCAAAAATGACAAAAACTCACTATAACTTTTAGATAAATAGAGTTAGTAATATCTCATTCAAATATACTCGATTAAACTTTATGCATGTTTGTTAATAAATATTCATTTACAACGATTAATTAGATTTTTCACAAAAATTGAGTCAACTGTGAATTTCTTTTGAGTCCATTTACAAAACAACTTTGTAAAATTACTTTGACTATGGTTTTCTCCGTGCCAATTTCTTGTATTTTGAATAATACTCTGGACAAAGTTTATAATTTTGATAAATTATATAAAAGCTCTCACTGTGCCCTTGTGTTTGTAATTAGTGTTAATTGATAGTTATTGTGATAAATATAATCTATAGAGCAGAATTTATCTTGACTTTTATTGTAATTGTAATTTGACAAAATTCAATCACTTGTTAAGTGGGAGAATCATGCACAAATCATGCTCCAACTATAGGTATTAACTACATAAGTAGTCTGGCTAGTTTAAGTAGGTATCTTTATTATAATTTTTTATTTATGTCCAACTTGATACTATTTAATTTTGAGCATAGTTAAATATTGTGTTTTCTTTCTGAAACTGTCGTCTTTATATTTACCAACTTTATTTATTGTAAACTCAACCTGGTGTTTTGATCACTTTTGCAGTTTCTTCTTATTCGTGTGTTTTTCAATCCTGTTATTTTATTACATAAATTTCTTTTTATTTGACTATTTTGCGCCTCAATCGATTAAGTTATTAATGATTCCAATGTTTATTGTTTTCTCACATAGAAATATTTTTGAAATATCTTTCCCAAAACACATTCTTTGATGGTAAATTATTATTAGTGGGATCATATATCATAATATTTGAATTATTTGTTAATTAACATTGATTCACTTTTTTCATCCATGCCTTTTGCAGTCATATTATAAAGAAAGAATAATTTTTATTTAAGTGTATCTAATATTTAAGATACATGAATGAATATTGTATGAAAATTACAGTACTTCCTAGGATAATAAGTCAGTGATGAAACCTATTTTTGGATAATTAAATGAAACACAACTTTGTGTACACCACTAAAATTTAATTCAATAGAATAAAATCCCTTTACATGTTACGGGGACAATTTTCCCTTCTTCAGGAGGATATACAGATTAATTAAAAATGCTACTACCAAGTAAAAAACAACTGTTTATTGAAGAATTGCTATTTTTGTTTTTTTATCTATGTATTGTATTATCTTTACAAAGTAAAAACATTTTTAACATTAATGCAAAAACTGACTTAAGGAAAATTTTTGCAATTTGTATGTTCTTTTATGTGTTTATTGTAAAATTTATTGAGTAACAATAAACTTTTTTTTTTTTAAACATTTTCTTTTCCTGCCATTTTTGTGTATTTAATATTATAGTGAACAGATCTTGTTCATAAATCATTATAAATATACAATAACATGTTTTTTATTTTTAAGTTAATAGAATTAATTGATCTCCAAATATTCCTGAAGAAAGACGAAGTAGAGGCAGACCTAGGTTGAGATGAGTGGACTATGTGATATCGGAGTAATTTAACTTTTTTAAATGACCAGACTATAGATACAGGAATATAGATAGGTCACATAGAAAGAATGTAGAACTAACATATGAAAAAAAGTAAAATGAAAGCCCAACGAAAAGATATACAGGGAAAGGGAGTACCACAGATTATCCCGAGCAGGACAGAACACAGGCACACAAAACCAGTTCAGTTCCTACAGTCAAAATACATTTATTTTCAGCAACACAAACCGAAACCCATTATATACTAATGTCACTGGAGGGCACGAATCCCTTCCCTATCAAAATATTCCATTTTCATTCAAACTGGTCTCTGCTGGTCCCCAAGGGAAAACAGCAAAAGCTCACACTATTCCTCAAGCAGACCGCATTACCATAAAATGTGGATCATAATTGAGCCCCCCTCCCATAGACATGCCACGGGTCAGAAGCCAGGCCAAACCAAAATAAATTCAACCTGAACTCGCTGTAGCCCGTAATCATCTGAACTAAGGAAGAGCTGAGATGCAGATGCTTCATACTTATTCATTCCTTAACGCCGGGCAGAAAAAGGTGCATCAGCCTACCCTTGGTAGATCCGTCCCACCTTCTCTGCCAGACTACAAGGGACAGTTCGCTAGACATATTCATTCTCACTTGGATACCTCGCAACTGCTGAGATTGATTCTCCCAAATAAACAGTGGACAGTCCCTTAATCAAAGTACTTTGAATAGCTGTTCTTCTTTTCTCAAGACCTGCAGTTAGAAAACCAGCAATCAATGCCAATGCGTCAGTAGATACGGTCCGGTATGCACCTGTGATGGTCAAATGAGGAATTCTGTGTTTCTGAATAATGGAACTGTACCAGTTGGAGAAGTCTAACTGACGATAGGGAGGGATGGAAATGATTTCTGGAGGCCAGAATCCGCTGTGGACTGCAGCCCCAATAATGGATGGATCCCTATATCTTCATCTTTATGAAATATTTCCTATAGAGTTATTCATGTGCATAATATGTCCTGTAATTTTTCCAACTGTCGATTCATTCATGAGAATTCAATTCTCTGAATGAATCGACATTATTAAGCCAAGATGCGTGTACGAAGGAACATTTTGTATGGCATAGTGGACTTTTTGCATGCTAATAACAGCAATTAGAGGCCTTGCAGCATATATGTTCCCATACATGGATTTACTCAGAATTCGGAGTAGAACATTTTATGTGAGTTTTGTGTGTGTCCCTTATAACTTTTGATCCGCTCAATTTACAGAGCCCAAAATTTCAGAATATAAAACAGGCCTACAAAACTTTTATACTCAGAATTTTGAATTTTTGTTTCAGTCAGGGGTTAACAACTTTTGAAATTTTGGTTTATTTTTCCATAGGTATATCTCAGAAACCATAAAAGTTTCTCAAACATTTTTTATTAAGAAAAATATTTTTTTTATGATAAATTGAAATATAAATGAGTTTAACTGCCTATATTTCCAAATATTTTAAAAATATCTAAAAAAGCTGAAACACCCCAACTAGATAATTTCATTTTCTATAAAAAATATTAACATTGTATTAGCACATCTTAAATTTTTTTTAACAATTTTTATATAAATTTAATTTAGTGACGACATTGCTTCATACAATTTGTATGGCAGTCGCCTACATACAATATCTAATAAGACTTAATTGTTTGATACTAATCTCCAAACATACATACATACCTTCGTGCTGTTTTCTTATTCTGGGTAGGAACAAAGGACTGACCTCCATACTCTCCTATCTTGACATACATACCTATGTACATGTGTTGTATAGAAAACCAAATATCTTAAAATATTAAATAATTTGTATTTATGGGTTTATAGTTTGGTACTTATTCTTCAACTATACATACTATCGCTATCGACAGTTGGATCTCATGTGTTACATGCAACTAGTTATTCTTACAGGAAAGACAAAATATAATATAATGTTTCACTTCCACAATACAGTATTTATATTTTTGAACTAATTTTGTTATCATACAAATTGATACAATTTCTTCTGTGTATTTGTGTTTTCCAAATAATGACAAAGCAATTAATGACAATCACTATATGCCATGTTATAAATAAAAATTGTGTTGTGTATTTATTTCAGTGAATTAAATAACTAGTTGCCTGTAACACATGAGATACAACTGTCGATAGCGATTGTATGTATATTTGAAGAATATTTACCAAACTATCCAAATACGTACCAAATCCAAATTATTAAATATTTTAATATATTCTGTTTCCTATACAAAACACGTAGGTATGTATATAAGGATAGGATAGTATGGTCAGTCCTTTTTTCTTACCCAGAATATGAAAACATGATGGTATGTATGTTTGGAGATTTATCAAACTATTGAGAGTCCCCATAGATATTGTGTAGTGTATACTGTATACTGCCTTACAAATTGTATGAAACAATGTCATTACTAAATTCAATTTTTATATAAATCGTTTGAGTAGTACTATTTGTATATATTTTTGTGTTTCAGTGTTTCTCAATATGTAAATTTATCACAAAAAAATGTTTTAGTAACTGGAATTAAAAAAAAAACCAATTTGAGATTTTGTATTTGTCTATATTTATAACAATTTTCAGCATTCTAGCTTATGTGGTTACAAGGATACATGATATTCTACTCCCGAATTAACAGTAAATCCACGTATGGAACATTTATGCTGTGAAGCCTCAAAGTTGCTCTTTTTTATTTCAAAGTTGGAAAAACCATGCTAAAACTACTGCTGCATTGCTGATTCTCTATGAAAAATATAAACCTGGCCATACAACTCTCACGCGGGACTAATATTAATACGATTTTCACCAAACAACTTGAACGAGCTAGCGGTTGCGCAGAGCGCAAATTTGTGTCTTTTTGTTTCGTTGGTTTACGTGAAAATCGCCCCCCTTCCCGGCTAAAAGTTCAAGTTATTTGGCGACAACTATACTGTAGATTTATTAAGAGAAATAAATTCTCTTGAATGAATCGACAGTTGGAATAAATACTCAACTGCTATTTTGTTCAGATACATGGTACTGTGTTGTAGAGATTTTTATTCCATTTTGTAGTAATATTACGAAGTCTCAACACTTCCACCAAAAGAAATACCTGTTATAGGTCAAAAATTATTTTGTTTTTATTGTTGAATACCATAAAAACCAGGTAATTATGTTTAAACAAATTTATTAAAGAACAAAGTTAAAATAAAAATACATTTTGTTTAATTATGCATAGATAAAATAATCAAATAAGTAAATAATCAAATAAGTAAATAATCTTGACATAAACCTAAATGTGAAAATTATTGGGATTTCATAAAGAAATTATATGTGAGACAATATAATATGATTAATTATCAGCTGATATTGAACATATGTCTTCGTTGATAGCCAACATCTGGGATATGAAAGAAGAATCCTTCATCACTTCAGCTAGTCCTTTGATGGTTTCCAGGAGTTCACCTTCTTTTTTGTTCATCTGGTTATTGCACATAGTGACATGGTCTAGTATATGGTCGGGAACCTGAAATTAAAAAAAAAATGTAAGTAACTAAATTTATCCCCCATCAAGTAAATGTAATAAAATTAAAAGTTCTTGCGTCAAAACTAATTTTATTTTAAAATACGAAAATCAATCATTATTATTTGGTGATAAACAATGCTGCTTTTTATGATAACTCTCATATATTAAGTGGCCAACTTCTTGAGCCTGTCACGTGGGCGCGCAGAGCGTAATTATGTGTTTTTTTGCTTGGTTGGTGTATGCGCAAACCGCTTCACTCCACGACTAAAAGGCTCAAATAGTTTCCTTGCACATAAACATTCTTAATAAGCTAACCAAAATAACCATTCAAAAGTACCTTTTTTGCTTCCAAAAACATTGAAAATTTATATTTGATTCTTTGCTTTCCAGATTTATCTTCAAAAAATAGAGTGAATGTGCTGTCTTTAGGGATCACTGGGAAATATATTCCAGCAATCAGATGGCCTTTCTGATCTCTCGATAATAAACTCCTGAAACAAAAAACACATAAAATTAAATGAATATGTCCTTGTTAAACAAGTACATATACATCTTCCTACATTCCCAAAATTAAGCATAAATGCTTGTGCTATAGGTGAACGAAATCAGTCGAGGCAGGATTCGAACTCGCGACCACTGGGTTACTTGCCAAGTGCGCTAACTGTTCTGCCATTGATTGTATTTTGAGTTATATTAGGATCTTCAAAAGTAGACATTAAATAATAACAATGAACATATGTCACTATAGAGAAATAATACCTATATAATGAAAAAATAAGGCCTGAGAAAAAAACATTCTTTTTCCTTTAAAGGACAAAATAATATAAACAGAATCAATAAATAAATCAATTCACTTATTACCTGAAATTATAGACAAGATTTCTTCTTTCCGTGACATCAACGGCATTACAAAAAGGTTTTTCAACATATACAAGTGATGTTTGGTACTTGACATTTGCTCCACGAGTTTCTCTTTCTATCCATTCGACATAACCAGGATTGTTAACATTAAAACTGTAATTGTATTCTTTCTTGCAGTGAGGCTCATCAGACTGAGTAAACCAACCTGAAAATATACATTCATTTTAAATATTATATTAGTAAAGTTAAGGTACAATTATTAGTACAAATACAAGTTGGTTGAAATTTCTAATCATTTCCAACCAGCTTCGTGTTACTACTTTAATTACTAAAAGTCATTAAGTTTTGATTAACAATCACTAAAGATGAATCTACAAAATCCAAAGATAATAAGTAGGTACACATGGAACTGTAAAATGTTTTAGACGAATGTAGAAATAACTACTTTAACAGTACAAAAACCAAAAAAAGAATCTAAAAACTCGTGAGTTGCTAACCCTAGTAAATGTTGAGTAATATAACCAATTACTGATTACCCGTACAACCTATATATGGGTACATTTTGCACTAATAAGATAATGTTTGAATTTTCCTGTCATGATCTACAAGAGAATGTCAAATGTTTATTAATTTGGCCAGGGTCAATTAAGCTAACTGCCAATTTATCTTGTGCAATTTAAACACTTATAACTGTAACAATTTAAACACTAATGCCAACTGCCATGGCACAGTTAGTAAGCCGTTTGGCTTTATTACTACGCCGACCGCCGTGGCACAGTTGGTAAACCTTTCGGTTTCTGTGCGGGCGTCCTGGGTTCGATTCCTAGCAGAGAAGAAATTTATTTAAATTTGTTTCTCACGAAAATATTGGTTATCTGGGATGGAAAAACACTGGTCAGTTGGTAGAAATGGCCATATGGCACTAAACTTACCACATTGTGCAGGGTGTTTTAAAGTGTGCACAAGATGACATTTTCTCTGACAAAATTTTAAACATGCAATACAATTAATATATTCTTTTTGTTTAAGGGTATGTGAGAGCATATTCCATGCGGTAAAGATGTAGTGTGTACCCTGCTAATTATCTAGTGTTGATTAATTGCAGTTTGTTGAAAAGGGAATACAAATATAAACCACTTTTATGAGACATACTTAACATGTAGGTATTCAATTTTTAAAGAGTAGATAGATGCTAGGTAGATATAAGTTTATAATTATATATTTAAAACAAAGGGCTTGTTTCACATATCTTTTTTTTAAGGGGACCGATAACTATTGATAATTGGTGGATAATTTCGTATGGAGTCACGTTGGGATGAAAGTAATACATATAAGCAATTTATAAAATAATAAAAGTAAATCTAACCTGTGTGGGGATACATGCGGTCCATCATGATAGTGATAACTCTAGCGACATGATATCCAGGGTCACAGAGCATTAGACCAGTTCTCCCTTCCACCTCAATATGCATGGCAACCATAACGTGTTCCTTTTCCACAGAATCCGCCATTGAATCTGGCCCTCCTCCACCATCCAGATAGTCTCGGATATCATCTATGCTTTCCTCGCAAGACGCAAGGAAGGCGCGAGATGCAGAGGGCGGTAGACGACGAAGCAACTCCAGCCCTAGGCCTACGCAGGTGTGACGGCGCGGGCGGATCGAGGGGCGGTAGTGACGGAAGAAGGTGCGCAGAGGCTGCGTTTTAGCTCTGTTGTATGCCTCCCAGAGAGCATGGAAGTTGCTCACCGTGTCGTAATCATTCTCTAGGAGGAGACGTTGCAGCGCGGCCTCTGTGCGCCCCGCCAGCTGCTCGTATACCTCCAGTGATGGAAAGGAGACGGGGGCACGGGGCGGCGCCCATACGGGCAACGGCAGGGGCAGCGCGGGCGGCCAGGGCCCGGTCAAGCAGTCTGAACCATCTGAGGCTGCGCGCTCGAGTCAACTCGGCCACTCGGAGCCCCAGCGGCCGACGGAGGCAGCCGCTCCCCCCTCCCGCTCCGGTCTACCCCCGGGGGGCAACTCGCGGGACCCCTCTCCATACTCCGCTGCTTTACCAACGCCCTCGGCTACTCGGGATGCACCTTGACACCCAACACTTGATCTTGTTAACAGTTCACGCTCTGAAATTTAAAATGAAGTTGAAATAATTTTTACAAAGCCAATTCATACAAGATTTTAGTAAATACAAAGAAACGATATAAACGTATGAATATAAATGAAGCTCATGCTATCTGTCCTACTTGAGACATGATGCGATAGCAAGTATATAATATATCTAAGTACTTATATTATGTACTTTTTATAAAAATCCTAAGATTTTAATAAAATAAATTATTTTAGAAAGTATTATTTGGATACCTAGTTGAAAATTAAATAAATATACCTAGGTACCGAAAGTAAAAACCTTGGGTAAAAACACAAAAGTAGGTTGAAAAGTAAAAGAAATAAAATATGGTAGGATATCTGTATCTACTTTCAAAACTGATGGTTTATATTCATAATAATTAATAGCAAATTAAGCATGTTTTATTTCAAATAAACTTTAATTTAAACATGTAAATGATCTATTAAAAAAATAATCGTCGTGACGCAGTATATTACATATATATGTTCAATGTCATTGACGTCAAATTCACGTGCCGAGGCGTGAGTCACGCGTTACCGGAAAATAATGACGTAGTATTTCCGGATTTCACAAAAAACAGAAACAATACCCATATACCTAATATCTAATTAGGTTATATCTACTGAAGATTCTGAGAAATAGTTGTGACGTCAGTTTGTTGTCAATATTTGCATAAATAATGAATACATACATTCTAAAAACAACGGACATTTTCCCCGAATGAATTACATATTATGATATCTATTGGTAATATGCTTCTCAACGGAACAGAATAAATAATTTATAAAGAAACAAGATAATTTCTTTGAAATTATTATTAGTGTCCGAAAGGTCACATTTTGGCCGAAACCGAATGTTCGGCCCTAGCCGTAACCTTAAAGGTTTTACTAAGACTTTACTTTTTGAATTTACTAAGAAATTTTATAATAATACTGTATAAAGATAAAAAATATCTATGCAAACCGCGGAGGAACTATTTATTATTTATAATATACAGTAGTAGAAATAAAATGAGTAGGTATGTACTTTGAAAGAGTTGTCAACTTTTTTATGAAAGTAAAATAATTACTGTACGTAACAAAACGACTAATTTTGAATTATACAGTATACACAATGAACTTTAACCATTTAACTGTTTTAAGTGACTGATAGAAAACTTCGGCTTATTTTTGCCAAAGCCGAATGTTCGGTTGGAGACTAATTATTATATACATACATATCACATAATTATTTAAAGATGTCGCAATCATTTTGTGTTTTTTTTTCAAAACATATATGTATACAATTATACATATTATGCCAAACAAAATATAAATTGTTAGGTATTTGATATAAGTAGATGATGGTCCGGGATAATTACATGTAAATATTGCAAAAAATGCCATAAAACAAAAAAGTTCACCAGACAAATAAAAAGGTATTACAGCTGTTGTGGTGAAATGATAATTATAAACAAAAGCTTTAATACATTTGGAATATAAAAACAAATAAACACATCTTTCTTTGGTGCCATAATTAGGTGTTGATAATGAAAGAATAACAATACTTATATCAAACTAATAAAAAATACATCGGAAAAAGAAAATGTTGAAAAATTGACGACGCAACTAAAAGCGTCGCGACGCCACGTGATATCCTGGTCGATACAAATGTCATCTGTTTAATTTCCATGTACATACTATTTAAGTTACGTAAATAATAAGGGAGTTTTTTAAATTATTGAATATACCAATACAATAATTATATGATTTATATTAATTGTCGTGATTTTTATATTGTTATATGTAGAAACAAACATTATGATTTGTTTTGATTGATTTAAATGATAGCAAATTACAGACACATGATCATTACAGTGCATTTGTAAGAAATTTCGCCTTCGATTAAACATCTAGAACACAGTAAATGGAATACAAGAAAAATCGACTAGTCTAGTTTCGTTGACCTTCTTGCAAACGATAATGAACTAAATGAAACAAAGAAATTGGTTAATAGCAGAGCTAAAGCCTTCCAAAATATTAAATAATGCATTTATAAAATAAAATGAGTATCTTCATAAATAAATATGCTTACCCATACAACGGCTAAGAGCCAAATTAAAAAAAATATATTCCTCTTGTTTGTAGCGCTCTCCAAGTACGCGCTTCCTTTGCAGGGATCCGACACAAACTGAGAGTTTTTAGATTCTACTCGACGATAGGGGGCTACTAGCAGTCTTTATGCGCAGCTCCCCACCTCGCGGCCACGTGACATTCAATAAACTATTCGTGCTTCATAATATTTTTATTGCTAATATCAAATAATAACACTGATAACATTATAATATTATGATATACAACATGGTGCATTGTGTATTTTTCAAATATGAACAATAAACTTTATTATCAGTATACCTATACCTGCCTTATCTTAAGAATTTTCCATTCACGTTTTCTCCAATCTCCCATAAAGTGAAAAAATGCACATATTATATTTTCACACTATCTCTTTCTTAACTTATAATTTTTATTTCATCGTCTCATACACGTACACTCTTCTATTGTTCCATTTTTTTTAATAAATATGAGTAGTAGCCAAACATCTTGAACTTTTAGCCAAGAAGGGGGGCGATTTGCACGTAAAACAATGAAGCAAAAAGACACAAATTTGCGCTTTGCGCAACTGGAAGCTCGTTCAAGATGTTTGGCGAAAATTATTGGTAGGTACGTATATATAATTTATATTTATTTTTATTTTTTATTTTATTTTATTTATTAACCAAACAAACATACAGTCATTACAGAATATATTAAAAAGACTAAAAAAATAATTACACATTATAAACCATTTCAGTTTGCGGATAGTTACATAGTGCAGTGTTAACAAATTTATGCTCATTTATTATGGAAAGTTTTATGGAAAATTTACTATGGAAAATTTATACAGTTATGGAAAGGAAGAAAAGGATAATAAATTAAGAATATTAGGGGGAAGGGAAGCTGTGGGAATCGTAGTCAAATTGAACCAAGCAGAAACCAGTTATCGCGAGCCTAGAAGGGCGTCTGATATGGCACTTTTATATTTAGTTTTAGAGTGTCTAAATATGTCGACTGTCTTAAAAAAGTTATTATAAATATTGCATGCTCTTTGAAAGAAGGAGTTTTGGGTATAATTGGTCCTACAAAGGGGAAGTCTAAAAGTTACGGATTATCTGGTATAACGAGAGGGACAATTAAAGGGGAGACTCCCAACTAGAGACTCAGAGTCAACGGCACCATCAATGATTTTATGTAAATATATCATGTCTGCAATTGTGCGTCTATTTTCTAAAGTTGTTAATTTATGATGACGAGCTGAGAGAGCTTTATCATCAAAGGCTAAACGACATCTGTAATCAAGGTGTTTCAAAAATTTATTTTGTATTTTCTCCAATCTTTCTACATAAGTTATATACTGGGGGTTCCAGACAATTGAGGCATATTCAAGATATGGACGAACATATGTAAAATACAATGATTTTAATGTATCGGTTGACTCAAATGGTTTCGATATTCTCAATATATAACCTAGTTGCCTGAATGCTTTTTCCGCAATGTTATCAATATGTGCTCTTAATAGCATTTTTGCATCAAGAGTTATTATTTATTTATTACCTACATATCCGTGATAGCTTGTCGATGGCCGACTTAATAATACTATTTATTAACAATTAAATACTATTAATCATCATATCATCAGTGTAGGCTTCCTCATTGCTAAAGGTCGTGACCAGCCTCTCCCCTCGTCATCATGATGTTGTGTAAGAGTATTGTATTCCTCCAAAAAGAGCATAAATTACCTAAGCTCCTCCATTTCTCCCTACTTACCAACCAATGATTATTAGCTTAATTTGCCATCGAATGTCAAATAATTAAAGTCTATTTAAAATGAATAAATATTATCTATTATCATTTATTATTATCTATCTAATAATAATAAATGTATAATTTATATAGCGCCATTGTGTATTCACCTTATGGGCGCTTAACTATAATACATGGAAAAAAAGATAAAATAAAATCTATTACCTATTTATAATCAATTAATAATATAATTGATTGAATTAATCCGTAACTTTATTAATTCTATTGTCAAATATGTAAACATCTTTTGAAGTATTAATAAAAAATAAATACAAAATAATAAAAAAAAAGTTTGTCAGGTGTGGGGTTCGAACCCACGCTCCCTTTCGGGAACCAGAGCTTAAATCTGGCGCCTTAGACCACTCGGCCAACCTGACGATGCTACTAGTGATCATTTTATAGTATTTAAATATATTCTAGTCATTTTGTAATCATCAAAGAATTTACGTAATATTATTTACGTGAACAAATTGTATAATATTATATTTATATGAAGATACATTGTTTATACATTTTTTTGTGTATGTACATAGTACTTCAGTATTATTAAGGAAAGAATGTAAGATGAAGAAAGATGTCATTACTAGAATGAAAGTGAACACATTGAGATGGTTTGGTCACATGGGGAGAATGAATGAGGAGCGCCTGACGAAGAACATATACAGAGCGGAAAGGAATGGAATGAGAGGTCGGGGACGCCCAAGAAAGGGGTGGCACGACCATGTGAACGAAATTTTGAAAGACGGAAATGTTAGAAGTGTGAGCAATAGACGAACATGTATGAGACGATGCATGAATGTGGACGAGGCGAGAGATGCTTGCCAGGATAGAAAGATGTGGCGTTCGGTTCTCTCTGCCTACCCCGCAAGGGACATGGCGTGATGGTATGTATGTATGTATCTAACGGGTCCAATATACCCACCTACTGACCTAATAAATTACAAATTAAAAGCAATTTTATACCCTTGTCACTTGTTTCGAGGATGTCATAATATTATTCCATAGAATTATAAGACTAATTCATAAAATTTTATCATGCACACTTTATTTATGAAATATTACCTTTTTCATATAACACGAGATTTGATCTCAACTGAAGGATGAATAGATCTTAAATAATTTAATTTTAAGATACTGTTTGTAATTCTTTTAATTATTAATGTATAATTGTTATTTTATTAAATAAATAAAAAAAAATATTAAAAAAAAAAATCCTGCGCCACATTTTACACTTTGACTAGGGTAACCCCTTAGATTATACATGATACTGTGATACAGATACCTAGTCAGCGCAATGAATGTATGCCAACTAAAACTACGCTGAAACAGACGAATTTCTAGTATACGTACACCTACCGATACGCACACCTACATAATATGTAGACCAACCGATCTACCGCCTCACACACACATGTAAAAAAACTTGGCATACATTTGAATTCGAAATTTGTACTACACGCGGCTTCTGTACATTATAATTCTATGGGTTACCCAAAGATTTACATACTTAATTATAATGTACTAGATGGAGTACTCCGTGAAATGAGTGAGTCATGGTATATCGCGCGTTTGATTTCTTGGTCGGCAACATTATTGCAGTTTTCCATATATTTCAACACTTCCGATAAAATTATTCTCTAATTTTTAATGAGTAGGTAGTGTTTTTTTTTTCGACAAATCCGAAAACAATTCACATTCTCACTTCGATTCATACAAAATTTGCTAACTGCGACATCTAGTATATTATATAAAAATCTATCTATTGTACCTACTTACTTAATTAATCTTGATAATATTAAAAAGATAAGTAAGTATTTTCGTTCTTGTACCTAGTGAAAATAAATTGTGAATGAATAGCATTGAAATTTTCACATTGTTTGCACCCATCACTCTATAATAGATTAGAGTTGTCAATTTATAACATACATTTTTTATACAAATACGAGTATATTATAATAGATATCAATAATCTTATCATTGATGAATAATAATACACTGTTTTAAATTCCATTTAGCAACAGGGTTGCCGGTTTTAGAATAATGTATTACTTGTTTTTTGGTTTTTTCATTTTAAGGATCACATTACATAATGCACATACCAAAAAATATTCTTATCATTCTTTTAAATGCTAGTAATCAGCTCGTTTTCTTTATCTTCAAGTATTATGTAATAGTAAAAATATGATGTACATTAAAAAGTATTCGTGTTGGTAGCCCTACATTTTCATGATACTATGATAGCCATTTTATTTTGTGATCCGAGTACAGATGTTCAAGGTTTATATTGTCAGAATTCGTTAGTGATTGTGTTGGACAAAATTGTTTAGTAATATATTTAGGTACGTTTTTATTCGATATTGATATATTATTAACGGCCGAGGAAAAATAGTCCCGGCAAGCATTTATATACTTTTATTATATTTCACCTATTTAACGATATTGACAATGAAAAACTATTTTTCCGCCGCCCATATTTTATCTCCAGCGAATAAAGAAAGCTGTCTAAAAGGAATGAGAAAAATACCGTCGATAAAATTGGGATCTACTAATATTGATAATAAAGCAGCTATCTTAGTACCAATTTGTCAAGTTAGAGGAGAGATGTCGCTACTATATACATTACGATCCATGAATTTATCAAGCCACAAGGGAGATGTGTCTTTTCCAGGGGGAAAATATGATAAAACTGACAAAAACCTGACAGAGACTGCAGTGAGAGAAACTGAAGAAGAGTTGGGAATATCCAGACAATGCATTGATATATGGGGTGAAGTGAACAGTTATCCTAGTAAAAATTTTAAAATTGATGTTACACCTGTAATTGGATATATAAAAGATTTTGATAATTTAAGTATTAAAATAAATCCATCAGAAGTTCAAGAAGTATTTACTGTACCACTTGAAAAATTGGCGGATCCCCAATATTTTGCAATCAACAAGTTCAAGAATGGATGGACTCTTCCTGTGTTCATGGCTGGTCCTCACAAAATATGGGGCTTGACTGCTATAGTAACTCACTTTTTTATGAGTTGTGTAGTTCCTAAAGAAGCTTATAGTATGGAGTTTGAACATTTGAGTGTTCCAGACAACGTTACTATTACTAAACCAAAATTATAGCAAAACATCTGTAATAATATTAAGCAAATTGGAAAAAATAAAACAAATGTGTAGTTTAAATAAGTGAATAATCTATTTAGTCTAAGTAGTAAGTTATATTATTTAAATCATTGGAAATGGTTGCATACTTTTTTTATACAATTAATTACTTACCTTTAAATTTAAGACCAATCTACAGCCTGATTGCATATTGCAATAAAACGAGTGAAATAGATGTGTTGTGATAAATGTATAAGAAAAAAATATTTATAGGATACATTATATAAATATCTTAATTACAGGAATATATGTATTTTCAGATGATGAGTAAAATATCCATCTTCACATCACAGAAAACAAAATACTTTGTACCGAAAAGGCTGGTATTTTTGTTTTTGCAAATTTATCAGAGAGCGCACTTTTTTTTCTGTAATTTATATACCTATCTCTAATTAAGGAATGGAATGAGGTCGGGGACGCTCAAAAAAAGGATAGCACAACCGTGTGAACGATATTCTGAAAAACGGAAATGTTAGAAGTGTGAAAAATTGAAGTACATGTATGAGACGATGCATGAAGGTGGCCGAGGCGAGGGATGCGTGCCAGGATAGAAAAATGTGGTGATCGGTTCTCTCTGCCTACCCCCCCGAGGGACATGGCGTGATGGTATGTATCTCTAACTCACTCAGTTTATTGTGATGCCCAATCAGGCTGATGGAAGAATAAATAGAAAATTCTTATTTTTTTTAATTGAAATAATATTTGTTTGTAAGGCATAAAAATAATTTATTTAAAAAATTCTATTTTCTTGAGATTGACTTGCATTGTAATTATTATTTTACAAATATATTGTACACCAACAGATTTATTCCAAATCAGAATATAATAAATAAATGTACTAAATAAATCTTAGCTTACCACAAAAAATATGGGTTCCATTAAAATATTTTGAAAATTACCAGTGCATCGGTTTAAATTGTAAATAATCCAGTGGTTGAGTTTGAATTCTGCTATGACCATTGTAAAAGCATTTATTCTTAATTTAGGGAATGTATATGTATTTTTTAAATAAAAAAATGCAAAAGCAGTACATATTTTTAAATAATACTGGTAAATAAATGCATGAATGAAGAACTAGGTATGTGTTAAGAGCTGCTGCCAACGTACCTATTTTTTCAATTTGAATTTGCATCATTACTACATTACGAATCATTTTGAAAGAAATAACCTAGCTAGTTTGGATATTAATAAACAAAAATATACCTTAACTTTTTAATTATATTCTGTATATATTCTTGTAGGAAAATAATAAGCATACCCCGATTTTTGAAATTTATCTTAAATTTCTAAAAAAACTATAAGGTATAGAGCATTATATTTTTTTATAAATTAAAGAAGATCAAAATATCTGGAAAAATACGATGTAACGTTGCATTAATGCATCAGGTTAAGTTAATAAACAAAAAAAACTTTTATTTCGCAATGGCGCTGAATGGAAAATAAATGTTTTTTAGGTTTATTTACTAAACCTGAAGCATTAATGCAACGCCACATCGTATTTTTCTAGATATTTTTATCTTCTTTAATTTAAAAAAAAAAATATGTTGAACTACGCCTTATATTTTACTAAAAATATAAGATAAACGTTGAATATCGGGGAATGCCATTATTTTTCTACAAGAATTTATACAGAACATTGTTAAAAAGTAAAGATATATTTTTCTTTATTAATACCCAAACTATCTAAATTATTTTTTTTCAAAACGATTTGATGAGAAATAATGATGGTACATCAGTTAAGTAGTATAAGTTTTTAGTTAATTTTGCACAAATAACAATGAGTACATAATAATAAATGATATTGGGCAAAAAAACTTACGAAAATAAAAAATATTTTTTAAATAAGGGATTGTTTTGTTTGTGTATTAAAACCTTCTAGTTTGATCATGATTTTTTTAATTAGTTTTGAAAAATTATGATATTCCTTTACAGTAGAAGTTCCTAACCTTTTTTTGGTTTACTGCCACCTTTTCATAATGAAAAATACTTACCGCTCCTTTTTCAAAAAAAAATAAACTTACCAACTCCTCCCTTCTTGAAATCAATAACCACCAGTTCAATACTTTCACATGCACCAGGTTATATAACATAAAATAAACCAAAACAAAAGTTGCCACACAGCTGGAAAAATTTCAGTCTGGTGGTGATTCTAAATTTATTTTCTATTTATAAATTTATTTATTACAAAAAGCATATTTTACATAAGAAAATTATATAACAAAAAAGAAAGTAAAACACTTTATAGTATAACTTCCTTCAAAAAGAGAAGGGAGTGTTTTGAAGGGAGTTGCAACTATTTACATATACAAAACAACAAAAGAAAATAAATAAAAAAAACAAATCAAAATGAAAATTGTTCCATAACATAAAATAAACCAAAACCAAAGTTGCCACGCAGATAGAAAAAATTCAGTTTGGTACTGATTTTAAATAAATTTATTTATTACAAAAAACATATTTTACATAAGAAAATTACATAAAAAAGAAATTAAAACACTTTATAATATAACTTCCTTCAAAAAGAGAAGGGAGTGTTTTGAAGGGAGTTGCAACTATTTACATAAATAAAAAAAAACAAAATTGTTACACAGCGAGAAAATTTCAATCTTGTTGTGTTGGAACAACAAATCAAAACAAAAATTACCACACGGTGATAAAAGTTGAGTTTCATAATGCATGAATATTATATTTTCAATGCACTGAAATTTTAGGTTTACACTTGTTCTGCCTTACGTAATCTGCACTTGTGTCAATCTTGTCATGACCTATGCATTGACTCCTTCCATTGCCTAGGGGAGGCGGCGAGTAATCCTCGACCCCTCCTGAATTAACCTTTGACCAAAAATGTCCCCTAGATCTCTTCAGCGCCTCCCTAGTGGGCAGTACTGGCCCTGTTGGGAACCACTGCTTTAAAGGAATGTGTGTCTATAAACAAGTATCCCATGTTTTTATAAATAATTCAGTATAACTAGGTACAATAAAACAAAACTATTTTTATATGAAGTACTTTTAATAAAATTAATTAATACTTAATGCTAAGAATACTAACTGAAATTACTGACATATTTTTAATAGTTTCAGTAAAAACAAAATATTTATTACAAACGAAAATAGTGAAAGATTGGATAAATTTACATTCTCCTTTTGTGGTATACAAGAATATGAAAACAGTTATGCTAATAATACAAAGCTTCGAAGCAACAAACTAAATAATTAATATTATTGAAAAATATTTTTCCAAATAGACACAAGGAATAAATCATAACCTGAGGCCCTAGACCTAGTACTAGATCTGAATGGAAAAATAAGTATTTTACTTCAATATACAAAATACTATGTAAAAAGGTATATTGGGTACAAAATTTTAATAAGTACTGGGCATTTTTTGTATAAAATTGGCAATAAATATTATAACATGTCTTCTTACATACATATTACACACATCAATGCAACAATATTATGTTTTGGTAAATAAGGCTTTAATGGTAACACTTAAGAACATTTCGTTGCTCTGCAATGAAAAATATATTTATGATTATAATTAATATAAAGGCACATACATAGATATAATAAGCTAAGCTTCAAGATATTATATTTTCTAGCCAGAAGTATTGATGCAAACAAACCAATTTGATATGCACAGAAAATAATGATTTTAAAATAGGTTACACATGGGAATTATATGTATGACATTTGTTGAAATTCTAAATTTAGAAAATCATCAAATGATGCATAATTAATTTAAAAAATAACATTTGAACTAGACATAACACAATAATTATGATTTTCATAAAAAAAAAACATTTAAATAAAATTGATATTTTTACATAAGTACTGCAAAATGACTTTGAATCAAAATGTTGAGTGAAATTCAATGATATAATAGATTTTGACCATCTCTAAATGATAAAATAAAGACTTGATGTTTTTATGCATTGTTTTAAAAATATACGAAGTAAAATGGATAAATCATAATAATGGACAAATGTTTTTTTTATTTAAAAATAATTCTACAAACAAAAAACAAAAATATTAGTTCATTTCTGTATTGAAATGAGATATTTTATAAATAAAACAAAATACATTATGTAAGCTGAAGAATATGTTTATTAATCATATTATAGACAAAATATTTATATGTTAAGAAAATGCATTTCATTTCAAATGAGGTCATTTCAATACATATGAGTTTTTAGATTAATTTAATCTTTGAGATATTTAGGATCCTATCATCTCAAAACACGATTTTTTGGTTTAAAGTCTTTTTACAGTAAATATTTTGATTAAGATGTGATTGTTTGAGTAATGGGTTTGAGTTTTAGATACAACTTCCATTCAAAATTGAAAAGGCTATTATAATCAATTCTTAGAAGGTAATGTATGTTTTTTGTAAAATGAATTATGTATTTTATTTAATACATTATTAAATAACATAGAAATGGATAGTAATAAAAAAAATAACATTACATAGTTAAAAATTTTGAATTTTATAACAGATCAATCTTAAAAATGATGAAATGGAAAACAATTAGTAAATATATATTTTTTTCATTTTAAATAAAACTATCTTCGAAATAAAATATTAAGATATTTATTATTAAATAAAAAATAGATAAACAATACATTGTATATGACAATAGTTGAACATTTGATTGACTAAAATTGAAAAATTGTAGTACTTCAGATAATAATTTTTATAAAAAAAATAATTATTAAAATATTAATGATTGAACATACTGGGGGAAAGAAATTGATGAAGAAATATGAAATAAATTTTAATGATGATACTGGGTAATCAAAAGGCAATTATAATTATATTATAAATCTTTGTACATATACCTGTGACATAAAATAATATATTAGTGTAAAACAAACAAAAATACAAGTTTCACACCTAAAGTACTTTAAAAATAGTATAAAAATATTCTAATTTGTATAATATACTATTGGAAGGCCAAGACAACTTCTTAACTTTGTCTCACTAAAATATAATTGGCAAAACTTTCAATTTCGTATCCACCTAAAACTTACAACTGGTTTGACCAGGGATTTTTCCCTTAGTAAAAAAATACAAATATGTTTATACAATCAATACATTTCACACATCCACTAGAAGAGAGTTACATCTCAAAAATACAAAATTTTGAGGTAACATTGCAGAATTCAGATAAGCAATATTATATCAGTACATATTTTATATTGGAATCGTTAGAGAACACTAGTAACCCTCTTCAATGGGAGTGTCATAGTGAAGCTGAATGTGATTTCTGTAAAGTAATAATATTATTGAAAAGTAACCATTTTCTAGTGGATGTGCGATTTATACTAAATTTATGATATGAAAATCTGTACTCATGGATTTATAATATTTCAATGTGTAGGCACAACCCAAAAACAGTTAAACCAAAATTCAGTCGTAGTAAATAAATCTAAAAATTGGTTATCATCATGTACAAAATCAAATGAAATACAAACACTTAAAATTTTAAAATAATAATACAAGAGCTATTATTATATATCAGACATCATCAACTTGTTTCGATTGTTTTAATTGATTTGACTTATTTAAATAAATGTAAAAACAAATATTAGATCAATGTTGCCAGTTACAAATAAAGTAATAATGATAGACCATACAAATTCAACACGGTTTAACAGTAGCAAATATAAAAATGGCTTTAATGCAATAATAAATGCCTCCAAAGAATCATAAAAATGTATGGGTACCTTTTTGAAAACTGAATTACAAAAATACAGTTAGGTTTATACCACTAATTGGAAAGACTCAAACTATTATATGTATTGTTAGAATATTGAAGGTGGAAACTAATCATCATGACCGATATTAATTGGAATCGAAGTTGTGAACGTTGGAGTTTCCAGCTCTTCGTGCTTCTTCATTTTCAGCATCTGAAAATAAACCAAACATTATTTATTTATAATTTTTATGTACCTACGTAATTTTGAATCTGATTTAAATGAAAAAATTAATTATAACCCAGTATTCAGAAATTGTGACCAACAATAAATTGCCCATAACATAAATGGCATATATATGATGCAGAATGATTTTTTTTCTTGATAATAATTCCCGAGGGTTGACAATAATTCGCGAATGTATTTTTATAGAGTATATAACGAGTATTTATTCTTTTTAAAAATATTCATATCTTTATACAGAAGGGGAGAGCATTTTTGTAAGTTTTGATAGATGAAATTGTAAAGGGGAAATGAAGCAATGTCAGTGGAGATAATTTTAAGATAATCTTAAGCTTATGTACTTTCTACATACTTAAATGACACCAAATTTCATTTGTTATGCCTACCTGTTGAAGTTTATAATGATTTATAATATCTTGGTCAGCCGGGCACGACTGTGTGAAGGCATCCAATTGGTACATATGATGCATGTAGCGCCATAATGCTCGAAGTGTTGGCTAAAAATAAAGTAATTTCGGTATTCAATAAAGTTATATTATAAAATTCCTCAGTGTGATGCATTACTTCTATACATAAGTTATATGAAATAAATTCAGAATTAAGAAATAAAAAAAAAGATAAGTATAAGTTCAGTGACCATATTTTTTTAGGTAAATAAAAGAAATATCAAAGAAAATAAAAAAAAAACTTTGTAAAATTCATAAGTTTAAAAAATTTATTAAGAAAGTAGTTAGAAGACAGAGCAGTGAAATAAAGGACTGTCCTATTGAATAAAGGAGGTATGGTCATAGTTAGTATAAGGGATGGAAGGTATTATTATTTATTTAAATTAATTTCTCACGCTAATATTGCTTCTCTGGGCTGGAAACACTGGTTAGTTGGAAGAAATTGCAATATGGCAATAAACTCGTCACTTGCGTAGGGTGCAAGGAAGTGTTAATTATTTTATGTTTATTTTAAGGTATAAGGGTTGTAATGCATATAAAAGATTGATTGGATAAAAAAATCTAATAACGAAGTTGCTCTTTGTAGATCGAATAAAGCAGAAATTTACACGTTTAAGAAAATTGTGTTTTTTAGTTGCTTCTTAATATAATATACCTACATGCGTATGCATGCAAATATGATTGAAGACAGCTGCCTTATTCATTTTTTTAACTGACTTTTACTACATAAATTTCACAATAGAATGCATGGTTATGCAAAAAAATATCATATGAAAATTATTCTTTGTAATAAAGTTGTAGTTTTATTCAAATACAAGGACAATAAGGTTTCAGGATCTGTAATGGTTTGTTGTTTGTGGATGACGATGACCAATAACCATTTACTGTTCCACAGAAATATAAACTGGAGCCTCACCCAAAAGATATACATAATTTATATGTAGCCATTGTCATAAATTACAAAGTATGTACATGATTTGGTTCAACAAACTTTCATTGTAAGAAGACCCTAGGTATACAAGCACAATCACAATATACCATACCATCGTGGCATTTCCCTATTTGGGGTATGCAGAGAGAACCAAAGGCCAGACTCGACATACTTTTATCTTGACATACTTTTCTCACTTCATTCACGTCCATGCACTGTCTTATAGACACTCTTCTATTATTCTTATTTCTAATGTCTCCTTCCTTCAAAATTCCAAGTATATGATTGTGCCAAATCTTCCTTGGCCGAACTCCACTTTTCATCATTCCTCTTTTGAATACTTTTTTTGTCAGACGATCATCACTCATTCTTTCTATGTGGCTAAACCACTTTAGGTAATTTATTTTCATACCTTCTTAATGGGAAATATTATAATCAAAATATTGACTTAAAAACCTTTTTTATTACTTGAATTAAGAATAAATGTGTACTACTAATTGTATGTCATAACCTTAATATAGTACATATTAATAATTAAATTTAAGCAGCAAAAAACTATTTTTTAAACAACAAACAATGACTTTTGACTCATTCTTTTGTACATATTCATGAAATTATTTATATGGCAGGACTTGATTGAGATATTAAAATGTTTTATAGATTTTTTGGTTGTTTAATAAATATTAATATGTATTAAATGAGCATTAATATACTCTGAGTGGAACATGAAACCAACAGAGAATAAACTGGTCCAGAATAGTCTCAGAGAGAAAATGAGCTTTTGAGAATTGAAATTAACTTCTACAGAGAATAGATTGGACTAAAAAAGTCTCGGAGATGACACGAGAATTAAAGGCTCTCTTGAAAAGATTGAAAAGTTTCATTTGGTATTCCCTACAAAAGGAATTATTATGCATATTTAGGGTATGTAAAATAATATACCGGAATTTCAAAGTCCACAAAATACTTTGCTGCAACTCGGATATGTTGAAGTCTGGGCATTAGTTCACAATCAAAGCAGCACATAGTGTCTCCAGTAAGGAAGCGTGTCGCTCTTTTAGCCAGTAAATTGTCTATCCTCGTCAAATGAGACAACAGATTTGCTGACTTCTGTTCATCTTTTCTCACTAAAACCAACTTCAACTTGGAATACAGATTTTCTATCAATGTAGCTACTTCTTTGTCCTGTAAAGAAAAATGAACATGTAAAATTAAAATGTAGATATTTCTTTGTCCTAGAAACATATAGAATTAAATAAAAAACATGTAAAATAAAAAAAATGACAGTGAAAAAGTAAACAAGCATCTTTAAAATTATCAAATTAATGAACGATATTAATATTGTCAAAATTGTTTAATGTGATAAGTAATAAAATTTTTAAATTTGTTTGTTCCCTTTGATTTCTAGAGAATCAAATAACACATAAAATATACAATAGAAGATTTAGGTCTAGGTCGGTGGCAAAGTTGATAATGCAGAGTAGGCAGGTTTGAATTTCGCCTTAACCGATTTTGTTCACAAATATATTATAGCATATGCATTTATGCTTAATTTAAAGAATGTATGAAGATAAATCATGTTCTTGTTAAAAGGACATATTCATAAAAATATTAACATACTGTGTATTATCAGTCAAAATGACATGTTGTTTTAAATTAAAGTCAACTTAAAGTATGAACTTATTTATTTATCTTTTTGTACATTATATAATAAAATATACAGCACACAGGTGGGCTTATTGCCATTAGGCAATTGGGCTTATTGCCATTAGGCGATTTCTTCCAACCAACCAGATTACAAAGTATGACAAAATTGTGAATGTACCATCAACAAAAGAATGAAAGCAAAAAAAAGAACAAACAAAATATATATTACACTAAGATAACAAATAAAACAGAAAAAATGAAAATACTACATAGCAAAAAAAAGGATAGGGTAAGGACAAGGAGAGGAAATTTGGTTCAGGGATAAATATTCCTTCTTTAGTTTTTTCTTGAAAATTCAAAGTGAGTTAGATGACGCAATATCCGGACTTAGGCTATTCTATAATCTTGCTGATTGTACTTCGAACGATGAGCTGAGAAATTCTGTACTATGGATAGGGATGGATAGTTTTGTATGTTCAGCAGATCGGAGTGGAAGTCCATGATTGGATAAATAAGTGACTGGTACTTAAAAACCAACAAAATCTCTAATTGAGTAATCAATTAATATTTTTAAAGGGTTTTCTTGATTCTTATTTCATCTAATTTTCACCTGAACAAATAAGTTATGTCCACCAGGTACTGATTTCATTATATGCCTCTCAATTTTTTCATTTTCCAAAACTGCGAGACCGTTGTCTATCAGAATGGGAGGATGAGTCGCTTCAAAGTTTGTGCGGAAATCAGGGGGAGGCTTTTGCATGTCCACTGTTGTAACCTAAATAGAGATATCAAATTAAATAAAATAACTCAGCGACTTATACAAAAATATATATATATAAATCTTCATCACATGTATTTATTAAGTCCTTGGAAAAAATAAACCAAAGAAAGTTGGGATTGTAAATAAAACCATACCAACTGAATTAATTGACTCAAACCAGACAGTTATATTTTTTTAAATATTATAGATAGAAACAAATTCTGTAAAATAGAATGAACAAATTTGATATGAGATAAATGATTGATTCATATTTTTGAGGATATGCCCACATGTTTTTTTATGTGTTCCATCAAATCTCTATGATCTTGACACTGTGGACTAGAATTTATAATTCAGATCTATATAGGAACATTATGTACTTAGAAAAATATAACACATATACCTTTGAACCAAAATCTGTGTTTTTGGTTTAAAAAATTGCAAACAATAATCTAGACACCAGCTCTTTTGATTAAAAAATCTAGTGAATAAATTAACCATTTGAGATTGAATTTCTTAATAATTAAGTTTTTTAAAAATTTGATACATATTTGATGTTGGACTTCGTGGATCAGTTGCTGAGGTATCTGACTGCAGATCCAAAGATCCCGGGTTCTATTTCCGGTGGAGACATACTTTTAAATTGTTTTTTCAGTCTGGATCTGTGAGACGATTAATATCGTAAGTCTTCAGAATGTGGCATCTTGTTATTGGGTGTGTGTTACAATAATATTTGACATAGTACCTGTTAGTTGCCCAAGAAGTAATGTAAAATAAATAATGTTTTACCTTTAGACTTATTGTTTTCAGTTCGGCTAATAGATATAAGTCCATAAAATATTCTTGACAAAAGAGGCATGCACCTTTTCGCCTTCCATCTATCGTTGATGCCTGGAAAGATAAAAAAAAAAACACCATAAGACATTGTGTTTCATAAAAAAATTGTATAAAAGCAGAACCTCAGTAAACAAATAAATGCCGATGAACAAAAATTCTGAGAAAAATGCTTCAGCTTGCAAACAGAATAACTTAAACACTATTATACTACTGTTATATTTGATATATCTAAATATACTAAGCTCCCGATGGTGTTATTGGGCCCAACAAAAGATAAATATTCAAATAAAGGGTTTTAAAACTGTGTTTAAATTATTGTTTTATGGAGAGTGAACATCTACTGTGGTAAGGGAAAAAACTTATACATAAGTTTGCAAATAAAAATTATGGTTGACCATTCAAAATTACACATATATGAAAATGACAACTTCAATCTTAAATGGCAATTGCTTCCAACAAACCAGCGAGATTCTATCCTAAAGAAATAACAACTGCAAGAGAAATGATTTTTAAAATACTTAATATTATTATATGGTAGCAATTTGCACTACCCCTGGAAATGATATTTTAAAATATACTAAACTTTTTTAAATTACCCAATATATACATGTCCATCAATATTTAAATCCAGAACACACTATTTAAATGTTTACAAAATATATTATGGTGTATATTATGTACTTAAAAATCATTTGTATAAAATTACTAAAGGTTGGCAATTAGTCATCCTTCACTACATAGTAACTACTAAAGGCATATATTTAAACATAAAGCTGCTTTTCTTCTTAGATATTAATGGAAATATACAACACAACAAACAATAGAAGATGGAGTCATCAAGGTACACATATGTTGTTGAAGAATAACAATATTCTCTTCTACATGAAGATTAGCATAAGATACGCGCCATTATGCTAATAAAATACCACATAAAATATAGTAATGTTTTAGGGTGACCAAATTTTGGTTCTTGCTAATTTTTAGATAAACTATATACCTACATATTGACAAGGGATAATTATCAATTATTCCAAGATGAATTTCATATTTTTGTATATGCGGGCTATTTATGCTGGTTTGCACAAGTATCAGCTTGATAATGCAGATGCGAGGTTAATATATGGAGTACCTATGCCTGATGGTGTTTAAGGCCCTGAATGACTTGGCTCCACACTACATCCAAGAAATGTGTCAAAAGAATGTTCCATTAGGACGAGAGCTTACATTGAGATCATCCAGATCTCAGAGGCGGCTTTATGATCGCAGTTTCAGTGTGAAAGGGCCTTTGAAATGGAATAAATTGTCTCGTGACATGTGGAGTTCAGAGTATTGATACTTTCATTATACTACTTAAGACTGCCTTGTTTAGTTGAGCCAACAAACAAGCTATAGTGCCCTTGGAGCGATCGTGTATCACTAAAAAAATAATACATTAGTTAGCAGTAGCGGCCAGGGAGTTCTGGGTATGCCCAAACTATACAATTATCCAATTGTTTGGTACTTGTGAAATCTTACTTGCATAAACGCAGGAGCAAATAACTATTAAATAAATATTGTCCAAAATTTATCATGTATTATCTATAATTTCGTTTTTAAGATTGGTCATTTTTTTTAAATACCTACCTACATTCAAAGATATTTTGGAATGTGTCATAAATTATTATGAATTTTTTTTACTCTCCACACTATGGAATAGTGGAGAGGCATGATTTCACAATTGATAAGCGTATTTTTTTACATCTTTTCTGTAGAGACATACATGCTCATCTTGCTAGTAATGCAATTTTACTTAAAATTTCTCAACAGGTATCATGTATAAAGTGCATACTATGAGTTTCGTGACAATGCTTTTGTGTGTGTGGTGTATTGTGAAAACTTTTGTCCTCTGGGAATCTTATATTTGAGTAAGAATCTAATAGAAATGTACTTCATAAAAATGCATTTAGAGATTGTCAACATTTCAAGAAGAAAAAATGAACGCTTACTATGGTGTGGAGAGTTTGGTGTTGGCCACAACCCACTCGTTTTAAATAATTCGATAAATTTCCTGAGTATCTCACTATGAGGTACCTAATTAAAACGAGTGGGTTGTGGCCAACGCTAAACTCCTCACTAACAAGTCACTCCATAACATATTCATATTTTATATGGAAAATATTCAGAAGTTTTATGAAATTTTCATGAAACTTGACAATTCTTGAATGCCATTTTATGAAAGTGGTGTGCCTATTTACCAATTTGAAAATCAAAATTTTAAGTATCCTGAGCTAGGGGTAACTTTGAAATATTTGAGAAAGTATTCAGATATCCTTCAAAATTTAATGGGGTCTAAGTGAGTATTAGATATACAAATTCGCAAAATTTGAAAAGAATCGAGTAGCACACAGCACACACACAGATACATTGTGATGAAACTTTCAGAATACAATCTTAGCTTGATACTAGGTGATAATCTGCAATAAAAAAAAATGCCTTAAAAATTGCGAAATCATAACTCTCCACTACATACCCTTGGGTTAGTGAGGAGTAAACAAATAATTGAACAATATCAACGCAAATTTAGAAAAAAAGATTTTACTGAATTATTGTTATTTCTCATATAGATTCCACCAAACTTTTAGAGACTTTGAAAGAATTTTTACTCAGACACAATGCAAAAAATGAATTAGTATTTACATAAGTAGGTACCTACCTACTAATGCATTTTTTATTTACATAATCTTAATATATAAATTAGTTAGTTTAAAGAAATGTTTCTATTATGAAAATGCGTAAAAAGGTCGAGATGTTTGTGTTTGTAAGTAGCTTAACGATCACTTATAATAATTATTTTCCATTGCATTCTAATAATAAATTTAGACAAATTTGATTTAATGTCTGTCTGTCTTGTCTATTCGAAACATTCGTAACAATATCACAAGTCTACCTAGTCTAGTTACTAACGTAACATAAACCCGGCGCACTAGTATAAATAATATACGCACAACAACGTCTACAAATGATAAAATAAACAAAAGTGGCCTTGATGCTGTAAATGATTATTACTTGCGAATTGAAATTGAGATCGATAAAATAATCTTTATTGCAAAAACGAAACATTGTTCTACATCGAATTATAAACAAACGCTGTATCTTAAAATGAAACATTGTCCGTGAAGAGTAAGTATGTGTAGGGTAGAGGTAGGTATATTTTTAGCGAGATGTTTTAACACCATGACGAGAAAGCGAAAGTAATCGCGTGCAAATTAATCTCGCGGATTATATTTCCATTGAAAATGTACATCATTATTATCAATAGTGCGACTATCTCGGGTCTTGTGCATGGTGTGATATGAGGAGTGTCTCATGGTGTGATATGAGGAGTGTGTAAATAGTACTCGCTCATTATCTAATCTTACTCTACGTTGAATCATAAAAAAATGTTAAGATCAAAATTTAGTAAAAAAAATATTAATTTTTGTATAAATAAATATAATTATGAAATTAATTTTAACCTCAAATATTTCTAAAGTCTGAAACTGATTTTAATCAACTTCATGAGAAGCCCTGCTGACTTAATTGGTTGAGAATATTTCCCTGTACTCATTGGTTTGTGCACAGGTGATGTCACCCCGCATTCTTTTGTTTGGCGAGCTCTACGTATATACATGTTCTAAACAAGAAAAGAGATGTTAGTGATATTTGAGTATAATATAATGGGACACATAAATTGGAATTTTAGCAACTCCAATTAAGAAACTGGCGTTATTAAATGATTGACCGTTTTCGTAAATTAATCAAATAAAGGTTAATTAATGTAATGTAGGTATTTTTACACGAAGTCGCCAAAAAGGCGATTAAACAGCCAAAGTAATGTGTTTGTTTATGTAGCGTATTTTGATACAATGAGAAAATAATAGACAATCGTGTTTATTTGATTTGTTAAATAAAAAATCAATAATATATACATATACAACAACGACGAACCGGGAAGATTGTCGGTAATTATAGATTCAAAACGAAAAAAAAAAAAAAAAAAATCAAACATTATATTTTATCAGACTCGCAAGGGTGAGCTGCATTGTACATTAAACATGTTTTTTTATAATTTTTTTCTCTTACTTATCAAACCCCAACACATAATTTCGATATGTAAAAAACATGATCAAATATTGAGAAAATCGAAGCGAATACGGATTAAGTTCAGGTCCAGACAACAAATCTTTGATGTTAAAAAATCAATCAATGAATTGAATTAATTTACACAAAAATTAATCATAATTTCACACTAAACTTTGATCTAAATAAATTTTAACGATTCAATGTATATAAAGATTAAGATAACATTATGATCGAGTGTTGATTTATATGTTTTTAAGATTAAGACAAGATGTTAACAAACGTGAAAATTATGAATTTTAAGGAAAAAAAAACAGATCTAATACATTTTTTAACTTCAGCTGAAAGGGGTTATACCGATGACGTATAAGAATGCTGTTCATCTAAGTGTTATAAAGTCGTGTTGATTTCTATAGCTACAATTAAATCAATCACTCACATGGTATCCAGCGTTAATCGATGGAAAATAAAATACCATAGATTCTTCTCTTATGAAAGAAATCCATAAAATAACAACACGTAAAAATAACAAAAATAGTAAAGTTTAATTCGATATAAAGAACACGTTCGAGAAAATGAGTGTAAATTATTATAAAAAAGGTAGTCAGTTATGTACCTACAAACACATAATGAATAATTTAAAATGAACACGAGAGCAATACATTTTATTAGGTAAAAATATATCATTTTTGTTACATTAAAATGAAAAAGAAAATGAACTGATTTGCAATATGCATGTAGGTACGCATTTTAAGATCATTCAGCGCTTTATTAATTTATGTTTATTTATGAACACTTCCTTGCATCCTGTACAATTTTGTCCAACTAACTAGTCTTTCCAATCCAGAAAAATAATAATTGCGTGAGAAATAATTACAAATAAATTTCTCCCTTGCTGGGTATCGAACCAAGGTGTAAAATATTCGAAAGATTAGTAGGTACCTAATTATTTGAGATAATAAAAAACTAGCAACAAGCCTTACAAATAAAGTAGTGAATAACTGTGAAAACTGTGCTTGCCTTAACTGTTCTTTTTAATAAAAAAAAAGCTTATGATATAGGAGCAATACAGTGTAGTTTACACCGCGATTAGTCACGTCACTTCACAAAGGTTTTTAAATATTATAATCTTAAGCGCGTAAATCTCATTTCGTAGAGAATAATCAATCTAGTTTTTTATGGTTACGAAATTTTAGAACAATAATTTTATTATATGATCATTTTATTTGCAAGGCGGCCATAAACTTAAATAACAAAAGAGAAATACGAGTGTCAGGTTAGCGTTAAAATAACAATTAAAATATGTAATCTACTTCTTTGTTAAATAATTCATTGAGAAAATGCAGCGGCAATAATGTGTAATACACAGATGTATACAAATAAAAATAAAATCAACGTAAAATATCTAATAATAATCTTAATCCCACGAGTACATTGTGCAACACAGTGATTAATATTTCACTTAGTTACAATCAATATTTATATATTAAATTAATTCATTTCCATTTCATTGGAATAATTCGTCAATATGTTGGTAAAATAATCGAGATTTCGCAGAAGAAACACTCGAAGAATTCTGGATTAGATTGATTAGTCAAAACTAGATTATTGATCAGATACCAGCATAATTATACATAAGGAGAAAATGAGATTATATTTCAAACACATTATTTTATTTTTATTTAAACCTAACAAACATATGTACAGTCATACATACAAATATCACAACAAAATCAATGTAAACAATGTATCATAGACAAATTTTGTCGGGGATATTACATTATTTTCTTAAGTTGCACAGTGTAAAACGATTACTATTAAAGATGAGTAGGTACTCAGAATTTAAAAGAATAAGGACAAAAATAGGAAAAGGAAGGTTGTAGCATTCGTAGTCAAACTGAACAAAGCAGGAATCAGCTATCATAAACCACCAAGGGTCTCTGAAATAATGGCATTTTTATATTTTACTAGCGGACCCAACAGACGTCCTGCACGAACGTTGGCTTGCCTGTTATTAGCTGGTTTACATAAAAATACCACACGCTATCACGGCATATCCCACAGCGACAGGTGTACGGGTGTGTATTACCCTATAAAAGGAAGCACGAAACATGCGTGTATACCCACATATCAGTCTTGCCTCACCTAAAAAAGGCAAAATTCAGAATGGCTAATAAACTATATATGTAAGATGTATTTGTTGCTTATTATAGTTTTTGATTACCCGGCCCAGATGGGACACCAGAAAATGATAATAGAAAAAATCTGACCCTGCGCAGAACGAAATAGCTTCATACAATAATAAAAAAATATACATTATAACTTAATAATTTCATTAAATAATAAAAATATGAAAACAAATACCGCAGACAGCGCGAGCGTTGAGAAAAACATTCAAGTTTTAATGGCATAACCAATACTGCATTATTGCAATGTTGTCAGTATTCAAAATGCATATTCTTTTTATTATTCTCTTATTACATGAATGTATAAAATTACTTTTTGTGAATCTAAACCATTCAGGGACTCACAAAGTCAAAAAGTTTCATCAAAATCGGTTCAGCCGTTTAGGAGGAAGTAAGTGACATACACACGTACAGAATAATTATATATGTAAAGATTATCAACATTCAACAAAATATCAATATTCTTAAAAAAACCTAATAAATGTTACATGCCCTTTGGATGAATGAATTTTGGACATAATTCTGCAGAGAGGCAATCTGAAAGTTAGATAGTATTAGGTATTATGTAGGTATATTATGATGTCATTGATTATGGTGTCTTTTCATCAGGTTTTAGGTCTTCTTCTTGATTTAGACGTACAGAGATATTCAGACCAGCCACGACGATTCACCCTATAAAGAGTGATTTGTGATGATAAAAACCTAATTTATAATCCACTATTATGACGATTATCGTCAGGGGGCGATAATGGTGGATAACAGTCGCGTTGTTTTAAAACAAAGCAAAATGATTATTTATTTAAAATATAAATAAAATCATGTATTCAAGAAGAATCAGTATTAATGTCAAGATTATCTTTAAACTTGTGACACCATTGTTCGTATTGTTTGACCGCTGTCATTCTACTATCGTTATCTTAAAAACAGATATAAATAATATGATAGAAACATATCAAATACCATATCATATTTAAGTAATATACATCGATTGTATAGGTATATTTTTCATTCACTTTCTATGTATAAAATAATGACTGTTTCACGAGTTCACACCCATGAGTCAGTCAGTCAGATGGGGATTACGTAATCAGAACCAGAGATACCAATTACACAAGATGTAGGTACTGTTTGAAAAGCACATTTCTATACCGACTTGGATACAGTGAGAAATCGGCTGTTTACAATTAAATAAAAATACATACTTAATCATCTTACTTATACCTATATCTAACGTAGCGTAGCATAAGACAATATTATTGATATTCAAGTCAAGAATATATTAGAATATGAAATATTTAAAAGTGATACTTCCAAAATCTCATTTTAAAACTATTAGTCTAAGAGCCCGCGACGTTCAAATTTACGTCATTTTGTATAGTGGCCCATATAAAATTATTAGTTTACTATAGGTACCTAGGTACTTAAGTCATAGCATAAAGGCTGATTCACAGCAGGTAACAACCGGTAGGGGTTTCCACTAACCAAAAAGACTGTCAAGGGAAAGCGTGATTTCAAATAGTCTTCCGTAGTAAATATAAAAAAAATCACGCTTTATACTATAACGCTTCATACTATAACTGACGTGTTAACATAGCAATTTTCAACACCTAGAAGGCTGTTATTTCCGAAAGCTACCACTAATTAAAATCAGTCTTTATACTATGACGTAAAATAGTGGTTTGGGCTCTTGGTCTATATGAATCACCTTACACCTAGGAATACTGAAACATATTTTAAACTGATTAAATACAAGAATTTCCTAGCCACTAAGTGGACTATGACAGTATCATTGAACCCATTATATTTTATTAATCGACTTCGTAATTTGGTCTACGTTCCTTTGAGATTGATTAGGTAATTGTTTTTTACAGTTCGTAAAAAATACACACGATTCACAATTTAATTTTGATATCATTTTTAAAAATATATTATTTTTTACACAACTTTAGATAAAATTAAATTTTTAAAAGTTATAGATATCAAACAATTTTATTACGAAATGAAGACAGGTAGTAATGTGAACCGGATCTTTATATTAGATAACAAAAGCAAATAAGATTGTATAGCAAGCCATTAATTTTAACTAACGATTTACAATAACGACTTTTAAGTAAAATAAAAAAAACTAGATTCGGAAGCGGGAATATTTTCCTCTGTAAAAAACAAATAACTTTGATGGAAATATTTTCATTAAACACTATCACTTAAAAATTCTACAGAAATATATCGGACACTACTAAATTTCAAATGCATAGGTACAATGTTTTCTATCTGTAATGAAAGTAATAAAGTTAATACCACGTACAAGTTATGCCAAACACACCCAGAGAAGAACATAATATACATGTAATATACACAAACTATTGGAAGATTTCACAATTACATGACATGCGAATTTAAATTGAATAAGTAGAGATCTATTAACCATCGATACACTAACAGCAATTCACTAAAACTGAGAAACAAAACTTCACATATAAATGAACCATAAAGAAACTATAATTAATGAAAGAGAAAGCTCTTGTCATTAGTGATTGATAAATTATTTTACAGAGGTGCATACCAGAGAACGCCTGTACCTAAATCATTTAATGATAATCTAAAGTAATAAAGCAATCAAAATGTTAGTGTATGTGTGTGTGTATGTGTGTGTGTGTGTGTTTGTCTCACGCCTTCTGAAAAACTAAGAGCATCTAAAAATCTAATTTATGTGCGAACGTGTACCTGTATACCTGATGCAGTGTCACGCTAAAAATAATGCGATAAATATGCTGAATTTTAAAAATATTTCAATAATTATTTTTTTCATACAAAATTTTCCAAGTCGTATCTGTCAAAAAAGTGTACATTTTGCACGCAAATATCTGTTAGTTTAAAAGTTAGAAGTACGTATTTACACGAAAAAAATTTACTTTCAAGTATAACTTAGCGTTTAAGTGAAAAACATGGTGAATATTTTGTATAATTATAATGTTTAACTTATTTTTAAAGTAAGCGTTTTGTACATAAATGCCGCCATTTTAATATCTTTTCATACAATATTTCATTTTCCTACCGAATGAATATGTTCTTGAAAATAATAAACCTTTGAAATAAATGTAATTATGAAATAATAAAATGAAACACAAGACATTACAGCAAGATTTAAGACATATATTGTAAAAGTCTGTTAATTATTAGTAAAGATATAGGCATAATAAAATTGCATAATTTGTATATAATATTTGATATTTCGGACAATTTTCATTTTTATGGCATCGAACAAACCAATGTAGGTACCTACATATTCAAAAAATGTATCCGAACCATTCGATATTACTTACGTGTTCGAATCGTTTCTATGGCTACAGAAAGAATGTGATATTCAAATAAAATTTGTTAGGAATCGAATTTATTTAGAAGGTTGTTGTAGGTAGGTACCTACCTAATACTATTTACTTACAAATCAACAATAATATACCTATACTGATTTCCTATAGGAAAATTATTTTATTTATTTATTTATTAACCGTTTGTCCGATTATAATGAAACTTTGGTGAATTGTCGAGCGTATGCCCAGGATGGTTTTTGGATTTAAACTTTTTTCTTATTCTTCTTCTTCTTCGTGTATTTGGTCGTTTTACCTATGAAGGGGGAGTATCTTGGGAAAAGAAGGTCCGACTGTCCCTCCATCTCTTCACAGGTCTTCCAGGACGGGTTCTGCATATAAACTTTTTTCTTCTTTTTCTTCAACGTGTACTTGGTCATCTTACCTATGAAGATGAACTATCCTGGGAGATGAAGGTCCAATTTTCCTTCCATCTCTTCGCAGGTTTCTGGATTTAAACTTTTTTCTTCTTCTTCTTCATCGTCTATTTGGTCATTTTACCTTTGAAGGTGGACTAACCTGGGAGAAGAATGTCCAATTTTCCTTCCATCTCTTCGCAGGTATCTGGATTTAAACTTATTTCTTCTTCTTCTTCTTCATCGTGTATTTTTGGTCATTTTACCTATGAAGTTGGAGAATCCTGGGAGAAGAAGGTCCAACTGTCCTTCCATCTCTTCGCAGGTATCTGGGTTTAAACTTTTTTCTTCTTATTCGTGTATTTAGTCATTTTACCTATTAAGTAGAGCATCCTGGGAAAAGAAGGTTCTTTCATCTCTTCGCGGTTCTTCCAGGATGGTTTCTGGATTTAAACTTTTCTTAACCGACTGATGGGACGGGATGTAATGAAGGGAAGGGAGGCACTAAAGGGCCTGAAGGGACGGGAGGTATAAAACTGCCTGAAGGGACGGAAGGTACTGAAGGGCCTGATGGGAAGGGACGTAATGAGGGATTAAAGGGACGGGAGGTACTGAAGGGCCTGAAGCGGCGGGTCCTGGAGTCTAATTCTTTTTCTTCTTAATTTTATGTAGACCTTTAGGGCAGTTTTTATACTAACTATTTCCTATTGTCTAATTCATCTTCTTCTTCTTTTATGTATACATTTGGGTCATTTTTTTATAAAAATTATTTCCTTTAGTCTAATTATTATTCTTCTTCATTTAAGTACGTAGACTTTTGGGAGAGTTTTAATACAAACTATTTCCAATAGTCTTATTCATTTTCTTTTATACAAACTATTCAGTATTTATACAAACTATTTCCAATAGTCTAAATATTCTTCTTCTTCTTTTTTGTAGACCTTTTGGTGAGCTTTTATACAATCTATTTCCAATAGTCTAATTCTTCTATTAGGTATATGTATTTTTACTTATTTTATGTAGACCATTGGAATAGTTTTTTATACAAACTATTTCTTATAGTCTTATACTTATTTTTCTCTTTTTTATTTAGTCTTTTGGGTTAGTTTTAAGTCTAATAGTCTATTGTGCAGAAATATTATTAACGATATGCACACTTGATGAAAATACATATGAAATGAATGGGATATGGGATGTGACGATATAACCTGCACTAGAATCTTTTCAATACTTTTGTTTAATTAAATTTAAACCATTTATATCATTAACACCTAATATATAAAGAATGGGGGTTGTGGCCATTACTGAACTCTTCACAACATTTATATTCAAATTAAAAACTATTTACTATAGTTCAAGTCTTCTTCTTCTTCGTTAATGAAGACTTTCAGTCAAATTGAGCAAAAATATAATGCACACTTGATGAAAAAATATAAAAACGAATGGGATGTGACCAATACTAGATCTTTTCAGTACCTACGTTTGTTTAATCAAATTTTAACCACATCCCAACATCCAAAATTACTAAATTTTCAATAGGTACACATTACAATTTGTTTTCGATGATAATATTTAAAAATGGGGGTTGTGGCCAAACCAATCTCTTTACAACGTTGATAAACAGTCATATTTAAAACCATTACGCAAAGTCCATGCGAGCAGAAATTGTATAAATATTATACTTCATTCACACTTTATAGCAATATATAAAAAATAATGGGTTGTGGCCATCACTTGAACATTTTACAATACTTAAACTCAATCAAATTTCAAACCACTTTTCATAGTCTGATATTGCAAAATAATTGGGTGACAATATTATAAAAACGATTGCTTTTTCTTTCACAATTTTACATTCTTGGCCAACGGCGGGACATAAAAGCTAGTTACCAATAAAAAGGAGACTTAAGAGACAATGCACGTTAAAACGCTTTATTCATTTCATTTGATATTTTGATAAACTTGAACAATGTTTGTATTTCTGAACTTCAAATGTGAATGCTATACATGTTGCATAATATTCAGGCGTAAGTGATATCGTTATTAGATCGATTTTGAAAGTTTCAAAAGGGTGTCCTATTTTTTTATTTACTTGTTTTTATTATATTTGATGGATATTTGCTAAAGTATACACTATTTCTAATATAAACTGGGTTAAATTGAAAATTCACAAAATTGATTTTATAACTGTTTTCGGATTATTCACAATTATTATAATTTTTACAGAAATATAGTATATAAGAAAACAAAAACAACATTCTATGTTTACCACTTGATAAGGGCCTAGTCAGCCGAAACCGTCGCCTGATGAAAAAATATATGTATAAAACTCAATTTTTAATACAACCTGTCGATTTGTTCAATAAAATTTATTTCTTTTTACAGATCGACAAAGTTTCAAGCCATGATCCGGGAGATTTTGAAGGCCAGGTCTACATTTTTCAAGGTTTTTCAACTTTGAAGTCAAAATACACCAACTTAGAGGCTTCTCATCATACATGTTATAGATATGGATGAACTCGGAATTCGAAGTAGGGTCGGGTGGGGAGAAAGGTGCCATTTTTCACTTTGAGTCAAATAACATGATGATGCAACTAGTAAAATTGATTTTCTTTTATTACACGTAGAACTACATCATTCCTCTATATTTTTTAGTAAGAAAGATATTTCTAACTCCAAACACAAAAAAGATTTTATGCATTTTGTTGAACCATGTCAACTGGAACTTTTTACCCCACCGATGGGGTGAAAAGTTCCAGGGTATGGGGTAGAAAGTGCCAATGGTAGAAAGTGCAAGGAAGAGCTTCATTTGATGCATTGCTGGCGACGATTGCGGAATTATTTGATGTATTAAACGCGTTGGGAGATTCATCGTATTCAGACTCTTGTGGATTGGGACGATCTGTGACATATGATGGTGCAAAGTCACATTCGCTAAAACTATTTTCATTGTATGGGAATATTCCTGGTTTTCCAAAACCTTTGACTATATTATGCGGTGTTAAGGCTAGTGGCAAGGCAGTGCGAACTATTGAGGGAATATTGTATATTGTCATCGTACTTTCAGGATTGTTATTCATCCAAAAAGTTGTTCCAAAAAAAAAAAGTTCCATTTGTCACTTTTCACCCCACCCCTGCCTATAAATAAAAACATATCAATATTTTTATTCAATCCAAATAATTAATATTTTTACAATAAACCTTAAATATAACAAAATTAACTAGTAAATAACACTTACTTTAAAAACCAATCTCAATACGTCTGTATACAATCCAAAAAATGTGTCTACCTACATGTCGCAGAGTGTCTACCTACCAGTAGAGATGACCTAAGTAGTTGTATAATTTTGCTATATAAGAAATTTGATAGATGGCACTTTTTACCCACGGCACTTTTCACCCAACCCTAGAACATTAAATTTAGTGTGTCTGCGTGTGTCCTCCTTATAACTTTTGATCAGCTAGATCCACAGAGCCCAGAATTTCAGAAAATTTAAGGCCTACAAAACTTTTATACTTCAGAGGTTATCAACTTTTGAATTTTATTTTTCCATATATCTCAGAAACTATAAAACGTAGAACGCCGAAAATTTGTATAAATATAGACCTTAATTTTATAAAAAAAGTTCTAGGAATTATCTAACTTTTTTTATGAGGAAAAACGTTTTTTTTGGAACAAATTATATTCTATTATTTCCATTGTTTTTAAACGTGAAACACCCTAACTAGATAATTTAATTTTTGATTCATTATAGGAATACACCTCAAACTTTTTTTAACAAATTTTGTAAAAATTGAATTTAGTGACATCATTTTATACAATTTGTATGGCAGGTTAAACAAAACATCATAAAATATTCAATAATTTGGATAAATAAGGGTTTATAGTTTTGTATTAAATAAGTAAATAAATAAATAACCGCCAACGACGGTTGGATCTCGTGTGTTACATTTTATTTATTTATTTATTGTTAATACAAAGACATTTTTACATATTTAGGTTAAGTAAGTAACGCCCCACTAGGCAAAACCTGGGGCTGTTACTTTTACACAATAAGGTATACAAATTATTTACATATAGAGGATACAAAATATATAAGGTGCACAAATGTTACATTCAAGTAGTTATAAGAAAATGATTACAAAAGAGTAAGAAGAAAAGTTTTAGATTAAATAAAAGAAATGATTAAGAAGAAAGGAAATATAGGAATAAAAGTAAATAAGTCAGACGTTAAGGATGGACAACCCCCTCAGCATAGAGCCTGCCTGAAGAAATCAGCCATTTTTTATATGAATTTTAAATGAATTCTGTGATGTGGTGTTTTCTTTATGTCATTGTCTAGTTTATTAAATATACGTGGGGCAATAAAATTAAACTGTCTTTGTCCAAATGAGGTCTTCATAATTGGTACAGTATAGTTAATGTTATTTGCATGTCTAGTGGTTCGTGTTTGTTGGGATCTGTTGTGTAAGGTTATGTTTTTATGAAAATGTACAAGTGCAGCTTTGAGATACAGCTGTCTCGGGTCAAGTACGTCAAACATTCTGAACAAATCATCTGAAGGAAATGATCTCGCTCTTTTGTTTATAATACGCAGTAAACATTTTTGTGCCTTTTTAAGCGGATCCATGATTGATTTAACGCATCCTTCCCATCCTACAATTCCATATGATAAAACTGATTGTGTGAGGGAATAATACACAGTTTTCATAGTTGATCTGTCCAAAATATTTCGAAGGGTCTCATATAGGTGGCCCAACCTTCTTATTCTATTAGAAAGATCATGAATATGGTCTCGCCAGCAGAGTTTATTATATGCAAATATTTATTTATATTACATGCAAATATTTAATTAAAACACCAAAGGTATTGTCATTTATAGTGTGTTTTAGTAATCTTCTTCTTCTTCTTCTTCTTCAGCCCCTTTCATTCCACTGCTGGATAAAGGCCTCTTCCTGAGTTTTCCACTTCTCTCTATCCTGGGCGCTCTGTTTCCACCCATGTCCCACCAGTTCGACAATGTCGTCAGTCCATCTCCTCTGTGGTCTCCCTACACCTCTTCTATTATGATAGGGTCTCCAATTCAGAATTTTGGGGGTCCATCTATCATCTTTCTGTCTTGCCACATGACCTGCCCATTGCCACTTCAGCCTTCCCACTCTTTCTGCAATGTCGGTGACCTTTGGCCGGCGTCTTATTTCCTCGTTTCTTATTCGGTCTCTCAAGGATACGCCCAACATTTGTCTCTCCATTGCTCGTTGAGTACACTTAAGTCTGTGGAGGCTTCTGGCAGTAAGTGACATGGTTTCGAGACCGTATGTTGTCACTGGCAAAACACAAGAATTGTACACTTTGGCTTTTAGGTTATTCGGAATTTCCCTGTTACCGAATATGTACCTCAACTTTCCAAAAGCAGCCCAACTCAGCCCTATACGTCTTGGCAGTTCGGCGGTCTGGTTTTCTTTGCCCAATTTAATTTTATGTCCAAGGTATATGTATTCTTCAACAGCACCAATAGTCTTATTTCCAATGCAAATACTGTGTGAAGTTGGACTTAAAATCTTGGTTTTGTCTATGTTCATTTCCAGACCGATTTTTCTAGAGGCTTCATATAATTCTGCTACCATAGCTTCCAGTTCAGACAATTCTTCGCTTATTATTCCTATGTCGTCTGCAAAACGGAGGTGATTTAAATATGTGCCATCTATTTTAATGCCTTTATTGTTCCAGTTTAATGTTTTGAAGACATCTTCTAATGCCAGTGTGAATAGTTTTGGGGATATCGTATCACCCTGTCTTACACCCTTCTCGATTTTGATTTTTTCTGTTTTCAGATTTTCGTTCACTTTTACATCCATAGTAGCATTTTCATAAATATATTTAATCAATCTTATGTATTTAGAATCAATCCTAGCATTTTCAAGAGCATTTAAAATTGACCAGGTTTCTAGAGAGTCAAATGCTTTACGATAGTCTATAAAAGCCATATGAATTTTTATGTTATACTCTGTAGCTTTTTCTATAAGTAAACGCAAAGTTTGAATATGATCTGTGGTTCCGAAACCCTTACGGAAGCCAGCCTGTTCTACGGGTTGGTAGAAGTCAAATTTTGGAGTAAGACGTTTTGTCAATATTTTTGTCAGCAGTTTGTATAAGTGAGGGAGTAAGCTAATCGGCCGATAGTTTTCCAGATTCTCTTGTTGATAGTTTTAGTAATAAATATGCGTAATATTGTTTTACAGGTTCATTTTCTGAACAAAAATACCGGTATTTATTTCATGTATAAAAAATAAAAAAAAATCACACCACCTGTGAAATTATATAATAATTCAACATTATTTGTGCATCGAATCGTATAATTCAAAATAAATGATCACATGTGCAATTTAAAACGTGTAACCATTTGAAAATATTATCATTAAGAGAGAATGTAAGTAATTCTGTAGACCAAGATGAATATTCGTTGAACCTTTATGGGTTATTTGAACCTAACACATCATTCAAGATAAAGAGAAGTAGGTATGTCATTTTTAATATACAAAGTTTATAAATAATATATTTTTATTTTAACCATTTTGCATACATGACATAATATTTGCACAATGGCAGGCTTAGCAGTATATTCCAACCAACCATACCCATTTGGTGAGATAAATTGTGTGAATGATAATTTGTACTAATTTATTTTTATATAAACATAAAAATCAAATAATTAAAAGAAGGAGAGGAGAGGAGAGGATGAGAAAAGGATATAATAAGGAGATAAATTTAAGTGTAAAGAAATGATGGTTCAGATTTCTTTTGAAAGCGGAAAGTGTTAATGAAACTCAAAGTTGCGATGGGATGTGAAGTCGGGCTGCTTGTACGGAGAAAGAAGTGGTGAAAAACGGAGTATTATGTACTGGAATACTGAGCGTTCAATCAGTATTTGAACGAAGAGGCAACTCGTGTTCTGAGAGGAAATGAAATTGATTTCGTAGATAAACTGGATAATATACAATTCTATGGTTTTTATATGGTCTTCAATATTTATGTAAAGTATGTAAATAGATATGAAAAATAATGTTGCGAATGAATGGGATAGAATTTTTCAACAACATTTTTTTGCGATAATGTCTATAAGTGAAACATGTATTTTGTTATTCATAGTGCTTTATAGAGATTTTAAATGAAATTATTCAAGAAAACGAAAGGCCCAGTATTTTGGACATGTATGTAAAACGACTTCAAGCATGTTGAAAAAGCTATTGAATGTTTTCAATGTGATTATAATATTCGATTCTATTACAAATAACTATGGTTTTATTTTCAGAATTGAGATATTCCCCCAATCCACACTCAAAAACTCGAGTAAAAGAATAGTTTAGTCAACCTTCATTATTCTCTTAAGGCACTTGTATACCCTGATTATACGGATGTACACAAAATGCACGCTAAATTACCTTCTTATGTATGATACACGAAAAAATATTGTATACCTATAACTTAATTTTTGATATACTAGTTGCATGTAACACATGAGATCCAACTGTCGATAGCGATAGTATGTATAGTTGAAGAATATGTACCAAACTATAAACCCACAGATACAAATTATTGAATATTTTCAGATATTTTGTTTTCTATACAACATATGTAGGTATGTATGTCAAGATAGGATAGTATGGAAGAAGATCCTTTTTCCTACCCAGAATATGCAAATTGCATGATGGTATGTATGTATGTTTGGAGATGAAGTATCAAACTATTAAGTCTTCTTACATATTGTGTATAGGCGACTGCCATACAAAATGTATGAAGCGATGTCGTCACTAAATTCAATTTTTAAAAAAATTGTTAAAAAAAAATTGAGATCTTCTACTACAATGTTAATATTTTTTATAGAAAATTAAATTATCTAGTTGGGGTGTTTCGGCTTTTTTCGATAATTGTAAAAGTTTTGGAAATATAGGCAGTTAAACTCATAAATTTATCATAAAAAAAATATTTTTCTTAATAAAAAATGTTTGAGAAACCCTGGAATTTTTTTGAAAAAACTTATTTGAGATTTTGTATTTGTCTATGTTTGTACCAATTTTCAGCGTTCTAGCGTTTATGGTTTCTGAGATATATGGAAAAATAAAATAAAATTTCGAAAGTTCATAACCCCTGACTGAAACAAAAATTCAAAATTCCGAGTATAAAAGTTTTGTAGGCCTGTAACTGTTTATATATTCTGAAATTTAAGGCTCTGTAAATTGAGCGGATCAAAAGTTATAAGGGGGGGACGGACACACACAGACACACACACACACACACGAAATGTTCTACTCCGAATTCTGAGTAAATCCGTGTATGGAACATATATGCTGCGAAGCCTCTAAGTTGGTGTTTTTTGACTTCAAAGTTGGAAAAGCCGTGAAAAAAGTAGACCTCTCCATACAATTCTCGCGTATTCTGGCTTGATACATTGTCGATATGTTAAGAGAACAAAGTTCTCCTGAACAAATCGACAGTTGGATTATTTTATGATATTTAGTTTTCTATACAACACATGTACCTAGGTAGTCAAGATAGGATAGTATGGAGGTCAGTCTTTTTTTCCTACCCGGAATATGAAAACAGCATGATGGTATATGTATATTGTATGTTTAGAGATGAAGTATCAAACTATTAAGTCTTCTTTGATATTGTGTATAGGTGACTACCATACAAAATGTATGAAGCGATGTCGTCACTAAATTCAATTTTTAAAAAAATTGTTAAAAAAAAATTGAGATCTTCTACTACAATGTTAATATTTTTTATAGAAAATTAAATTATCTAGTTGGGGTGTTTCGGCTTTTTTCGATAATTGTAAAAGTTTTGGAAATATAGGCAGTTAAACTCATAAATTTATCATAAACTAGTTGCATGTAAAACATGAGATCCAACTGTCGATAGCGATAGTATGTATAGTTGAAGAATAAGTACCAAACTATAATCTCATAAATACAAATTATTTAATATTTTAAGATATTTGATTTTCTATACAACACATGTACCTATATATGTATGTATGTCAAGATAGGATAGTATGGAGGTCAGTCCTTTGATCCTACCCAGAATATGACAACAGAATGATGGTATGTATGTATGTTTGGAGATTAGTATCAAACAATTAAGTCTTCTTAGATATTGTGTGTAGGCGATTGCCATACAAATTGTATGAAGCAATGTCGTCACTAAATTCAATTTTTATAAAAATTATTAAAAAAAATTTGAGATGTGCTAATACAATGTTTAAATTTTTTATAGAAAATTAAATTATCTAGTTGGGGTGTTTCGGCTTTTTTTGATATTTTTAAAAAATTTGGAAATATAGGCAGTTAAACTCATAAATTTATCATAAAAAAAATATTTTTCTTAATAAAAAATGTTTGAGTAACCCTGGATTTTTTTAAAAAAAACTAATTTGAGATTTTGTATTTGTCTATGTTTATACCAAATTTCAGCGTTCTAGCTTTTATGGTTTCTGAGATATATGGAAAAATAAACCAAAATTTCAAAAGTTGACCCCTGACTGAAACAAAAATTCACAATTCTGAGTATAAAAGTTTTGTAGGCCTATGATTGTTTATATATTCTAAAAATTTGGGCTCTGGAAATTGAGCGGATCAAAAGTTATAAGGGGGGGACAGACACACACACACCACACACACACAGACACACACACACACACACAAAACTCATATAAAATGTTCTACTCCGAATTCTGAGTAAATCCATGTATGGGAACATATATGCTGCGAGGCCTCTAGTTGGTGCTATTAGCATGCAAAAAGTCCACTACACCATACAAAATTTTCCTTCGTACACGCATCTTGGCTTAACTAGTTGCATGTAATACATGAGATCCAACTGTCGATAGCGATAGTATGTATAGTTGAAGAATATGTACCAAACTATAAACCCATAAATACAAATTATTTATTATTTTATGATATTTAGTTTTCTATACAACACATGTACCTAGGTAGTCAAGATAGGATAGTATGGAGGTCAGTCTTTTTTTCCTACCCGGAATATGAAAACAGCATGATGGTATATGTATATTGTATGTTTAGAGATGAAGTATCAAACTATTAAGTCTTCTTTGATATTGTGTATAGGTGACTACCATACAAAATGTATGAAGCGATGTCGTCACTAAATTCAATTTTTAAAAAAATTGTTAAAAAAAATTGAGATCTTCTACTACAATGTTAATATTTTTTATAGAAAATTAAATTATCTAGTTGGGGTGTTTCGGCTTTTTTCGATAATTGTAAAAGTTTTGGAAATATAGGCAGTTAAACTCATAAATTTATCATAAAAAAAATATTTTTCTTAATAAAAAAAGTTTGAGAAACCCTGGAATTTTTTTGAAAAAACAAAATTGAGATTTTGTATTTGTCTATGTTTTAACCAATTTTCAGCGTTCTAGCGTTTATGGTTTCTGAGATATATGGAAAAATAAAATAAAAATTCAAAAGTTGATAACCCCTGACTGAAACAAAAATTCAAAATTCCGAGTATAAAAGTTTTGTAGGCCTGTAACTGTTTATATATTCTGAAATTTTAGGCTCTGTAAATTGAGCGGATCAAAAGTTATAAGGGGGGGACGGACACACAGACACACAGACACACACACAGACACACACACAGACACACACAGACACACGAAATGTTCTACTCCGAATTCTGAGTAAATCCGTGTATGGAACATATATGCTGCGAAGCCTCTAAGTTGGTGTTTTTTGACTTCAAAGTTGGAAAAGCCGTGAAAAAAGTAGACCTCTCCATACAATTCTCGCGTATTCTGGCTTGATACATTGTCGATATGTTAAGAGAACAAAGTTCTCCTGAACAAATCGACAGTTGGAAAAAATATTTTTCTTAATAAAAAATGTTTGTGTGTCCGTCCGTCCCTTATAACTTTTGATCCGCTCAATTTACAGAGCCTAAAATTTCAGAATATATAAACAGTTACAGGCCTACAAAACTTTTATACTCGGAATTTTGAATTTTTGTATGAGTCAGGGGTTATCAACTTTTGAATTTTTATTTTATTTTTCCATATATCTCAGAAACCATAAACGCTAGAACGCTGAAAATTGGTACAAACATAGAAAAATACAAAATCTCAAATTAGTTTTTTCAAAAAAATTCCAGGGTTTCTCAAACATTTTTTATTAAGAAAAATATTTTTTTTATGATAAATTTATGAGTTTAACTGCCTATATTTCCAAAACTTTTACAATTATCGAAAAAAGCCGAAACACCCCAACTAGATAATTTAATTTTCTATAAAAAATATTAACATTGTAGTAGAAGATCTCAATTTTTTTTTAACAATTTTTTTAAAAATTGAATTTAGTGACGACATCGCTTCATACATTTTGTATGGTAGTCACCTATACACAATATCAAAGAAGACTTAATAGTTTGATACTTCATCTCTAAACATACAATATACATATACCATCATGCTGTTTTCATATTCCGGGTAGGAAAAAAAGACTGACCTCCATACTATCCTATCTTGACTACCTAGGTACATGTGTTGTATAGAAAACTAAATATCATAAAATAATCCAACTGTCGATTTGTTCAGGAGAACTTTGTTCTCTTAACATATCGACAATGTATCAAGCCAGAATACGCGAGAATTGTATGGAGAGGTCTACTTTTTTCACGGCTTTTCCAACTTTGAAGTCAAAAAACACCAACTTAGAGGCTTCGCAGCATATATGTTCCATACACGGATTTACTCAGAATTCGGAGTAGAACATTTCGTGTGTGTGTGTGTGTGTCTGTGTGTCTGTGTGTGTGTCTGTGTGTGTCCGTCCCCCCCTTATAACTTTTGATCCGCTCAATTTACAGAGCCTAAAATTTCAGAATATATAAACAGTTACAGGCCTACAAAACTTTTATACTCGGAATTTTGAATTTTTGTTTCAGTCAGGGGTTATCAACTTTTGAATTTTTATTTTATTTTTCCATATATCTCAGAAACCATAAACGCTAGAACGCTGAAAATTGGTACAAACATAGACAAATACAAAATCTCAAATAAGTTTTTTCAAAAAAATTCCAGGGTTTCTCAAACATAAAATATTTTTTTTATGATAAATTTATGAGTTTAACTGCCTATATTTCCAAAACTTTTACAATTATCGAAAAAAGCCGGGGATATCACACACACACACACACACACACACACACACACACACACACACACACACACACACACACACACACACACACACACACACACACACACACACACACACACACACACACACACACACACACACACACACACACACACACACACACACACACACACACACACACACACACACACACACACACACACACACACACACACACACACACACACACACACACACACACACACACACACACACACACACACACACACACACACACACACACACACGAAATGTTCTACTCCGAATTCTGAGTAAATCCGTGTATGGAACATTTTATGTTATCAACTTTTGAATTTTTATTTTATTTTTCCATATATCTCAGAAACCATTAACGCTAGAACGCTGAAAATTGGTACAAACATAGACAGTCCGCTACGGACCCTGGCCTCCTCCAGTAATCGTCTCCATCCATCTCTATCGACCGCCAGTCTTCTACAATTTATCAGGTCCATTTCTTTTATATTACACAGCACGTCGTCCAGCCATCTCAACCTAGGTCTGCCTCTACTTCTTCTCCCTTCGGGACAGGTGTCATATCAAGAAGAACGTATTCACCTTAAGCATTTATTCATTTATTCTAAATTATGAATAAATGCTTAAGGTGAACGAAATCGATTTAAACTCGGGACCTCTGGGCTGCGTTCACAATGAACCCAGAGTGCAATTAGTGAGTGCACGTTCATAATGAGCGGAAACAGACGCTCGAAAGACACTCTGTGGCGTTCAGATTGAACGTCGAGTGTACGCACCAAACGCTCGGTAAAATTGTCGGGTGAAAAACGCCCTGACAGTTATAGTATCTGTTGACTTCTATTTTATGTGTAGAATGATGAATTCTATTTGTTTTTGTGGTATCTTTTATGTCAGTTGACATAAGTTGACATTATTTATGATGATAATATGCATTCACGAAGAGGTTTATTTAGAAAAATATCATTCAAAAATTTCCAATAAAAGGTCAGAGATCATTATATACTCCACTGCCCAATTGTTGTCTTTCGATGAAAATATATCGTCGGCCTTCGTGGCTCAGTTGGTTAGATATCAGACTGCTGAGCCAAAGGTCCCGGGTTCGATTCCCGGTGGAGACACAGTTTTTAATTGTGTTTTCAGTCTGGATCTGTGACGATTAATATCGTAAGTCTTCTGAATGTGGCAACTTGTTATTGGGTGCGTGTTAAATTAATATTTGACATAGTACCTGTTAGTTGCCCGAGAAGCAATATTAAATAAATAAATAAATAACCTAAAAAGAGACATGTATGATAAATTACATTTGACATTATTTGAAACGCCCGATGCTGCGTTCAGATGATTCAGTGAGATTGGTGTGAAAAACGCCATAATCTACAACTTCAGGTACATCCGACGCCCGACGTCGAGCGTTGTATCTGAAAACAGCCCAAGATTATCTACTTATCCAGCGCGCTGGGCTCTGACAGACCCATCTCTTCGCTTCAAAGACATATGTACATACTATCACGGCACTATCAGTCAGTTTTCAAGGTATTTAATAATATTTATTTATAATTAATTTATTTGTCAACTATAGGTACACACCGTACATGTGCAAGTAGTAATTAATTTATTTTTCAACTATTACACACCGCACATGTGCAAGTAAATAATAATTAAATACAATAAAACTCGGTTTCACGCTGACGGCTGAAATAAACTATACCTAATCAGAAGACATTTTAATCTTCGCAGTCTATCGCACGCACAATGATCGCATGTTGAAAACAAAATAAATATGCCATGAATCATTTTATTACACATGTTACTCATGAATTAATTAATAATTTGTTTTATTGGCGTATTACAAATTGATAGGAATAATTCTTACAACGACTTGTTCTTATCATAATATATTGATTAGGTATTGGCGGTTCCTAATCGGAGATTACACCACTTTGTAAAATTATACATTTCAGGCTAATGATAGTAATAATGAACACTTCCTTGTACCTTGCGCAAGTGGCGAGTTTATTGCCGTATGGCAATTTCTTCCAACTAACCAGTGTTTCCAGCCCAGCCTCTCTAGACAACATGCCATGCTAAGCGTTATCTCGGTAAGCGATAGTAAATGTATAGAATTGGTGGCTGTGACGTCACGTGACAGGCATGTTGTCTAGGGGGGCAGAGAAGCAACATTAGCGTGAGAAATAAATTTAAATAAATTTCTCCTCTTCTGGGAGCCGAATCCAGGACGCCCGCACAGAAACCGAACGGCTTACCAACTGTGCCACTGCGGTCAGCTACTAACATAGTAAAATATCAATTTGATAATAAATTTAGAAACAAGGCTATTAAAAATTGATTAAAATTTTTAGAATAGAGGAACATACCTAATAAATTTAAAATTAAATCTGTAATAGTTATTTTTTCTTTTCAATACATTTATACGTAAGATGAAACGAGTAAGATACGGTTTATGCATTTTTACAGTACCCAAATCTAAATTTATGTTTCATGTGGAAAAAAAAAATTACGTTAGTTTCTGGAATGGGAGAGTATTTTGATTTTATTGAAAAAAGGTCATAAACAGAGAAATGATTCCTTTATTAATAGAAAACTAATTAGGCATCTGGAATTTATCCTTGTTGATAAAACCTATTATCAATGAGAAGTCGATAAATATACATAAAAAATCATCCATAGAATCTACATAATTTTAGTTTTAACACTGTCGTAGGATTCTGAGTATGGCTTATTTGGAAAATTGTTACACCAGACCATCTATCTATAAACTATCACTCCAACAGCCTTTATCGCTTTCTATTATCTTTGGTTGAATTAATATAATAAATGTGTGCAATATAATAAAAAGTCGAATATCTTTTGAATTGCATATACGCAAACATTGGATTTTGTTTCCTATCGGGAGTCAAATGATATTTTTACTGACAAACTTTTAATATCTCAATAGAGACGAAGTTGGGATATTATAGAATAACCAGGAACTCAAGGCACCTACAGGGCTTACGACCTGTCATAGGCTGGTTTACAAGTTCAATATATTTGAATAATGTGTAACAATTCATTTGAAAATAATGTAACATTTATGTAGGCGAATCGTACGAAAGATAATATTACAACACACCATCACGCCATTTCGCTCATGGGATAGACAGAGAAAACCGAACGCCACATTTTAATGTGATAAAGATGTCTTTGTTATAAAGACGGATGATTTTTATTCAAAATTGATATATGTGACTTAAATATAAACATATTCTTAGTTAACATGATAAGACTAAATATGATTAGCTTATCGGAGACACGCTTGTCAATGTAGTCAATAGAATGACGTAATCTTAATTGATTGTTAATAAGTTGAGGCAAAATGTTACCTATTGTTTATATTATGTTTGTTGTACCAAATGTCGGAGTTACCTATTGTTTATATTATGTTTGTCAAAATGTTACCTATTGTTTATATTATGTTTGTTGTACCAAATTAAAGACATTTTATATTGTTTTATTGAGAAACAGTCATCACTCACTGTTGGCAGAGTTGAAATTATTTTTCCATATGGATAATTGAATTCTAGACTAAAAAAACGTGTCATACGAAACGATTATGTCAAAATGGCAACTTTGCAAGAGACAAAATATTAAAGTGGCCAACTATCTTATCCTATCAAAATTTCCACACAAAACCTTCAATTTGCTCATCACTAAGTGACAGTACTTATGGTTGTTTTATCACCGATGTATAAACGTTTTTGCAAAATAATAATCACGGTCGAACGTCGTGGTATAGTGGTATGTCGTTTGATTCTGTGCTGATGTCCTGGGTTCAATTTCCAGCAGAGTAGGAAAAAATGCAATTCGACGATAAATTTGCCACTTGTACGAGGTGTAAGGAAGTGTTCACAATACAATAATATTAGGTATAAATATAATGAAGTAAATTAAAATAACTAAAAACAAGATTTCTGTAAAATATTGGTAGGATAGTAAAGTATGTAATACATAGGAAATTGTATTATCTACAGTGTATTAATTAGGTTTCACCTACATATGTATATCATTAATATTTAAACGTTTGAGATAACGCATGCCACAAACTCGTAAAACTGTATTGTACTGAGTAACTATTACGAAATGAACTCTTGGTTCAATGTTCCAGTGCGATTATAGAGGTCAGTTACTTCATCTGAAGAGATGAAAAAAGGTAAGAGAAAAATATTTAACGTTTCATTAATTTATTAAGAATCGTTAAAATAAATAACGTAGGTACCACTTATGTAAGTAGTTATACAGAGGTTTGCAATATTATTAGACTCACCGAAAAAATAATACCCACAGATCTTTGAGAAAAATATTCTTGGGAGGACAAAATGCAACAAAATTACCACTTTTTCTTAAGTGATGAACGTATTTAATCGAATATTTTTATTATTGCATATGCGCAAACATTGGATTTTTTCCCTGTCGGGAGTCAAAGATATTTTTTAACAGATTTTTAATTATCTCTATAATAGAGACGAAGTTGGAATATTTATTGTAGGAGAACCGGGAAATCAAGGCACCTACAGGGCTTACGACCTGCGAAAAATGCATTGTCACCTCAGATATAAGAATTGTAGCTTTCATTATTTACAAAAAACCAATTCTCTCAATAGATGGCGTTCCAACAAAATAAATAAAAATAATAAGATTGTTGTTCATAATTTCACCCATAGATGGCTGTAGTAAAAATTCCTTATTTTCAAGCGAAAAGAATTTCAGTATTACAATATATAGAACTTTCAAAATTGAATAGATAGGGATCTCATTAAAAGGCATAATTGGTGAACGTTGCGCAAGCGCATAAAGTGATCACGTAAACCAGCCGATGACAGGTCGTAAGCCCTGTAGGTGCCTTGATTTCCCGGTTCTCCTACAATAAATATTCCAACTTCGTCTCTATTGAGATAATTAAAAATCTGTTAAAGAACGTATTTAAATTTATTCGTATCAGTACTGATTTTCCCCAATTTTATATTGTTTTTGACTTTTTTGCGACATTTGGAAACAGATATTTCAATGTATTATTTACTTAAAATAACTCAAAATTACGTTTCTAATCACGTAAAGGGATGTTGTGCATTACAATAATATCATTATTAACTCAATTATCTAATATTTATATTCTATGGCAAGTCTCTGATGTTGCTGAAAAAATATGATTGTCATATTAATTGGTAATCGTTAAAATAAATAATGAACCTACATAAGTAGGTAGTTGTATGAGACATTAAGAAAACCGTTCGGATTGGTATAGATTTTTCAAACGCTCTGAGAGTGAAAGTGAACAAGGTCGGCTGGTCATAGGGCGAGTACGAGTGTGTATAGTGTTGATATATAATATTATACATAGTAGAGGTAGGTACACTAATATATTAAGTGAACAGTGAAATAAATGAAAGTGAAACTGAACTGAGGAGAACGGTTCGTCTTGAACCGAGTAAAAAATACACTTAAGAAATATCTGATGTTTTTATTTTGTTAATATAGACGGCGCGGCGCGGCGCGACGTTGGTGATATTGTAGAATCTCAACTTAAGAGATTTATCAAAACAAATTTTAAACTTCTGTCCCTAACACTTTTTCACGAAAATAGTTTTATATTACAGATTTAAAAGGTCCAATAAATAACATAAATTAAATAAAAAAAATACTCGAACTTTAATATTTCCGAGGAAATGAAGATTAGGGGGGAGGTAATACACGAAAAAAGGTTTCTTTGAAAAAATAAGAGATGACAAATTCAAAGAGGTATATGTGCTTGATACATATACCTATGATGTGTATCATGCATACATACTTATGTTTCCAGATGCTCCATTTCGGGATTTCAAAAGAATGACGCGTGTCCGGTTTTAAGGATTAGTTGGGTAATATATATCTACTTCTATAAAAAATAGTATAAAATTTTGTTAAAGTAATATTAAGTCGAAGATTGGTTGCAATGATTTCATTCTGCAAAACGCTGGGCAAGTAAATACTCAAAATAAATAATACTCAAAATAAATAATAAATAATTTCACAAATCCGCCTCTATTGGTGGCTGTGCCTTATTAAAAAAAAAAAAATAAGAATCGGTAAGGTAATCCTTTAGTAATCAAATCTTTTTTACGACTTATTGTTTTGAAACATAAAAAAATGCGTATACAATAGAATTATTTTTAACAACATAAAATGTAAAAAAACCTACTTATAGTACGAGATATAGCATCGTTTATGAGAAAGAATTTTAGGTCGGGTGGTTTTTTGATATTTTCTTTTTTATTAAATAGTATGAAATAGTTAAGTTGCCAGACTTGAGCGGTTTCGTTAACCAGTGCGCATCCTCTTTACAGGCGAAAATTGCGAGTATCATTTCAATATAATTTGTACTTGTATTTTTTTCGATGAAACATTGGTGATTTGTTCAGCGCACACCCGAGAATTAATTAATTTGATATTTCAAAAAATAAATTTATAAAAAGTAATCTACTAATAAATTAATTCGATTAATTATGGTTATGTAGGTGGCGGGTTAAACGTGGAGTCACAGGAAAATCTTTAAGGGACGAAAGGGATGGAAGGGAACTGCTGTTCACTCTGTCATAGTTTCTTTAATCCCTTCCGTCTGGTTTATATATTTCTGAAACCACTCATTTTACACACCACCGGATCATAATATATTACATGGATGGTTATTAAAATCTGTAATTTTCACCAATAGAAAGGGTATGCGCACTGGCAAATGCAACCACTCCTAGGTAAGTGCCAGACTTACCTAGCTTTTTTAAATAGAAAGAAAATATCAAAAAGTAGCCATACATATATTAGGTTACTATCTCTTATACAAAAAATATTTTTTCAAAAAAAATGCTATTAATCGTGGATTCCCTTCAATACAAATTAATCTTTCGCCATTAACAATTTTGGATTGGAAATTATATAATATATTATACTGGTGATATAAGTAATAGATTGCTATCACAATAATTATTATATTCATTTTATAATAATAATAATAATAATGATAAAACTCTTTTATTATGCAAAACAAATCACAAATCACACATTTTTGAAGCTGTAATGGGAATTTTTTTTTGTTGTTTTATCATGTTCCCGCCACTTGTCGCCCATAGAATACACTAACTATACACTGTTGTCGCCTTTATCTATGGACATGCCAGTGACCGGAATGGGACACTTGACTGCGGCCACTTGGGTGCGGGACACTTGGCTGCGAGACACTTGGCTGCGGGGGACATTTGGCTGCGGGACACTTGGGTGCGACGGACACTTGGGTGCGAGCCCACTTGGTTGCGAGTCCATTTGGTCGCGACGGACACTTGGGTGCGAGCCCACTTGGTCTCGAAATCAAAAATATTTTTTTCTGCTAAGGAATGAAATATTTCGTACTGATTTTTGTAATGCTCTTTATATTTATTTATTTATTTTTATTTAAGGAACCACTTACAGCTAAAAAGTTACTATACATCGTTGTTCCATCAAATAAGGGCAAGCTACTACAAAACTGGGCAGCCAATTACAAGTGCCAGTTGATCACTTAATTTTCCCTTACAGAAGTTATTTTACTATTTTACTGTTATATACATTTTTCATACAAATATGAAATTTGTTTCACATCGATATGGCAAACCATAGATTGTTTTCTTTAAATTTTGACAGTCCTTGAACGCATATTTAATGAGTGTATTTTTGTTTAATCAAAATTTTATCAGTTTACAAAAAACTCGAATTTCCATAACGTGAGAGCATTTTGAAAATTTCGACAGATGAAATCATAGAGAAGAAATTAACGGATATCTATGGAAAACTAATCAGCTCTAGATCTATCCACTATACATATATGATGTAAATATGAAGTCGATCGGACTTATAGTTTGGGCTGTAGAGAGGATACATTAAAATAATTCCTTACGCCGAACGCCATACGCCATACATACAAACACATCACGACGAAACTCACAGTGTGCACTCTCTGACTCCACTATTCCATAGTGTGGAGAGTAAAAACTGTTTAGATCACATAAATTAGGGATACGGCGTGATGGTATGTATGAATTGATGTTTAACTAGATAAGTTATCTTTCTAATTCGTTATATTTTTTGTTTTGTCGCCTATACACAATATGTAAGAAGACTTAATAGTTTGATACTTAATCTCTAAACATACATACATACTATCATGCTGTTTTCATATTCCGGGTAGGAAAAAAGGACTAACCTCCATACTATCCTATCTTGACATACATAATAATAATAAACACTTCCTTGCACCATGCGCAAGTGGCGAGTTTATTGCCGTATGGCAATTTCTTCCAACTAACCAGTGTTTCCAGCCCAGAGAAGGAATATTTGCGTGAGAAATGAATATATTTCTCCTCTACTGGGAATCGAACCCAGGACGCCCGCACAGAAACCGAACGGCTTACCATACATACCTACATGTTTTGTGTAGAAAACAAAATATCTTAAAAAAAAACAATAATTTCGATTTATTGGTTTATAGTTTGGTACTTACTTATTCTTCAACTATACATACTATCGCTATCGACAGTTGGATCTCATGTGTTACATGCAACTAGTGTGTATGAAAAATTCTCATATTTTTATAGTGTAAAAAATAATTTGCCTTAATAACCTTGTTTTTACTTTACAATTTCAAACATAAGTAGAAATTGGAAGAAATTGCCACTAGGCAATAAGCCCGCCAGTGTACTAATTATAATTTCAAGAAGATCAAATAAATAAATAAAATAAATGTATTTTTTTATATTTTTAATGTCTGTATATACCTACTTGTATATCAACTACTTATATGATAAAGAGCATTACAAAAATCAGCACGAAAAACTTCAGCCCTAGGCAGAAAAAAATATTTTTGAATTCGCGACCAAGTGGGCTCACACCCAAGTGTCCGTCGCGACCAAATGGACTCGCAACCAAGTGGGCTCGCACCCAAGTGTCCGTCGCACCCAAGTGTCCCGCAGCCAAATGTCCGCCGCAGCCAAGTGTCTCGCAGCCAAGTGTCCCGCACCCAAGTGTCCCGCAGCCAAGTGGCCACAGCCAAGTGTCCTAGACCGGCCAGTGACATAGTGACAATTGTGTTTTTGTATTATTGCCGACGATAATCTGCAACTTGAAATTTATTATGAATTTTATGAGTTATTTTATGTGTTATTTTTAAGGTACATTTATTTGTTTTTGTATTATTGCTGATGATAACTTACAACTTGAAATTTATTATGAACTTTATGTGTTATTTTTAAGGTACATTTGTGATGTGACAATCTAATTAATAAATGTCAATATGATACTCGCTCCGACACGGGTATGTTCCCAGTGAAGCGGGTGTCGGTCGCACATAAAAAATAAAAAACAAGTGTAAAGAATTTAAAATAAATAAATAAATTATATTGCATTGCTAACACTATTAGTATTGTTTTGTTAACACTTTCTTCCATCCTGCATAGTTTTCGTAAAATTACCTGAGAAATAACATGGGCTGCGAAGCGCACAGATTTGGGTTATTCGCTTAGTTGGTGTATGTGCAAAGCGCCCCCCTCCACGACTAAAATACCTTTTGCCGGAAGCAAGATAATAAGTTTTTTGCCGGAAACTATATAAGAGGTGTATTGTTTTTAATTGTAAAATATTTGGTAAAGGTAGGTACGTCATATATTAAAAAAAGGGCATAGTAATGTTAAAGAAATTTAGAATATATTTTTGTTATTTAAAGTATACGTTATAAAATAACACAGAGTTGACCGGAATATATTATATCAACCCACTAAAATGTATTTTAGTAGGTACAAAGGTATTCGTATTTACACACTTCACTTTTTTTGTATAAGTGAACCGCATCAAACAAACAAAATTACCAAAAAGTACCGTTTTAATTCTTGGTGCGATCACACTGTAAAATTAGATATGTATATAGTGTATACCTATATAATTTACGCTGCCATACAAATGTTTCGAAATTGATCGATGCACGACGTGATGAATAAAAGTAATAGGTAAGTATATTAAATGTCATCTACTTGGACATAAAAAAACGCACACGAAGTATAGGTATTAATAAAATTCCATTGATTGAAATGTTTCACACATACAGACATAAAATGTGATAAAAACGCTTGATACGTGCAGTTACGTAAAATAATGCAAAAAATAATAATAGGTAGGTACCTACATTATTACAAGAAAATATATATACTTACAATACGCATGTTGTGCATTATTGATGTGCCTAATATTAATAATGAACGAACCACACAGTACATAGGTAGGTACTATGTATTATTATTAATATTTTGTCATGAATATTCAATTTAAAATACAAAACAAAATTCAATCATGTAAGCAGTGCAATGATCGCATATTATTTGTTGAAAAAGAAAATAAAAGAAAAAGTTTGTCATCCATTCTGGAGAAGAAGCGGTCGCTCAAAAACTAGTCATATAAAACAGCTCATTCGTGGTTTAAACAATGGTGAATAAACTGAGTAAAATTGAAATATTTCTAAGGAAACTATAAAATATACTTATTTTTTAAAGAAATATTCTATATCACACGAAGTTTCCAATATCAGAATATGCTGATACAGTTTTTGGGTGAAATGAAAAAAAAAAACAAAAAATGTAGTAAAAACATAATAAATTAATAAAAAATAAGTTTCAAAACAGTATTTTTGTTACGTTATTAGATTGAAATTTTATTTTATTTTATATTTCTTGTCGGGTAACTAACAAGTAAGTACTATGTCAAATAAAGAAGTTGCCACATTCTGAAGATTTACGATACTAATCATCAAACCGATCCAGAATGAAAACACAATTAAAAACTGTGTCTCCACCGGGAATCGAACCCGGGACCTTTTGATCAGCAGTCAGATACCCAACCAACTGAGCTACGAAGGCTGACAATATTGATATTGTTTTAAGAATATATTCGATATTGTTTTAAGAATAATGAAAAATGCTATCGACTTTGTGGAATTATGATGGATTTCGAACCATCATAATTCCACAAATTAGAATGAAATTTCATTTAAGAATGAGATTGACGAAGAAAAGAAAAATTGACTCAAAATTTGTTTTGAAGAGATATAATGATAAAATTTCCTCGCAATATGTAACATGTTTTTTCATTTCGTTTTTCTATAGATGAGATAATTATTGTTTGTAGAATTGTTGTCGAGACATTTTATTTTCAGCCAGGAACTCTAATGCTGTAAACATCGGATATGTGTTTTCAACAACATGCCAAATTTTCCATTATTTTGTAATGAATCTTTGAATGTAACTTTGAGGCAAGTATGAATAGGTAAATACTATACCTAAACTTATATAATATGTATATTAATTAACTAATTCAATTTATTTTGCAGCTATTTAAGTATTATATCAATGATACAAACTTTCTAAGGAAAAAACACCAAACAAATATCTGGATGTTAGGTTTAGGTTAGATTAGGCTTTGCTAGGGCAAAGGATTTTGAAAAAATAATTTTACATGATTTTTGGTTTTCTAGGATAAAAACAATGAAAGTTGAATAAAAGTAGTCAAAAACTTTTAGAAAATAAAAAGATTTTTTTCCAACCCACTACGGTGATAACTTACATGGTAACAATAGTTAAGTTTGCAAATAAAATCCAAATAATCACCGCGATAATGTACGTAAGAAAAAAAAATGTAAATAAATATTCAGAAAAAGCTGGAGAGGTTTTCTAACAAATGCAATTAATACGGTATTCCTTTACTACATCATTGCGATGATTGGTTCAGTTAATAAGGCCTTTACCGGATAGAACGATCGTCACGTAAAAAGGAAAAAAATCATATTTAACGTATAACTTGGTTGTATAACAATCTAAACGCTGCCTCAATCAAAAGTATATACATATAATTTAACTAAGTTATCAATGTGACAATTTTTTAGATGTAAATCTTGGAAATGCATATGAAAACCTTGGATAATTACATAATAGGTATATGAACAATACATTTTGTCCTTTGTGTGAATACACAGTAGTTACATGTATACAAAACGTCAGTCTATTTCAATCTAACATTTTAATTAAATGTTTCTTTTAAACACAAAGCAGATACTGCATTAAAAATAAAAAATAAATGATAATATTTTTTTACATAATTTTATATACAGCAATTTAATGGTAGAGAAATACAAATATTACAAAAATTCATCGCGTCGTTATTTTGTAAATAAATAACAATTTTTTTTGAATCCCATGAAACCGGGATACATTATGGTCACAGTATTATTATGTTCATATTCATAGAAAAATCCTCGTCGGAACACGTGAGTGTTCGTGATGTCATAAAGTAAAAAAAAAACATACACACAGTTTCTAGTTGAGGAATGCGATGCGCTGAGTATTATTTACAAGACTATCGTGCATGTGAATTATTACTTGGGTATTGCCAGTAGGTATATATTGAGCGAATTGACAATTAATTAATATAAACACTTTGATACTTATTTGGAGTAAATTCATAAATCAATTTTATTTATTTATTTTATCTTCTTGTACACATAATTTGTACATTGGCGGATTTATTGCCAAATGGCAATTTCTTCCGACCAACCAGAGTTGTATGTATACACTATGACAATGAGGTGATCAATCGATTACCATACCATAATTTGGTAACTCTGGTAAACCGCAGGACCCTAATTGATATTATATACCTATTTGTTTATGTTGGTCAAAATTTTGTGGATTCCCCAGACTTGTTGAAAAAAAAATCCCCAAAAAAAAAAATCCCCATCCCCATCAATTTAAAAAGAAAAATCTATGAATCATGTATATTGCCTGTGATGACATATGGTTTGGAAACAATGTCCCTGACCATAAATACTGTCCACAAATTAGAATGTGCACAACGATCCATGGAGCGGCAAATGTTGGGCATAAGTCTGAGGGATAAAATAACCAATATAGAAATCAGACGCCGAACAAAAATCGCCGATATCATGGATCGGATCGCAAAATTGAAGTGGCAATGGGCAGGACACGTGGCCAGACAGCCAAATTCAAAATGGACTCCCAAAGTCTTAAAGTGGAGGCAATGGGAAGACAAAAGGGGTGTCGGTCGGCCACAGAAGAGATGGGCCGACGATATTGTTGCGATCGCCGGAAAGAAATGGATTGAAGCGGCACAGAATAGAGGAAAATGGAGACAAATGGAAGAGGCCTACATCCAGCAGTGGAGGGAAGGCTAGGAAGAAGAAGTTGAAAAAAATTTGCTTTCACTGTCCGAGCAGAACAATCAGATATCTTAGCACTTTTTATATTCCTAATTGTAATAACAACTACACTCAGAATGCTTTTGTGTACCGTGCTTGCTCGGTGTACAATGCTTTCTTTTACACTCGACATATCTGCGAGCTCTCTTAGTGCGTTTAGGTCAGCTGTCTCCTCCTATCTTTCCTAGTACTTTGATTTAATCAGCTGTCTTATTTGAGTGATTTTATGTACTGTTAAATCAATTATATATTATTTGTAATTTTTTGTATCAATATTAATTATCCTATTGAATAATGCATGGAGTTTTTACTGGTCCACTAATAAAGTAATGTACATTGTCTGTTTTATAAATTGTTTAATTGTCGATAACTCCTTATCGACAAATAAAATAATAAAATCACACGACAAAAAAATATATAATAAAGATAACAATGACAACAGGATAAAAGCAAAAAAAAAGATTGAAAAAATAACAGTTCATAGCAATGATAGGAAAACATAAGGATAAAGAGAAGAAGGAGAAATCAGGCATTATCAGAGATATTTTTGTTTTATTTAGTCTTTTTTTGAATTTGTTTAATGACATTGTTAAATTTTTAAATGTATAATTTTCATATATTTTTCAATTTGTAATCGATTCACATGATTTGGTTGGCTATTGAATATTTATTTAAAACTAGTGGTCCCGGGCAGACGCTGTCCTGCCACAGATAGCTTTCTATGTAGACCTCATTTTATTTGTACGTACTTTGGGGCTAGGTTGCGGCCATAGGGGCCTAGCCAGTACAGTTGAGGGTGGCTGCAGCCCCACCCTAGGATTCTGGGTAACAGGTCAGTACCCTCTTCAATTCTTTGGGGCTAGGTTGCGGCCATAGGGGCCTAGCCAGTAAAGTTGGGGGTGGCTGCAGCCCCACCCCAGGAATCTGGGCAACAGGTCAGTGCCCCCTTCAATTCTTACCTATGGAAGAGCAGGGCAGACGCCTTAATGCCTCGCTCGGCGGTGACTCATCAAACGTGGCGATGAGTAAGACTGCATCATCGGGCGATGGAAATCGAAGCACTGAAAGTACTGTCCGGTGGTGTACCTGAAATTCGCCAACATAAGTACTAAGGGGTGGAGGAGCCCCCCGTGATGATTGGTCGGCACGACCCACTCGGCGGTACCCAAGTTGATGACGAGACAGGTGCAGCTAACGCTGCGCCTGGTGTGGAAATCGAAGAACTGAAAGTACTACGGGCGTGGCGAAGGCTCCCTGTGGCAGTCTGTTGTTCGTGGAGCTGCTGGGAGGGTAACCCCTGCTATGATTCACGGGCCTTCACGAGTGTGGTTGGACTCTTAGTGGCAGTGGTATGAAATATGCATGGTAGTAGTTCTTGTTTTGTCCGACGAGCAGCCGCTTCGGGGATGAACAGAACACTTAGTTCTATAACGTTCCCTATGGAGTGGGGTAGGTGACTGCGACTTTCCTAATGTACGTACTTGCCTTGGCAGTATCTACCTATGTAGGTATATATACTTAAATTGGAACGATATTATACCTCATTTTGTGTATTTTACTTATTTTTTCTCACATTTGACACTTGGGTGCGACTTATTCTATGATTCAAAACTGATAGACATATAACACAATAAACCTATAATGCAACTCTCAATAATAACTACATACTTAACTGATAGACATATAACACAATAAACCTATAATGCAACTCTCAATAATAACTACATACTTAACTGATAGACATATAACACAATAAACCTATAATGCAACTCTCAATAATAACTACATACTTAACTGATAGACATATAACACAATAAACCTATAATGCAACTCTCAATAATAACTACATACTTAACTGATAGACATATAACACAATAAACCTATAATGCAACTCTCAATAATAACTACATACTTAACCAAACTTTTGATAAGAATGGGTTGGTTAAATAAATATGAAAATTATAAGTGCATTTGTAATGAGAAAGTAAATGTTAATTTCATTAAAATTTACTATAAACAATATATTTTACAAGTTTTTAAGCAAGTTGGTTGTTTTTTAACCTTACTTTAAAATTATAATAACATGTGCCTATATATTAAATAAAAAAGAACAATAGACGCATATTTGTAATGAGAAAATAGTTTTAAGCTGATAACTCTACATTTTAAATGTCTGTATTTAAATACTTGAATATATAAAATAAATACCTTTTCAGAGCATTACAAAAATCAGTACGTAACAATTCATTCCTAAACAGATAATATCTGACCAAGTGGGCTCGCACCAACTAGACTTGCAACCAAGTGGGCTCAAGTGTCCTTTTATATTTTATATATCTAATAAGTATCATGTTGAGATTGTATTCTGAACGTTTCATCACAATGTGTGTGTGTGTGTGTGTGTGTGTGTGTACTGTGTGAGGCGTGTTTATTCTACTAAATCGATTATAGAATAAAGTACTCATTCGAATCTTTTCCCATTAGATTTTAAAGGATATCTGATTAGTGTTTCTCAATTTTTTAACTGTCAAATATTTCAATGTGACCCTAATCTCAAAAAAAAATTAAAATATGATATTTTTACAAACTTATACATAAGCAAATCGCTTTCAAAAAATGGCATTGAAGAATTATCAAGTTTTCATAATAAAATATTTAAATAAAAATAAATTAACAAACTCATTTCATGATAATGCTGAAAAATTTTCCATACAAAATTCGAATACTTTGTGTAGTTACTTGTAGTCACCCACTCGTTTAGATTTGGGGACATCATTATAAAATTAATTTTGATATAAACCAATATCTCATTCGAACCTAACCTATATTATATAGTTTTTATGATCGATGTCACAAATGTCAAAGTATGATAGTTATAAACAAAGTTCATTAACAATATAGCTGCAGGCACATATTCCGTCATAGAATCTCTGATACTTAAATAAGAATCAGAAATATTGATGGCATAATACTAACGGAAAGCGTGCGGTTAAGTTCTTCGAGTGTCACGAACGAGGAAATAGCTCACCATCGAAATTTTAATCAGATATATATGTACGTGATCACACATCCTGCCGATTATATATTATAAATAAGTCATTGCAAATCTTCAACCCGATTGCATCGCTATTTTTACAAAAAATAAATAAAGATATCTTGCTTTATATTGTAATGCAACTATGGCCTTATTTATAATAGGTAAGTGGCCATATTATTCTCAACGTGTTCACTTTCATATCAATGACATCTTTCTATACTTTCGTCTTGTTTGCCTTTGTGGTTAGATATTTGACTGGTCCAAATGTCCCGGGTTCGGTTCCCGGTGGAGACACAGTTTTTAATTGTTTTGAGTCTGGATCTTATGAGAAGACAAATATTCTCCAGAATGTGGCAGCTTGTAATTAGGTGTATGTTAAATTAATATTTGAAACAGTCGCCCGAGAATTAATACAAAAAAGGAAAATAAAATACCAATATTATTTCCTTGTGACGCTGTCATACATCATCCCATTACAAATTATTCTGAAATCAATTGCATTTATTTTGATTTCAGAATAATTATGCATACGCAAATTCTATAACAGTCTAAAAGAAGATCTTTACTAGCTTTTTCGTTTCCATGTTTTCATTAATTAAAATTTTGTAATGGTACCTACTTATTGCCTCCAAATTAGATACACATTATCACGTTTTCAAGGCTCTAAGTAAAATATGAACATCGTGTCAGCACGATTTTTTACAACAGAAATAATTCGAAGTCTAAGGTCGCATTAGTTAAAACAAGAAAATTAAATACAGTTTTATTTGACACGAGTGCTAACTCGGGTTCACTATTTTACAAAAGTTATGAATTGATTTGATGTATAACCGGACTGCTGCATTGATGACAAATATGAAAATACGGCCGGTTACGTTCGGAGTAATTCTGTGAGTGAATTCAAGAGAAACAATCCCATGACTGGAGCTACAATATTGTGAACATAGTAATCGATTACATTTCTATACTACAAACATAGAACATCTAAGGTGCCAACAACGTTCCACTACATAGCAAGTGTACATTTCATATAGAACTCTAAATAGGGTTGGGTTAATTGCCATATAAAGCAAAAAAAGTGTACATTTTTTCTTCTTGAAAAGTTGACAATCCCTAAATTCATTTATATGAAGTACATTTCTATAAAAAATCTTAGAAAATATTAATTTCTCAGAGAACAAAAGTATTCGTAAAACATTATACACACAAAAACATAGTCACGAAACTCATATCGTACACTATCTACATTATTCCTGTAAAGAAATTGATGTAAATAAATTACTTAACCGATAGACAAGCATGTATGAGATAGAATGTGTGTCAATATAGAATGTGGTGTTCGGTTCTCTCTGCTTACCTATATTAAATACTAGCTTTTATGTCCCGCCGTTGGCCAAGAATGTAAATTAGTGAAGGAATAAGCAATCGTTTATATACCTACATAATATTGTTACACATAATTTTTTTAACCCTAGTATGAAAAGTAGTTTGAAATTTAATTGAGTTTAAGCGGTGTAAAATCTTAAAGTGATGGCCACAATCCATTTGCTTTTATATATAAGCACATACAATTTCTGCACGCATGGACTATGGGAAATGATTTTAAATATGACTTATTATAAAAAGACAACGTCGTAAAGAGTTTGGATTTGGCCACAACCCCTATTTTTATATATTGTCATCGAACGAAAATAATGTGTTTTAAATATTTAGTAATTTTGGATGATGGGAAATGGTTTAAAAATTGATTAAACAAAAGTACTGAAAATATTCTAGTGTTGGTCCCATCCCATTCGTTTTTATATTTTTCGTCAAGTGTGCATATAGTTTATTATAGTTTTGCACAATAAAACTGATAGACTTAAAACTGACACAGGAAATAGTTTATTTATGAACTGTCCCAAATGACTTCACAAAAGAAGAGGAAGAAGATTTAAACCCCAAGAAATAGTTTGTAGAAAAAATCACCCAAAGGTCTACATAGAAAAAAGAAGAATTTCACTATAGGAAATAGTTTGTAGGTATATTGAATGTGTATTGTAGTTAACCTAAAATAGTTTAATAATTTTCCTATACAAAATCAGTATATTCTTGGTTTTTAAGTAGTAAGTATTAGGTATGTAGGTACCTACCTACAATGATGTTCTAAATTAATTCGAATTCGATTTATAACAAATTTTATTTGAATATCAGAATGTGTCCGTTACCATAGTAACCATGTTCCAACATGTGAAAAATATCAAATGTTATGGAGACATTTTTTGAATATGTAGGTACCTACATTGGTTTGTTCCATGCCATAAAAATGAAAATTGTCAGAAAAATCAAATATTTTTAACAAATTATGCAATTTTATTACGCCTATATCTTTACTAACAATTAACAGACTTTTACAATATATGTCTTAAAACTTGCTGTAATGTCTTGTGTTTCATTTTATTATTTCATAATCACATTTATTTCAAAGGTATATTATTTTAAAGAACATATTCATTCGGTAGGAAAATTAAATATCGTATGAAAAGATATTTAAATGGCGGGGTTATATGTACATTTGTACAAAACGCTTACTTTAAAAATAAGTTAAACATTATAATTAGACAAAATATTCACCATGTTTTTCACTTAAAAGCTAAGTTATACTTGAAAATATATTTTTTTCGTGTAAATACGTACTTATAACTTTTAAACTAACAGATATTTGCGTGCAAAATGTACACTTTTTTGACAGATGACTTGGAAAATTTTGTATGAAAAAATAATTATTGAAATATGTATCTTTAAAATTCAGCATTTTAATCGCATTATTTTTAGCGTGACACTGCATCAGGTTATACTGGTACACGTTCGCACATAAATTAGATTTTTAGATGCTATTGGTTTTTCAAAAGGCGTGAGACACACACACACACACACACACACACACACACACACACACACACACACACACACACACACACACACACACACACACACACACACACACACACACACACACACACACACACACACACACACACACACACACACACACACACACACACACACACACACACACACACACACACACACACACACACACACACACACACACACACACACACACACACACACACACACACACACACACACACACACACACACACACACACACACACACACACACACACACACACACACACACACACACACACACACACACACACACACACACACACACACACACACACACACACACACACACACACACACACACACACACACACACACACACACACACACACACACACACACACACACACACACACACACACACACACACACACACACACACACACACACACACACACACACACACACACACACACACACACACACACACACACACACACACACACACACACACACACACACACACACACACACACACACACACACACACACACACACACACACACACACACACACACACACACACACACACACACACACACACACACACACACACACACACACACACACACACACACACACACACACACACACAGTTTCAACTATGTAGATAGATACATAGTTGAAATTCCCTAAGCATTAGACTCGAGTCAAGGGTAAAGTTAGCGATTAGATCAAGAAACATGCATGTTAAATTGCACAGGTAATATTTACAGTAAACCAACACAAGAACACATTGAAGCTATAATAATGCCAAATGCATGTCAAGATTATAAAATTTACCGCTTTAGTGATAGATGTTTCTAAGTATAGACAATTACATGTGATCGAGAAAAGGAAATAACACGTTTTAAATAAAGATAAGATCGAAATAATATGTACGAACGTTTATTTTATTTAAAATCTTAATTAAGCATATCTACATTAATTTGTACACGCATACTAATGTTTAATTTAAGCGCCTCAATATTGTTGAAGGTCTGTTATAATTCAAGTTCATGGCAAGCTTTCATATGAATCATAATTATAAATTAAATTATAAATATCCACTCGATGTGGTTTAGTTTGTACATATTAAGATGTAAGGGTTGAAAAAAATAATGATAGACAATATTATGCAATATGTTCAACACTAATGAAATATGTTTCCAGTTTTAACTTCATTATCTCCTATCTATCATGTTAAGGCATCGTAATATTTTAGTTATTAATATAAGCTGAAAAAAAACAAAGAAAAGAGATGGTCGGGAAAATATTTTAAGAAAATTTAGCGGTTCAAAGGAAATATTATTAGGCAATTCTATAAAAAAAAAAAACTTGTGCATATCGTTACTAATGGAGGAGGATAAAAAGGTAATAACAATAAAAAAAAGCTTAAATTGTAAAAAAAAACGATGTTCTGTTAAATAATTTAATTAAATTACTATGAAATTAAAAGTGATTTTCGTTTAAATGTATGTACCTACAACTATATACATATTAATCTTCGTAAACTATACCCATCGCCGGGAGTGGGCGTTTTTAGCACACCCTTATTTGTTTTTAAATTAAATATTGTAGAACGTAATAGTATCACGACAATGGAGAGAGTGGAGTAAACCTAATTTATCTAGTTTTTTGCATAATATGTGCAATACTTTTTTTTATTTTTCATACTTCAGGAAAAACCAACACAAACTTTTAAATTCTGAAAATATCTCGGGTGAAACAAATCATATTGTGAAGATAAATCGATCTATAAATCCATTGGTGCATATTAATAAATCGAAACGTGTTGAAATGTGATGTAAAAGAAAATTACACTGGCAAAACAATGAAAACAAATTCTCTGATATCGCTAAATAAGCATGTACATATTTATAGGTACTAACTACACATTCCAAACAAAATGCAAGTGGCTCACTGTGCTTTGAACATTTATTTTAAACTTCTTTCAAACGGTCCATACTTGACAAAATTAATTTAATTGTCATTATTTGTGAATTGTTTACTAGTTTATTGAAAATTCTGACCTACATTATGCCGCTTTACATGTACACATCATGTTGAGAATGACATTAGAAATGGCGCCGCTTCGTATATAGAATGTCACTAAAGGATTTTTGTAAAATATTCTTGTAAATGCATTATTTTAGATGCAGAGATATTACAAATGAAAAGTTAAACGTGTAACAGATTCATTGGAAATGTTGAGACAATCGGGTCGAAATACGAAGGTCATCAAATATACATGGCAATAAGAATACGCCCAAACTGGCGAAGAGTTGACGGTTGAGATGAGAAACATTACATACCTTAATTATAAGTTCGATTTCGGGGACATCTCCGTTGGATGTCCCATTTTCTGGAACTTCTTCAGACATATCAGTTAATTATCCAAAAAAAGGCACTTAAAACAGCGATTTAACCAACAACTCGACAAGACAAACCGCAGCAAAACACAAACTAACTTAATTTATGATAATATTGAGTCGACTAGCGGAAAGAAATATAATTAAAAAAGTAGTTTCCATTTTTATCGACACCGACATATTCATAATATATTTTATTGACATTACAAGTCAAAATATAATTATATTTATTTGTTTATAAATGATTCAAAGATATTTGTTTATGATAAAATATAAAAAGTATAAAACAAAACATACTTTTTTGATTCATTAATAATTAAAATGAGACATTGCTTGTTCTTTAATGTGCTATTCGATACTAGATGGCGCTACCTAAAAAAAACAAGGTTTGAATACATTTTTTATATATCAATAACACGACCTGTATTTTTTTTTACAAAAAAGCAATAATTACATCAGTTCAATTTTTTCAAAAAAGGTAAAAAATCAATATAACGATGATTTAATAAATCATTCACAGAATCTTTCAAAACAAAATAATACGTCGTTAGTATAATCAATATATTATATTACATTTTTTACCCTCCACACTATGGAATAGTGGAGAGTCATGATTTCACATTTTTTAAACGTATTTTTTTCCATCAATTTCTCAACGGGTATCATGTAGAGAGTGTACACTGAGTTTCGTCGTGGTGTGTTTGTATGTATGGCGTACGGCGTATCCTTTTTGTGTCCTCTCTACAGCTCAAACTATAAGTCAGATCGACTTTCTTTTTTACATAATATATGTATAAAGTGCATAGACCTAGCCCCTGTGTCAAATTGAAAACACTGTTATTTATCACCAAGCGCTATTTTTTTCTATGGGATGTTGTTGGCCGTTGATTGATATACTTACATCGATACACTGCAGTCTCATACATGCTCATCTTGCTAGTAATGCAATTTTACTTAACATTTCTCAACAGGTATCATGTAAAAATACATAATATGAGTTTCGTGACAATGTTTTTGTGTGTATGGTGTATTGTGAAAACTTTTGTCCTCTGGGAATCTTGTATTTGTTTAAGAATCTAATAGAAATAGACTTCATAAAAATGCATTTAGATATTGTCAAACCTTTCAAGAAGAAAAAATGAACGCTTACTATGGTGTGGAGAGTTTAGTGTTGGCCACAACACACTCGTTTTGTATAAGGCTTTTCACCCTGCAAAGAGTGCTTTATTATTATTTGTAATAAATGTAACGAAACAAATGTTTTTCATACGCTTATACGCTTTTTTGTTTTTGATAATAATTCATCACAAATTATAATAGTGAGTAAAAAATATACCAATGTGGGTGTAAGGATATAGGTATAATTTATACAATCATTTAAACAAATACACAATTTATTAAAAAAGACGTTTTTTATTTTTGTAGGTACATACTTAATTATTATAATATATGTAAGTACAAATAAATTTGATTTACTTATAATACTTTTTTAATGTTGATTTGACTTAAATTATTATATCTACAATAGGATATCAACACATTGTTCTTTTATATTATAATTCATTATAATGATACCTACTTAACACTTAACTCTTATATATTATAATAGTCTCATATAGGTATATGTCAGATCTGTAGCAAATATTTTATAAATAAGTAGATATACTTAAATACCTACCAATTATGGCAAATAACATTTAGGTATTATTTACAAAGACAACAACACAAAGGATTTAAAAATTAAAGGGGTTGATCACATTATAATATGAAATATTAAAATATATGTAATTTATGTCAAAAATAAAGATAAGACAAAAAAAATGTGATGCAATTTGTATAAAAAAACATAATTTAGTATAAGGACTGTTGCTTATATTGTTTTATTTTCAAACGAACAGATTTTCACCATTAAAATACATAGAACATTAAAAAATTGGATTGATAGGTACTCAATTAGAATGCATAATTGGTGAACGTCGCGCAAGCGCGCAAAGTGATCACCGAAACCAGCCTATTATAGGTCTTTAGCCCTGTAGATGTCTTTAGTTCCTGGTTCTCCTATACTATTTCAACTTAGTTTCCATTCAGAAGTTAATTTGTTATAAAATATAAATTAAATATTATAAACTGTTTTAAGAATGAAGAATTATTATAATAAGTACCTACCTATATTAATTATTTTACAAAAGATACTCGGGCAACCGTGGCAACTAACATAATATGTTAAATATTAATTTAACACGTATCTAAATACCTACAATTTGACACATTTTGGAGAATAATGATGTAGGTACTTTCACAGATTAAAGCGGGTTGCAGACCAAAAGCTAAGCTAAGTTAGTTTAGCTTAGCTCGCATAGCTGAGGTCATTTATCATAGGTACTAATTCACATAGTTTGCGGTCTAATCTATTTATAGAATAATTAATAGATAAGTTTTGTAACATAGGAAGGGGTGTATGTTTGGGAGACCATCTTTGTGACATTTGTGTGTCTCTTTTTACTGTAATGTTGTTTGTTATTTTTAGAGTAGACATACCTACATAGATTCTTGAGAACACGCCGACAAGTCTAGAAATTAGACTTGGCGTGACTCTGAATCATTATTTTTTTTTTGTAATATTTTATGTTTTATTATTTTTCAATAAAAAAAATCCTGTACCATTATTGATGGGTCTATAAAGTCTAATAAATTTATATTCGATTCTCATACACAGATGATTGGAATTTTAGATTTATCCATTAGTATTAGTCTACGAGATAGGAACATGAAAAACAAATTCGTTGAATGGTTGCATTTACCAGTGCGCATCCCCTTTCTATAGGTGAAAATTGAAGATTTCATTATTCATTGTAACTCCTTTTTTCATCTCTTATACCATCCATCACATACAATGAAACTTGGTACACCCGAGAAGATTTATGATTTTTTTTTTCTTTTTTTATTATATATATTTTTTCTCGGGCAACTGACAGGTAGGTTACTATGTCAAATATTAATTTAACACGCACCCAATAACAAGTTGCCGCATAGCTGAGGTAATTTTTCATACTACCTCACATAGTTTGCGGTCTGTACATTTTAATGAAAAATGACCAGCTATGCGAGCTACGCTCAATTAACTTAGCTTTTGGTCTGCAACCGGCTTAAAAAAAGAAAACACTATTAAAAAAATTGTCTCCATCGGGAATCGAGCCCGGGAATTTTGGCTCAGGTGTAAGATATAAATAAATGAGCTACGAAGATTGATAATTTATAATTTATTTATGAACATGATAGATAAAACGTATTCGTTTCCTAATAGGCTCGTTATATTTTATAATATTATGACTAACTATACATTAACATAAGATACATATATTTTATTCGTTATTGTCTTTACCACACATAGGAATGTACATTGCACGCACATTATATATTATTTTGTTTTGTACGATAAATTAATAAATAAATATAGATCACATTCGCAAATACAAGTTTACAATAGATACATAACATTTAGAAAAAATTTCGATGTAAAATGATGACTTGGATCTTAAGATGTACTTATTATACAAAAAATACTGATTTGAAAATTAGAATTCTGCCCTAAAATCAAAAATAAAGATTTTTAATGAAATTCTGGTATTTATTTATTTGTAACATCTTGTACCTACACATAATTTTAATGCAAATTTTTTCTCATTGATAGATTTTTTATACTTTGAATGAAATGGTGTTTTTATTCAACATACGAATGAGTCGATATTTGAGTAGGTACCTACAGTCGTTTTGAATATTGGCCTACCTATTTAAGTCAGAAAAACCATAAAATATTCATACTGTATCAATAATATTTGAAGGATCTCATTAAATGGATCGCAAAATACAAAGGTTTAGAATGCTGTATCACTCGATATCGGGTGGATATCGAGTGATATAGCATTCTAAAAAAAAGGTTTAGATTGTTAATGGCGTTAAATATATATTATACAAGTCAAGTCATTAAAACATAAATAAAATTTATTTATTTTACTCAATTTGTCACATAGCTAGCAAAACTATGCATTATTATAAAATAATAATACCTTTAAGAAATAAAACCGAAACATTATTAATTGTTCCTATATTGTAGATATTTTTGAGCGTTGTTATTCATTTTTGTACATTGTATTTTTTTTAATTTTACATGAATCGGTGGTGAGAATCGTTGGATCTATAAGAGTAAATAGAGATTTTATTCTTAAACTACTGTAAAAGAATAATACTTTATTAGATTGTATTATTTACTAAATAAAACCACATATATATATATATATATATATATATATATATATATATATATATATATATATATATATATATATATATATATATATATATATATATATATATATATATATATATATATATATATATATATATATATATATATATATATATATATATATATATATATATATATATATATATATATATATATATATATATATATATATATATATATATATATATATATATATATATATATATATATATATATATATAACTTTCATGTCAATGGTGAATCCTCAAAACGACGTATTAATTTGATAAACATAATATATTATAGTTATTACTTATATAAATATTTTTAAACAAAGACTTTGTAAATTTATTGACTTTCCTGTATCATTTTTGATGGGCCTATAAAGTCTAATAAATTTATATTCGATTTTGATACACAGATGATTGGAATTTTAAATTTAGCCTTTAATATTAGTCTACGAGATAGGAACGTCAAAAGCAATTAATTGAATATACATAAAGAAAAGACAAGTCACCTGGGAGTGGTTGCATTTACCAGTGCGCATCCCCTTTCTACAGGTGAAAATTGCAGATTTCAGTATCATTTGTAACTCCTTTTTGTTCTCTTATACCATCAATCACATACTTTGAATCTTGGTACTATGTCAAATATTAATGTAACACGCATCCAATAACAAGTTGCCACATTCTGGAGACTTACGATATTAATCGTCTCACAGATCCAGACTGAAAACACAATTAAAAATTAAAAAAATGGATCAGTAGTCAGATACCTAACCAACTGAGCCACGAAGGCGAATTTCAGTAACAGTACGTACATACATCACAATATTGAAACAATGCAATTGAAATTTGCAATTATCACCTACAGAGAGGATGCGCACTTGTAAACGAAACTACTCCCAGGTGCCAGATTTACCTTTTTCATAACTATATTCAATAAGAAAGAAAACATCAAAAACCAGCTATTAAAAATTAAATCGAAAACGTTGCTATATCTCGGACTAGGTATTATGTTAAATACTTATATTTGAATACATTTTCTGTATCACTAATATATGATAGGCAACAATAAGAAATAATAAATTAAATTTGTAGCTATATAAATAATCAAGTGTTCAATGAGTAGATATAGAGGAACAAACATTGAATTGCACATATTTGATTATAAGTTTGCGAGATTATGGCCCGGTATTACAGTCTCAGTTTAAGAGCTAAACTCAAGTTTTACAAAAATATACCGTATTACAGTGTTCGTTTAGGCCTAATCTTCCCTCAAATACGTCACTAAAACGACAAATATTACTCAACGTTTCTGGCGGATTAAGTACTTAACGGTGAGTCAACTGTCATTTGCTAGGCAACGCGTGTAGTTTCAGTTTCTATCACTAGAGGCGTTAGGCAACAAGTGTGGTTCAGTGTTCTATCACTAGAGGCGTTAGTTGTATTGACGGTGGCGCCACACAACAAAACAAACTGACAGCCATATTGAAACGAACATGGAATTTAAAAGCATTATTTTGGTGAAAAAAATTAAATTTACCATGTTTAGGTTATTTAAAATTTGACAGATAATAACCACAGAAAAAGTGAAATATGTCTATAATTGAAGATTTAGTAACTGACATGTCATATTGCACTGTAATACGGAAATGGATTCAATCTCCCCTTAACATTAATCTTAAGTTTAACAAACTCAATGAGTTGAGGGCCGACTGTAATACCGGGCCATGTTTACTTTAAATATTTTAAGAGGGCATATGGAACTAAACACCCCAATTTGAAAGCAAATATGTTAAACAGTGTGTTTCTAAAACAAATACCATAAGTATACATTTCTCTAGAAAAAGTTCGTCAGACAATTTTTAAATTCAGCATATTTAAATTCTTTTTTACAGCATTTTTTTAAATGACTCCATAATTAAGTGTCGTAGAAAGATAAATATTTTATATATGTGCTTGAAGACTGCATATAATCAAAATGAATGTTAGTGATAGTTTTTTTTTTCTTTTCAAGTCAGGTTTGTTCGTGAAATGCAAACTTATCAATAAATTTTGGGTTTCAGATACTTCAAATCACGTATAAACTATTTCTAACGCACATGATAACTTCATAATGCATTATTAGGCGGTTTTAATAGGTATAACATGTATTCAGTCACTAGATTTAGGCCCTCTTAATCTCTATTATTATATTACTTCATAGTGCATTAGGCGGTTTTGATAGGTACCTATAACATGTGTATTCAGACACTAGATTTAGGCCGTTATATGCCCTCTTAATCTCGATTGTTTTGTTTCATTAAATTATAATATGCGAATTTTTAACACAAATCATTGATCTATCAATGTGTACTTAGTTTTTATATATTTGTATTTCTATATTTACCTTTTTATAATAAAAGTAACTTAAACTTACATAAATTTTATTTCATTTTTTCACTTAGGTACCTACTTGCACTTTTTCCAACATATTTATAGGTACTAACTATTATAAAACAATAAACTTAACTTGCTGGCAGTCTATAATATAATTTGTTCGTTAATTTAAACCCAGAAGATAAGTGAACGAATTAATAAGGTCTCCAAACACTGGATGGATCAGCCATTGGGTTATTTCTAGTGTGATGTGTTACGTCGTTGTCTCCCTGCTGCTGATCTTGAATGTCTCCTTCGCTTTCTTGTGTCTGGTGCTGGGAGCCCATGCCGATCCCTATTTCTATACTCCCCTTCAATGTCACGGGACTCTCGCCGGAGAAGTACTGGTCCAGTTTGTCCGTGGAGCCGTGCAGGTGGAAGTGTATTTGGTTTTGGTTGACTGTGGAGTAGAGATGGGGGTACAGGACCATGGTGGGCCCGGGCGGGTTGATGTAGGGCGTCTGTGGTTGAGTGCAGGCTAGGGACGGGTTGCTGTTGATGTTGTTGTACTGGTAGTTGTTGTAGGAGCTGTATCCGTTGGTGGACCAGGTGTTGGGGTAAGTGTAGGCGGGGGTGGGATCCGCGGGGTATCGTGGGGTCAGCAGAGGTTCTAACTCGGTGAGGGCCGGGTAGGCAGAGTGGGCTGGTGGCCGGGGTGAAGTGTTCCCGTAGTCGGCACTCTGGGGGTGACTGCAATTGTTGTCGGGTAATACTGAAAAAAATAATAATACGGATTAAAATACTTAGGTACCTATACCTAGGTACTTGGAATATAATTTTGGAGAAAATTAGAATGTGAATAATAACAGCGAACTCCGTAATAAATTTAATTTTATATAAAGGAATTTAATAAACAAACTGATAGGACTTTCTTTTGACACTCGAATCCAATCCCAAAATTAAATTTTCTCTGAGAACCTAGATTTATAATGGCGGTAGGTAGGTAGGTAGGCTATGTTCTAATAGCAATAGTTATAAGAATTTATTTATTTATACGGCTCTATGCCTTTTAGACGAATAAAAAATATAGTGGTTACACAGCATGATTTAAATTATATAAAAGTAATACAAAATAGAGATAAAATAATAAAAAACAAAAATACAATATCGACACACATCAGCAACAAACGTAAACACAATAGAAATTATTGAGAATTATAAGTTATATATATATATATATATATATATATATATATATATATATATATATATATATATATATATATATATATATATATATATATATATATATATATATATATATATATATATATATATATATATATATATATATATATATATATATATATATATATATATATATATATATATATATATATATATATATATATATATATATATATATATATATATATATATATATATATATATATATATATATATATATATATATATATATATATATATATATATATATATATATATATATATATATATATATGTTATATTTGATGTTTTCACGGGTGAAATATGTTATAATATTTTTATCTCGGTTTTCCCGTGTCAGTAGGTCTTGACTAAGACCATTTGTCTTCCGACGTTTCGCCTGAATATCACCAGGCATTTTCAAGGACTTAACGAAAAGCACGCGCGCGACACACGTCTACTCACACTGAAAGCTCACCGTCAAGTGACTCGTAGCGTACAAGATGGCCGCTTATGTCAAATATTGTTAGCGCGACGTGATTGGCTCCTTGTGACACGCCCACCTGCTGTCGTGTTCGTTGGTAATAATATTTTATCATTATTTTTGTGTTGTGATTTATTGTTAATTTTAGTTGTGACATTAATATTATTATTGTTGTGTTTTGGGGTTATTTTCGCTATGGTATTATTAATATTATTATTGTATTGTTTGTCATATAAAATGTTCTTCCAGGTACTAGGCAAACGAACTCCGTCGTCCCGATTGTTCATTATATCCCTTCTCTTATATATTTCTATAGCTTCCCTGTAAATTCTGAGAGGTTCACTGTTTAAACTTGCTATTATTTTTGAATGGTCAAAATCTATTGTATGTCCTTCTGTGAGCGAGTGTTGTACAAGTGAGGATGTAAGTTTTTTGTTTCTCATGTCGACTCTGTGCTCCGCTATTCGTGCTTCAACTTTTCGATTGGTTCTTCCTACATAAGTCTTATTGCACGATCCGCAATTCGTTTGCCTAGTACCTGAATATATATATATATATATATATATATATATATATATATATATATATATATATATATATATATATATATATATATATATATATATATATATATATATATATATATATATATATATATATATATATATATATATATATATATATATATATATATATATATATATATATATATATATATATATATATATATATATATATATATATATATATATATATATATATATATATATATATATATATATATATATATATATATATATATATATATATATATATATATATATATATATATATATATATATATATATATATATATATATATATATATATATATATATATATATATATATATATATATATATATATATATATATATATATATATATATGATAGGTAGGTATATACATACATACAAACAGAAATGGTACAACATTTGAGAAGTAATACAATCGCATATTTACATGACGAAAATCATGAAAAATAAATCACTCGATACAGCATTAACATACCATAAAGTAGCTATGCATGTCCTAATAGTAACTTGGACTCGAATTTTGAGAGTAAGACCATAGATAGATTACAACATATAGCCTTAAGGTAACTAAACATTAAAAAATCGTTCAAAGACAATTTAAACACTAACTGATAAGGAAAATATGTGATTTTTAAATTTGGTCAATATTTTTTACTCTATAATATTTGTCTAGTGAAATAAATACCTAGTTTTGTACAGACATATATTACTTTAAACATTTGATAAACTTATTAGTCCTGCCATAACTTACCTAGGCACATATCATTTATTTTCTTAAATTTGTGTTTTTTGGATTATCAAGCTAACAAAAAAGTCTTAAAATGGATTTGAATTCGTCGAAAGATTATGTAGTCTGCGGTATTTTGAACCAGCTATCCGGAAGCGAATACATTCCCACGATGTGTTCGCTGATGAGCAATAGTATCAAATTATCACTTTGCCTCACCTGTTTCATCTACCAAGCTACCAAGCCCCGTGCCAATACCGGAAATGTCAATTCCGAGAACAGAATCAAAATCATAATCGATCTCGTATGGTCATCCTTGATCAAAGTGAAAGGGTAGACTTTGAACACACCGAACAGATTGGCATAGGTACCTGTGATTATGTAGGTATAAGACTAGATATTTCGGCTTCATTCATAAAATCTAATAATATAATTAATTGATTCAATACCTATCGATAAGTTGTGAACGAATGCTAGTATTAATCGTTATATGTGTGGTCTACTCTATAATATTATTTGACACGCCCACTAACATTTTTTACTATTATCTACCTGATTTTTCGCAACTTCAAACTAAAAAGGCAGAAAAACCGCCCACAAGGACAAAGGCCTAAACTTTAAATGGATATAAAAAAACTCAAAAATAATTTCATCCATAATTATACTTTTGAGTGTTTAACGCAAATTTCATAGAGATTTCTTCATATAATTTAGTGATGAGCAAATGCAAGACCAAGATAGGGTTGGTCTTGGTTTCACACCCCCGGTCTTGGTATTGGTTTTCTATTTGCAGATGTGGTCTTGGTATTGGTCTAGCATACCTACTCGATCGAGTCTTGGTCTTGCAAGTCTTGAAGGTCTTTTCCAAAAAAATATATTAATTTTCCTGTTAGTAACCTACACTGAAATATGTCACAAATTTATAGTAGTATGTCGATAGTATGCAGTTAAAGCCCTTGTATACCCAGGACATACGGATGTACACGAATATACACACCAAATTTCCTTATAATGCATGAACACGATAAAATATTGTATATCACCAAATCTGGGATATACAATATTTTTTCGGGAAGAAAGATTAAATTAATAAGGTTTTTAAATACTAAAAATAGTAATTATAATATTTAAAAACTCACCCGGTATATTTTCGTATACTCTATCTATAGAAGTTAAAATCTAGTTTCATATGCCTTGCAGTTTTTTAGTTACTAACAATAAAAAATAAAAAGGGATTTTACTACAACAAATTTAAGAAAGTATTAAACAATTTCAAATTTCAAAAAATGATTAAGATGTACTATTCTTTATTTCAAAGACGTATCATTTAAGGGAACTGGGGAAAATATATTTTCAAAATTAACTATTTAGCCTACTATAGCCTAAAATTGGTTACTTTTGATTTGACAATAAATAGGTTTAAAAAAACCATAAGACTTGCACCCATAAAGTTTTTTTAGCAGTCATTACTAGCACTGAATACATCAGAATGTGAGATATTAATAATAACTAGTTGCATGTAACACATGAGATCCAACTGTCGATAGCGATAGTATGTATAGTTGAAGAATATGTACCAAACTATAAACCCATAGATACAAATTATTGAATATTTTCAGATATTTTGTTTTCTATACAACATATGTAGGTATGTATGTCAAGATAGGATAGTATGGAGGAAGATCCTTTTTCCTACCCAGAATATGCAAATTGCATGATGGTATGTATGTATGTTTGGAGATGAAGTATCAAACTATTAAGTCTTCTTACATATTGTGTATAGGCGACTGCCATACAAAATGTATGAAGCGATGTCGTCACTAAATTCAATTTTTAAAAAAATTGTTAAAAAAAAATTGAGATCTTCTACTACAATCTTAATATTTTTTATAGAAAATTAAATTATCTAGTTGGGGTGTTTCGGCTTTTTTCGATAATTGTAAAAGTTTTGGAAATATAGGCAGTTAAACTCATAAATTTATCATAAAAAAAATATTTTTCTTAATAAAAAATGTTTGAGAAACCCTGGAATTTTTTTGAAAAAACTAATTTGAGATTTTGTATTTGTCTATGATTGTACCAATTTTCAGCGTTCTAGCGTTTATGGTTTCTGAGATATATGGAAAAATAAAATAAAAATTCAAAAGTTGATAACCCCTGACTGAAACAAAAATTCAAAATTCCGAGTATAAAAGTTTTGTAGGCCTGTAACTGTTTATATATTCTGAAATTTAAGGCTCTGTAAATTGAGCGGATCAAAAGTTATAAGGGGGGGACGGACACACGGACACACAGACACACAGACACACAGACACACAGACACACACACACACACACACACACACACACACACACACACACACACACACACACACACACAGACACACGAAATGTTCTACTCCGAATTCTGAGTAAATCCGTGTATGGAACATATATGCTGCGAAGCCTCTAAGTTGGTGTTTTTTGACTTCAAAGTTGGAAAAGCCGTGAAAAAAGTAGACCTCTCCATACAATTCTCGCGTATTCTGGCTTGATACATTGTCGATATGTTAAGAGAACAAAGTTCTCCTGAACAAATCGACAGTTGGATAAGACTAGTTGCATGTAACACATGAGATCCAACTGTCGATAGCGATAGTATGTATAGTTGAAGAATATGTACCAAACTATAAACCCATAAATACAAATTATTTATTATTTTATGATATTTAGTTTTCTATACAACACATGTACCTAGGTAGTCAAGATAGGATAGTATGGAGGTCGGTCTTTTTTTCCTACCCGGAATATGAAAACAGCATGATGGTATATGTATATTGTATGTTTAGAGATGAAGTATCAAACTATTAAGTCTTCTTTGATATTGTGTATAGGTGACTACCATACAAATTGTATGAAGCGATGTCGTCACTAAATTCAATTTTTATAAAAATTGTTAAAAAAAATTTGAGATGTACTGCTACAATGTTCATATTTTTTATATAAAATTAAATTATCTAGTTGGGGTGTTTCGGCTTTTTTCGATATTTAAAAAAAAAATGGAAATATAGGCAGTTAAACTCATAAATTTATCATAAAAAAAATACTTTTCTTAATAAAAAATGCTTGAGAAACCCTGGAATTTTTTTGAAAAAACTTATTTGAGATTTTGTATTTGTCTATGTTTGTACCAATTTTCAGCGTTCTACCGTTTATGGTTTCTGAGATATATGGAAAAATAAAATAAAAATTCAAAAGTTGATAACCCCTGACTGAAACAAAAATTCAAAATTCCGAGTATAAAAGTTTTGTAGGCCTGTAACTGTTTATATATTCTGAAATTTTAGGCTCTGTAAATTGAGCGGATCAAAAGTTATAAGGGGGGACGGACACACAGACACACAGACACACACACACACACACAGACACACGAAATGTTCTACTCCGAATTCTGAGTAAATCCGTGTATGGAACATATATGCTGCGAAGCCTCTAAGTTGGTGTTTTTTGACTTCAAAGTTGGAAAAGCCGTGAAAAAAGTAGACCTCTCCATACAATTCTCGCGTATTCTGGCTTGATACATTGTCGATATGTTAAGAGAACAAAGTTCTCCTGAACAAATCGACAGTTGGAATATATTTATTGAACATAAGAAAAGAAATCTTAATTAAATATACCACAGAGACCACTCAGTATTTATATAATAACAAACAAAAAATATAATACAAAAAATATGGGTACTCCCTGGTTGGCATCATTCCATCACCTTACCTATGTCTATCTAACTAGGAATAATATTTTTTTTTAAGATAGACATATTGCCTGAGAGATTGACATTATAGACATCGTCACTTGCGCAGGGTGCAAGGAAGTGTTTATTATTTATTTATTCCCTTTTGATAACCTTTATAGAATCACAGAGCAGTCTTCCTCTTATAACTGAATCTACAAACAGCCAGTGGAATTCCTCTGAAAATTCATTCTTCTGATTGGTACCTATGCATTCCTCTGAATAAAATTGCATACCTATATGATGAGTTATAAATATTATACATAATTATTTTATCGTCACTGCAAGAATGTAAAAATATATAAAATACTGATACAAATAAATAATATAAAACGTGTGGTCGTGGTTTAGTCTTACAAGTATCGCAAGACCAAGACTGCAAGACTTACAAAACTTTTGCTAATCCCTATTTAAATTACGGCTATTACCTACTGATGTTAAGCGTATGCTGACTTGTGTTTTGTACAACATTTTTTTTATGGAAACTTAAAATAATATTATATTAAAGTTTAAGGAAAAAAATGACAACAGTCCCAGGATGTATAGATTATTAGATGGTTTAAGATATTCATTTGAGAAAGAGTTGCCGAGTTAACGCGATATACGATGGATGCATACACAATGAATAACGGATGAATGCAAGTTAGTAAAAAATAATATGAAAATGTCTGAGACGATAATATGAGAAGTGTGTTTGCAATGGGTGATCAAAATTATGACTGTTACTAAAAATATTTTCACCATCTAGAAAATTGTTTGATACTTAAAACTTACTATTATTTCAATTCATGTATATTTACGTGTTGCAGTAAAATATAAAATAATTTTGCTTTATTTTTTCTGTTAAATTTCACTGCAAAATTTCCAGAAGCATTATGATCAACGAAATCTTTAAATTTGTTTAAAAAAAATAATAGACTAAAGATTTTAATTTGTTTATTTTTATTATTACCTTAATATTTTTTAAATAAGAATTTGCTATTTACCACAATATTTAGATACGAAATTGAAATTCCTTATACAAATAGGTATACAGCTGAATTTGTCTACCAATATTGTTTTCATTTTACTCAATTAATTAAGTAATAAATACCCGCCTACGATCACAAAGTCGGAAAATTGAAGATATTAAGTAGGTACCTAAATCTCATGAAATATTGTATTTCTACATAATTTAATATTACGTTGGTAATTATCTACTAACAAGCGTTGGAATTCTCGTTCTTTATTGTGAACTTGCTATTTAAGGTACCTATACTGTAAAAATGTTTATTCAAAATTTGTTAATAATTATGTGTACGATATTTAAGATGTTCCAAAATGATTGTGAACTATTGATTAACCAGAAACAACATGCATTTGAGAACGCCACATGCTGAGAAAAATATGGATCAAGACGATGTATGACAGGGAAAGACATTAGGAATGAATGTTATATAAAGAAATATGTCATCAATATAATAAAAGTGAATAGATTGAGATGATTTGGTCACAGATGACAGGAAATATGAATAAAGAACGTCTGGCGAAGAAAATATACAAACGAGAAACCGGGCTCGTCCAAGAAAAATGGAACAACCATGTCAACTATAAACTGAAAGATGGAAACGTAAGAAGCTTGAACAATTTACGGAAATCTATAATACATCGCATGAATGCAAATGAGGCGAGGGATGCATGTCAAAATAGAAAAATTGACTGTACAATATATGGCAGGTACCTATAAACATTTGATTATTTATAATAAAATAAATACAAGTAGGTATAATATTTTTCGGAATATCAGGATCCCGGCGTTTTTTAAATTAGAAATAACACCAAAAATATTCTGGTTGCTTGGAAGAAAATGCCATTAATAATAATAAGCTAAGTAAATAAAATAATTATATTCGTCATATCTTTCATCGTCAATTTGTTTAAGAATTTCTCATAACGAAGGTAGCGATTCCCTTTTTCTTGTTTTTGTTCGAAACGAGAGACTGTGTTTAGTTTCGATGGGATCCATGTAATATGAGAAGAGATAGGCAGAGAAAATATGTTTACCTGTCGGAAGATGGACCGATGATGGATGGTCGAGAGCAGTGGCTGTATCTGGGAAAGGTTGAAGAGGTGAATAAGAACCATATTGACTTCCTGGACCTGTTCCGCTGTAACCACACCACTCGGCTGCTCCCATTATATTTGTATCTGAAAGAATAAAAAAATACGTAAAATTTAACAATTCATGAACCTCAGGAATTTTGAATTCTCATTTTTATATGAGATAGTATCTACTCAAAATTACAAAAAAAGCACTAACAGTCGATTTCATCAAATTTGATGCACTCAACGCAAAATATAATTTTACCAAACAATTTAACCTCCAGTCAGTGACAGCATATCAACTCTTAATTGACGGTTTATAATAGAAACCAATCATCAACGTGTATATCATTTGAGCGGAAAATCAACTGGTAGTTCTGTGTTTATTTATATTTCATAACATTTGTAGATTGTTTCCTTTAAATTAGGTAAAGGTATCAGTGGTCATTGTCATACAAAACAAAGGCGGCATCCGGGTGATACTGCGCATATCCCACTCAAGGATTTGAGTTCCGAATGGGTACTAGTTGATATTTGATTAGACGTACCTATGTATGTATATGAAAGCAACCGCATGCAAAATAAGATTAAGGTTAGTTCGCTTGTAAAAAGAAAAGGAGATGTATTTATGTATGTTGATCCAACTCGTACCTATTTATGAATATTACACCTACCTCGAAATTTTCGATGCCGAAATAAGATTCGGACATGAATACTGAGATAATTTGTGAGAGTCGGCAAAATAATAATAACTCTATACCTGGACAAGGAACACAACCAGTACAACACACGAGCGCCCTCTAATTATGTAGGAACCTACCTACATTACCCACGTGTACCTACCAATGCCGACGGAACTTTTCTTTTGAGAAACATTTTTTAGGATAAGGCAAGTGGGTAAAGTATCTTAAATGTTATCCTTAGAAAAACGCAAAATTGACATGACGTAAATCAATTAAAAAAATGTATTTAACTTCAATAATACAACTTGCTCAATCGAGTTGCCCAGCCAAAAATAGGAAACAAAATTCCTCGAAAAAAACCTTCATCGATAGATGTGTCTGAAGAAAAAACACGAGTAAAAGATGCACACAGCAGAAATGAAGATGCTCAGGTGGTCCGCTGGTGTAACAAGGGAGGATAGAGCTAGAAACGAATATGTTCGAGGTAGTTTCGGGATCGCGCCTATTCCGGAGAAACTAAAGGAGACCAAACTCCGATGATATCGACACGAAAACAGACGAAATGACGATCACGTGGTTAAACTCGCACTGGACATACCCACTTAGTCCAGAACTTGAAGTCGTCCACAGGCACAACCTGGTGGACAAATATTGAGAGGGAGGAGCAGATAACCAGAAAAGCTGACTCTAGATGAACTGGAAAGTGGCAAGGAAGAATAAGTTAGATGTGTTTTGAGCAGAAATTATAGTTTGATTTTTTTGTTTGGGTTATTAAGAGTTGAGAAATTTCATTCACATCTTAATGCATTTTGGACAAATTTCTCAACATATAATAATACATTTTGTAGTTGTATGAAGTGAAAAAAGGGGACATTGTTCTGTGGAGTAGATTCAGAATAAGACATTGGAAGGACCACGTCGCTAGAATGGAAAGGGATAGACTTGCGTATATAGCAGCAAATGAAATCCCTTCTGGTCGCCGTCTATCCGGAAGACCATCCAAGAGATGGAAGGATATATGAACTTCGTCATCTCAAGAGGAATAATTTTTGTTTTACAGACCAACAGATCTACTAATAGAAGAAGAAGAAGATGAAGTCAATCGTCTCAAATAACCCACCTGAAATAAATTCATCCAGAGACCTATCGATTGCAAGCCCAAGCATCAGTGTATTTTATTGTTTACAGTAAAGTCTAAAAAACACACGAATAGATTCTTATATTTTAGATAGGTGCCTATGGCTATTGTTATTTATATTTATGCATATTGTCATTATATTTATGCATATTAAATTATCTGTTTTTAAATTGAAAAACATATTCAAAACAAGTTATAATTGTGAATAAAAAACATATCAAATTTTACTGAAGCATGTGCATTTGTTATTTTACATTGACATACTATTATGATAATTACTTATACTTATCTTTGTGATTAATATAATGCTTTAATTTGTTTATATATTTTGAGAGGTCACCTAGTCACTAGTCATCAACCTTTTGGTAGGGCTTAGGTGATATTTTGGGATAATTATAATTTTAATGATACATTGTGGATTACCAAAGGCGATCAGCGCATCTTCAATTGAAATTCAAAGAGCGTCGCCTGCTTTAATAATATTTGCGTAGTACGTCTACTGCAAACAAATTGAGACGAAAACATTTGTGTATTCACTATGACTCTGTAGTGGGGTTTTCCAGAACACACGTCAACGTGTTTCTGCTTAAATTTCTTGCCTAGATCTGAGATCCTTGTTAATAAAAAAAATAAATCTCAATTAACAAAAGACATATTTTATTTATATACTTAAGTAGGTACTTATCTTGAAAAATGATATATTTTCACATTTCAATTTAGTGTTGAAAAAAATCAGTCTTGGTCAAGACCAAATGTTATTGCATTAACATGATCAAGAATTTCACAAGACTTAATTATTTATTGAGTAAGAGCCAGCCATTGCCAGACTTGTCATTTTTATAGGCCAGACTTATGTCATAGTAGGTATAAAAGCTGATTTTTTTCTGTAAAAGGATGCCATAGAAGGTATCATCGATTGGATAGTATGAACCCTAAGTAGTGGTTTACTTCTTACTTCTATACCTACTAACCGTCGTTTTTTTTAATTAGTTGATGTTACACCTAAATGGAAAATTATTCCATTTTTAAATTTAGGTAAGTAGGTATATATCTACTTTCAAAACTCTTACAGCAAGATCAAAACTCATCAGACTGAGTATGCAAGGTTGAGAACAAAACAATTCGCGTAAGACCAATACAAAGACCAAACTTGATCTTGCATTGACTCATAACTAATCTAGTTGAAAAATGATGTTTAAGTTTGAAAGTAATTACGAGGAACATTATCTTTAATTGAAAATATCCTTGTTATTAAACAAGTAGCTAAATAATATACATATTTTTGTTTAGAATGTTTTACTAAGGCAACATACATTTTTTACAATTAATTTTTAGATAAAAGTAAATGGAAAGATTAAGGGCCTTAGAGGGGTTGGCAGGAAGCAGTTACCCTCGCTCCGAAACATTCGGAAATGGACTGGAATGAGGCGTGTGGAGGACCTGCCCCGCACCGCACAGGAAGTGATCGTCAACGTCGGTGGGACCCGACAGGACACGCGATGAAGAAGAAGAATTTGTATATACGAGATTTGTTTAATATATAACACATTCAATTAGTAAATCGGTCGTTTAGTTCATGTTAAAGTATTTTACAATAATTGTCATGATAAGCTACAAAAAAATCCTTAAATTGAAATATAGAAAAGATGCAATAAAATCGAAATAGCCACCTATCATTGTGATTCAGTCTATTGCCCTGCAGTCATAAAAGTCCTGAACTTTTTTGATATTTTTATGATTATCTAATAATAAAATAGATCACTTATATTTTTTATGATAAAGCGTCCAGATTATAACTATAATGAGCCACCAAAGAGCGAGTACCTATAGTCTGGCTTCTCTATTATATCAGTAACTTACACTTTATACCTACACAATAATTGGTCACTCTTGATTTATTCATAAAATTAAAATTGAATAGCATATGTTCATCTCGGGAATTATTTCTCAAAAATTTCTAGAAAAAATTTCTTATCGAGATTTCTCAAGTAGTTATTTGATTTCTCGAGAAACATAATAAATCAATTATGCTTTTGTAAAACAATATTTATAACATTCTCCATTGAATGCTGCCTTGCATAAGAAGTAATGGATTTATGTCAAAATGAAAAAAAAACAAAAAATAATTAGTACGTTCGTTCCTTCTTCGTATAGTATATATTTTATAATAATTTATGTAAAATGTACCTACACAGGAATAAATATTTTTTTATTGGATGCTTTTATATCAATTACTTCTTATATAATAAGATTCATATTACGCTTTATGTACTGTTTTTTATTATTTTTTTTCAAGAACTCAGGGAATTGTTTTCTATAGAATCTTAATTTTTCAAGAAATCAGAATGCCTAGTTGTTGTGTACAAAAGTAATATGAAATTAATCTGCGAAGGTTTTTCTGTTGGATATAGATATTTTTTCGGGTTTTGGGCTTATTTTTAATTCCTATTAATATAAGAAATCAGTGTCACGTCCGCCGATGGCGATGTAAATGAATGCAATTATCTTCCCGTCAAATCCAGTCAACACCCCGTTGGTCTATAGGGTGATCATATTCATCGTCAATATAACCGCCATATCACCCCATTCTCTCTACATAATATCTAGATTGTCAACCTACATAATATTATATAACTAAGTAACTATGCTATATGTGAGTGTTGTAAAGTAGGTACAGTGGGGAAACGTATAATAGCGATAATGTGGATGGGACAGTACCTATACCTCTGCTGGACTAGTAATCCAAATTTCCCAGGTTCAAATCCTGTCTCGGCATAATTGATTTTAATTACTATAAAATAAAAAAAAAACTTAGTATTCGTTCTATTAAATTTAAATAATCATCGACGCCTTTCGTGCAAGGCACATCGTCAGATCATTATTCTGACGATGTGCCTCGCAAAAATGCGTCGATAATCAATTAAATTTAATAGACCGAGAACTAAGTATTTTATATTTTATAATATATAATATGATATCAAATGGAGTTTTATCAAGAATTGTTGAACAAAACTTAGTTATTCATAATTGACCCCGAATGCCCATTTCTACAAAATATAATTATAAATATATAGGTACCTACATAGAAAATAATTCGATTTTTGGGTAGCTGCATAGTATTATAAGGGCATCCATTCGAAGCTGTATTGTATTTTAAAAAATAAATAAACTCAATTACAACTAATTTCACATTGATATACGGTGTATGTTACAAAAATCACAATATTTAATATTCCTTTTCCTTTTTTATGAAAATAATGAATATGTCCTTGCAGTAACAAGTAGGTACATATACATCCTCATACATTCCCTAAATTAAGCATGAATAATAGGTGAACGAGCTGGATACATTTGAGAGGAGAGTGCTACGGAAAATACTGGGACCCGTGAATGATGGAGAAGCTTGGAGAATAAGGTATAATGATGAAATATACAGCATCTATAAGACTCCTAGGGTCTCTGCACATGCTAGACTGAGCAGGCTGAGATAATCTAGGCATGTACAGAGAATGCCGTCATCACGGGCATCCAAGAGGATCCTTGAGGGACATCCGGGTGGAAGAAGGAAGGTCGGCAGTCCCAGGCTGCGATGGGAGGATGAGGTGAAAAGGGATGCGGAACAATTACTGCAAGTGGCAGTCTGGAGGACAGCAGCGGTAGACAGGAGGAGTTGGAGGCGACGATTGATGGAGGCCAGGCTCGATATGGGCTGTAGAGCCATCGGAAGAAAAAGAAGAATAGGTGAACGAAATCGGTCGGGGCAGGATTCGAACTCGCGACCAAGGATTACAAACCCAGCGCATTAACCGCTCTGCCACCACCCATCGTTTTAAAACAAAACATTACATTTAAAACAAAATTTCGTAGAATTAGACGTAGTTATATTATCAATAGTATATGCATACCAACATTAAATATTCCAATAGAACGAAATATAATAAATAAAACTGTCATATGTACTTATATAACGCTTTTGTGGATTCATCTCAAAAGCGCATCGATTACTTAAAAGTTATTGGTGGTGTCATTTATGTGCCAACAAGAACATTAAAAAGTTGGTGTATTCTATCGCGAAGCGTATCATGCAGGCAATTATTTGTTATTCAGATGTACCTATCTTATATTTATGTACTCTTTAGGAAATAATAAATAGACAAATTAAAACATTCACGACAAGGTCAATGATTTAGAAAATAAACAATCAATTTTTTTCTATACTAAATCTTTACACTCGATTTTTTTTAAATGGAATTATGATTGAAATTGAAATCAGAAGTGTATTTCTTTTCTAAGTGTATCTTTTATGAATAAATCCAACTCGATAAAATATACTATAGGTACCTCAATAGTTATCTTAATACATAAAAATTTCGTGTCACGATGTTCGTACACGCTAATTTCCGAAACCGTCCAACCAATAACAATGATTATTTTTTAAATTTGTAGGTATGGTTTGTTCCGAAATTTTTTATTTATTTATTTTGATTTCTCATCCAAAAATACATAATAACCACAAAATTTGACTTCCCTACAACCTACTTGAGATTTTTTATAGGAAAGAAGGTAAGTAGTAATTAATTTTTTAGTTGTGTTTTAAGCTGTCAATAGATGGCGATGTGAACAAATCTATTGACAATCTGTATGACGATTACGAGAATATTCCACATTCAAATGTACGAAAAAAAAGGTAATATATAATGAGGTCAGGACAACGTCTGCCCGGGCCCACTGGAAATATATTATACCTATTTCTGTAATAATTTCTTACCTCCATACAAGATCCTCTACCTCTATCCTAGAAATTTTTTTAACTTAAAATATCGATACGTGTAGGTACCTACCTAATAACTGTAGGTATGCCCGATTTGATTAAATATTCGCATGGCAAAATGTTAAATAGGTAGGTAAATAATTTTCTTGTAAAGTCAATTAATAATGAAAGTGTCAGGAACATGTTGTTATGTTTTTGCGCCATCGCGCGTATCGTATCGTGTTGGTGTCGTAGGTAGGTACCTATGTACCTACATACTTAGTCCCTTTTACCTCCTCACCTCATATCTACCACCCTTCCTACAAACTTATCGAAAATTTATATTTGACATCTTTTCTAATTTGATATAAATTCGAAATTGTTTTTTTTACTCAGTTATTATAAAACACAAATGATAAAAAATACATTCAAAATAAAGGTATTATTTCATTATTATTCTTTTGGGCTGGAAACACTGATTAGTTGGAAGTAATTACTATTTGGCATTAAATTCGCCACTTGCACAGGGTGCAAGCAATGTTTATTATTGTTTTATTATTGGCCAACCATCAATACCAATTCACTTCACAATGTATCCAAATTTTGTATGGAAAATTTTCAGCATTTCCATGAAGTGAGTTTGTTAAACTTTTTTTGATTTAAATATTTTATTTTGAAAATTGATAATTCTTCGATGATGAATGCCATTTTATGAAAGTGATGTGCCTTTTTTGCAATTTGAAAATAAAAATAACATTTTAAAGTTTCCTGAGTTTGGGATCACTATGAAATATTTGACAGTTAAAAAAATTGAGAAGCACTTATCAGATAGCCTTCAAAATTTAATGTAGTCTAAGCGAGTATTAGATATACAAATTTTTCAAAATGTAAAAAAATCGAATGAGTATTTTAGTCTATAATCGATAAATTAGAATAAACACTCTTTACATAGTAGGTACACAGCACACATACATACACACACAGATACAATGCGATGAAACTTTCAGAATACAATCTTAGCATGATACTAGTTGATAATCTGCAATCAAATCATATACCTAACCTTAAAAATTGCGAATTCATAACTCCCCACTATATCCCATTGGGTACGTGAGGAGTAAAAACTGTATTCTTACATAGTTAAAATTCTTGGGTAAATATTTTGGAATTCACTATAAAATAAAAAAAATTTCCATCATGATAATATGATGTGGATCTTTAAAGTCATTTGTATAATAATATAATTCAATAAATCAGTTAAACTACATTCAATATGAATTAAATTGACTTGTTTTTCATTCACTCCTACTCGTATGTATAAAAATGCACGTGTTCTTGGAACAAATACATGTAAATTCCCTTCAATAACATGCTTGTGCTATAGGTGATATAAAATACTGTTTTTTAGTAGGTAATGTAGGTATTGGAGCAATTAAGTCTTTACCAATTTTTATTTTAGGTTGAGATATTGTATGAACTATTCTTTGCATCCTGTGTGTGTGGGAAGTTTTTTTCTAATGTCGATTTTTTTCAACAAACCACTGTATCCAGTCCTAAAAGCGTGATTTGTTTGAAAAAAAAAACTTTTTAATTTCTCCTTTGCTAATGATCGAAACCAGGACATAAGCACAGGAGCCATACGGCTTAATTATATGCCATGGCGGTCAACATTTGTAGATACACCTTTGCATAAAAAAGTAAATAAAAACGATACAAAATATTTATTTAAGTAAATTATTCACATCATTATTCACATTCTGTACTTTCATTGGGTTGGTGGATGCTATAAATTAAAAGAAATACTTAATATCTAATAAATCATAAGAAACTTTCGATGCTATTAAAGATTTGATAAACTTTTGTAAAGGGTACAGAAAACAGTATGTGTAAGTACTAGGTAAGTAAAGTGAACAGGTGAATATGACAGTATTAAGAAAATCATACTACCGCAACAGGTAAGTATAGAAAGTTTTATATCTTTAAAGTACCTATCTATTAAGTGATTTATATAGGGAAAGATAGGTATGTTTTATGGAATTTATTCTATACTGCAATTTATTTGAGATTGATATTAATTTATAAAGAAAATATTAATAACCAGCCATACTTTGCAGGATGGTTGATTTACCTCGGTAAAATTTAGGTATACCGATTGAGATATAAGTAGGTACATACCTAATGTTTTATTTTATTTTATGGAATAGAATAACTTGTTTAATATAATAACTTTTCAACTGGTTTAGCTTGGTGAAGGCCTTTTCAAATGGTTGAAATGGCATTCACCAGGCGAACGGTCGTCCTGATTAAGAAGTTTAAAAAATGTGGAAGGTATTAAACAATGTGTTAGAATTTTTATAATAATTATGGAATTCTGCATAGTCAGAGCCGTCAGTGCAAAAAAATACAAAGTGAAAAATTTATAGTTATTAAATAAGGTAAGAAACTGGAAGAATTGTAACCATTCGAAAAAGTGTTTGATATAAAAATATCGGGAAAACCGTTTATTTCCATACAAATGATTTCAACGCACCTAGATTTGAAACTTTTCATACAAGGTCAGACAGTGTACCAAAGTCGGAACTTTTGATTGCAATTATTACCATCACAATCAAAATCACGTAAAGAATTATGAAATATGTGTCTATTCCAAAAGAATAAATTCTATAATCAGTATGGTTTAATAATATTTCACTAGATGTATAATTTTCTAAACACAAATCTACCTATATAGGTATATTAATACAGACTGAACAAGTGAATACTGTTGTGAGATCAACATAGCTGCCTGTCTGATAACATTTAATAATAATAATAATAGGTACGTGAGGCGAAAACTTCGAACCCCGTTTTAAGCAATATGCGCGGACGTAAGTGTGTATGATTTGGCATAGTTAAAGTTCATATGGAAAAGGAGTACAGAAAGCTAAATTTTTTACACAATGTGTTACAAATACATTAAAAATTAAACAAAAATATATTTCGTATCAAACCATAGATTGTTTACTATCATACTGCCAATGTCAAACGCAGTTGTTTTATAATACAATAAATATGGGTGGTGGCAGAGCGGTTAGCGCGCTGGGCTAGCAACCCAGAGGTCGCGAGTTCGAATCCTGCCACGACCGATTTCCATTCACCTATAGTACAAGCATTTATGCTTAGTTTAGGGAATGTATAAGGATGTATATGTTCTTGTTATACAAGGACATATTCATTCTTTAAAAAAAAAAAAAGAAAAAAAAAAAAAAAAAAAAAAAAAAAAATACATAACATGTTAACTCTAATAGAATTATTATTTATTGGAAGATTGGTTGTTGGACTATCGCCAGGTAACTTATTTTATTTTTCATTATCATTTTCTGCATTGTTTTTGCTTACACCCTGTTTCTATGTGTGTGATTTGCACATAATTGCATGTGATAGTAAAGTAAGAGAACAATTAAATAGTTGAAACATGTTTAGGAATATTTATTTTTAGATAGTATTTATCAAGAATCTTTTTTTTCATGCCGTTCAGTAATTAAATAACAAAAATTTAATGAAAACGGTCGAATTTTGATCTCTGCACGATGACTAGGTAGTATTTTTAATTGTATTATTTTTTTATGCCGTCGTCAACAAAAAAGCGTGTTATTCGATACAAAAATGAAATCATTCCATCGTTTATTTAATCCGGATGTTTATTAAAATAAATAATTAACTTTTACTTGACTAAAACGGTAAAGTAAAAAAAAAAACAAGAATTATTCGGTTGTCTGATTACAGTAGTTACATAGCATAGAAAAAATAGTTGGAATAATGACAGTGAACAATTTATGATTTGATTGTATGTATATGGAGCAATATAAAGTAATGGATATGGAGTGTGTAGATATATATCGACAGGATTGGAAGCTGAGAAGTTTACAGTAGTATTGGTATGACGTGATCACATCTACATTTACTCCTGGATAACACAGTCAGAGATTTTCAACACTAAGTTATATTTTTTTGTTAGATTTGTAGAATAATGAATATGTACAGGTCGATTTTTAAATCATGGCTATGTAGAAGACAGTAGCTATTAGGATTTTAGTCCAGTATACCTACTTTTCCGAAAAAAGTGATCTACGTAGGGTTAATGAGGGTTTGCAATCTGTTCAAGAAAATTATAATTTGGATCATAAAAGTACAATTTACCATAAAAATTCAACAATATAATCATATTATGTATTATTTATAATTACAATCCCCTCTGTTCGGTGCCAAAAAACGTCATTTTTTTTTCGCAATGTGAACAAGCTGAAGCAATGTTAGACCTTAGTTATAATATGTTAATTTATAAAATAGTCGTGAGTTCGAACCTAGCCACGACCGATTTCGTTCACCAATAGCACAAGAATTTATGCTTAATATAAGGAACGTATGAGGGTGTTTATGTAATTGTTACAAGGATATATTCATTCTTAAAAAAAAACATTTTTAGATCAGTTAGACATTTTGTCATTTCTGAAAGTTTTACTTCCATGAACCTTTCCTCCAGTTTCTTCCCTTTTCACTGCTTCAGAATATCATACAATGCCATTCTGGCAAAAAAACTCTACTATTTCTGAAGAATCAACGAGAAAAAATGACATATTGCAATAGTTTGACTGTTTCAACACCTAAGTTTGAATGAATAAAAATCAAAATAGTGGACGAGAGAGTTCTTAAGTTAAACAATTGTCATTAGCCTGAATTTCATTTCTGTAAAAGAAATATAGCTTGACATACCTGAGAGACAAAAAAAAAAAATTGGTATATCTCAAAATTTTGAGGTAATAAATATCTATAGGTATAAATACTATCTATATACACAATTAGATAAAGTGTATACCTTCCACTTCCATATTTAATAGTTTTCTTTTTTTTAATTTACCATAATAGCGAGAAAAAGTAATTTCGTACAAAACGAGCGCCCACTAACAAGAAGGTAGGTAGGTACATGAGTTTTGCACCTACCTACTTGTTGACTTTATATTTTTATCTTCATAAGAAGCATATCTTCTGTCTCACAGTCCTAAAGATCTATCAAAAGATCAATGTAAAAAAAATAAAACGTTGAAGTGATTGAACTGCTCTGTAAAATATTGTAAGATAATAATATAATATGTAGGCAATATCAACACTGCCATATCGTATTAACTTCCATTTTGATCTAAGGTTACATGACGACCTATCTGTCTATGTATAGGTACCTGACAGGGGTGTAGGTATTTATAGGTATGCAGGTACTCATAAAAAAATAAACACACAAAAAATGAATCAATATATGCTTAGAAAAACTAATTGAATTTATGGTGTACGTTACGTTTGATTTGAATTACAAACAAACAATTTCGACTACTTATTCAATACTAAAGGTATCAAAAAATCTAATCTTAAATTGTTAACAGTATTAACAGTATTAGAATACTGGAGTCAAAATATCCCAAGAGTATAAGTAGGTAGGTATTATTATTTTTTGAAAATGTAAAAAAATAAAAAGAAACGATATATTGTATTAATTGAAATTAGATACAAATAATAATATAATTTTAATGCGTAGGTATTATAATATAGTATATTATACTCTTTTCTACTATCTATAAAGGCAGAATTGAACGCCATATTTTCTTCCCTTGAAATACTACTCATACGTGTTCTTTAATTATATTGACTTATTTCATCCAATGGATTTTTTGAAATTGCTATACATAAATATAGATTCAGAATAATTTATAACGAGTGCATCAGCTCGATTAACATTACATATATTATCTATGAAATCGGCGTTGTGTTAGCCGTTTAAAAATTACTATAAACAAACTTATTATCATAGAATTATAAGGTATCATAGATTATCTTAGATTATCATACATAATCTAAGCTAATTATACATGAAGTTCTCAATTCTATAAAATTTATTTTGAATGTTTGGTACATATTTTAGAGAAAATATTTATCAACATCGGTATGTTTTTCTAGGTTCAATCACAACAAATGAGGCGAGAAGCACACTTGCTTGTGAGCGTATAATGTCTTATAACTAAAATACTTAATATTTATTAAAAATGGTAAGTAACGACATAAAACCAACGATAATGAATCATTGGAATCACCGGTGTGTTGAGCGGTACCAAAGTCTTATTACGAAATTATTTTTCTCGTTGAAAGAAACGAATAAAAAATATAATTTTGCTAGTTGATCACCATAATAAAAATAAAATACATAATAACAAATCTTTATTCGGTAAACGCTGTTCTAGGGCAGTGGTTCACAACCGGTTATCGAGGGAATAACGAATTTTGTATTCAATAAACTGACGCTTTTTTAATACGAAATACGAGTTTAATGGACACTTTCATAAAAACAAAAGATAGTATACGAATTGAATTACCATTTTTTTCAGATTTTTTTTAATTACTTTAATAATCATTTTTTTGTCTATCAATTACATATTTCGATTGTAATTTGTTTTTGGAATATTTAATTTTACTATCATATTCTAGGTTCCATACACGAATATCCCATATAACCATTTTCGGTCGCCGTTCCTACACAAAGTCGACACAAATGTGTAGACACGATGTATTCTAGTAACATATTCTGGTCGCAAAGTAGACACTGTTCCTACACTACGACCGAAAATGGGGAACAGTAGACACAGTAACATTTCGGTCACAATGTTCCGTAACCGTGTGTACACAATGTTACCACTTTGCGACTACTTTTAGCTCCGCCCCTCGTCGTTCACTAGTTAGTTTGACATCTTTTCGTGAGTGAAAAAATCTATGGATAAAATATTAAAAAACAATATAACCCCGCCATTACAGTTTGTCAATATAAGTACATATATATTATTAATATTGAATATCATGACATATTTAACTAGATTTTTAGTGGAAAAAGAAATTTACTGTGTAATTCGTTCAAATATGTTGAATTTAACCAACGCGCCATCATATTATCGTAATTTAAACAATAATATCGAAATGTACGAATTATTTTTATTCAATAAGTCATACATTTTTATAACTAAAATGTTTCTGTTTGATAGAATAATCAATTATAATTATAATAATATAGTTATATGAGTAAAAATAACCATAATATGGGTGAATAATGGGAAAAAATATTTTCATCTGACATTTACCAAATTTACAAAATGGATTCACATATTTTTCTCGTTTACAGTTATTCTCAAACTTTCAAAACAAAGGGCAGCATGCCCTTTTCATCATTTAAAAAAAAAGAGGGTTCATCGAAGCTTATATCGCTTATACCCAGAAGATATCCTCTTTTGGCCTGAATCGTAGAAGATATCCTCTTTTGGCCAAGAATAAAAAAAAACAGTGATCTCGAAGCACTGAGAAGAGATGACACTAGTGTGCCTTCCGGGAATTGGAGAAAAATAAAGTACAAAAATCAAAGCACACGGTGTTATATCATTTGTGTTAGGTATTTTTTTATGTGAAAAGAATTTTTTGTTTAGTTTTTCCGTTTCTATGAGCAAATTGTCTTGAAAATATTGATAATATTTTATTGTATTGAAAATAAAAATAAATGTTCAAAATATCGATGTTTAATTAACTAAATTATTTATATTAAAATAAATATTTTAAGCGAATTGTTGAATGTATAAAAAATATATATGAACAGTGTCCATCAATGCTCCATAGTGCCGGGAAGCGGCCGCGCGTCATAAGTCATAAGTCGCCAGTGCTGTGTTGCTACGCGTCATCGCTGCATATTTTTTATATAAAATTGTTTTTACATTGAGAACGTTTGAACACTACGAGACCTACGACTCAATAATAATAGGTTTATTTTCTTCACAAAAAGACTTAAAGGAAATCAAATATCTCCTATAAAGAATAATTAAAAAATATATAACTATTATATTAAAATAAAGTATGAAATAATATTCATGTTACCATGTTAAGTGTTCCGCTAATTTATATTTGTCAAATTAACAAAGAAATATTCCTGTTTAAGATAGACGATCATTTGCACATTTATTTATTTACACTGAAAGAAATTTTTTGTTGATAGTAACATAATTTCATGTTAATATCAACCAAATTATAGTGACTATCAAACATTTGGTTGATTTAACTAAATGATGTTTGGTTAACCTGTTTTAGTTGTCAACAATTAAACATGTTTATTAAATGATAACAAAATATAATATGTCTATTCACTACTAAATATTTGTTAAACTATAACAAAATTCTTTGTTATGTCAACCAAAAAACTTTGGTAGAAATTAGTCAAACATTCAAAAACACGTAGACAAATGTTTTGTTGAAAAGACCCACATAAACAAGCTGTTTAGTTAAAAACAACGTAACTGCTTAGACTCAAACAAAACAGTTGTGTAGCAGTTAGCCAAACCTTTAATAACAGGTAGATAAATGTTTTGTTGAAAAGACCCACATAAACAAGCTGTTCGGTTAAAAACAACCTATACTTCAAGCATATTTGATATATGACATGACTTCAAGCATATTTTATACTTCAAGCATATTTGATATATGACATGACATATAGATGAAAAAGCTTTCTATCACGCCAGAGAAAATCATGACACGACACGTCAGTAAGCAATACGATTAAATGAACTAAATTAATTAATTGTGAAATTATAAAAAGCTTATATGTATAACATAGTTTGAGAAGGTGAAAATGAAATATTTAAATAAGTATCTTAAAAATACTTAATTGGAATTGATTAACTTTTCTGTAAAAAGTCGACGAGAGACGGAATCATTTTGGTTGTTTACTCATAATGAATGCAATATTAATGACGATACGAGGCATGCCATCAAAACAGTTTGAGAATTTTTCTCTAAATTTAGCATTGTAATGTTCGCGCCTAGTGTGGTAACAATGTGGAAACAGTTACCACACATTGTGTGCAGATTTAAATATTCTGGTGACAATGTTTCCACACTGTTACCACACAGTTACTACACTTTTTCCAAAAGTGTACACTAGTCACAAACTAGTCGCAAACTAGTCACAAAGTGTATACAATGAAAGTGTACACAAATGTGTAGACTTTGTGTCTACACAGTGTCGACAAAAAGTTACCGAAAGTTTTTCGGTCGCAATGTGTAGTAACTGTTACCACACTTTTTAGTAACTGCGACTACTTGTGACTACTTTGAAAATTCTGCGACCGGAATTGGCTGTATGGGATGGAATATAATGTTTCATCATATTTTTATGTGAAATTGTTGTTTCAATCTAAACGGATAGTAAATAGTAATTAAGTTTACTTAAATACTTTGACAACACTCCTCGTGCAAGATTTTTCTTCTTTGTCAATGTTGAAACATTGCAATGCTGAACATTTTGTTTCTAAGTAGGTATACCTATTTTTTACTCATTTATATTCGAATATTCGAAGTTTTTTTGCAGTGATATTAGTTTGAAATATTTTCTTAGTACATAGGCATCTCATTTTAATTTATGTAAAAAATAGGAAAAATGACACAAACGCGCCTCACGACTTATCACTGTTTGAAATATGCAATAATTTTACGTACCCCTTACTTTGTACCCGTTATTTTTACCCTTTGTACCATAGAAACCCACGGATATTTGGTTAGTGGGATCTTGTGTACATTTATGTTGAAATCATAAAAAAAAATGTTGGAAATAAAAGATAAATAATAAAATAAACATACGTAACGCTCTATATAACCAGATAATGTCTAAAAAGGGCATATAACGTCAAATTTAGTTACTCAAAAATGGTTTATACGTGATTTCAACTATCGAAAACCTAATAGTTGTTGATTTTTTGCATTTTAAGAACAAACTTGACTTGAATTTAAAAAAAAAATATCAGGAGCATTCACTTTGATTTTATGCACTCTTTAAGCTCATAAAAGATTTATTTCATCTCGACACAAAGTTAAAGGATATTTTTGAAATATTTTTTAGGGGAATTTATGCTGAATTTCAAAATTGTATGACGAACATTCACTATAGAGAAACGTTGAAAATACTTATATAAATGGTATTTTTTAGAAAAACATTGTTTAACATTTAAGAAATTTTATTTCAAATCGTCTACTATCGAAAGCGCTCCGTTCCTTCATAATCACATAAATTATATTTGATTTGAATAAATATTTATAAACAACAACATTAATTTTGAAGGATTTCAGAAATTTTAATTGTCTTTTACATACCGACGATCAAATATTTCAATGTGTATCCTCAATGAGTATATGAAAACCATACGTTTATCCGAAGATGAATGGTAAATGTACCGATGGTGTTAAGAGGATAATGATAATGGTCGAAGATTTCCACTTAAAAGTAAATCGAAGAGTTGTATTGTAGTGAGGTCACGCACGATGTAGGCATAGTCATTACATCCATCTTGATTCATACTACATGAACTGATATCAAACGCAGAGTAGGTGCTCAGGATTCATGATCAATTTAATACTAAAGCTCCAAACGGCACAGAGTGCAAAAGTATTGAAATTGTATATCAACAACTGCATAGCTTTATATGTTGAGAAGTTTTTAGTTGCGCAGTGCCATCCGATGTCTTCGATGATCTGATGTAACATGGGACTCATTTTGTACACCCAGTTTGTAATGATGGTCATTACAGAACATTGCATATCCAATGTGGTAGCTTCTTGTTTTTTTACAAGTGAAATTTTCTTCGGTTGCACATGTGTTTCATTTCAAGACATCCTTTTAAATCGATAGTTTATAAACTTAACTATGTATCTTTAGTTTTAACTTAAAGATACATACTATGCAAAGAGATAAATAACGAATGAAGTACAATCATAATTTGTACATTTGATCTTCATTTTAATTTACTTCGAATTTCTTTCATATTACGTATTTAATCATTCCTTTTCGATAGCATAAACTAAAGATACTAACGAGTCGCTTTTCTCTATTTTATAGTGTTGTCAAAAATGTATAGGTACTATGAATATGAATTGCAAGTCTGGTACCTATATAAGACGTTGAACACTTTAATTTAACGTTTGACATAACATTAAAGACGTTTAAACCTACCTATAAGTAAGAGCTCTGAAACTTCCAGGATTTGTGTGTTTCTGATAACAATGCATGTTAAAAAGTTTCCATCAAACTCTTCAAATTTCTTCAGCGATAGTAATTCTTTGCCATATTATCCAATTGTAATGAGTCTCTTTTTAATGGGAAGAAAGTGCTTCGAGTTATGATGATAGGACTCATGAGAATAAATCATCAAACTCTTCAATTACCAAGGGCGTCTGCAATCTGTATAACACGTATTATTGTATAGACGAATTGTATGAAAAATAATATTACTACATACACACATTCCATCACGTCATGTCCCTCATGGGGTAGGCAAATAGAAACGAACGCCACATTTTTTCTATAGACACATATTCATTTAATGTCGTTTTATATATGAAGGATTATTATATTTCATTGTGTTCTCAAATGGAATTCTGAAAAATAGAGACGTTAGAATAAATAATTAAAGAATAGCGTTTATGAGACGATTCATGGGCGTGAATGAAGCTAGAACTGTATTTCAAGAGAGAGGAGTCTGGCAATCGGTTTTCTCTGCCTACCTCAAAAAGGGAAATGGCGTGATGGTATGGTACCTACTACTGGTGGTAATAGTTTTGTTTTTTTAGAGAATTTCGAAATAACTTTACCTACGATGTACGATTAGTTTTATCAAATGCATAATTGATTTAATTGAAATGTCAACATTATTATTTCCAGAAAATTCGTGTTTTATTTAAAACCAAATATTCATTTCCTTCTTCTTCTTCCTCTCTTTATAGGCCTGTTTATTTCCTGCGTCAGCTTCTCTCTTGTGACGTGGACTGTCAGCTGTCTTTCATCTCTTGGGAAGACGTCCTGGAGGTCAGTTTTCTTGGGGAACATTATACCTGGCCACTTTGACGGTTCTTGAGTCTGTCATTCTTGATACGTGTTGGTTCCAGAACCTTCTTCTCTGTCGACCCCATCTAACGATATCCTCACCTTCGCACATTCTTCGGATATCTGTGTTTTGTACTCTATCACAAAGGGATGCTTCTGAGTACCTTCATTTCGCTTATTCGAAGGAGGTTTTTGGTACGGACTGTCCGTCTGCTCTGGATTCTATTCCGTAAGTTATTATGGGACATAATGTAATCATAAAGTGACCATAAAATGTCAAAAAACGTCGAAGCTTAATAAAACTTATCAATAAATTCAATTTCATATTTGATTATTTTTTGATTATGCTATTCAACAATGGATATTCTTCTTCATATTCAGCCTATTCCCGTCCACTCCTGAAGGCTTCCTTCATTCGACTCCAGGTCGTTCTGTCCTCTGTAATTTGCATCCAGGATGCAATTAATAATATCCATCCAGGTCCTGGATGGATAATATTAATTGTGGTGAAATATGAAGCCTTTTGCTGATTTATTGCCGTATATTATTTCTTCAAAACTTATAAGTTAGTAATATATTGTTTTTATGAATGTTCCTACCAAATATTTTGTATGGCTAAGAATATAACACTATCAATAATTGATAATCTTATCGTATTATTACTAAACATAAAATAATAAATTGCCTATAAAACAAGTGAGATTAGTTAATTTTCTATTATATATTATTTTGTTATAAATCTTATCAAATATCCGTTGAATGTTTGTTCACACATCCTTTTGCCTTAGAAACCACTATTATTACAACAGAGTTGAATCAGTTGATGAACTTTGTGATAAAATGAAAATTATTTAGTTCAAATCTCTCACCGACTCGATGGAGCGACCTTGTCAAGTCCGCTACAGGATTTTCGATCACTGAAGCCCTTCGGTCTGCCCCAGACCATCCTCCTTAAAGGCGGATCATTCGTCGGGTGACTGAGAGTAGCTGCCATCCTCGAGAAGAAGAAGGATATCAAATCGAGAAGTCGAGGATTCGAATCTCACCTCGACCGATTTCAACCACATACATAAATATTTATGCTTGAAATAGGCTTTTTAGGGGCATATAAACCTAAACATTCCAATTTGTAATCAAATTCCTTAAATATGTTAAGGAATTCGACAATTTTAAAATTCAGTATACATTTTTCCAAAATATTATTAAAATTATTCTTTTTCACAGCATTTTTTAAAATTATTCCACAACTCTGTATCGTGGAGAAATAAATCTTATTGTGGTTGATGCTGATAAAACTCTCCGAGATCGTGTTCACAATGTTCAAATAAGGAAAACATGTGAAATAGAGGACATCGTTCGGTGGAGTAGATCCAGAAGAAGGCATTGGAGGGACCACGTAGCCAGGATGGACAGTGATAGACTTGTATATATAGCGGCGAATGAAATCCCTTCTAGTCGCCGCCAACCCAGAAGACCACCCAAGAGATGGAAGGTTAGCTGGACATTGTCATCCCAGGAGGCATGTTTCTGAAGAACAGACCAACTAGGTCTACTAAACGAAGAAGAAGATGTGCTTAATGAGTATATTTTTTCATTTTACGTCAGGCAGGTCAAGCTTGTTCTTAAAATGCAAAAAATTAACAAGTTTTGGTTTCCGATAGTTGAAATCACGTACCTACCTATAAACTCTTATTAACGCACGCGATAGTTACCTTTCCTAACTACGTAACTTCATAGTGCATTAGGCGGGTTTAATATAATATATCATGTTTTCAGTCAATAGAATCAGCGTTGTATGCGCCAAAAACACAATGATATTTTCATTACAACGAAAGACAGAATATAACCATTACCCGTTGGGGTCGTCCATGAAATGGATGGCACCATTATGTGAACGACGTTGTGAAAGAGGGAAATGTAGGAATATTGAACGACAGACAAATCTGTATGTAAGACGATGCATGAATATCGATGATGCGAAGGATGATGGTATATCATGATATAGTAATGTGGCGTTCGGTTATCTCTGCCTACGCCGTGAGGGACATGGCGTCATATTATGTATATTAGCGAATATTTTAAATTTTGTGTTTTATTTTTATTGAATCTAACAAAAATGTAGTAATTATAACATGTAAGTATTATACAATATAATGAATAAATAGACTATTATAGTACCTACCTAATTTATTTTAAAATGATGATGATATAATTGACGTAAGTAAAAAATATTTCTTTAAATAAAAGCATACGAAAGTAATGTCCACATCTTCAATGAGTCAATAATACCTATAGAATTTCATTGCTTTTAATGTTTAAAATGTATATTTTTTTATTATTAAATAAAAGTAAACAAGCGTACAAAAACATAACAAAAATAATGAATCATTCATTAAAGAGTTGATTTATTAAAAAATAAATTATGTTCCCCGTTTGTTTTATCCCCGTAAAACAAAAAATTATATTCACTAAAAAATGTTTAATTAGTTTGACTCTGTATACATATTGTGGTACGCTGGTACCGACATTTAATCCTAAAAGAAGGTATTTCAAGTAAAAATTGTGGCTGAATTGGAAATAACGCACGAATACTAAGAAATATTCACACAATAGATTATAAATTTTCTTATCATTTGTTCTAAATAAAGATAATTATAACAAATATTTATCACTTATTTATTTATTTTTCGATAGGGCATAAATAAATGGAAAAATAAATTTCATTTTTATAGTTAGTTATACAACATAAGCAACGTGAAAAATATCTAGTAAAATCGATACAAGAGCATCAAGTAGGTACCAACCTGGGGGGCAAGTCTGGACAACCGTCGAAATCAAAACCCTCCATGTTTACCCATATCATGGATATAATTATCATATGGAGTTCTTTAATATCCTAGCATAGTATAGAACTCCATATGATAATTATATCCTTGATATGGGTAAACATGGAGGGTTTTGATTTCGACGGTCAACCAGACTTGCCCCCCAGATCATTTGATTCTAATGAATATAGTTTAAATATAGTAATATCTTAAAACTAATCTCATTTAAATAAATATAGTTGGGTACCCACACAAGTGAAATTGCTAAATTATATGATTTATAAAACGCCAAAAAGAATTTATCAAGATAGGAAGGTATAATAAGGAATAGGAAGGTTTAGATGGGTGGTGGCAAAGCGGTTAACGCGCCGGGTTAGTAATCCAATGGTCGCGAGTTCAAATCCTGCCATGACCGATTTCGTTCACCTACACCACAACCTTAATTTAGGGAATATATGAGGATGTATATATTACTACAAGGACTTATTCATTTTTTTAAAATAATAATAAATATTATAATCGATAGTATTGCTGTCGACTGCGGGTATAATATTTGGTAGGACCGCTGTCAGTCTGCTGTTTCATATAATATAATTATCGGTATTTTGTATATAATATGTGTATGTATGTTTTACATCTAAGTTGTCTTCTTTATATTCTTTTGTAGGTACTTGTTTCTTGCCTTAACACTTTGCTTTATTTTCTTTTTTATAAATATCTAAATGTAATTAAAAAAATAATTTTGACTTTTTTTAAATTGGTATACCCACAGACAGGCTGTGCCTTGTGGGATTTTTGTGTAAACGGGTGATTTATTGTGATTGACATTATGTCAATGTATATTGTATGTTAACCGTGTACCAAATCTTAAATAGATAAATGTTTAGTTTTCGAGTAAAAATACGTAGTCTAAAAATTTTAAAAATAGGTATACGACAGTTTGAATTAATACGGTTTCGGATCGCTTTGTGCTTTTTTGTTTGTATTGTACGTAAAATTCGAAGTGATTCCAGAGGTAAAGAAAGATAATCTTTGTAGTGATAATTTGACACTTCATAGAATCTATCAATGTATTGATTTAAAAATAGGATGGATGTGTTGTTAATCTATCCAAATGATAATGGGTATTGCCTCACACGATGATAGGATGTCGGCAAAGTAATTTTAAAAGTAAAATTATTATACGACCATAAAAATCTATGCTATTTATTGAAAGTTAATACACCTGCAAGGAAATATTAGTGAATAAACATGATGATTGCCGAGACCCGTTATTACCCGAGGGAAGACAAATGACTTCAGACCTAAATAATATACCATCACTTTACATTTGCCGACAAGGAGTGTGATACGATTTTGAGATTTTTTGAAACTATGGGGGAAAAAACGTGTATTTTCAATTAAAATTAAGGAAATATGAATAGTAATAGTTATTACTCATCTTAAGATACGGATATATCACAATACTATTGATTAATTAAAATTATAATACACTGCTTAAAAATTTACCTAATGGAAAACTTTAACTTAATATATTAATATATTTTGAATGCATTTAATAATACAATGAGTAATTTTAGCAACAAGTTTATTTAAACCTATGTTTCAATCTAAATTAGCAAGTATAAATTTTATAATAAATGCCTAAGCTCCTAGAATATAATAATTATTGTCCGTAAATTTGCCGTGTCTAGCAAAAACGCTTAGGCTGTGTTTTTCGAACAAAGATTAAAGTAGTAGGTAGTATAGTTAAAATACTTTGATTTCACAAAATTATTTAATACTTTGTTTCATTGAAAACTAATGCCATCAAACAACGCAATTTCGAACAATTTCATGAAATCTAAGTACTATACTATTTCTGATACTTTTGTTGAAACAACATTCGGTTTGAATACATTTATAACTAAATAGGAATTAAAATAAAAAATGTTATAAGTATGGATAGCAAATTATAGCAATATTGTGAATTTGAAGTAAAATATCAAGAATATATTTAAAATTAAAAATAAATATACCTATTGAGATCAGAGCCGTACACTATAAAGGTCAAGTTTTTCATTGAGAAATGCTAGTCAATGAAAAATATTATTCATTGAAAAATTGATGTCGGATTATAGTGTATATTATCTTACTATCGCTGTATAGAATCGAATTCTTAACCCCAATAAAATAGCCTATGCAGGAAAGTAGCCAGCGAAGGGAGGGGTACTGTATGTTAAGAAGAGAAAAAGGGTTGACCACAAACCACAAGGCTGCCAGCTTTAGCTACTGAGGAAATTACAATCGGTGTTAAGAAAAAAATCTCCGTTGAAGCCTTAGTACTCCGGTGCAACACAGTCAATTGTGAGAAACAGGATTTGAGCTCCGGAGGACCCCGTGTTTATTCATCGAAATATAATTCGAATATTGCTATGGATTCTGTATTATCATCACTTTGGACATAGGTACATACCTTACTGAACCACGAAGGTTTTCTTTAACTTGGGATATAAATATTCAGTCCAATCGTAGGAATCTTATCTTTTATTTCATGAACGAATCAGGTATTCGAAATCAATTTATACGACAAAATCATATTTGATGGAGTTCATTCATAATGTTTGAACAATTTTGATTTACAGTGAGATAGATATATGAGTAGGTACCCACGTCTACAATATGTTTCCAATGTAACACATCAGGAACGTTCCTAGCTTACTGGAGAGATAATTTGCACTTGGGTGGGTAGATAGGTAGGTACAGATTACACACGCACTTTATTGCTGTGATCTATTTTCTTTATATTTTTTACAGATTTTGTTTTACATGGAAAAGTTTTTACTTTTAAACATATTTTTACCATTATTGAGGACAGGGTCAGCTGGAGTAGGATTCTCCAGGAGGCCAGGGCCAACACAGGGGTGTAGCGCCAATGACGATGTTGATGATTGTTTTACATGTTTGTAAAATGAAAAAATAATCCATTATTTACATGGAAATGTTTATATTAGGTGGTCTGTAAGTCTATATTAAAATATGTATATTTTTAACGATAATTTCGTAAATATTAAACTCACACATGTTTTTAAAATAAAATGGTTAGAAACGAAAAAAAATACGAAGAAAATGGATTATTTTCTGAAAACGCACAAAAATTTTAATGAAATGTCCAATAGATAAAGTAAATTAAAATGACAAAAGAACATCACAAGTGCATTTTTTAATTTATATACTTTAAAGTGACAGTTCTGGTGAACACATTTTTGTTTTTTATTGATTTTGATATTCACTAAAATTTTAATTCATCTTGAACCCAATATATTACACTGGGTTATTATATTTCTGGGTTTTAATTCTCTGTAACATTTGAACATAAAAACTTTTTAATTCGATGGAATGAGAAATTTCATATGTTATGTGAATAAAACATAAAAGGTATGTTTATGAATATTATTTTTATAACACACTGGGTAATGAATATATAATAACAAGATTATTTAAGCAATTAAATATATGTGATTACGTACACAGTGATAATGGAAAGCAAGGAAACAAAATACAATGAAATTAGTCACAGTGTGCGGTGAACCTCCTTTGTAATCTCGATGGGCGTTATAATCGAGTGCGAAGAGATTCAAAATTCTTCAGGTTGTGATGAAGCTCATTCAGACGGAGATACTTTGGCGCCCGAGATGCAGATCTTCATCAGTCTCCACTACTTTCAAGACCTCATCAGGAAAATGAGACGTTATCCAGACTCGTTGTCGCCCGATGCAAATTGCAACTCGTTTATGAACATTTAATGTGTGTTTTGGTTGAAAGATGCTTCGACATTGTGCCATCCGTCTCGTTCTTTATTGAGGTTTATGCCGCGATCAGAAGGAGACGCTACTTTTGTACATTTTGTATAACTTTTCTTGATCTTTGCGCATTATACATTATCTTCAGATGAGAGGTATTGAGTTCGTGTCTCACAGTAATGGAGATTCGCTACTGACTGTCACTAATTATGTGTAAACAATTGCTTCCTAATAGGAACTTATGACGTAGGAATAATCAATTACTTAACAATTATTATAATGATTTTCTTGAAAATTTAGAATAAATATTTAATCAACTTGTAGCGGCGTGCAGATCCAAAGTAACAATTCATATCAGCTTGTCATATGACATTCTTTTGTAAATAAAAAATATTTTAAATAATGGTCTAATATTTAACACTGAAGTAATATATTATGTACAATGTATATATATCTAAAGTAATAAAGCAATCAAAATGTTAGTGTTTGTGTGTGTGTGTGTGTGTGTGTGTGTGTGTGTGTGTATGTGTGTGTGTATGTGTGTGTGTGTGTGTGTGTGTGTGTGTGTGTGTGTGTGTGTGTGTGTTTGTCTCACGCCTTCTGAAAAACCAAGAGCATCTAAAAATCTAATTTATGTGCGAACGTGTACCTGTATACCTGATGCAGTGTCACGCTAAAAATAATGCGATAAAAATGCTGAATTTTAAAAATATTTCAATAATTATTTTTTTCATACAAAATTTTCCAAGTCGTATCTGTCAAAAAAGTGTACATTTTGCACGCAAATATCTGTTAGTTTAAAAGTTAGAAGTAGGTATTTACACAAAAAAAATATATTTTGAAGTATAACTTAGCGTTTAAGTGAAAAACATGGTGAATATTTGGTATAATTATAATGTTTAACTTATTTTTAAAGTAAGCCTTTTGTACATAAACGCCGCCATTTTAATATCTTTTCATACAATATTTCATTTTCCCACCGAATGAATATGTTCTTGAAAATAATAAACCTTTGAAATAAATGTAATTATGAAATAATAAAATGAAACACAAGACATTACGGCAAGTTTTAAGACATATATTGTAAAAATGTGTTATTTATTAGTAAAGATATAGGCGTAATAAAATTGCATAATTTGTTAATAATATTTGATTTTTCTGACAATTTTCATTTTTATGGCATCGAACAAACCAATGTAGGTACCTACATATTCAAAAAATGTATCCGAACCATTCGATATTACTTACGTGTTCGAATCGTTTCCATGGCTACAGAAAGAATGTGATATTCAAATAAAATTTGTTAGGAATCGAATTTATTTAGAAGGTTGTTGTAGGTAGGTACCTACCTAATACTATTTACTTACAAATCAACAATAATATACCTATACTGATTTCCTATAGGAAAATTATTTTATTTATTTATTTACCAACCGTTTGTCCGATTATAATGAAACTTTGGTGAATTGTCGAGCGTATGCCCAGGATGGTTTTTGGATTTAAACTTTTTTCTTATTCTTCTTCTTCTTCGTGTATTTGGTCGTTTTACCTATGAAGGGGGAGTATCCTGGGAAATGAAGGTCCGACTGTCCCTCCATCTCTTCACAGGTCTTCCAGGACGGGTTCTGCATATAAACTTTTTTCTTCTTTTTCTTCAACGTGTACATGGTCATCTTACCTATGAAGATGAACTATCCTGGGAGATGAAGGTCCAATTTTCCTTCCATCTCTTCGCAGGTTTCTGGATTTAAACTTTTTTCTTCTTCTTCTTCATCGTCTATTTGGTCATTTTACCTTTGAAGGTGGACTAACCTGGGAGAAGAATGTCCAATTTTCCTTCCATCTCTTCGCAGGTATCTGGATTTAAACTTATTTCTTCTTCTTCTTCTTCTTCTTCATCGTGTATTTTTGGTCATTTTACCTATGAAGTTGGAGAATCCTGGGAGAAGAAGGTCCAACTGTCCTTCCATCTCTTCGCAGGTATCTGGGTTTAAACTTTTTTCTTCTTCTTCGTGTATTTAGTCATTTTACCTATTAAGAAGAGCATCCTGGGAAAAGAAGGATCTTTCATCTCTTCGCGGTTCTTCCAGGATGGTTTCTGGATTTAAACTTTTCTTAACCGACTGATGGGACGGGATGCAATGAAGGGAAGGGAGGCACTAAAGGGCCTGAAGGGACGGGAGGTATAAAACTGCCTGAAGGGACGGAAGGTACTGAAGGGCCTGATGGGAAGGGACGTAATGAGGGATTAAAGGGACGGGAGGTACTGAAGGGCCTGAAGCGGCGGGTCCTGGAGTCTAATTCTTTTTCTTCTTAATTTTATGTAGACCTTTAGGGCAGTTTTTATACAAACTATTTCCTATTGTCTAATTCATCTTCTTCTTCTTTCATGTATACATATGGGTCATTTTTTTATAAAAATTATTTCCTTTAGTCTAATTATTATTCTTCTTCATTTAAGTACGTAGACTTTTGGGAGAGTTTTAATACAAACTATTTCCAATAGTCTTATTCATTTTCTTTTATGTAGACCTTTTGGTCAGTATTTATACAAACTATTTCCAATAGTCTAAATATTCTTCTTCTTCTTTTTTGTAGACCTTTGGGTGAGCTTTTATACAATCTATTTCCAATAGTCTAATTCTTCTATTAGGTATATGTTTTTTTACTTATTTTATGTAGACCATTGGAATAGTTTTTTATACAAACTATTTCTTATAGTCTTATATTATTTTTCTCTTTTTTATTTAGTCTTTTGGGTTAGTTTTAAGTCTAATAGTCTATTGTGCAGAAATATTATTAACGATATGCACACTTGATGAAAATACATATGAAATGAATGGGATATGGGATGTGACGATATAACCTGCACTAGAATCTTTTCAATACTTTTGTTTAATTAAATTTAAACCATTTATATCATCCTATTTTGAATAATTTTCAACACCTAATATTTAAAGAATGGGGGTTGTGGCCATTACTGAACTATTCACAACATTTATATTCAAATTAAAAACTATTTACTATAGTTCAAGTCTTCTTCTTCTTCGTTAATGAAGACTTTCAGTCAAATTGAGCAAAAATATAATGCACACTCGATGAAAAAATATAAAAACGAATGGGATGTGACCAATACTAGATCTTTTCAGTACCTACGTTTGTTTTATCAAATTTTAACCACATCCCAACATCCAAAATTACTAAATTTTCAATAGGTACACATTACAATTTGTTTTCGATGATAATATTTAAAAATGGGGGTTGTGGCCAAACCAATCTCTTTACAACGTTGATAAACAGTCATATTTAAAACCATTACGCATAGTCCATGCGAGCAGAAATTGTATAAATATTATACTTCATTCACACTTTATAGCAATATATAAAAAAGAATGGGTTGTGGCCATCACTTGAACATTTTACAATACTTAAACTCAATCAAATTTCAAACCACTTTTCATAGTCTGATATTGCAAAATAATTGGGTGACAATATTATAAAAACGATTGCTTTTTCTTTCACAATTTTACATTCTTGGCCAACGGCGGGACATAAAAGCTAGTTTCAAATAAAAGTATAACACTTCGAAAATGTCAGTGAAGTGTAAGCATAACTCAAGTTCAAAAAAAAAGTTAAGATTATGTTTTCGTATTGAATTTCAGAGATGATATCTAAGATGATGAATACGACACTGAATTTATTAATGTGTAAGAGACAATATCAAATACCAATTTACTTATAATCGGCTATCAGTAATAACTAATTATGAAAATAATGTGTGTGTGTGTGCGGCGTCAGGAAAATGAGACAAAATATACGGCGTGTTCATTTTACTTCATCGATTATAGACTAAAGTACTCATTCGATTCTATTTAAATTTTGCAAATTTGTATATCTAATACTCACTTAGACCCCATTAGATTTTGAAGGATATCTGAATAGTGCTTCTCAATCTTTTTAACTGTCAAATATTTCAAATTTATCCGAAGGAAACTCAAACTTATAATTTGAAATTTTTATTTTCAAATTGGTAAAAAGGCACACCACTTTCATAAAATGGCATTGAAGAGTTAACAAGTTTTCATAATAAAATAATTTAAGAAACTCATTTCATGAAAATGCTAAATGTTTTCCATACAAAATTTGAATATTTTATAGAATGACTTGTTAGTGGGGAGTTTAGCGTTGGCCACAACCCACTCGTTTTTGATGTAATTGCTCGTTCACGTATTTGTTTTATGGATAGTTGCTGGTAAACATTGGTAGTTATTTTTCTGATTGTCGCTGATAAATGTATTTCTTTTTTTGTAATTGCTCGCTCACGTATTCGTTTTGTTAATAGTTACTAGTAAACGTATTTGTTTTGCAGATTGTCGCTGTTAAATGTTTTTGTTTTGTTTGTAATTGCTCGTTTACATATTTGTTTTATTTGAAGTTATTAGTAAAAGTACCTATTTGTTTTGCTGATAAATGTATTTGCTTGTTTGTAATTGCTCGTTCACATATTTGTTTTATTGGTAATTACTAGTAAACGTACCTATTTGTTTTGCTGATAAATGTCTTTGTTTGTAATTGCTCGTTTACATATTTGTTTTATTGGTAATTACTAGTAAACGTACCTATTTATTTTTCTGATTTTTGCTGATAAATGTATTTGTTTGTTTGTAATTGCTCGTTCACGTATTTGTTTGTTGGTAGTCGCTGGTAAACTTATAGGTATATGTAGTGTTGATTATTAATTGTTGATAGGTAAACTTATTTGGTTTTGTTTGTTATAAAAATTATAAATGTCTATCTGGGAGAAATACTTAGTTTTAATTTTATCTTTACGGTTGTAAATTTTTACCTTATTATTTACATTAAACGAAAAATTTGAATCGGAAACAATTAAAGATGACGTTCAATAATGATTGAAGAGGATAAACAGGTGAACGAGGAGGAAATGGCAACAGTATTGACCTACGTAACAGTTTTGAACGAGTTGTGATGTGGAAAATAATTATGATAGGTATCGAAAAGAATTGTTCAGGAGCAATGCAACCAAGATTGATTAATAAATTAAAAAATAAAATAGTTAAAAATAAATAGTAAAATATTATTAAAATAGTTATGTACTGTGGATTTTCTAGATTCGGCTGTAACGATATTCATAGATTAACTGCAGCAAGATATGAAAAGGCTATTTTTTCATAATTGATGTATAATGCCTCATACTCGGATAAAAATAGGTATTTGAAATTTTGTTGAAATATTGAATTTTTCAGGACACAATATATATCAACGGATGAAAAGGTTAACAGAAAAGTAAAAAAGTTTTTCGGCTAAACTCTTTTTGGAGACATTGATAAGATTTGTGTAGACAAAGTAGGTACGTTGTATCTGTCAAAAAAAATAAAACAATCTGGATAATTTATGTTCATTCATTCATGCTATCACGGCATATCCCGCAACCTGGGGTAACCAGCGACAGGTCTGAGGGTGTGCAATGCTTATTTTTAGTAATTACGACACATGGGTGTATTCCCACACACCAGTCTTGTTTCAACATTCAGAATGGGAGAACTTCATTGATCCTCTTGCATTTATGATTACCCGGCTCTTATGGAACACCCGTATACAATGATAACAGAAAAGACTGGAAGCACTATTTAAAGCCGGTGCTTCACAGCAAAGAAGTTCAAAATGTCTAAAATTGTACAAAGGCACCATCATATAAATATTAGATACACGAATGAATAAAAATTTTATTCCGTAATTAAATTGTTACGAGATGATTTGCCCAAATAAATTGCAATGTTGAAACAGTTATCAATTTATTCACTGTCGTCAAAAATGAATCACGGTAAAATCCAAATCTTGAATATTTTGATCAAGTCATATCTGACTAATGATAACTTGGCCTTGTAATAAAAATAAATAATTTATAAAGATCAATAGTGAAAACCCATGCAATTATATTTATGACACACAATTTCTCAATATATTTCAAAATATTTTATAATAAAAAAAATGTTTTTAAACTTTATTTTGAAAATAAGATATCACAAATGTCATGACATTTCAGATAGGTTAATTTTTCATAATATTGATTTGATTCCGTTATTTTATAATTAAATCAGTTATCGTTACTTTATTCTCTTTACGAATAAATTGATGACAAAATTATTGAAATGGAGTGGGTATAATACGTTTTATTAATTTTTGAGATTTTTTGATACATTTTTTCAATAAAAAAAAATTAATATGTTTTTTGAACAAACGTAACCTCATGTTATTTCGTTGTAAATAAATCCAAAACTAATTTGAAATCAAACCGAATAAGTTGGTAGGTATGTAATAATCACTACTTCCTTGAATCTAATTAATTCATTCAAGATTACTGCGCACGGAAAGAAAAATAAAATTTTATATCTTGAAAAATTAAAACACATATCAACATAACAACACGTATCCGCAATATCGCTGGAGTATATCGGCAATGACGCACTCCCAATTCCATCAAATCATTTGCAAGTTTTAATTTTGAATTACTTGTTTTGTCTCATTTATTTTTTTGTATTTATATATTTTGAATTCCAATTTCCTATACAAGTCTTTAATTTCAAACTCAATCTACTATTAACATAATTATTTTTTAATTTTATTTTTATATAACGCTTAATGTATGATGAGGGAACTATTTTGGAAAAATAGATCACATTTATTCTTTTGTAATTAGCAAATTGCTGTATGTTTCCCCTAAAAATAATTAAATAAATTTTGCATTGTTTTATAATAACTATACAAATGTAATTCGTTAACATAAATAATTTTCTTTACATTGATAGAATGACCCAACAATTTCGACGAGTCTATTTTCAATCAATCCCTGTATGGTCACTTAGCTTTCTTATTTGTTTTCGATTCACTCGAAATAATCTAAGATAATTATGACATATATAAATAACAACATCCGGCTACTATTCGGAATAATAAATCCAATTATTATTTAGGATTTTTATTGCTAGATTATTCTTCAAAAAAAGCACCGATATTAGGCATAATATGGGTACGTTATATCATAGGTATATTACTGATATAGCAGGTTATCCTAGCTTTACAAATTGATAGAAGATTTGGTCATATTATACCTAAACATTATACATATATCGTTACATACATACATACATATCGTTACAATCATAAATCCGTACTAGAACGATGTCCCATCTACGAAGGTTTAAATGAAAATGTATTTTTTGTTTATTATTCCATACTTTATTATTGAATTGTTTGGGTGTATACTTTAATTTTATATAATTATTCAAATGACAATTATATAAAAAAACATTTATTTATTATTATTTCTAATTTCTCGACTGCTATTACGTGATGGAATTCCATTATCAATATTATAAAATTACTTAAAAAAATAAGTAAAAACACATTTTTTTTTAACTTTATTCCACCAATTTAAAGTGTTGACCACTGACGCGTTTCGCTCAAAGAGCATCTACTTAATGGTTCATTTTACTGAACCATTCAGTAGATGCTCTTTGAGTGAACACTTTAAATTAGTGGAATAAAGTTAAAAAATTGTGTTTTTACTTATTTTTTTAAGTAATTTTATAATATTTAGTTATTAGTTCATTTTCTTTCAATTTTAAATATAAAACGATTAGGTTGTGGCCAACGCTTAACTCCTCACTAACAAGTCATTCTATAAAGTATTCAAATTTTGTATGGAAAATATTCAGCATTTTTATGAAATGAGTTTGTTAATGTAGTCAAAGCGAGTATTAGATATACAAATTTGCAAAATTTGAAAATAATCGAATGAGTACCTTGGTTTATAATCGATAAATTAAAATAAACATGCCGTACATAGCACAGAGCACATAGCACACACACAGATACATTGTGATGAAACTTTCAGAATACAATCTCAGCATGATACTAGTTGATAATCTGCAATAAAAAAATAAACCTTAAAAATTGCGAAATCATAACATCCCCTTGGGTTAGTGAGGAGTAAAAATACTCTTAGGATGGTCAGAAGTTCCAGTTACAAAAATCGTAGAAATAATGTAATTTGTTAGATATGATATAAGTGTATGGAAAGGAAGAAGGTCTATTATAAAATAATGAATAAAAAATAATGAACACTTCCTTACACCCTGAGCAAGTGGCGAGTTTATTAGCTATGGCAATTTCTTCCAACTAACCAGTGTTTCCAGCCCAGAGAAGCAATATTTGCATGAGAAATAAATTTAAATAAATTTCTCCTCTGCTGGGAATCGAACCCAGGACGCCCGGACAGAAACCGAACGGCTTACCAACTGTCCCACAGCGATCGGCATTGTCATTCTAGTATTTTAGTATTTCATACATACTCGTGTAATTTTATTAATACCCGAATTAATCTCGTGCCAAATTATTAGACTATAGGTACTAGATTTCATAACTAACTTTCCTCTATAACTGAGTTATAGTTATCTACGTACATGTTTCTTATACAGTGTAAATATTTAATTCGTTATTTAAGAAAATATTGTTATAAGAAAATACATGGTGTTGATCGATCGATCGCTCACGATGCGATGTTGAGTATAGTTGATTGTTGCTACCAAATGTGTTGTGGCTAACAGTGGCTGATGAATCCAATTGGTCAATTATCGGACCAATAACCTCTGACGGACGATCAAAAAGTGTTATTCTTTTATAATATAACATTTGTTTGTTACTCGGAAACAAATGGTGTTACATTGACTTGGATGATGGAATATAACCGATTTACTGAGGTAATTGGATCTATCCAATACAGTATTTGGTTATTGATTTCTTTTTTATTCGTAATGCGTAATGGTTTCCTCTGATCAGTGTAAAGGGTAAAGAATTCACGCAAAAAGCAATACAATAAGTTATAATGATTAATTATATTAAATTACTCAAAATAAAATAAAATGCTAAATGAAATAAATGAGGCATCCAAAGCTGTTGGACAATTTTTAGCAACGAACTTTGCAGGTATTATAATAACAAAGTTGCTTCATGGCTCAGTTGGTTAGGTATCTGACTGCTGATCCAAAGGTCCCGGGTTCGATTTCCGGTTCTGTGAGACGATTAATATCGTAAGTCTCCAGAACGTGGCAACTTGTTATTGGGTGCGTATTAAATTAATATTTGACATAGTACCTGCTAGTTGCCCGAGAAGCAATATTAAATAAATAAATAAATTATTAGCAGTAAATCATTTATTTTTAACAACTACAATTTTTGAGTGTACAAGTGCCTAGAAAGCATGAATTAATTATATTATTAGTACTACAGTGTGGTATATGAAATCATTTTGAGATTCTGCTTGTTGTGCCTGGTACATGAAATTGTATGTTACTTATTATTTTGGAAGCATTATTATAGAACAAAAGTTGATCAATAGATAAAATAATTTGATAATGTATGTATAATATGATTGATTATAGCGAGATATCATTCACCGGGGTTCAATATTTTCTTTGCTTTAACCATTAGTTAAAACAATTATAAGATGGATAACCGGTAGCTATTTCCTACGAATGGATTTAATGTGTCTAGATCATTGGATCACATTGTTTTTTGACTTCTCTCTGCGGTTTTCATCACGATTGTGAATCAAATACAGGTTACATCATTTGAATCATATCTGGCGGCTATCGGAGTCGAACCGAGCACTGGAGAAAAAAATCTAACTACCTGAAATAAAAGTCGAATGTAATCATCGGGAATAAAGTTGGTAGCAATGTCACGTAGATATAAATCTAATATATTTTACGGACCCCATCTGTGTGAGGCGAGTTTAAATAGACGAACAAATTACCGTATCACAATACTATAAATAATAATTGGTAAGAGTAATAAACAAAATTACCTGCACTATAGGACGGGACGGTGGGAACGTTTTCCATTCAGTGTTGTTACAGTTTTTTGTGAGGTAGGAATTTATTTGAATGAAAAAAAAGTTCTGTCTCATTAAGTAGATTGTATCGAATTACTGCAGTAGGTGACTATTACCATACATATTCGATGAAAATATAATCGAAATGTGTTCGATAACGGCATGACCTCGATAACAACAAATTGATGTGCCAACGTTTAAGTACTTATAATATTATTATGATTATTTGAAATAAATAATTTTAGATCAATTTGTTTTTGCGGGGTTTTGTACATCTTGCCTACAGTATAATGGTCAGTGTAAAAGGTCTTAATTCTGTGACATAATATGCGGGTAGCGCACATATCTGACTATGGATAAGTTGATCTTTTCAGAATATAAGTACCTACGTAATAAAGCAAGACTCATCAATAGTAGAATTATAAAAAGCGAAAGCTGTGAAATAAAGTGAAAAATACAGTGTAACAGGTGAACTATATCGGTAAAGACACGCAAGATTTGAACCCGATTCTACTGGATTAATATTTAATATTCTTGAACACTTTGTCATAAAATAATAAGTGATTATTTTTTTTAATGTAATATTAATTTAAAAATATTGGGCATAAAAAATCAGTTCCTGTAGTTACTGTAAATTTTGATTACTTTATGTTGAGATTATCAATTGAAAAAGAAAATGAAAGTAGGAATTCTCGATGTATACCAACATTATAAGGTTTTGTGTTTTTTAGAGAAACTTCGCGCAGTCAAAGCACATAAACTTTAATTGCAGTCTTATTCCTGTTTTAAAACAAGAGTTACTATGAGGCACCGGCTTGGAATAGTGCTTCCACTATTTTCTATTACTATCGTTTTCGGGTGTCCCGTAAGAGCCGGGTAATCGAAAATACAAGAGGCACAAAGTTCAGCAATGGGGTTCACCACAATCACCACCCATTGTAAATGTTGCCTTTTTAGGTGAGACATGACTAGTGAGTGGGCATACGTGCACGCGTTATGCACACCCGCACACCTGACGCTGGTTACCCCATTGTGTGATATGCCGTGATGATATTAATGAATGAAAAAAAACATGATTTTTATTACAAAGAATTCTCTCGAGATTTGTTTAAATGTTTGACTTAGCGTTATTTCTACGAATGTAATAAAACTTGTGTCATAAAAAAGAAAATAATTACCATAAATATCAAAAATATGTCAAATGAAAAGTTATCATATAGGTATACATAAACTAGATATGTACATACCGTTAGGTTGAATATTGGCATTAGGTTTGTACTCCTGACAGTGTTGAGATCCTTGTGAAGAGAGCCGCCTCCTGTAGGGGTCAGGGGGTGTGTATGAGTGCTGAGGTGGGCGGGGAGGGTGAGGCGGGGGTGCTAGGGCTCTCACAGCGTTCTGACCCACCCATAGAGGATTTCCTAATTCATCTGAAAAGAAAAATACGCCTTATAATATTTATACAATTTTATGGGATGTATTTTGGTTCTTCAATAATTTGTTGGTATTTATAAAAAAATACTTAATTTCCACAATTTTTTTTTTAAAATTTTTTAAATTATATTTTTGCTATAATAATACGTAAAATTATACGTATAATTAGAAGTAATAATAACAGAAGAGCGTGTATGAGACGATACATGGACGTGAATAAAGCGTGAAATGTATGTTAAGAGAGATAGAGTCCGGAGTTTGGTTCTCTCTGCCTAACACAAATAGGGAAACGGCGTGATGCCATAGTATGGTACTATTAATTTATAATCTTAAAATAATCGTAACTAACCACCATTGCAAATGGAATCAAGTGAATTTCGTAATGTAGGTACATTGGACATCAAATGAGAAGTTAAGGTGTTTAAATCTGAACATAGAATAGGTACTGTGAAAGCGGTTTCAAATGGGTGCCTTAAAATAACCTAATTTCATTACCTACATAATATTGAAATTTATCTGTTTCATTTTACAGGGCGTGTTCCGAGTGTAAAATTTTGCATAACGGTAACTAAAAAGTACCTTTAATTCGCACTCGAGATCCTAACAAAAGCTTCAATAGGGAGGTGCATGTACCCAGCAAGTGTAAAAAGGAACGCGATGCAAAAAAACAATACATTATGGTATACTTTTGTACGTCATATTTTTTCGACTGTCTGGTATAATTACGCTAATATTCGTGTCTTTTGTTATCGCCAGTTGAACGAATTGACTACTATTAAAATTAGCAAAAGAGCCTCGGGCTGGTGGGCCATCCAGCCTGACATATGGCGCCTAGCATGTTCTACCTGGAATAATTAGCCCGGTACTTTGTACACACGATACCATCATACAATTATATTGCAAATCTCACGGGTGTTAAAATATTATATTTTTATGCCTTATACAATACCTACCTAATGTTGTGTTTTCAAAGAACAACGCAGTTTTTTGTTACGCTGAAAAACCTACTTATAATTGTTGATCTACAAATATGATTGAAAATCTTAAGCTATTCTTGGTATAATATAAATTATTTGATTTGAATTCCGTAAGTGGTTTAGATTGATGATATTAGAAATGCATAATACATGAGTGTTTTATAGCCATTTAACTATTTTTTACTGTGGGTAAGTCAAAAAATATGTTACTTAGGTAGTTTTTATAGTTAGGTACAATATCAATCATCATTGTAAAATATTTTGTTTAAAATAACTATATTGCATGTCTTTTTACGACATGCTATCAATCGACAGATGAGTTGAAGCGAATCTTTACTAGTTTTAAAGGGGCATATAAACCAAAACACCCCAATTTCAAATCAAATAAGTTAAACAGTGTGTTTCTAGAAAAAAAGTAATATAAGTATTTTCAACATTTCTCTGGTAAAATTCAGCCTTATTTCCCCCAAAAAATAAAAAAATATCCTTTTTTACAGCATTTTTTTATTCAATATATAACTATGTATTAAAGAGTGTATAAAATCAAAGTGAATGACCGATAAACTTTATTCATTTCAAGTAAGGTTTGTTCTTAAAATGCAAAAAAAATCCACCAATTAAGAGTTTCCAGTATTTTAAATCAGATATACATCCTTTTTAACGCACGCGATAGTTAGTTACCCTTACTGACAGATAAGTTTATAGTACATTAGGCGGTTTTAATACATCATGTTTACAGTCACTAGATTTAGCGTTATATGCCCTCTTAAGGAGAGTCTTAATTCATCGATCATGCTCCCACATTCAAGAAAATAGAGATATTGTGTGGAATAACATATTTCACACAATCTGTCTGTCTGTCACACAAATTGCATATCTGTCTCTTTCATTTCCTAAATGTTTTATCCATGTAGTTGCCCATGGACATTAAAACGTGACAAAGAGTTTAAAGGCCTCCTCCAGTCATCTCTTTAATTTGGTCACACAATAGATCTGCCCTTCTTTACATTAATATTGACGATGTCGTTTTTCAAATTCTACACTAAAAATCATTGTAGTATGGTAAATTGTGATGTATTTACCAGAGTAGATTTCGAAGGAATGAAACGTTTAACCAGAGTTCTGTAATCAGCTTTCCTATAACTGCCGGCGATAGAAGCTATCAGCGTGGGAAACTATATACGGCGGCTCCAACGTTAGCTTCTAATCTCCCCAAATTCATTGGATATTGTTCCGTATGTGATACTAAAATATTATATGAATTATGATAATATTTTTGGTTAGTGTGTGATGCGAAGGCGAGTCGTATTTTGTTCCTAATTATTGTCTGTGACAAAATGAACAGACTTGATAAGTAATGTACCTACTCGTTATGTAATACACAAATTTCGATAAAAAAATCATGTTGTTACGGATGTACCTACAAAATAAATTTATTTATTTAAAAATTCCCTTTCACAAGCATAATAGTATCTGATGTAGGTACAATATAAGTTGATAAAGTAGAAAATAAAATTTATAGAACTATAATTAAGTTAAACCAGTCTTATTCATAATAACTTATAATAGCATATATAATGCAATAATGCTATATAACGGCTATATTACGCCTATATAAGATAAACACGGTCCCAGGTTGTTTTAACAGCAATATATGAAGAGTGTAGGGACCGAATATTTCCGATAATTCCCGAATGTTGCCGATGGTCGCATTACATGTCAATCATTTTTTCAATGTGAATATTTGTTTTCTATTTCAGTTCACAAATTAATAAAACAACAAATAATTATGAAATCGGTCAGACGTATTATTTCGCGTCTTAATATGACGTAAACGAATTACAAATAATATTTGTCATAACCAATGACAGACAATTTGAGAAGGCTTTATTAATTTCTGGTAACCCATTGTTTCATTCTTGCTCCAGTTTTCGCAACAGTTTTTCATATAAATATCTAAATAATGATATTCACGAAATAAAATATGAAAATAAAGCCCAAACACTATAAGGAACGTTGTATTTTTTTTTCAAAACATCGACAAATGTCAAATCACCGGAGAAACATGAATGAATTGCGACATTGTCAGCTCAAACAGTAACATAGCAACGATATTGTTATATTGCTATATAAATGTTATTATGAATAGTCAAGAATATAAGTGCTTATACTTTGTTTTAGCTATATAATGTTTTTACCACAGTATAAGGAAATATTATGAATAAGACTGTAAAAGTTTAAGTCATCAGTGTATATATATATTTATTTTAATTTGTGGATTAGGCTACTCTACAGAGTAGCCTAATAGTAGAGTTATATAAATCAGTTCTATTATTTTTTATTCGTCATAGTATAAGTTAATTTTTATAAGGTGTAGTGCAAGTGTACGTATTAGTGTGTAGTGTGAAATATTGCTTGATGTAAAAAGGGTTAATGCTAATATAATTTTGTTTTTTTTTTTGTCAATTATGTAGTAATATTAAAATAATTTTCAGTTTATTTTCTTCAATGACAGTAAATATAATTAAAATTAACTAGGTAAGTTATGAATATTTAAGTTCCTTTGAAATACCTACCTTAGCCGTTATTATAATAACAAGTTGCATGTAGCACATGATATCCAACTGTCGATAGCGATAGTATTTACCTATAGTTGAAAAATAAGTACCAAACTATAAACCCATAAATCCAAATTATTCAATATTTTAAGATATTTTGTTTTCTATAAAACACATATATGTATGTATGTATGTCAAGATAGGATAGTATGGAGGTTAGTCCTTTTTTCCTACCCGGAACATGAAAACAGCATGATGGTATGTATGTATGTTTGGAGATAAGTATCAAACTATTAAGTCTTCTTAGATATTGTGTATAGGCGACTGCCATACAAATTGTATGAAAAGATGTCGTCACTAAATTCAATTTTTATAAAAAATGTTTGAGATGTAATACTACAATGTAATATTTTTTGTAGCAAATTAAATTTTCTAGATGGGGTGTTTCGGTTTTTTTCTATATTCTTCAAAACTTACATAGACAGTAAAACACATAATTTTATCATAAAAAAATATTTTTCTTAAAAGAAACTCTGGAACTTTTTTGAAAAAATAAATTTGAGATTTTATATTTGTCTATATTCATGCCCATTTTCAGAGTTCTAGCTTTTATGGTTTCTGAGATATATGGAAAAATAAAGTAAAAATTCAAAAGTTGATAACCCCCGCGTAAAACAAAAATTCACCATTCGGAGTATAAAAGTTTTGTAGGCCTATAACTATTTTATATATTCTGAAATTTTGGGCTCTGTAAATTGAGCAGATCAAAAGTTATAAAATAATATGTGTGCAAATTGAGATGGCGAATCTTAATATCTGTATCAAACATATCAAACCATTAACCGAATATAACTAAATATCAAACTATTAACCGAATATAACTAAATATCAAACCATTAACCGAATATAACTAAATATCAAACCATTAACCGAACCTTGCGATCAGCTCCAGCTGCAAGTTTAGGCATTGGTTGAATATTTATTTTTAAATCATGAACACTGTGTTAAAAAGTATATAAATTAATATACAAGTTTTTAAATTAAAATAAAAGTATTTAAATGAAAATAAAAGAGATGAATTCCATACTGGTTTTAGATCTAGGTTCCCGTGGTCCATCCACTGTGACTTTGATGGCTTTTTGGTAAGTAGCTACTTGGGGCGGGTTCGTCGATATTGTTATTGTGATGGAAAAACTTTTTCCTGAAAACAATAAAAAATAAATTAGTATTGAAAATATCTATATATAATTTAATACGTGTTATAATATACGTATGACTAATTTCATTCTCTAACATACATAGTCAAAGAAATATAATAAACGTAAGTGGCAAGTTTATTGTCATATGGCAATTTCTTCCAACTAACGAGTGTTTCTAGCCAGAGAAGCAATATTAATGAAATGAATTTGAAAAATAACTTCTCTGCTGGGTTTCGAACCCTGGACGCCCACACAGAATTCAAACGGCTTTCTATATCGGTCAGCATGTAAAAATATGGTATTTTTATTCTCCACACTATGGAATAGTGGAAAGTCATGATTTCACAATTTTCAGCGTATTTTTTACATCAATTTCTCAACGGGTATCATGTAGAGATTGCACACTATGAGTTTCGTCGTGATGTGTTTGTATGTATGGCCTACGCCGTATGCCGTACGCCGTCTTCTATATCAATGTGAAATAAATTTCATATTTGTATGAAAAATGTATATAACAGAAGTAAAAATAGCTTCTGTATGGGAAAAATGAGTGATCAGCTTCATGTTAATATTATATTGGTTTGTATAGAAAAATGTATTTTTTACTCTCCACTTCTATCTTCCTCAAACGGTAGGCAGTGAAAACCGAACATCGCATTCTTCTATCTTGAAACATATCCATAGCTTCAACAACATTGATACACTGTCTCACACATGCTGATCTTTTTTTACATTAAATTTTCAACAGGTATCACGCAGAAAGTGCATACTATGAGTTTCGTGACAGTGTTTTTGTGTGTATGGTGTATTGTGAAAACTTTTGTCCTCTGGGAATCTTATATTTGTTAAAGAATCTAATAGAAATGTACTTCATAAAAATGCATTTAGAGATTGTCAACTTTTCAAGAAGAAAAAAATGTACACTTGCTATGTAATGGAGAGTTTAGTGTTGGCTACAACCCACTTGTTCAAATACATTTTATAATAATGTATATATATATATATATATATATATATATATATATATATATATATATATATATATATATATATATATATATATATATATATATATATATATATATATATATATATATATATATATATATATATATATATATATATATATATATATATATATATATATATATATATATATATATATATATATATATATGAAAACATCAAATATAACATATATATATATATATATATATATATATATATATATATATATATATATATATATATATATATATATATATATATATATATATATATATATATATATATATATATATATATATATATATATATATATATATATATATATATATATATATATATATATATATATATATATATATATTTTATGGAGTGTCGAAGTATACCTGTCTCGCCCCATCGCATTCAAAATCGATGTCCGTACTCTTCTTGCAAATCACCGTAGTTTTGACAATTAATAGTAAGATAAGTTGAAAATAATATTTTTTTATTACCTGAGGTAACGGAATAATCAGTAGATTTTCTAATTTGCAAGTACATAGTTTTATAATAATTATTTTATCAAGAAATATTTTACCTACATCAAATTTTTCGGATTTTATTTTACAAAAAAAATTATAGTCTACCGTTATTGTAATTTATATTAAAACTTCGGATGTGTGTTATTAAATATAATACGTTTATATTTTATTTGTATTTTTATTCAATTGTATTACTGATTTTATAGGTGCATAGCACATTAAAAAACAATGAAGCTCATGTACTTAAGCATATTATAATGTCAACGTTTGCGGTTTTTAAGGCTCCGTGATATATAAATTCCAACGTAAGATAAAATTATTCATGAACTAAGTCATAAGTAGGAACTTAACAAATATAACAATATTGCGATCACTCAATAATAAAAAAAAAATATAAAATGTACAAACATCTACGTACACAATAATGTATGGCTTCGTGTTTATTATTCGGAATGTTATAAATTGACATAAATTTATACATAAAATGATCACATACTTAGTCTTATATTTGAGGGTAAAATCAAGATTTATATTTCCAAAAAAATCTGACTTGATTGAATTGATGATGAGCAAAACTTAAAATCATTAAATTTTGCCCATCAACTAATTTGTTTTTGATTACAATATTGCATACTTAATGGTTTTTGATATAATGTAAAATATTTTTCGTGATTTGACTATGAAAATAAATTTGTATAAAAACATGAGATTAAAACATTTCATACAATTCATTTGAATTACATATAAAAAAAACAGATAAAATATATGTGTAATATTTTATTTTTAGAAAAAAAATAATTCTTTTTCTATAAATAATGGGAATTAAAATGAAAACAAGAATACTAGATGTAATGAAAAGAATGAATTATCGTTGTCATAAATTCTTCCTTCGATTTACTTTATAATTATTAATTAAGGATAGAAAATAATGATTGTTCCAAAACCGTGGGTTGACGATATCCCGCTTAGAAAATACAATAGGAAAGTATTTCGGCATTGGGTGAGAATTTCAAATTTCATGTATATTAGCGAGCCATAAATTTAAATGTGAAATATGCACAAACGTTAATATTGATATGAAGAGTTCAGGGGCGGACGTGATATGAAATATGCTCTGAGACGAGCGAGTGCCGTCAAAGGGAATCCGCCAAGAACATAATAAGCCATAAAATAAAATCTCCTTTTCAAGTGTTAACTTGTGGCACATATGTACTACATATTATTATTATATTCTAACCTAATGTTACACTCTAGGAATATCGTTATTTTGTCAGAATGCATCGTTTGATCTTTTTAACACCTATAAAGGTTTTTAATTAATTGGAATTGGCACAAAATTTAGTCTCTTAATATGTTCTACATAATTACCATTCATATCATCACGGCATATTCCACAATGTGGGGTTACCAAAAATCAGGAGTGTGGGGGAGTGCATATAACCTTATAAAAATAAGCACGATTCATGCGTGTATCCTCACTAATTACCGATTTCACAAAAAACATTGAACATTAATATAGATATTATTACTGAAATTTACTTTTTATATACTAATGGAGATGGAAAAAAAGCCAAAGCAGTCATTGTTTTGGTCTTCAATTACAAGAGTAGTTTGCATGTCGAGGCTTAGTAAAAATAAAAAAAATATTTAAAGTATAAATAAAATAGTAAAAAGTAGTTTTTTTTATAAAAATACTACTTTAACAATAAAAAAATTAGTAAAAGGTAGTTTTTTTTTTGTTTTTTCCCTATAGAAATTTGTTGTAGTGAATTCACATATTATGATAAGCTCAGAAGTCTGATCAGGGTTATCACAAACCATGAGGATGAATAGGATTAGTGAAAATGAAAAAGATAACTTTTAAAACGGGCATGTCCAGTAAGGAAAAGCGTGGTCCAATAATCAGACATAGGTACTCCACGATGGAGAAATTCGAGTCCTCACATCGGAAAGAAATGAAAGTGTCAGTTTGCCCATGGAAGAAGACGGCCAGCGACTTTGCCAAGAGTCTAGAAGAGCAATCTGGGTTAAAAGTTCTCGATAACTCCACGAATGTTGGTAAAATTTACTGTTATAAGAGAGATGCCGCCTAAAATTGAGTTTCGACCTCTATACTGGTTATAATTTGAAGCTCATCCTAGGTTCTAGACTATGTATTTGATGATGTGGGGGACACGGAAGGAGCCTCCACGTAGATTGAGTTTCGGTTAACTTCGGAAAAGCAATCGGGCGTCCCTGGAAACGGCAGAATGCCGGCCAATCCTTCCACCACCGGAGCACCAACCAATATGATGGTGTTCCGGACACGGAAAGTAAGTAAGTAAGTAAGTAAGTATGATGTGATGTTTTATAAATCTAAAAAATGAAGAACGTAAAGAATATTTGTCTCATAATTCTTGCATGAAATTTCTCCTGTGTCCTTCATTCCTTTCACCATTGCCAGGATCAGTTGTTGCCGTATTTTTATATAATTTATATTCACTTACAATTCATATTCGACATTGTGTACTTGTTTGTGCATACATTTTATAAAGTATGCACAAAAAGTAATATGAACTTCTTATGTGGTGGAGAATTTAGAGTTGGTCTCTTGTTTTGAAATGCTGTGTTTCCGTATCAGCTTTGTTTTATGAAAATAATAAGCGTCGATAATCGAAATATATCTTAAAGAATAATAATTTAGATTCGATTCATAATGTATGATTGTCTGCATACATAATATTGGATAGGTGTCAGTATCATGTTGAAATATAAAGGCAGGTACAGTCCATATTCACTGGGCTCACCTTGAATGTTATCGCTGACAGGTTTAGTGTTGAAGTATATAATATGGAGGCCGGGTATCATCGCACAAAATGACGTCCAAAGGGGTTCAGGGATTGTTTCTCCTTATGTTGCCCATAAAAATTCCCGTCGATATGTTTTATTGCAACAATGGCCAAATGGTCTTTTAATATTTTTACGACACGCTTTAAAATTAAGATGCACTATAATGACACCCAATGATATGACCGTATAGTGTGGATTTATTGCGTGTTCGATACAAAGTATGTACTGTTTTTTTTTTATTTAATGTACCTACCTACTGTTTAATATTAGCTTGTAAGTAAAGTGTGTAATTTGCGAAAATTATATTAGATTATTCACTCTTCGAACCCCTTCCTACGCTACTTTTTACGAAGTCATTGGAACTATAGTGTATGACGTCACATGTCATTCGCACAAAAATACCACCGTGGAACTCGTAGTATGCATTATCTACATAAAATGTGTTACAAAATTTATGTAAAAAATATGCTTAAAATTGAGAAATCATAAATGTCCACTATTCCATTAAAGTGGAGAGTAAAACAACTGCAGAATTGTGTTTATCAAATTGACGTTCTCTAAAGAATGAAAATAACATATAAACAAATAATAATCATGATGAGTTTTCTTTTATATGGAAACAAAGTATCAAATCTCAAAATGAATAAAAAAGGAAGAAACTTTATACATATGTTAGTTTTAAAATATTAAAAAGTATGTTTGGTTTCCATTGAATTGCGAGTTCATTTTGTTACTAGGGGGGGTTTTCACATCTCATTATTATAATTCAACATACATAATATTTCAATGTCCTTTTGATGATTAGCTATTTTCGAAATCCGCGCTTAGCTCCGGTAGCCGGGTGTCCATACGTTTATCCGCTGTGGACCGATATTATTCGCTGTATTATAAAATATGAAAGCCAATTTGTGGCCTGGCAACATCCTATGCAGTGGCAGTCGTGCTGTTCTATCATCATGGGATGGGGAGTGCTTTAAATTTAAACATATTCTGCCTCTACTATTTATTGTTCGATCATCATTATTGTGCGATTGTTTTGCCTTAAATTTTCAAATGATTGTAAATGCGTTAGCGCCATATAGACCGCACACCATAATATACTCACATCATATTTACTAAATTAGTTCATTAGTTGACATCTAAAATAAAAGTTATTCAACCCAAATTGACAACATAGTAACATTACGAAATAGTAACACACAAAATTATTATTGTCCTTTCAACTTGTTTCAAAATAATGTGACAAAAAAAAACCTCGGCACGCCGCTAATCGATATCATTTAATACTTAAAGCAATGACATTTTATATATATAGACACGTTATATGAGATCAAAGCGCTCTACAAAAATGGTACAATTTAACGAATTCTTACAAGATCACAAAAAAAACAACACACACGACAGAATACATTATGTGAGAAAGAGATAATACAATAATAGACACACACTACAGACATATGTATTTTCTCTTTTACTCCAGTGGAATCACATTATAATTATCTTTCACACAAAATAATGACAACATGCAACAGAATACCTCTGCATACCTATAAGCGAATATGACTTAACAACTCTCTTGTTTAATCAAAATAAAAATAACTATCGAATAATCCATATACATACCTATATTAATTATGGAATAAATATACAGCATGAAATGATATACCTGGTCGTTCCTTCACAGTTCTAGTGTAATATTTACATGCTCTCATCACACAAGATGGCATTTTGACTACGACGATACGGCCACACACTACAAAATCTTGTGTAACTATAGTACGTTAAGAATTAAGTGAGGTATGCGCCTTAATTTTTGTTTACCGAATTTAAAGACTTATAACTAATTTATTATTTTATATATCATTGGCCTAAAGGCTCCGGGGATATCCGATATTGTAAGTAAAGATTGAATATTACATACACACCATCTTCAAAACATTCAGCTTTTCCCACATTCAAGTCTCATGTGGACAATCGTTATTTTATAATGTTTACTAAAAATTCGGAGAAACAAATCTGATCGGTCATTATTTAAAAAGAAGGGGAGGGGAGGAGATGGAATAGACGGAAGGAGAAAGGGGTTGATTTGAGGGGTTGATTTCACTTATATTTTGTCTTTAGTAACTATTCTGAGATACACTTTTCTTACTAACATGACTTTTTGTAAGTGGGGGTGTGACGAAGGGCATACTGAGATTTAAATTGCCTACGGTAAAAATTGGGACTTAGTTTTTTTTTATATTCATGTATATTATATTTACATATGTAATAGGTTTATGATTGTATATAATAAAATTATGTTTTAAATGAAATTTATGTTTTATATTTCTGTACGGGAATGAAATAGCCATCATGACACAGGCTTTACCGAGTTTGGTGGTGATTAAAATACAATACCGACACTACTTTCTACATCAGCATAATATATGTAGGTATTCAAAATATATGTGATGATGTATATTTAAATATATTTAAAACATCAAAATATATTTGATGTATTATGTATATGTTTATTAATATCTATTAGTCGTTTTCTTTACTTTATATTTTTAGCACATTGCTTTATTTTCCTTTTCATCATCATGTTATAAACAAAATATTTTTTTTCTATATTTAATTGTTATACCTACAAACAGGCTATGCCTGTGGGATTTTTGTGTGCACTGTTGCATTGTTATGATTGATATTATGTTTAAGTGTATTGTGTGTTCCGTGTACCAAATCTTAATTAAATTAATTTATTAAATAATAAGCACATTTAGAACATGTCAATATTTCAAGAAGAAAAAAAGCGTACACTATGATAACGTGGAACAGTGTTGCCATAACTCATTTTGTATTTAAATACCAGAATTCTGCCTGCAAATTGTTTTTACGAAATTTTAGTTTGAAATCAACATATATTATAATTTATCCCAGTGAAAGAATGTGTTGATGCCCGGAATATCATAAGCAAAAATTAAAATCCTTAAAAATAAATAAATTGTATTATTGAGACCTTTGTGAGGAGTACCTAATTTCGTCAAAAAATAATCGTCAAATTGAAGAGATAAAACACTTTGATGAAAGAATCATATTAATATGTGAAGGTACATACTTTACACGTGTCGTGTCATTGTATGACATTTTGACACGTTAATTTACCGAATAAGGTACGGAGTGTGAATTGGTGTCGAATGAAAACATTTTTTGTTTGATATAACTATTCCGTGATTTCAAATTTCAACATACGAACATATTAATGTGAAATGTGACAAATATGTATCTACCTACTTAATGAACAATGACTGTTTTTGACATTTTATTCAGATTTCATTGCATGAGGGTAGGTACTTTATATAACTATCTACTAGTCAATACATGCATCACTATAGTGAAAATAGGTTCTAATTTAAAACGATTTACATAGTTATATGTAATTATCCCCTCATATCAACAGTTCAATGTCTGGGGTCCGTTGTAGAACGAGTGGGTTGGGAAAATTTACTGCATTTTAATGAAATGAGTTTGTAAGATTATTTTTGTTTAAATATTTTATTAGGAAAACTTGAAAATTCTTCAATGCCGTTTTATGAAAGTGATGTGCCTTTTTAGCAATTTGCCTCTTAGAAAATAAAAATATCAAATTTTAAATTCCCGAGCTTGAGGCCACATTGAAATTTGACAGTTAAACGAATTGAGAAGAACTGATCACATATCCTTCAAAATCTAATGGAGTCTAACGAGTATTCTGTATACAAATTTGCAAAATTTGAAAATAATCGAATGTGTACATTATTAGTCTATAATCGATAAAGTGACAACACATATTACATAGAACATGGTAACAATATATTATATATTATATTCACAAATACATTGTGACGAAACTTTTAGAATTCAATCACAGCATGATACTAGTTGATAACCTGCAATAATAATAATAAAACATTTATTGAGACAAAAAATAAGTTTACATACAAATACAACAGAAATATACAGATAAAAAAGAAGGCAACTTTTCCGAATCAAAAGGACCATGCTCAGCTAATTTGCAGGAAGACAATCCCCCAGCAGCTGATTTTCAGCATGATCCTGTTGCTTATATTATATTAGGTACAATATAAGTACAAAAAATCCTCCTAAGCAAAAAACGAATCAAATCAAAAATGCACTCATACACACATTTATTCATACACACCCCACACATAAATACGCATGAATTCTTAAAAACTTCACACTATGATTGCGAGACCAGAAGCATCGCTCGACAATTCTCCTTAAAAATATAGATTTTTTCCACTGCTTTTAGCGGTGGAGGCAAGTCGTTCCAGCATTTTGTTGCAGCGTATTTGAAACTACCCTCAAACGCTGCCCCAAAATAAATTAAATAATCTTAAAGATTGCGAATTTATCCCCATTTACAACTCCCCATTATATACACATACCTAGGGGTAGTGAGGAGTAAAAATGTTGTATTAATTAAATAGTTATTGTTACTATATTATACTAAAAGAAACATGTTAACTGAATGAATGAAATTAAGTAAAGGAATTCACTATTTTATCTACGATTTTCCTAAGAAACAAGAAATAGCTGAATCAACGGAACATAAATACGCTATATACTTTTACGCTAACCGTGATTGAATTTGAGTAAGATTTCTCTTAATGAGTATAATGAAATACCATTAGAAGGCACGCGAGGGAAATAATGATAAATAATTATTGTAATAAAGCAAACAAAGGATAATGTCAAAGGTTTGTCGATCCAACAAAAGGAACACAAAGTCAGATAAGGGGTTAAGGAATATTAAATTAACAAAGAAATTTGTCATGGAGAGTGTACCTACCTACATTGTTGGTTCTCTATAAACTCATATTGTCACACCCAATTGTTTAACATTGTATACTTCGTGTCGTATACAGACGCAAAATAGACATTGATTTATTTTTAATAATTACAATTTTATTTCCCGCCAAACTGCAAAGCAGATTTTTGGCAGGAAAAATTTAAAATCAGAATATTTATACATACATACCATCACGGTATATCCCAAAATGTTAGGTAACCTGAGATAGGTGTGCGGGTGAGCATTACCTTATAAAAGGAAGCACGACACATGCGTGTATGCCTATACACTAGTCTCGTCTCACCTAAAAAGGCAACTTTCAGAATGGGCGGTGAATCTCATTGCAGAGATGTTAAATTTCCTGTTGTATTTTTGTTTACCCGACTCTTACAGGACACCCGAAAACAATTGTTATCTATGTAAAGAAAAGAGTGGAAGCACTATTACCTATGTAAAGAAAAGACTGGAAGCATTATTACCTATGTAAAGAAAAGACTGGAAGCATTATTACCTATGTAAAGAAAAGAGTGGAAGCACTATTCTAAGCCGCTGCCTCACAGCAAAATATTTTCTTAAGAGAATTCTGTTTTTTTATTGTTACATACGTAATGGATTTATTATAAATAGTAATGAAAACAGGACATTTTTAATAGATTTATTAAACCAAAAGTATTTTTGAGGCAGACCGGACATATATTTAAATACAAGACTTCAGGATTAGTAAAACGGTGGTTCGAAATCTGCCTCGTCCGATTTCGTTCTCCAAGCACTAATGCTTAGTCTCGGGAATGTATGAGGATATACAAGTACATGTTTACGTTTCAAGGATAAATAATTAAGTATTAAAAAATTGGACAAATGGGTAATGGCTAGACACGCTGGTGTGAGGAGAAGAGTAGGAAAATCCAGACTGACATGAGAAGACGAGGTGAAGAGTGATGCGGTGCAGGTTCTCAAGATGAATTGGTAGATTGCAGCTGAGGACAGGCAGAATTAGAAAGTGCAGGAAGCCAAGGCTATATTTGGGCTATAGCACCATCGGTTAGAGAGAGATTGAATAATTAAATAAATCGCATCTCTTAGTATCGTAGACTATTCATAATTCTAAGTACCCATCTTTAAAATTGGGAATTTTATTCAGGTTTTTTGAGAGCTGTGAAGATTCTTAGTAAACGTTTAAAATCAATATCATGATCGTGGTGGGATATTTTGACCATTATGAATAACTTGATGTATAGTTTGCTTACTTGGGTTGCACGAATTTCAATAAAATATTTGCAATCGATTTAGGTAAATAAATAAATGGGTTGGAAGAAATATCAATATTGTAAAAAAAATACTGTTTACATTAGTCTCATCAGATCTGAATAATATTGTTAAAAAATATATTTCATTTACTTGGAATTTCTATATGTCCAATGTGATGGACATCGGGTCTTAAGTATGGTGAAATTTTGACTGTAAAAGATATTCTTCTATATATAAACTTTAGATATGAAAGGCATTTTTCTATTTTTTTATTATTCTTCGTATGATTTAATGATTATTATTAATGTATATTATTTATAATACAAAATATTCAATCTTAAGAAGTGAAGTGTAAACTTACCTACTACTAAATTATGTGCTTGTAACCAAAAAAACACTTGAAATTATATAAAATATCACACACTACATAATTGAAAGTTATATAACACGTGAAAACCAAATATTAAATAGCGTATTACTAATGGTATTTTATCAAAATTGTGTCACAGATAGCGTTTGCAATTGATAAAACAAAGTTCGTTATCATCAAAAACATAATAGAAAAAATAGCACATAATAATATTTTATATGCATTTCCATTGTAATGGACGCGAGGACTGAAGAGGTTAAGTAATATTTTTAAAATGAAAATGTATAATAAAATAAATGTATTTAAATAAATGAATAAATAAATTTAAATAAATTTTAATAAATTATTTATTAAATAAATGTATTTAACTCCGAAAAATGGGCAACCATGTTCATTATATGATGATTCAGTATTTATCATTTTCTATGATTATTGATTCTTTCCACGTCATTTTGAAGTATTTGCGATGTTTAAAACAGATTTTTCATAGGTAAAGATTTATTATTTTCCATCACAGATATTTTTTATAAGTATACAATCATTTAATGATATACTCGTAGTTATCATTGTACTATCTGTTTGTTGTTATTGAAAAATATTTTCAATAAAGCAATATGTTTTTAATGAAATGATAAGATGATAAAAACATATTGTGTGATTGACATGGGAGACAAAACATTTAAAACCGCATTTGTAAATCAACAAACAATTTTGAACCCAAACGATAATAATATGTCCACGATAAAGAAACATCGAATACAGCTGCATAGAAACACACCGAATTTTGTTTTGATCGCATTCAAGTTAGGCGGTGTGTGAATATTTTGAGGGCTTTTGTAAATGGTAATGAACTTGTTCGTTAAGCTCAAGCGTTAAAATTCTTAGTCCATCAGAGGTTTTGTTCACATGTCAGTGATAATATTTTGTCAACAGGGTCGCATCGGTAGACAATGGAAATATTGCTATGAATATTACATGAAATATTATATTACATTATGATGAATCACTAATACGTGCTGAAAGGTATTTTATATTAATATTTTTTAGGATTCATAACATGTCATGAAATTTTACTTTTAGTGTAAATAGTACATAATAAATTATTATTAATATTTTGAAAATATGAAGATCTGAATCTGAATTAAATTTTAGTTATTGTAATAAATTTACAAATCCATGAAGTTATGTGTTTTTTTTATACACATAAGTTAAAATAAAATAAATTAATGTTACAGAAAAAATAAAAACATGAGACGTTTAAATATAACTTATGAGAAGTAAGAGATAAAGGGAATAATAAAAGATAAATAGTAGTATAGAGCAATAAGAGATAAATAGTAATACAAAAGTATATGGCAATCGGTTCTCTCTGCCTATTCCGAGAATTGGGAGATGATATATGAATTTCATACTATATCAAAGGTTTTTTTATGAAATTCAATTGATTTTTAGAGCGTCATTTCCAAAATATTTTGTTGGTGTGTCGACTTTTACGAGTTACGGGCGAGGATTTTGAAATTGATAATTATCATAAAACATATAGAATACGGTGTAATGAAAAACAATGTTTTGTGATTTTAAGCGCATTCTTTCATTTCTATGCACCATAATGTAAAGGTTTGAATGTATTTACGAAGCATTTTCAATAATAAATAATCATTTGCGGTCTTGCAGTTAAATTTCGAAAGTACAGAGGAAATAAAATCTGCATCCTAGCAACATTGACGTGATGCAGCGATACAAACACAATGAGCTACAAAACTGAAGAACCGTCGTCTCCGGTGCCCGCCAAAACCACGACGTGCGGTTTGAAAATTAAAATACGCCAACATAAAAAGAAAAATATATCATAGGAACGCACACACAAGACTTGAAGAAAAATGTCCGAGGAGCATAATCCAACTTGAACTGTTTTCGTATAATAGGATAGCACTATATGGAGCATAAATCAATTATGGCGTAGTTTCGTGCGTTTCAAATTGATGGGAAGTCGAAAAACTGAATATTTTACTAATGTCGCAAAAACTATTTATTGAATTATTTGTTTTAAGCATTTTGTACACATGTGCACAATAAATCACATGGGTTAATATCCCTCGAGAAAAGAAGAAAGATATGTGATGTCTATCTGCTTTATAAAATACTGAATAACCTTGTAGATAGCTCTTACCTACTCCAAAAAACTCTTTCAACTGCCCAATGAGAACAACACGCCAAAATCACCTTTTCTATACACCATATTGCAGAAGAAATTACGCACATAATAATTATATAAACAGATGTTTAAACTATTACAATAGTCTTGACCCCCAACCAGATATATTTAAGTCAACGCAGACATCGATGAAAAGTCAATTACGCGCAGTTATTAGTAATATTATTTGTTAAAAATCAAACTTATCTTCCTTAATCCTTCATCCTTTCCTTATCAACGCTTTTCTATATCCCTTCCCTTCCCCCGCATACACTCACAATTATTTAACTCAACTACTCAAAATCTATATATTATAATGTAATTAAGTAAGACTTTTTAATTGGCTTTTTTTATATACCTACATCTTCTTCTTCTTCAGCCAGTTTTCATCCATTCTTGGACATAGGCCTCCCCTTTGATCCTACATATTTATAATTAAACATAAAATATTGTATAGCTGTTAAGTTTCCTAATAAATAAATATAAAATGAAAAACGTGGAGGAAAGGAGAGTATAATATGATAAAGAGACAAATTTAAGAGTTATGTGTAAGGAAATTATTCCTCAGTTTCTTTTGAAAGCGGGAAGTGTTAATGAAACTCAAAGTTGCGATGAGATGTGATTCCAAAGTCGGGCTGCTTGTACGGAGAATGTGGTGAAAAAGGAAGGATATGTACTGAGATGCTGAGCGTTCTTTCAGTATTTGAACGAAGAGGCAAATCGTGTTCTGAGAGAAAGTGAAATTGATTTCGTAGATAAACTGGAGCGTTGGGGTTGTTTAAGACCTTGTATAAAAGTGTGAGGGTTGTTGAGGTTTGTAGATTCGGTATCCAGATATGTGGTCAAATTTTTTCAATTTTTAAATATATCGAACGTATATATTTTGTAATTGCTCCAATTTATCCAAGAGTTCTTGATTCCCGTCTAAATAACATAAATCAGCGTAGTCAAGGAAAGGGAGTAATATTGATTGGTATAAACATATTTTGAAGAATAAAGGTAAGAAATTTTGCAATCTTTTTAATGAGTGAACCGTATAATGAAATTTCCTGTTCACTTAATTTAAATGTTGAACTTAGTTAAATAGTATTTATAATACATACAAAAGAGATTTCATTGGCTGAAAAATTCATTGAAGTCGTACCTAGTATCAAATCGAATGGTCATTTTTTTTGCATTATCTACGTGATCGCTGTGTAAAATCTGTCTGTCTGGAGTTATCATATGTGTGTTCGTTGCTCGACATTTCGTTGCGAAAACTGAAAATTAGACACATAATGTTTGCACCTGTACAGTGGTGTTACCGTAATTATGGTGTAATAAGTGTGGGGGGAGCTGTTGGTGACATAACCCCCCAAAGCCCACCCGGGGATTCGGAAGGGGTTTAATTCGTATTTTAGATATTTTCAATTACCATTCGCTTTCGATAAAATGGTGTTTGATGGAAGCGTAATTAGCGGAATTAATAATTCGTCAAATTATTATAATATATATTTCCACACTAGTTAGGATGCAGAGCATTAATTTGTGAGAATCACATTATTTCTAGTTCGTATCAATTTGTGTACTAAATATCTATATATTCAATTATACAAAATGAAACGTAATATCATTTGTCATTACGCTTTATTATATAATATAGTAATAATTTCAATATAAGTAGGTACCTATATGAAAATAGCTCAAATGAACTCCCTAAAATAAAACAATTATATGCGATAGTAATAAATCAAATAACATCAGAATATATTTTTAGGTTAAATGTAAACTACGCAATAAAATTCAAATGAAAAAAGTATGATTTATAAAATGACATATTTCTATTAATAAAAAATTTCTTACAACAAATGTGGAATGACGTCAAACACAGCTTAGCTACATATATATTATTATTATTTACATAATATATATACTAGTACTAGCATGTAACTCATGATATCAAACTGTCGATAGCGATAGTATGTATAGTTGAAGAATAAGTACAATACCAAACTATAAAACCATAAATCCAAATTATTGAATACTAGCTTTTATGTCCCGCTGTTGGCCAAGAATGTAAAATTGTGAAAGAAAAAGCAATCGTTTTTATAATATTGTCACCCAATTATTTTGCAATATCAGACTATGAAAAGTGGTTTGAAATTTGATTGAGTTTAAGTATTGTAAAATGTTCAAGTGATGGCCACAACCCATTCTTTTTTATATATTGCTATAAAGTGTGAATGAAGTATAATATTTATACAATTTCTGCTCGCATGGACTATGCGTAATGGTTTTAAATATGACTGTTTATCAACGTTGTAAAGAGATTGGTTTGGCCACAACCCCCATTTTTAAATATTATCATCGAAAACAAATTGTAATGTGTACCTATTGAAAATTAAGTAATTTTGGATGTTGGGATGTGGTTAAAATTTGATTAAACAAACGTAGGTACTGAAAAGATCTAGTATTGGTCACATCCCATTCGTTTTTATATTTTTTCATCAAGTGTGCATTATATTTTTGCTCAATTTGACTGAAAGTCTTCATTAACGAAGAAGAAGAAGACTTGAACTATAGTAAATAGTTTTTGATTTGAATATAAATGTTGTGAAGAGTTCAGTAATGGCCACAACCCCCATTCTTTAAATATTAGGTGTTGAAAATTATTCAAAATAGGATGATATAAATGGTTTAAATTTAATTAAACAAAAGTATTGAAAAGATTCTAGTGCAGGTTATATCGTCACATCCCATATCCCATTCATTTCATATGTATTTTCATCAAGTGTGCATATCGTTAATAATATTTCTGCACAATAGACTATTAGACTTAAAACTAACCCAAAAGACTAAATAAAAAAGAGAAAAATAAGTATAAGACTATAAGAAATAGTTTGTATAAAAAACTATTCCAATGGTCTACATAAAATAAGTAAAAATACATATACCTAATAGAAGAATTAGACTATTGGAAATAGATTGTATAAAAGCTCACCCAAAGGTCTACAAAAAAGAAGAAGAAGAATATTTAGACTATTGGAAATAGTTTGTATAAATACTGACCAAAAGGTCTACATAAAAGAAAATGAATAAGACTATTGGAAATAGTTTGTATTAAAACTCTCCCAAAAGTCTACGTACTTAAATGAAGAAGAATAATAATTAGACTAAAGGAAATAATTTTTATAAAAAAATGACCCAAATGTATACATAGAGTAAGAAGAAGAAGATGATTTAGACAATAGGAAATAGTTTGTATAAAAACTGCCCTAAAGGTCTACATAAAATTAAGAAGAAAAAGAATTAGACTCCAGGACCCGCCGCTTCAGGCCCTTCAGTACCTCCCGTCCCTTTAATCCCTCATTACGTCCCTTCCCATCAGACCCTTCACTACCTTCCGTCCCTTCAGGCAGTTTTATACCTCCCGTCCCTTCAGGCCCTTTAGTGCATCCCTTCCCTTCATTACATCCCGTCCCATCAGTCGGTTAAGAAAAGTTTAAATCCAGAAACCATCCTGGAAGAACCGCGAAGAGATGAAAGAACCTTCTTTTCCCAGGATGCTCTACTTAATAGGTAAAATGACTAAATACACGAAGAAGAAGAAAAAAGTTTAAACCCAGATACCTGCGAAGAGATGGAAGGACAGTTGGACCTTCTTCTCCCAGGATTCTCCAACTTCATAGGTAAAATAACCAAAAATACACGATGAAGAAGAAGAAGAAATAAGTTTAAATCCAGATACCTGCGAAGAGATGGAAGGAAAATTGGACATTCTTCTCCCAGGTTAGTCCACCTTCAAAGGTAAAATGACCAAATAGACGATGAAGAAGAAGAAGAAAAAAGTTTAAATCCATAAACCTGCGAAGAGATGGAAGGAAAATTGGACCTTCATCTCCCAGGATAGTTCATCTTCATAGGTAAGATGACCAAGTACACGTTGAAGAAAAAGAAGAAAAAAGTTTATATGCAGAACCCGTCCTGGAAGACCTGTGAAGAGATGGAGGGACAGTCGGACCTTCTTTTCCCAGGATACTCCCCCTTCATAGGTAAAACGACCAAATACACGAAGAAGAAGAAGAATAAGAAAAAAGTTTAAATCCAAAAACCATCCTGGGCATACGCTCGACAATTCACCAAAGTTTCATTATAATCGGACAAACGGTTGATAAATAAATAAATAAAATAATTTTCCTATAGGAAATCAGTATAGGTATATTATTGTTGATTTGTAAGTAAATAGTATTAGGTAGGTACCTACCTACAACAACCTTCTAAATAAATTCGATTCCTAACAAATTTTATTTGAATATCACATTCTTTCTGTAGCCATGGAAACGATTCGAACACGTAAGTAATATCGAATGGTTCGGATACATTTTTTGAATATGTAGGTACCTACATTGGTTTGTTCGATGCCATAAAAATGAAAATTGTCCGAAATATCAAATATTATATACAAATTATGCAATTTTATTATGCCCATATCTTTACTAATAATTAACAGACTTTTACAATATACGTCTTAAAACTTGCCGTAATGTCTTGTGTTTCATTTTATTATTTCATAATTACATTTATTTCAAAGGTTTATTATTTTCAAGAACATATTCATTCGGTGGGAAAATGAAATATTGTATGAAAAGATATTAAAATGGCGGCGTTTATGTACAAAAGGCTTACTTTAAAAATAAGTTAAACATTATAATTATACCAAATATTCACCATGTTTTTCACTTAAACGCTAAGTTATACTTCAAAATATATTTTTTTTGTGTAAATACCTACTTCTAACTTTTAAACTAACAGATATTTGCGTGCAAAATGTACACTTTTTTGACAGATATGACTTGGAAAATTTTGTATGAAAAAAATAATTATTTAAATATTTTTAAAATTCAACATTTTTATCGCATTCTTTTTAGCGTGACACTGCATCAGGTATACTGGTACATGTTCGCACTTAAATTAGATTTTTAGATGCTCTTGGTTTTTCAGAAGGCGTGAGACAAACATACACACACACACACACACACACACACACACACACACACACACACACACACAGACACTAACATTTTGATTGCTTTATTACTTTGGATTTTAAGATATTTTGTTTTCTATACAACACATGTAGGTATAGTTGAAGATAGTATGTATAGTTGAAGAATAAGTATAATAGCAAAGTATAAAACCATAAATCAAATTAATGAATATTTTAAGATATTTTGTTTTCTTTACAACACATGTTGTAGGTATGTATGTCAAGATAGGACAGTATGGAGGTCAGTTCTTTTTTCTACCCAGAATATGAAAACAGCATGATGGTATGTATGTATGTTTGGAGATTAAGTATCAAACTATTAAGTCTTCTTAGATATTGTGTATCGGCGACTGCCAGACAAATTTTATGAAGCGATGTCGTTACTAAATTCAATTTTTATAAAAATTATTAAAAAAATGTGAGATGTAATACTACAATGCTAATATTTTTTATAGAAAATTAGATTATCTAGTTGGGGTCTTTCGGTTTTTTAAAAAGGCGGTTTTCGGTTTTTCGAAATATAGGCAGTTTAACATAATGTATACATTAATCATAAAAAAAATATTTTTCTTAAAAAAAATGTTTGAGAAACCCTGGAATGTTTTTGAAATAAATAATTTAAGATTTTATATTTGTCTATATTTATACTAATTTTCAGCGTTCTAGCCTTTTATGGTTTCTGAGATAAATAGAAATACAAAGTGCCCCTAATACCCCCGATTGAAACAAAAATTCTGAGTATAAAAGATTTGTAGGCCTATTACTGTTCATATATTCTGAAATTTTGGGCTCTGTAAATTGAGCGGATCAAAAGTTATAAGGGGTGCGCACGCACGCACGCACGCACGCAGACAAAAACAAAAAAGTCACATAATGTTCTGCTTCAAATTCTGAATGCATCCATGTATTTATTTATTTATATATTTATTTGGATAAGTATTGGATAAGTTTGGATAAGTTTGATTTTCATGTTTCATTTGTTTAATCTTTAAATCTACAACTCTAAACTTACTATGTAACATCCACCCGCAACATAATAATTATATACATCATGTAAAATAGACACTGCACCTTCCGTACACTGCATAGTGTAGTGTAGGTAGGAAATTTATTTATTTATTTATTTATATTCGGGAAACAAACAGCTTGTATTATATATACCTACAAACAATTCTTATTATGATATGTACTTCCCATATATAAGCTATTATGCGCAGAAATATTTGGGCATTCATGCCTGTGCTTAATTAAATAAAATAAAATAAAATAAATAAAATAAAATAAAGCACAGTCAAATTGAAAATTATATAAAAGAAAAGATGTACAAAAATGAGACCAATTACATACTCATCACAAGTGTATATAAGTAACAAGTTCACAAATGTATATAAGTAACAAGTTCAAAAGAGAGAAAAAAAAATACTAGAAAAATAAAAAAAAAAATATCAAGTAGTAAGTACTAAAAAAAAAACAGTACAAAAAATATACCAGAAAAAGTAATGAAATGTATATAAATAAAATAAATAAAAATAAAATATATGCTACGAAGCCCACAAGTTGGTGTTTTTGGCATGCAAAAAGTCCACTACACCATACAAAATTTTCCTTCATACACGCATCTTGGCTTTAAACTGCCTCTTCCTTCAAGAGGATTACTTTCTCTTGAACGAATCGACAGTTTGATGACAAATTTAGAGTTACTGATCTTTGCTACTAGGAAGATTAGCAACTGGAAAATTACTATTTCATTCGCAAATTACTCTTTTCAACTACGAAAAGAATCATTGCCGACCGCCGTGGCACAGTTGGTAAGCCGTTTGGCATATGTGCGGGCATCCTGGGGTCGATCCCCAGCAAAGAAGAAATTTATTAAAAAAAATTCTCACGTTAATATCACTTCTCTGTTCTGGAAACACTGGGTAGTTGGAAGAAATTGCCATATGGTAATAAACTCGCACTTGCGCAGGGTGCAAAGGTTGTGTTTATTATTATTTAACCTTCATTTACCTTTTTCTATATAACAATGATTTCTATAACAGGAACGCAAATAGGTCTAACATCAATCCCTGGGGAACATTAATTTATATGTAGGTACTTACCTATCTAATTTGTATTTTATGTATTAAAGATTTAATTTTATCACATAATGTTTTAAGATTTGCTAGCAACTCACCTCTACCACTCCTGCCTACGAACCGAAGATCGTTGAACTTGGCGACTTGGTTTTTCATGACGGCGGTGGAGTTCCTAAGTTCTGCGCAGTAGTTCTCGTCGTTCCCCGCTCTCACTGTCACCACTGTACCATCTCCTACGTCCCCGAGAGCGACAACTTTGAAAGCTACGGGCAGCGTCTTGTTGGATCGCCAATGTGTGGGTAAAGCTGAACACAAGAAGTAGGGACTGCCAGTTCTTACTGAAATCAAGACAAATAAATACGTTATGACACTATATATGAGAATAATGTTTATTTCAAATCTTTTAACGATGATTATTTGCTTTTTCTTTTTCACGCACTCCACATAATGCATATCTGTATTTTTTATGGAAAGGAAGTTTGAACATAATATTATAGAAAGTTTATACATGACACAAAAAGCAGGAACCTTATGAAGCTCTCTAGAACATTGTGAATGGTATCATGATATGAAACTTACAGCGAAATTTTCGAAAGTGGGTAGGTACTTTTTAACCATAAAATAAATCAAAATTATCAAAAATTGTTCTGAAATTTGTCACAAATATCGCCATTTACACATTGTATGATATTTACTGCAACTCACTGCAAAGGTATATAATCTCTTTGCTAAATCGCGTTTTTCGAAGCATTAATATCATATTTTGTCACAGGATATACATTAATTACAATTAATTTATATATTTCAAGCCGTTATCGAGGTATTAAAGTTTTCAAATCAATATTAGTAGTTGTGATGACATTTTTGTGTCTGGACTGGAATTTTCATGGATTTTTTCTGTGCATCGTAACAAAGTTTTTTTAGGTATATACAATTTTAGAGAAATAAGACAACTCTTGAAGAGGGTTGTCCAACAACGATCTAAAGGGTCTGCTCGATTACTATCGCCGAAGGAATAAGGCAAAACATAGAGGTCACGCTAGAGATACTTTAAACCAGGCGATCATTGATGTGCGCCGTAGCAGCTACTAAGAGATAAAAAGTCTAGCGAACAACAGAAATATCTGGAGAGATGGGAGTGGACACCAGAAGAAGAAAATTTCGTCGTCTCATTACAAACCAATAATGATAAGGTATTTTTCAAATGCTCTTCTTGTACTATGTGGTAATAATTATGTATTTTGTTTTGCATATTATCTCTTGCTATTGAAAGTTCTTTTATAATTATTTTGTGTTAGAATTTCTTTCCAAAATTGATACTTTATTGAATTAAATAGAGTTCAAGTAATTCAACAAAATACGTGGTTATTTTTTGTGTTGTAAATTAATTATTGCGTTGTAAAATATCTACAACACAAGCAGAGCTCTGGGAGCTCATCCGATTATTTAAATTAATTTACGATTGGCCAAATTCTAAAAGTTAGTCTTACTCGTGATTCGGGCCAAGTGCGGTTTAATGCATCATTACTTACAAAACCAACACAGACTCTGATCAAATAATATAAAGTTATTCGCACGATAAAGTGCATAAATTATAAATAAATATTTTATAGGTCTCATGTACATTTATGGCTATTGAAAAATAGTCTATCGGTCGGCACGGTTCATTTGGTTACATATCTGACTCCTATAACTAAAATTCGGTTCAAATATCGAGAGGTTCAACTCATTTGCTTGTTCGTCTGTTATTCAAGCTTCTTATATTTCCATTTCAGGATGTCGTTCTCATACAAGTGCTATTTTTTTCTTGGATTATCCCGACCCCTTGTTTGATTTTTTCATGTGTGTGTACTTTTTTCGTCATACGTTGCTCATTTATTATTCCCACGGGGCCAAACCATCTCAGCGTACTAGTCTCATTTCGGACGCAGTCAAACGTCGTCTTATTACAAACTCATCTTAGCGATCTCTTTTCAACTACATTTATTCTGCTTTCATACGACTTCAGGTATGTCTAAGTTTTACTTGCATAAGTCAAGGTTGGCACTACTACCGCGTGGTGAATATTCATTGGCTTTTATGATAAATTGCGAACGTGCATAATGAATTGTTTTGGGTGCCTCATTCGCTCTATTTCCTGTCATATTCTTCTTTTACTACTTGTCCAAACTCAGCACTCAACACCTCTAGAATAAAGCGGTTGAAAGATATTTCAAGATAATCTTTTTTACTACCATTTTTAGGCGACTCAATCATATAGACGAAGAGTATAATTCACCGCTCAAAAGTAATTCATAATGGCAGAAGTTGGACGATTTGTTCCAAAGACGTACCGCGAGGCCATAAGTGAAAATTACGTGACAGACTATTGAAGCTCTGGATGGTCCTGGTGAATTTAAATACACAATTACTTAACTAAACTCCTGTGACATGTTACATACTCAGTTTAGTCTTTCGTACGGTCATTGATTCCAAGTTGAAACAATACACCACATGAATATTCACCACGTGGTAATACAATTAAGTAGGATATGGAATTGAGATTTCCGTTGCATATTTTGATTTGAATTTGAACAGTTTATTTGGTACGGTTATTGAACTTGATATTATAATAATAAAGTTTCCTACTGATCATTTATTTCCTTAAAATTAGATTAGTGTGAAATTTAGGTTCATCAATAAAATTGTGAATTTCTATGGAATGTTCATCGGAAGGAATAAAAATGAATGTGAATTTAATTTAAGCTATAGATAGGTCGGAAGCACAGCAGGTGATAGCAGGCGTATAGCTGGCATAGTAAATACAATGATGGAGAGTTCAAACTTCACTCTGGCTGCCCCCACACATTTCGTTCACCCGAAGCACAAGCATTTATGTTTAGTTTGACGAATGTAACAATAGATGTATATGTAGGTACTTATTTAACACGTTCATATTCGTAAAAAAGGATAAAGTCGAGTTAAATTATGTAGGCATATATGTATATGTTCTTAATTGAAGGAAAATCATACCTATTGATAAATTATAATTTGAAGCACGTAGGTAATTTTGAAGATAATACAAAAGTAATTTGATTTAGTTTTCATTCGATGCTTAAAAACTATTATTTATGATATAAAGTATGGACCGATTTCGCATGTGGTCCTTATTGAGTGTCGAGTAATTTTCATTATTATGGCCCGGTATTTGAATTGGCCCTTAGAGTTTATCTCAAGTTTAACAAAAATATTACATCTTACAGTACCTAATATTTTCTTAAATACGTCACTAAGCGATTAATATTTATTACTTTTATAATTATTATGAAAACTTAATTTGTGTGCCATAATCAAAAATATATTATTATTATTATGATTAATATTTAACTCAACGATTCTGGCAGATTGCGAGTATTATTTCTAGTTTATTATAACTGGCGGCGCACAAATCGCCTTACGCTTTATTAGTGTTTCATTTCATTTTACTACACATAACATAATACATATATTTTTGTTGGTAATAAGATACTTAATAGGATGTGTATCATGTAACTATGTAATATTTATTTTCCTTTTTTTCTTACACAAATGATAGTATTGCCTAACAACAAACCGAACAAACTGTCAGCCATAATGTTGAAACGTCAAGCACGAATTTCTTAACTTTATTTTGGCGAATTGATTCTTCATCACACTATCTAAAATGATCCATTCTCTTTCTATATATTCCATATATTCCTAGATGTTCTACATGCTATATTATTTCAACATCAATTAGGTCCAGATCCACCTGTAAAATATACATAGGTACATTTTGCCATTACAATGATTTTTTGTTTTCTTTTTTTTCAATGTTTGAAACTGTCACTTCATGATAGAACTCCATAATCAACTAGAATTATGAAAAAATTATATTAATTTTTTAACTTATAATTAATTTATTTCGTAATTCTAGTTGATTACAATGATTGATTTTAATAAAAAAAACATTGATAGGTATAAAACATTGGAAACGTACCATGTTGTATAATGAACCAAATAAAATTATGCAGTCAATAATATTTACTATTTAAGAAAACGTAAAATAAGTCTATAATTGAAGATTTTGTAACTGACGTTTCATTATGCACTATGATACGCAATTTAAATTGAATTTCCACTTAACTTTTAGCTTCGACTACTAAATCCAATGATTTGAGGGCCTACTCAAATACCGGGCCAATGTTTAATACTTTTATTCAGAAAACTTGTAATAATATAATTATCGCCAAATATCTTGAATGAGCTTCCGGTTGCGCAGATCGCAAATTTGTGTCTTTTTGCTTCGTCGGTTTACGTGCAAATCGTCCCCCTTCTCTGTTAAAAAATAAAGTTATTTGGCGACACCTATACACGAAATTAATATTTTTACTATTTTCCAATGAACTGATAGAAAACATTGTGATTAAACTTAATAAAGTTTAACTTAAAAATGTAATTTCTCAAATAGACGATATTGCTAGTGAATAAAAACATAAAAATATTTGGTTTAGTTAAATTAATGTTAAGAAGAAAGTATTTCGAATGATTTCAAACACAATGTATATGTACATAAATAACAACACGATAATATAATAAATAATATACAGTGCCGAATAAGATAGGCTATTTCAATTCAGAGGTCCTTCCTCCTACCATTATTTCCGATAATAATAATAATAATAAGGACAATTTATAAAGCGCCGTTTAGTGACAACCGTGGTCACCTCAAGGGCGCGATAAATGTATAAGTGTGCAAAAATTAAGTTAAAGTCAGTGTAAAGTGTTCAATATATATTGTGAGCAAGAATTAAAATATTAATTTTATAAAAGCCTAATTAGCCTTTAAGTTAATCCGAAATTTACTATAATAGTGCCTAACTATAAAAACAAACACAAGGCAAATTTTATAGAGAATATCCTGAAAGTGAAAAGGAATTGTCCTTATTTGAATAAATAATTGAACACTCGTTGTTATACAGCACGTAGGTATTACTTTAACAATGTGAAGACGTGTCAAAGGACACCAACACATTTTCGTTTCAACGAATTTTATTTCATAAGTAATAAGAATTTTATGACAAATGACTGATAATTGTTTTATAATAATCGTTCTTCAATAAATATATATTGAACAATAATTTTATAGCTGACTTTGATTTAACTAAGAAAATAAGTTTAATATTAATGTAGTTATATTGTATTCGTAGTTCCTACTAAATTTGATTGTTAAACATCTATTGTAGTAGGTATTGTTGTTATACCTACATTTACAATGTATTGTTTTTTTTTATTTAATATCAATGGTCGTAATTATTACATGATATATATTTTTTTATTATTGTTTACAAACATACAGTCAACATAAGTACAAACAAATTAATATTACAACAAATTCTGCACAGTATAAACAAACCGTCTTACTTAAAAACGTTAACTATCTATAGTAGGCACCTGCATTCTTTTTTTAAGCTACACAGTATAAAGAAACCGTCTTATTTATAAACGTTAACTATCTATCTGATAGAGCGTGATCAACGAAAAAGTTTACTTATAAACTGTGACTATCTTAATACTCAAGTTAGCACGGGTCGAGAGGTTGTTTAGCGCTTGACTAACGCGTTATACAAAATATTTCAAAATGGCGGAACTTTCACATATGATCCGACGCATATTTGAGACTGACAGAAAAATTGAATCCTTTTTACGTTTTTCTTTGTTGATCTTCATCGCAATCATGTTTTAATTAAAATTTCCTCAACTCAAGATTAGATTCGACTGATCTACCTGGAAAAAGCAATGTTGATTGGGTGGTAAAAATGATTTTATTGATGGTATGAACTGTTTTACAATATTTTTTTCCATTATTTTACCAAATAAACAAAGCTTCGAAATCGGTCTGTAGTTTTCAACGTTGCATTTGTCATCTGATATATAAGCGTGAGTTACGTAAGATCTCACCCATAAAGTGGAAAATACACCTTCAGTAAATGATTTTGCATATAAACGCGTATATAACCATCTAATAAGATTACAATATTGAAATATTTTCAAAAATTGAATTTAGGAGATAATACAAACTCTGAATGTCTGCTACAAAAAAACATAGAAAATATTATTTCTATGACAAGTTTTTAAATAATTTTAGTTATTAAATAAATATTTCTATAGTTATTCTTTAGATATACCTACCTACCTACCTACCTATCGTAAGTTTGTAAGATATGTATAATATCAAGTTTAAATTTTGATTAAAATTTGGATATATAATATTAATTTTGAAACATCAATGTTTTGATGTAATAGTTATATTTTTATTCCAACACACATTCATGATACTTTAGCATTTTTACTCTCCACACTATGGAATAGTGGGGAGTCATAATTTCACAATATTTAAGAGTATTTTTTTTAAATCAATCTCTCAACGGGTATCATGTGGAGAGTGCACACTGTGAGTTTCGTCGTGATGTTTTTGTATGTATGGCGTACGCCGTACTGATTATCCTTTTTGTGTCCTATCTACAGCGCAAACTATGAGTCCGATCGACTTCATATTTACATCATAATAAGTGCATAGACCTAGAGCTGATTAGTTTTCCATATACAGCATTTGATTTCTTCTTTATGAATTCATCATTTATGTTGTTTTTTTGTGTCCACTCTGCAGCCCAAACTGTAAGTCCGATTGACTTCATATTGATATCATATAAATGTAAGGTCCATAAACTTGATAGTTGATTTTCCATAGATATTCTTTTATTTCTGTCCAAGTTTTAAAAATGATCTCACGGTCTGGAAAATCGAGGTATTTTTATACTGTTTGAAATTTAGATACAACAAAAATACACTCATCAAAGATGCATTCAAGAATTGTCAAAATTTAAAGAATAAAATCTAAGGTTTGCCTTGTCAATGTGAAAAAAAATTCATATTTATATGAAAAATGTAGGTATATAACAGAAGTAAAATTGCTTCTGTAAGGGAAAATTGGGTGATCAACTTCATATTGATATTCTATGTGTCTCAATAGACAAGTTTATTTTTTACTCTTCACTTCTACCTTCCTCAAGGGGTAGGCAGTGAGAACCAAACACCGCATTCTTCTATCTTATCACATACATCGCCTTATCAATATTGATACACTGTCCCATACATGCTCATCTTGCTAGTAATGCAATTTTACTTAAAATTTCTCAATAGGTATCACGTAGAAAATATATACAATGAGTTTCGTGACAATGTTTTTGTGTGTATGGTGTATTGTGAAAACATTTGTCCTCTGGGAATCTTATATTTGTTTAAGAATCTAATAAAAATGTAGGTACTTCATAAAAATGCATTTAGAGATTGTCAACCTTTCAAGAAGAAAAAATGAACACTTACTATGGTGTGAAGAGTTTAGTTTTGGCTACAACCCATTCGTTTTATTATACTTGGCAACCCACCCTTATATGAGTGATTTGTGCCAAATGGAATAAAAAGAAAAAAAATAAGTTTTGACTTACAGATTGATACCATTGAATAAGCTAAATTGAGTTATTGCGGAATAAACAAGAAGAGAGTTAAACGATTAGAGATGACACATGTTAACTGGTAGAGGAAATTTTTAAGTAGGGATATATGTTATATACGTAGTGCATTGAACATTCAAAGAACACGTGATCGAGTGTTTCCAAATCTGCCCCGGATGCACACGAAGGGTTTTATTTTATTTTTATTTTATATAAGTGAGTAGCGATTGTCCATCATCTAACAGCACTATCACAATTGATAGTAAAATAATTGAAGCTGTTGAAGAATATATATACCTTGGACACAAGATAAAATTAGGAAAGGATAACCAGACAGCAGAAATACCCAGAAGGATCGGACTAGGTTGGGCAGCCTTTGGAAAACTTAAACATGTCCTAAAAAACAGAGATATTCCCACATGTCTGAAAAAAAAAGTTTTTGAAACATGTATCCTGCCTGTGCTTACGTATGGTCTGGAAACTATCACGCTAACTGCGAGGACCATTCATTCATACCATACATAAGCTAAAATGCACTCAAGGCGTAAGTCTAAGAGACAAAATTAGAAATGAAGAAATCAGACGCCAGACAAAAGTTGTTGATGTCATGGATCGAGTTGCAAAACTTAAATGGCAATGGGCAGGTCATGTTGCCAGACAGGGTACGGACAGATGGGCACCCAAAATTCTAAATTGGAGACCATGGGATATGAAAAGGGGAATAGGCCGGCCCCAGAAAAGGTGGGCCGATGATATTGTCCCTGTCGCTGGAAGCGGATGGGTTCGAAAAGCCCAGAAAAAAGACGAGTGGAAGCTATTAGAAGAGGCCTACATCCAGCAGTGGAGAGATGGCTGAGAAAGAAGAAGAAGAAGAGTAGCGATTGAGCAATGACCCAATCTAAAGATATATACATTTTTTGTGTAACCAAGGGAAAGATAGAACGTTTAATTGGATATTATACATAATAGTATGTTACTTTGATTTCAGAAGATATTTTCCACAGGTCTTGCCATTTACTTTTGGCAATTTTACAATGAGAAGAAATTGTTTCTTGGATGGAAAGGGGCATATTAAAATAAGAGGCGTCAGAACAGAATTCACGTTTTGCTAACAGATTTTCCATTAATTCAACAATATTCATAAATAATGAAACAATTACATGAATCAGAGTCAGTTTATTTCCTCAAATTCACACAATAATTTTGGGTAGCAAAATCTCAGCACTTCGTAAACCACAAAAAATCATAGAGAAAAAGAAGTTGGTAATTTTCGTGCAGTTCCACTATGGCTAGATATTCTAAGTATCTTAAAAAACTACAAAAGCAAGAAAAGATTGTGGGTCTTACCAAGTTCTCCCGGATGTTCCTGTTGAGCTTCGCATATGAGACTCTCCGTCCACCAGAGGTCGTGCGAGGTGGGTGAGACGCCCCCTTGAGGCTCCATGGGCTGCAGTTGGTTGGGGGGCGGGGGCGTGGTGGGAGTGCAGCCCCCGCCCGGCAGGTGCATGGGGCCGCCACTGGGGGCCACCTTGTCGCACTCCCCCGACCCGCCCCACCAGCTCCCTCCCCCGACCCTCAAATATTCTGGTATCACGGTGCCGTCTGATGATCTCCTCCTCACAAATACTTCCTCTTGGAACTCCTGAATTTCACTTTTGTCTTTGATCACTTTGTCATACACTCATTAGCTTTTTTGCTATCCTTTATTAAACCACTATCATTTCTGTAAAAGATTTTCACATACATACATATGTAAGGTAATATGTAAGAAAATATAAGTTGGGTCGGTGGCAGATCGGTACTTGATCGGTCTCGGCCTTGAACCGTTTCGTTCGCCTATAGCACAATCATTTATGCCTAATTTAGGGACTGCACGAGGATGTGTATGTAACTTTTCACGAGTGATTATCAAATTTATGTTTAAAGAAATATTTTTTGTATTTTATCGTTCTGAAGTATCGTGTTCACCAGCGAAAGTATTTAGTGAATGGTTTGGCAGAAGAGGGAGAAAAGTATTTACTAATTCTGTAAAAATGCTATAAAATTCAATAAAACGATAGAAGGATAGAAATAACACTATTATTGATGGCAAAGGATGATGAAAGGATTTGATATAAATCAAAATATTTAGGTGTAGGTAGGTACCTGATATCCTAAATTTTCTTACAAGGAAAATGTATTTTTTTCGTTTCTATTGAGTCTTAATGAACAAACTAATTATATTTCTTTACTGAACAGTTTCAAAACTACAAATGACTGATATAACAATAACAAGAATGTTTTTCATGCCCTGTTAGGAATGGTCCAAATGATATGCATTGAGTAAAATTGATGGTGCATTCATACGAGACAAAGCGTTGAATGTTCATACATTATTAGTAGCGACATCACACTCCATTCTTGTATTGTTTCGTGACACAAATAATATTGTGACATGATTTCTCCCGCTATAAATATTAACCTAAGGACAGTCTACCCTTTGGTTTACGCGGATATACCTACTATTATTATATGCCGTTCATTGTTAATTGACCTACAATAATATATTTATTTCACAGCGCTCTATAGTTACATAAATTTGTAATACGCATTCGGAAACTTGACGAAAGGTTGATTTATCGAATACACAATAAAATAAAAAATCATCGGAATTGCTAAATATGAATATACATCTATTTAAACTTATCTATATATTTAGTTGATTGAAATTCAATACTGATTTACCTATGTACCTATGCTTGTTGAGTGATATAATGTATCGAATAAGCACATAACGTAATATAAAATAATATGCCATGTAAACGGAGAGGTGACTATTATTTTCACGGTGTATGATAAGTAATACGATACTCAATAGGAAGACAGAGATTTGAATGATTTCATTATATTAGATTAACTTGGATATCAGTGACGGATATATGTATCTGGATATATATTTTTTTTCATTCGTATTAAAAATATGAATCTTTTATACTTGGATACCCACAGAACCAAATAAACAAAATTAGATAAACAAACCCGGTGTGACATGTTGATTTAAAAATAAAACTAAAATTGACAAAATTGTGTAATTGAAACAATAGAATCAATAAATAAGGGGGTTAATAGAATCTTGGCGTTTAAATTAATTTATTCTTTTGAGGATTTTTTTTCTTTTGATGCTTTTTTTGTTTTAATACTTTTTGTATTGATGCTTTTTTTATTTTGATGCTTTTTTATGCTATTTGTATTGATGCTTTTTTTTTGTTTTGATGCTTATTTTGTTTTGATGCTGTTTGTTTTGATGCTTTTTTTGTATTGATGCTATTTATATTAAAGCTTTTTATTGTTGTTTTGATTATTTTTGTATTGATGTTTTATTTTTGTGTACCTATATACTTATAGGTAATAATATTGTTGATTTTATATATTTTATGTTTTTATGTAATTGAATCGTTCTATATGTACTCACTTTCTCAGCACAAGCATTTTATGCTTTTTGGGAAAGAGAAAAAAAAAACAGTGTACGAATTCAAATAATTGTTGCATATATTGTTTTATTGAATAAATAAATGAAAAAAAAGCATTTGATCTTATTGATATTTTTAGAATTAATTTTGTGACACATTTGAAATCATTTTACTAATTACTGGTAACTTTATATTAACCTCGAATGAAATATTTAATTTTTCTTAACTTAGGGGGACAAGTCTGATCAACCGGCGAAATCAAAACCTACCATGTTTACCCTACCATGATATGGGTAATCACGAGGGTTTTGATTTCGCCGGTCAGACCAAACTTGCCCCCCATGATGTCATCCATCCTGAAGACAAAACAGTCGTTTTGAAACCGGTTGAATAAAGTAAGAAATTTGATTTAAACATAGTTAATTGTACATATGTCGGCCTTCATGGTTCAGATGGTTAGGTGTCTGCCTGCTGATCCAAAGGTCACGGTTTCGATTCCCGAACTATTCACATAGTTCAGCAATGGGGGGTACCACCCATTCTGAATGCGTCTGCATGCGTTGTGCTTCCTTTTATTAAGTAATGCACTTCATGCTACCCCACAATGTGGGATATGCGGTGATGATATGTATGAATAAATTTTGATAATGAAGACGTATGTTCCATCCTAATCATATCGTCCCTATCCGGACTAACAGTCGTATCTGCAAAATGCAAATTGTTCAGGAGAGCGTTTTTAGTGTTTTGCGCGTGCATATTTTCATCTCTCCCAGCATACGGTGACATGGTGTAAATATATTTTATTTGTATTCTTATATATATGAATCATTCTTATATATATTAGAATCGTATTTACACATAGGTCTATTAGTGAGATTTTATTTTCAGTAATTCGTAGACAACAAACAGGGCCGGATAAATCATAGAACAACCCGGAACAAGAAATCAGGGCGCTTGTCTAAAAAGGGCGCTTAAAATCCTAAAATGTTAATTATATAAATCAAAAATTCCCCAGGTATGGCACTCGGTTCTCTCTGCCTTCCCCGAAAGGGACACGCCGTGATGGTGTGTATGATAAAATTCTGCGGTGTTAATATCTTGTCCGTCTATTACCGTGTTATTCGTAAACATATATAGTCGATTCACACACACACACACACACACACAAAATAATCATTCTAATAATTTACTTGCTAAAGTGTTAAATTATCTACATAATGAAGCCAGCGCCCCCCTATCTGAAATCGCCCGGGCGCTTGATAATGAATTTCATATGAGATGATAGCGGCGTGTTTGAAAACATTCCAGATGCTACACGCCACAGTAACTTTAATTATACATTATACTAAGAACTCTTATTGCTTGTTAATGAAACTACATAAGCCGTTTCAATAAGCGGAACCTGTCAGCAACTAATAGCAAGGTTTTCTAAAAAAGGGAAACGAAGTTCTTTAGAAATGTTATGATAATTTCAGTGAAGTTTTCCCTTTCGACTTTAGCGACATACTTACTTATTTTCTCGATCTCGGTCGCCGACTCGTCACCTGACTCTTTCAATTATTCATATATTATTGTTTCTATCTCTCTCTTCTGTCTGATGTCAAATGTTAACACGTGTCCATATTTTTTACGAGTCTAGTATAGACCATAGATTTTAATATATACCTATAACTAGATGGAATACTAGTCGGCAAAGTGTATCGAAATCAATGGGAGTTTTCGTGTGCTGTTTTGTGTAAAATTCATTGGCATACCTCGTTTTATTAATATTAATTTATGTAGGTATTTATTATACCAAGAACTTATTTAGTGTTTTGTGTTAATTAGAATCGCGATTTGTTTTTTTTATTTTAAGTTTGGTGTGATTTTAAATTTTTACTGGAATTTGATAATTATATTGAGTTTTTTTTAATTAAAAATAGTTTTTATGATATTTTTAGTGTTAACATTAGTTATTAAGTTTAGTTTATTTACATAATACTTGAGATAGTTAAAATATATTTAACTTTAAACGGTTTATGTGATGATCCAATATTTTAAAAATTGTAAGACCTAAGGTTTTAGTTTAAAATGCCTACTTCTCAGGATACATTACATACATGAATAGGAATAGGTAGAATTATAATTTATTTTTGTTCTTTGGTTTATATTGATATATTGATTTTTACTGTATAATATTGCATAATATACTGCATAATATAATATTGAAATTCCAAACATTTGAGAAGGAAGGGGGGGGGGGGGGGCGGTTTGAAATATATTGCTCTGGGCGCAAAAACATGTTTATCCGGCCCTGACAACAAATCACTAAGCTATTCCAAGTTAACGGCAGGTGATACAGTCGAGACCTTTAGTGAGAACATGCATAAAACATATAAATACACATTGGCGGTCCTAACTCGATTTTGCAAAAGATGTCAGATACGACAGTTAGTCAGCAGAGGGACGATATGTCTATATACTGGCACGCACACATGTCTATATAATCTATATCCTTTGGAAATTTTAGAAAAGGTGTTACGTTGTTATAAAGAATGAAAGTGCCAGAAAAAGCTTATGATCACTGAAACAGTCCAAGGAAAATACTTTTGGTTTGGCATGGTCCTATTGAGTCGGAAAAGTTGCTTTTCTTTTTCATTTGTCGATATAATAAACTTATTTTTTATCGTCTCAATAAATGTTTTATTATTATTATTATTACTATGTCTAATGGTGTCTGACTGCCCGACATCTTAGGCTCTGTTTCTCGAACAAAGATTAAAGTATGTATAGTCAAAATACCATGATTTGATAAAATTGTTTAATACTTTTGGTTGTTTAATTGAAATCGAATGCTGTCAAACGACTCAATTGTGAACAATTTTATGAAATTAAAGTATTTTAACTTGACTATTACCGATCCTTTTGTTTAAACAACTTAGAGTCAGTGGTGGGCAGAGTAATGAAGAAAAAAATACTAGAAATAATACTATTATATAATTCGGTGGTAATGGTGGAAACAAGAATCAACAGGAAATCATTCGGCATGGGAATATGAACTGTTATCAAACTTCATGTCTGAAAGTTTCAATATTCATATTTTTTTGGTCAGATAAAGTTATCTTTTTTAGAATAGTCGTTAATTTCCTGTAAAATAGACAAAAGTATTTTTATTTCAATAATTTGTATATTTATGAACCTACTCTATACTTTTATGTGTAAGAATTTTTTATCATTCTATTTACAATGACCATTTTATGCTGTCGCGTCGAATTTTAAATAATAACTGTATGTAATTTTATGTAGGTACTAACATCACTTTCAGGTTTCTTTTTGTATTACATGATCACGTAAAATGTATATGATTCTCGATAGATAAAAGAGAACTCTTAGATTTTTTAAAGAATTAGGACGTGCGGAAAATGCATCTTAACTATTTCTCAATACCACAACATTATGTTATACTTTAAAGAATAAGGACGCTCAGGAGATGCATCTCAACTATTACTCGATGCTAATATCCTATATTTTGAAAAAGGACGTTCAGAAGATGCATCTCAACTAATATTATTCAGTATAATATCCTATACTTTAAAGAACAAGGACGTTCAGGAGATGCAGCTCAACTATTTCTCAATACCAGATTATGTTATACTTTAAAGAATAAGGACACCTAGGAGATGCATATCAACAATTACTCAATATCATATTCTATATTTTAAAGAATAAGGACGTTCGGAAAATGCATCTCAACTATTTCTCAATACCACATTATGTTATACTTTAAAGAATAACTATTACTCAATATCATATCCTATACTATGACTAAGGACGTTCGGAAGATGCATCTCAACTATTACTCAATATAATATCCTATAAAAGAGTAAGGAGGTTCGGAAGATGAATCTCAACTATTAGGTACTCAATATCATATCCGGTAACTAAGGACTAGGAATAAACACTCAAAAAACAAAGAAGGTCTTCTTCTTCATCTTTAGCCGTATTAAGTCTTGGGCAAAAACTTAAGTACCAACGTTTGCAGAACTCTGAAACAGATGAATGACATACTCGAAAAACTTTGTCAAAAAAAAAATAATTGTGGTTAAACTCTATAATATAAAGATTCTTAGTTCAGTTAACGTCTTAGAAAAAAAGTAGGTACCTACTGTGTAAAAGATCCGAGATCTTTTCTCCTGGTTTAAATCAATCCTTTTTAAGAATATAATATTTCATATTTTACGGAAGAATTAATATAAATACCAATACAAAATATGTTTTAGTCAAATGTAGAATGGTATCAACTATATGTATCTATTTTTTCTAAATAAACGGGAAAATATATTCCTTAAAAATTACATTAGATACACTATCATGTTTTTTTAAAATTTCGCATTGATATAGGTACATTAATTAGCAAAACAGATGATAGATACTGATATATCATTTTGATGTGTGTCATTTTCCTCGTGTTGCAAATATCTATTTGTATATATTCAATTAGGTATATTGCGAGTGGCTTTAAAAGTACATTCAGTAATAATAATAATTATCATTATATTCGCCGTTAAATAATGAATAAAATAAAATCAATCCAATTTCTTTATTATTGATTCTACAAAACCAATTTGTTTTAAGTAATTATTCAAAAGAGCTTCGCGCATATCATGTGGTAATTTATTCTACTTTAAAAATCCGTTTACATTGAAACCACTGCCATAGTAAGCTGCTTTATTGACTCCATCAAATTTGTCGTGGTACCTAATTGGTAGGTTGGGAAATATACGATTTAAATAACTAGTTGGATCTCATGTAACACATGAATGTAAGAGTACCTACGTAAAATTCATGTAGGTATGTTATAAATGAAAATAAATTATCGTAACAAACTATAAAACAGTATATCAAAACAATTGGATATACCTACTAATATAGGTACCTACTTTTTCTTCGTACGCAAAACTTGTATGTCTGGATAGGATAGAATGGAGTTCAGTCCTTTTTTCCTACCCCGTATAGGTTAACAGATTGATGTTATGTATGCATTTAGATCAAGTACCTATCAAACTATTGAGAGTCCCCGTAGATATTGTGTATTCTGCCATACAAATTGTATGAAACGATGTCGTCACTAAATTCATTTATTACAAAAAAATGTTAAAAAAAAAGATTGAGATGTACTGCTATAGTGTATGTCAGTATGATTTTTTTATAATTATATTAAAATTAAATTATCTAGTTGGGGTTTTACATAAAAACTGTAGACCTGGATATAAAATCTCGCGTATCTTGGCTTGAAACCATATCGATATGCTAAGAGAAATAAATTCTCTTGGACAAATCGAAGTTGGATAAATTGGTATTACATACAAATTTAATTAGTTTAATAATTCTAAAATGTTAAAAACAATCTATTTTATTTGTGTGGTAGGTAGGTACCTATATATTAATTTATGCATATTTATTGCATGCAAATACAAAATGATATGAAAATGATCTTATTACCTAAGTATGTACAAAGTACATACTTAGGTAATAAGAACACACTTGCGATGTTCTTAGATTTTTTTTAATAGATCTGTAAAAAAAATATAAATATCATTCATTAGTCAAGAATATTGTAAAATTCCTAACCAGCTAACTTTTTCTATTTTTATAACACAAGTTTAATCACAAAGAATTTACATATTTTAAGGTATGTTATAAGATTTCAAATATAAACCGTGTTTTCGTTTGCGTGGGCTTATTGTCTATGATAAAACTTATAATATAATATAACAAAAAAAGTATAATTTGAAAAGGCGAAGAACGTTTGTTTTGTTTATGGTTTACCATGAATAAATGTAATAAACTGATAATATCTGGTGTTTAAGTAGTTAAACGTTAGGTAAAATTTTAATGGAATGTCAATTATTACTAAAGTAAACATTTTAATTAAATGTCTATTATAGTGCGAAACTATAAGCATCCTTAGGACGATCCTGAACCATTAAACATCAATATGTATTTCTTCAAAAACTACTTATTAATAGATTATTTTTAAATCTAAAAGTGCGTTACATAAAATGTGATCTCAACCGATCATCGATAGGTGATTTTTTACAATCGATTTAAAAATACAATTGAATATTTTCCATATTTCGTCATGGAAGACTCGATCGAGCCAGAAGAGAGATATTAAATTTAATAACAAGTACAATTTTGTTTTTATTTACCTTTTTTTACGTCAGTAGGTATAAATAGGTAATGATAACAACTCCACATGTGTCTACGATAACATACTTTGATCAATTTTATTTAAAAATTATTCAAATGTTGCTAGTAGATCTGCGATGACATTTGTTGGGTTGTTATAATATTACGGATATAGGTAAGTACCAATAATTACAACAACATAGTCACACACTGTTTTGTCACTCTGCGATACATCGATGATACGTCACATAAATTAGTTTGAGCAATAATATGTCTTAAGAAATGGGTACATAAATATAAAGCGACAAGTTATTCACACGGTGTCCATCGGTTCGTAACGCAATAACGATAATATTTTTTTCTAAATTCGAATTCCACCGGGCACCAGCTGAATCGTAATGACGATGGCCGGTGAGTCAATTACGAGGTTCCGAGAAGACAACGCATCTCGGAAAGTCTGTGTCGGGTTGTCGCGGCGTTTGGCGCAGACTTGACGTCGGAACCTCCTGTACTGAGCAACGCTCGGGCTGTACTAAAGCCTCGATCGGCCGCTACCGCTCGCTGTACCGGCCCGACTCACACTTTTGGGTGGTGCGATAGTCACTCTTGACAAGCGCCACGATCTACCAAAACACTACAAACAATGATCAATCGGCCAGTTGGACCCACAAAAGGCGGTCAATTAGAAAAAAGGTAATAATAATGATATACCCCGTAATTACCTCGGCTTGTTAGTGCCATAGACAAAACTAACGAGAAACAATAAAAAAGAGGTGTTGCCATAAACATAATCGACCTGATTTTAGGAGGAAAACGTTATTATTTAATTACCTACATCAAATTAATGTGATGTTCATAATGGTTTGACAAAGCAAAGGATACTGCCTATTTGTGCGTGTTTTCCTTGTGCATCATGATGTAATTAGGTACGTTATTTTTGTATTAAATAAAAAGGTCTGTATTATGCTTATTTGTGGTATAACTTTTGAGTCCAAGAAAAGATAAGAGGAGTGAAGCAATTTTTGCGTACAGTTTGATTTCAATTTGATCTTAATAAAAAATTAACTCTGTCAAATAAATTACACAAGTCTTTCAATTTCGAGTTTATTCACTTTATAAAATTACGTAATTCAAGAAGTGATAGTTTAAAAAATTGAAATAATTTAAAACGAGTGGGTTGTGGCCAACGCAAATCTCCTCCCTAACAAGTCACTCCATAAAGTAGGATTCAAATTTTGTGTGGAAAATTATCAGCATTTTCATGAAATGAGTGTGTTCAATTATTTTTTATTTAAATATTTTATTATGAAAACTTGATAATTCTTTAATGCCATTTTATTTATTTATTTATTATTACTTCTCGGGCAACTAACAGGTACTATGTCAAATATTAATTTAACACGCACACAATAACAAGTTGCCACATTCAGAAGACTTACGATATTAATCGTCACAGATCCAGACTGAAAACACAATTAAAAACTGTGTCTCCACCGGGAATCGAACCCGGGACCTTTGGATCAGCAGTCAGATACCCAACCAACTGAGCCACGAAGGCCGACTACGATTTTATGGAAGTGATGTGCCTTTTTACCCATTTGAAAATAATAATTTCAAATATTAAGTTTCCCGAGCTTGGGGTCACTTTGAAATATTTGATACTTAAAAAAATTCAGAAGCACTATTCAGATATCTTCCAAAATCTAATGAGATCTAAGCGAGTATTAGATATACATATTTGCAAAATTTGAAAAGAATCGAATGAGTACTTTAGTCTAAAATTGATAAAGTAAAATGAACACGCCGTAGGTACATATCACATAGCACACAGCACGCAGCACATAGCACACACATACAGATGCATTGTGATGAAACTTTCAGAATACAATCTCAGCATGATACTAGTTGATAATCTGCATTAAAAAAAATTGCCTTAAAAATTGCGAAATTTTAACTCCCCACTATATTCCCTTGGGTTAGTGAGGAGTAAAAATTGAATGGCGGGTGTGTAAATTTAGCCTCCAAGAAACACTCAAGTCTCAAGATATCATAGTTTCGTAGCTACGGTGGACAAAATTGCACAAACCGACAGATACTTTGTTTGACGCTTGGAAAATAATGTTATTAATCCTTTAGTGGTATGAGAAAAATCATTTTGAGATAAAAAATAACAAGTAATACGCATGTACCAAAGAAAAAAATACGACACTGGAAGGTTTTTCGTTTATTTTGTTTTCTGATTGCTATAAGACGTTTGATAAAATAGTATATTATCTTAATGCATTAATCGTTATCTATTTTCCATACGATTTCTCTATAGGTATACGCGTAATTTTGATTCTAAAGAGATGAATGCGAATACACATTTTTTTTTGTTTTCAAGAAAATTTTGTCTTGATGAATTTCTAACATCTTTTTTTTCGCACTTTCTCTATGTACGAAATATTACATTTGAAGGGAAAACTACGAGAAAACCACAATTATATAGAAAATATCACTGAGTCAGCTCGGGTAAAATAACTGTCTGTTTTCCTTACACAGTGGACCAAATGAATTCATTACAACTAATCCAAACATTTTCCGTCATACTTCAACACATCGACTATTAAATAGATGAGAAAGAGACAGCGCACTCAGTTCGCAATATATATTTATACACCATGATCGTCGACTCAGCGAACATTTTATTTATAATTATGTAAATGCCAACGGAAATGAGGTATTCCCGTTCTACGTAATTTTATTCCCGAGAGTCAGAGTGAGACAAAATAAAACCGACGAGGTCATCTTTAAACTTTCATTTTTGATGGGGAAAGATGGAAAAATCTATTAAATTTAACTTTTATATATAGGTACTTAATTCTTTTATTATTACGTATATAGGTACCTGATTAAGAGTTAATCAGCTAATATTTTTAATTATAAACTTTTTTTAAAATGATTACCTAAATATAAGCGAGTTCTAAGAATTTAGAGATAAAATTGTTTTACAGAGCCGGCTATACCATACGTTGAAAATGTGTAGATGCGCCAGGCGCGGATGAATATTGGGATCTGTAAAAATACATATTATTTGAATAAATCAATCATACCTCAAATCCCTTTAATGTTACTTTATAATATGCTAGGTACAGAAAAAAATGTGTATTGAGAGGAAACCGGTTCCTGTTTAAAGTTTTAGCAAATACCTATGATTCGTATTATTACTCATCTTATTATTATTAAACAAATTAATCTGAATAATAGTCGGACATTTTTGTAGGCAATAAACACCTACCTATTTATCTGCTAATCTAAAAAAATCTTATACTTAATATCAAATAGTGGATATTTTACCTTTCTATCTAAAATATAAATTTTACGGAACTGGCTCATTTACTTCGATTACCAACCAACTTATGTACTTGTAATAATTTATTTTATGGTCGAGTTCATAATAATCAAGAAATAAAAAAACATTTAAGGCAAAGAATTCCCAAAAAAATTAAACATCAAATCAATAAAATGGTTTGTCCGCATTTGTGGATATTCGAAAATTAAGACGCTAAGTAAAAAAAAATAATAATAGTTATAGATTGCAAATTTATTTTGACAAAGTAAGTGTTTATAATACCATGTATCACGGAATGTATGAATGTAAAAGAAGTGATTGAATACTGCCAGGATATAAAGTGTGTAATATTATTTTGCACTTTTCTATAAAAACAGAATTCCCGCTAAAAAAACTTTATTATTGATTCATTTATCGGAATTCTGCTTATAAATCATTAGTTTTCTCAGATCTGTAATAGTCACATGAAATCACCGTTTTCAAAAGTACCTAAATCGAAAGTAGGTGTATAGTATTCTTTCACACGAAACTTTTTTATTAATTCACATAATGATTTTGTGGATTCAGATACGCATGTTGGTTGATATTATAACCCACAATGTCTTTGTACCAAATGTTTGAAATTGTAACGCCTTTGGCTAAATTACGTGAGAATATGAATTCAGATCTAAATTAGGTGCTGGCCAAGTCTTATTAGAAATGTATCGATAGCTAGATCGGTAATTCGGGAGAAGTAAATAAGATATTACAAAAATATTTTTCAGACGTTCTCACGTATGGCACAGAAACCCTAGTCCTAACGAAGCGAATTAAGCAAAAGTAGTTAGTTACGCAGAGAGGCAAGGAGAGAAAGATGCTGGGCATTTCATTGAGAGCAGAAGAAAAACAAATGGATAAAAGAGAAAACTAAAGTTGTAGACGTAGGTAGCTGAAAGGACAGCTACCCTGAAGTGGAGCTGGGCAGGTCATATTGCCAGATGTGTTGACCAATGATGGACAAGAAAACTCCTAGAATGGCAATCTAGAACGGGAAGAAGGAGTGTGGGAAGACCACAGGCTAGATCGGATGACACCAGAAAGACTGTGGGAGTAAATTGGATGCAGTGTGCCCGGAATAGAGATATGTGGAGGAGCAAGGGGGAGGCCTATGTCCAACGATGGATTGAAAACGGCTGAGGAAGAAGAAGAAGAATTGTGAGTTGGAAGTGATTGCTATTTGACAATTAACTCGCCACTAGCAAGGAAGTGTTCATTATTATTACCTATTATATACAGGATGTGTTATTTAATTATTTGATTTAATAAATTAAAAATTATTTTTGATATCAATATTATTGTAAATAAACTTATTATTATTACTTATTGTAATTAAACAAAACACAAAAAGAGTATTTTAGTTACAACGACTAATAAATTCACAGATTAATTTATATGAAAATTATTACTCATAGTTGGGTATATCACTAATAAATTAATGTATTTCTTAACACAGAACCACATTTATTGACAGTTCCCGTATTGCGTTTTATGAAAAATTGTATGGAAAAGAGATGATGGTTACAAACGTTTGAAGGCTGCATATAGGTACCTACTCCGTCAGAACTCTGCTCGATATTTTCTCAAAGCGACGACATGGAGGGAGCTGGCGGCGCAGTGTCCCACAGGAGACGGCCCAGAGTCGCAAAACATGGACTGATGACTAGGAGGCCTTACCCTGGATGAACTTAAATAGAGAGGGGCAGGAGATGAGGATAATATAACATCAAAGCATTACATTAACAATTAATTATTTAACAATTAATTTAATTATTTCAACATGAAATTTTTTGTTTATATATTTTTTTTTTGACAAAGAATTAATATGGCTTTGTGACAAGAACAAATACAAGTGAACGAAATCGGTCTTGGCAGGATAAGAACTCGCGACCACTGCATGGATAACTAACACGGAGGATTATATTGGAATGAATACAATAAATACTTACCTACAATTAATAAAACCTACATGGTGTTTATAGGATAAAAGATTTGCATTCTGATTTTTTTCAACGGTGTCGATAGCTATTTCGTCCTACAAATATACCATCAAGACTATATTAAATATGCCTACTTCACCATATTCGGATAAAGTTATAGATAAATGCATAAAAAGATTGGGTGGCAACAACTTTATAATTTCATGCATATTCAGGGGTGTCTAAAGCTACTTAAAAAAATCTATATTTTTTATAATTCGTTTTATCCGTTGGATTTCTGTTGGATTAGCTATCAAGCACTTTATCTAGAGGTGTCGAAACTACTCGATTACGGGTTATTTAATAACGTCAATAATATGCAATTCAACACAAATCCGACGGATATGAGAAGAATTTTGCAAAAAAATATTATTACATAAATAAATTATGATAACCATATATGTAGGTACCTACCTACCACTGAAAATGCATAAAACTATAAAGTAGCCCCCACTCTCTTATGTACCTACCTATCCTATAGTTAACTATATAGAACTTTTGAAAATGGAGAAGTTTGTTTTATAAAATTTAATTTAAAATTTTAGCAAATAAATAATTATTTTAATATCGCTAAAGATAATCAAAATAGGCTTAGGTATAATATACCTAGTTATTCGATATAATTGTCTTTGAAAATTGTATAGGCGAATACGTGAGTAGGTATCTATATAAGGTACCTATAGGCTATCTTGATGGTTCTCGACATGGAAGGGGATGGTTTTCGCATCTACCAATTTAACTAAAAAACCATTATGTTCTGCGTAGCCCACGTGATTTTTCAAAATGTTTGTTGATAGTTATCAAACTATAACCCACGTAATTTGATAATAGGAACGTAGCGATATATACCTACAAAATATAGATTCCTATCGAAGAAAAGTGGCATGGCTGGTGTAATTTTCATTAATGGCTAAATTATCCTATTATTAAAGAAGTGTAATCTTTTGGAACATTCTTTTGGGTGATCTAACCTAAGAAAATTTCCCTCAACGGGGCGTGTAGCAATAGAGGGCGGGGCCTCTCGGGCACGCCTCTCAGCCGCCTACTGCTCAGAGCGCGAATAAGTGAACTCTCTTTATCCGCTCTGTCGCCCTGGTACCACAGGATTTCCTTTTCTTTTGCCCTTGGACGCCATACATAATATTTTTATCAGCGCCGATTTACCGCAGAACAAAATATATACAATTAAAACAATACAAATAACTTATCACAATTATTATAAAAAATAAAAACTGAGAATCATTAAACATTTTATTTTATCTTAAAACCAATCTTGTGATAGGGATTCAGTTTGATAATTACGTATATGTTTTCTCTTTTAATTCGAACTACCTATATAAAAAAAAATTACTGTTTACATTCTTATTTATATTTTAATATCTACCTATTACTGCTAAAGATGTTATTTATTATTTTTGTTTAATTTTTGTATTAAAAATAATGTAGGTATGTATACAAATCATAAAGGTCTACTGTAAGTATAAAAAAATTCACAGAGATCTATTTTAGACCAAATTTTTAATACTCTCGGCACTCAGTGATTCAATAAAGTTTTTTGGTTTGGCAAGAGAACACTGTGAAATTCGTCACGTAGGTACACCGAACATCAACGTAAAATTGATTGATATGATATATTATGGTAGAAACACTTTCAAATGGGTCTCTTAATATTTACCCCAAATGGGGAATAAATGTTTTTTTTTGGGGTAATAAGGAAATTTTTCTAGTTTGCTATTTCATTAACGTGTTAGTATTTTTACAAACTAATCAATTCAGGTGCTACTTACGTCAAAAAGTCCCAATTTCTAAGTAATTGCATCAAACAAGAAGCAACATCATTTCTCGAAAAACTGAATGGGAAACCTGAAAATATGAATTTTTGTTTGATCCAATTTGAGATTTTTATTTTGTTTGGCTATTACTTACTATTTACATATAACTTTTTTTTTATTTTCCGAGTAAATTAATTCAATAAATAATTTTTATTTAAATATACATACATTGATTGTCTTCTTTTCAAAATGGGGGAAAGGGTTAATATCGACTTACCTACGCAAAAATATTTTGGAGTAATGGTAAAAAAAGTTCCCCGACCGCTGCTTTATTCCTACGTATAGATCTTTTGAAAAAAAATCTGGGGTAAAGTCTGGTCAACCGGCGGAATCAAAACCATCCATGTTTAATTATCATATTTGATGATCTTGGACACGGAAAGTAAGTAAATAAGTACCTATCATATAAGGAGTTTTATAACATGTTAAGATATTATAGAACTCCATGACATACCTAATTATATCCATGATATGTATGCGTAAATATTGATGGTTTTGATTCCGCCGGTTTACCAGACTTGCCCCTCTGAATTAGGTTAGGAAAATTTTCATTTTTTATTTTCCTGCTGGTTAATTGAGTAGGTTGGTACTTTTTTCATTTTTCTTTCAGTGTGGGAATAAATCTTAAATTCAGTTTAAAAAGATCTTTTTACTGAATTTCAAACGGTATTCTGTTTTTTACGTCATTAATAGATAAGTCCTTTTATTCTTTTCTCAGTGTTCCTACCTATACCTACCCGTAGGAAATATTATGAGATAAGTATTATTTTCTTTAAAAAATCGACACATTCTGCCTCATTATGATTAAGAAAAAGGAGCCTTCGTTCTGATGTGGTATTTTTTAAGTGTTCTGTGGTCTTATATTATCCAAGTCTTAGTTTTGTGGTATGTCTTCTTAGCCAAGAATTGTTTAAGTATTATGTATAACACTTCATACGTGACTTACCGTTTTGGTATAAGTAATATGATGGACCGATCTCTAGAGGTTATACCTACCTAAACCCACTTCTGAGCAGACTTGAGTTAATTCACCACAAGCGAACGCTCCCACAAATTACAACACTGACTGACGGTTTAGTGTCAACATTTTCTTGGTTCTTGGTTTTCCCACCGCCCGCCATATTAATTAGCGACCACAATTTGATGAATGGAGTGACTGATTAAAATATTTTCATTTTTTGTGGCATTTTTCAAACGCCTGCGGTCTAAGAAATCTACATGATACACAAATCAACCCGACCAAAGTGGTTTCAGGTTTTTATTATATATATACCTACCTCAGTGGTAACGGTAATGTTGGCAAGTTTGTTAGAGAAAAAGCACAATACAGAGGGTTTGTTCAACGTTTTATTAATATGTAATATGACACCACGAGTGGGTAGGTACCTACGTACTTTTTTATGAAATTAAACATGTATTTTCCTTATCAGGGGCGGAGCAGTTATAAGGCGTTGGAATAGTCAAATTGATATCTTCATACGTAGCTATGACTTTGTGGCACATTTTAAAGCAGAAGTCTGTCCTGAGGAGGGAGCAGTCAGCTCCGAAAACTAGTTCGACATTAAGTACTCAAAGTGGTGAAAACAAATTAATCGTACAAAATGTTATTTATAAGAATTTTTTAGTAAAATTGAGTTCAAGTCAAGCCCTGACATACTATGTCATTCAACTACACCGTTGAAGAATTACGTTCTAGATTTATGGACTACCCAATTATCTTCTTTGATTACCGAAACATCGTCTCCTCTTATGTTAATTTTGTTAATACTCAGACTAAACTGAAAAACTTCATTCGTGTAACAACTCTTTGAACTAGGTTCTTTGTTGTTCTCCGTGGGTCTTTTCCGTGGAATTTTGAAGATCTATTCCTAAGCATACAAATAATTCTGCTACTTACTAGAAATAATATGGAACTTATAGGAATTAATGTTGGGTAATGACCAAAAGAGATGAAAACATACTTCTGATATTTGAAAGGAAAGTCCTCAGAAATATATTTGGTCCTGTCAACGAAAATGGAGTGTGGAGGAGACGATTCAACTACGAATTAGAGGCACTGTATCAAATCAAGATGGAACAAATCAAATCAAGATGGTGCGAATATTTTCATCAACTCCTCAATCCGAACCAGAACAAATCAAATCAAGATGGTGCGAATATTTTCATCAACTCCTCAATCCGAACCAGAACAAATCAAATCAAGATGGTGCGAATATTTTCATCAACTCCTCAATCCGAACCATGATACAAGAGAAGAGAATACAACTACTCTCCACGAACCGCAAGATGAAAACCTGCCATCAACCAATCCACCAACAACTATCGAAATCACAGCAGCCCTGAAAAAGCTGAAGAACAACAAGGCACCAGGAATAGATAACCTACCGGCCGAGCTCTTTAAACAGGGGAATACACACCTAAAAACCCTAATACAAAGTCTGATTGCAAAAATATGGATCCTAGAAATGATCCCAAACGAATGGCAGACGAGCGTTATATGCCCTATTTATAAAAAAGGTGACAAGCTAAAGTGTGAGAATTATAGAGGTATCTCACTTTTATGCACTGCTTACAAGATATTTACAGTCATACTTAAACAAAGAATAGAGCCATATGCGGAGAATATTCTAGGAGAATATCAGGCAGGTTTTAGAGCAAACAGATCAACGACTGATCAGTTATTCACGGTACGTCAAATTCTGGGAAAGTGTTGGGAGTTCGACATTGATATACACCAATTATTTGTCGACTTTAAACAAGCTTATGACAGCATTGACAGAAGGAAATTATACGAAATTCTGCTTCATTTCCAGATCCCTTCTAAACTAGTTAGGCTTGTCATAGTAACAATGACCAACACAAGAAGCCAGGTCAAGGTGGGAGGGGAACTTAGTGAGGCGTTTACAATCTCTCAAGGGCTAAAACAAGGGGATAGTCTGGCTCCCACTCTCTTCAACATAGTGCTAGAACATGTTGTCCGTCAAACGTCCGTCGACACGAGCGCTAACATTTGTTTCAAGAGCAGCCAAATAGTTGGGTACGCAGATGATCTTAATATCATCGGAAGATCCCTGGCAGCTATTAAAGAAGTCTTCACCCCATTGGAAACTGCTGCATGTGAAGTGGGCTTGAAAATAAATGAGAGCAAAACAAAATATATGGCCCAAAGTCGAAACCCATCTCAAAGAAGAAGAGGTAGCGTAAAGCTGGCAGACGACCATTCATTTGAAACAGTTGACCAATTTACGTATCTGGGATCTCTCCTTACGGAAAATAATGAAGAGGAAGTAGAAATCAAAAAAAGAATATCAGCAGGCAATAAAACTTATTTCTCCTTATTGCCAGTGATCAGGTCTCGCAATGTCCACAGGAAAACTAAATTGACATTATATAAAACAATCATTAGGACTGTGTTGACTTACGGATGCGAGGCTCTGACACTGACCGTGAAATCCGCTGAAGCATTAGATGTTTTCGAAAGGAGAGTCCTACGCCGAATATGTGGTCCTGTGAAGGAAGGAGATGAATGGCGCATAAAGAAAAATGAAGAACTGTACAAAATCTATGAAGCACCAAAGATCTCAACCCATATAAGACTACTTAGGTTGAGATGGGCTGGCCATGTACAGAGAATGCCAAACACGCGACTACCCAAAAAAATCATGTTTGGTCACCCGGGAGGTAAACGGAAGATGGGGAGACCAAGACTGAGATGGGAGGACGACATACGGAGAGATGCAGAAAAGCTCCTGCAGGTCCCTAACTGGAGAACGGCGGCTGAGGATAGAAGAGGTTGGAGGCGCGTGTTGAAGGAGGCCAAGGCTCGATTTGGGCTGTAGCGCCATCGAAGAAGAAGTATGGCGAACCTGTCATTGTACAGTTCATTAAAATAAGAAGACTGCAATTGTTGGGCCATGTCCACAGGATGAGTGATGATCGTACTCCCAACAAGGTTTTACACACCACACTAGACGGAAAAGGAAGCAGAGGCAGGCCAAAAATGAGATGGCTGGACGATGTGGTGGCTGATATACGATCACTGGGCCTAATCAACTGGAAGAGAGCCGCAGAGTGCAGGGAGGAATGGCGACGGATTCCGAAGGAGGCCAAGGCCCACAACGGGCTGTAGGGCCAATGATAATGACGATGAATATGAATTTATAATATTTTTTACTTACCAAAAAAAGGTATATGTCTTTTTATTTCACATTAGCTGGTGAACTAAGATGACCTATTTTATTTTTTAATAGGAAAAAACCAACAGCTTCCATAATATTATAAACATAGGTAGGTATATAAAGAGTGAGGGCATTTTAGAGATAAATTATTATTAAATAGATAAATCACGATTAATCTTTTAAATATTGAATGGTTTCAAAGATTTTTCATTAACGCAGTGGATATTCATAAATATAAATTAAATTATTATTTTATTTATAAAAATTAAATACAGTTTCAATCCACGAGTATGGATTTTTTTAACCCATGTAAGCGCTTTCGCTAATCACACCTAGCATCCCAGAGGCATAATTTATACCTACTTAACAACTTATTTTTTAATTTTTATTTTTAAATATTGCATAATTACTTTTTTATAAGAGAAGCATAGTGCGTGTAAAAGATCGATTTTAGAAAGTATCCCTGGAGGCTAATGAAGCTTTTGTTCACAAGGGATGATATTTATATTCATACGGTTAGGTGATGAATTGATTTAAAAATGTACCTATAATGAAATGAAAATTACACTAGAGTATGTAATTAACATATTTTTTTATTTATTTATTAAATGTATAGCAAAGTAGAGTGAAATGACGGCTGGTTGCGGTTCACCTCAATCTGTGGTCCGTCGCGTGGTTCACTCAAATGTTACTAAGAAAATAATAATAACGAATAAAAACGTTTATTTACCACAAATCAAAACATCATTATGGCTCGGATTAAATGTATCAATTAATAAATTACTAACTCGATTAATTTTTATAAACTTACGTACCTATACATCGTGCATACCTGGCTACATGTTGTTGAATATATTTCAGGGTTGATATGATTTTTGTCTTACTTTCTGATGATATGTTTTACTTTGTAATTATGATTATATCATTGAAACCATATGGACCCAATAAAAAAGTGAAATCTTGAAAAAAGATAAGTTCATTTTCAAATTGCCTTACGACAAATATAAATTTAACATGCATACAATGACGAAGACGAAGATGGAATACTATAGAAGAACCAGGATCCCGAGTCTCTATTGGGATGGTAAAAAAAAATGTCAAAAATATTGACTCCCGACAGGGTGAAATTCAAGGTTTGCGTATATGCAAGTTTTAAAAAAATATTCGGTTTACAAACACATTGGTACATGTAGATAACCAAGCCAAAAAATAAATAATATTCTGACACAGTTCAGGGGTGACATCTGTGCGAGACATGGTTACCTCATGTATAAGGATTGTTGCTTTCATTGTTTACAAAAAAAAAACTTCTCAATAGGTAGCGTTACAAAAGGGTTTCTTCGTTACTTCATAGATGGCGATAGTAAAAATGTCTTATTTTCAAACAATCTGTATCTTATTATTAAAATTTATAGAACTTTCAAAATTGCATTGATAAGGGAACTCAATAGGAAGGCATAATTTGTGAACTTTGCGCAAGCGCATAAAGTCGATGGCAGGTCGTAAGCCCTGTAGGTGTCTTGAGTTTCTGGTTCTTTTATAATATCGTTACTTCGTTTCTATTGAGATGTTAAAAATTTGTCAAAAATATAAATGACTCCCGACAGGGAAAAATTCAATGTTTGCGTATATTGTTCGTTCCATAAATCCAGGTTCAAAACATTGAGAAAACTGTGTCCTTCCCATTGATCGAACCTCAATATGTCTCAGGAATCTGATTAATTAAGCCTCAATGGCGGATATCAAATACTTATTTGAATTATAATATATTATAGCTTCCTATATTATTTCCAATATTTTTTTGCATTCTTTATTTTCTATATTGCTCGGAGCAACAAATTTGTTATTTTCACAAAACTTTACATAAATATAGTAAAGGTCGGCCTACAAAAAAATTGTCGGCCTTCGTGGCTCAGTTGGTTAGGTATCTGGCTGCTGATCCAAGGGTCCCGGGTTCGATTCCCGATGGAGACAAAGTTTTTAATTGTGTTTTCAGTTTGGATCTGAGACGATTGATATCGTAAGTCTCCAGAATGTGGCAACTTGTTATTAGGTGAATGTAAAATAAATATATGACATAGTATCTGTTAGTTGCCCGAGAAGTAATATAAAAAAAATTGTTTTAAAATAATTTTGTGTTCATGAAAATATATTGACAACAATAATTCAAAACACAAATGAAACAAAATGCAGGAAATGAAAACAGACTGTTGACATAATACAACCTCTATTATAAAATTGAATAAAATACTCAAAAAGTGATTTTCAACACATTTTTAAAATAAAGTATAAATTTGTTAGTGCAAAAATTCAATAAAGTAAAAAACAATGAAGTAAGGAATAACTTAGAAATCGTAAAATACTGGTTAAAACACCTCATCTCAAAATGAACTGAAGAGAAAAAATTAGGTTATGTGTCGATTGGTAACCCTGTGTCAACCACCAAACAAATGAGTGATCAACCAGAAATGGTTTCGAGGTCTATTGTGTTAATTTCCATAAGGATTGTGTCTAATCGTTTCAGCCACTAGTTACCATTTATGAATTGGTGTGGTTTTGTCTCGTTACTGCCGTGGATAATTCAGTGTCATGATCACCGCTGGTGAATGAGGGGCTAACCGATAGGTACCAGTTGAGTACAGTACACCGAGCTGCTGCGGTAGCTATGTGGTCTCGTCTGAGTGGCGAATACTTTTGGATGAGAAACTTCCACGTCTTGACTTTGTTGGTTTCCTCATCTACCGCATTGGCAGAAATCGGCCACACCTGCTTTGAGGTCACAAATCCCGTAGCCAACTATATTAATCAGGGCCGGATTAACCCTATTCGGCGCCTGGTGCACTAGATCCAAAGCGTCCCCCCACCTCCACAATCGAGCCCAAGGCGCCCCTCCACCTCTGCGCCATTTCACGCATTCGCACCCGCCGCATTTCCATTTTTTTTTCAAGGAAAATAGCACGCCATATTAAAAAGCTATAAGAAACAAATATTATATATCGTTAATTATACGTCCTCTAGATTTGGTTGTTTTATAATCAATATACAGAAAATATTATTTTAATTTGTTTTATATAAATATTATATAAATATACTCCAGAATGTGGGAACTTGTTATTAGGTGCGTTTTAAACTTGACTAAGTACCTACTTATAAGTTGCCCAAGAAGCAGTATAAAATAAATAAATACTATACACATATGTGGGAAGTAGGAAAATACAAGTCACTACATTATTTTTTTTTAATTTAATGCATTGGACGAAATATTCACCTTTGAATAAGTATCATTCATATCTTCAAATGTTTGAATGTTAACTTTGTGGTTCATATTTAACAAATTAAATTTAAAGATATAACTTTGTATTAACCACGTTTTTTGGTTGAAACGATGCGACCGGTTTCGGAACTAACCGTTCCCTCATCAGGCTAACTTTCAACTGAGTTCAACTTTCAACTGTAGTTGAAAGTTAGCCTGATGAGGGAACGGTTAGTTCCGAAACCGGTCGCATCGTTTCAACCAAAAAACGTGGTTAATACAAAGTTATATCTTTAAATTTAATAAGTATCATTCACATTATTTAAAAATCGATGATATTGACTGCTATGTAGTGCCTCATAGTAACGGTGGGAGTCCGATATTTAATTAATCAATGTTTTAAGATTTCACGTTGTCGTCAGTGGCGACTGGTCGATGGTATTTTTGATCATTTTTGGTAGTGCAATTTTTCTTGAATTAATAATAAATTAATAGGCATTTAAATCATTAATACAATATAGGATATTTAAACAAATGTATTAAAGTAACAGTATTTGTTTTCAAATCATTTTTTAATTCAAAATAAAAACCGCGCCCGATATAGACGATTGGTAAAAATCAAGTTCAAACAAGGATAATTATGTATACATTTGAATTAGTGCTCTTTTATAAGCAATATTGTTATTTTACAATATTGTTTTACTGATTTATCAACAGATGTCGTGAAGACAAATGTATGGGAGTATTAATCATACAATTTTCATCTCAATCAAGTATTAATATATACTAAGTAATTAGGTCTATAGTTGTGTGTCAATATGTGACACTCGTATTTTAGGCGCGGAATCGGCTGTGTGTCATGTATACGTGATACTCATCTCTTTTAATACGAATGGCTTATGAATTAGAGAGCGAGATAGAGGTATACATACTAATTACATCTAAGATATGATAAACTCAGTGCAGCGCACGAGCCTGCACGAGTCTGCCTTATGAGTTCAGTACAAGTATCGCTATCTCATCTGCCAGGGGACTATCTCTTTCTCTTCATACATACGCTGTATTAAAAAGAAATCAATTTTGGTGCGATATGTATTTTGCACGCCATACATTACATAATGATAATATGTATTTGTATTGCGGTAGATTTCATTATATGATGTCGATTGCGAGGGTATATTAGGTATATAATAATCAATAGGTTTAGAAAAATAACAGTAATAAATTAAAGCGTAATGATATATTAAAAACATATTTTAATATTAATTTTTAGAATATACCATTTAAAAATCAGTAGTGCAATTGATCCAACGCACTTCATATAGAGTCGCCGCTGGTTGTGGTACATTATTTAATAATTTCTATTATCAATGTTCTGTAATTTCTAATTAGCAGTTTCCTACTCCCCGATTTTTATTATTAAATAAAGAAGTCATTATGTAAATAAACACAATATACCACAACACACAACAGTTAAATCGTAATCGATTATTAATAAGTAGGTATTTAAACAATTTGCTAAAAAAATCGTGAATTTATACGCAACAAATTGAATGTAGCTTTCAACTTAAGTTAACATAACTGTCAACTGTTAACTTAACATAACTAACATGTTGCGAAGTTTAAAAGAGATCTATTAACAAATATTGGTTCCTTAATATTATTCAATATGGACAGTATGATTTTTTAAATACAAGTATTTGAAAAATTAAATAATTATATCTAAACAAGTAATATAAAATTTAAAAATCGTATTTAAAAAATTCATTTCTCACGCAAATATTGCTTCTCTGGGCTGTAAACACTGGTTAGTTGGAAGAAATTGGCATACGGCAATAAAGTCGCCGCTTGAGAAGAGTGCAAGGAAGTGTTCATTATTATTATTATTATTATTTTGTTGCATTCATTATCATAGCTATTGTCTACACGAAGCAACCTCTAGTAATAGAATGTGTGAAGAACAAAAAAGTGTCCACTATTAGTGAACTCTGATTATTACATTAGTATATTATCATGAACCTTTTTTTTAAATTGGCGTCCTGCTCCCTGCTCGCTCTTTGCAGTCACAATGTTTGGCAATTTGGCATATGAATTTTGTAGCAAGAGTAAAAAGTACCTTTCAAGTAAGTTGTCGGCACCAATGGCCCAAAGTCACAGAACAGAGACTGTTTTGTGCACATAATGGACGATTCCAATAATACACGATACATCTACTATCTATAGGTACTAAATACGATAATCATTCGTATTTAGTAGATATCTCTGGATTGTTAATATATAAGTATAATAACAGTAGTAATTCAATTCAAATTCATCCGTGATATTTTTTCTATTTTGGGATTTTAGGGTTTATATATTTGGTCTTTTTTATATATATTTTTAATCGTTTTTGTTAACTATATTTGGCGCCCCAGAGTATTTTGCGCCTGGTACAACTGCACCGTTTGAACTTATGGTGGATCCGGATCTGATATTAATGGTACATCAGGTACTTTTTATATTGCGGAATCGATTAAGCTCAGTAACTTTTACCAATTCAACCATCTTTTAGGATACAAAACGATTTATCGTTATTACGCAAAACTGTGTGGTTTTGAAGGAGGAAATGAAGTGGGGTTATGAAGAATCGAAAATATTACATATATTTCGATGTAAAAATAAACGTTTGATCTTTTGTTAATGTTTTCATTATGGCCATTTGACATGATTCGAGAATTTTTCATTTGGTAGGTTTTTCCTAACTTTTGATTTAAATTTTTCGTCGTCGTTGTAAAATCATTTCAACTGTATGTTGGGTTTACTTCTGAAAACCCATTAAATTAAAAAGAACTTGAAAATGTATTGATTTAATGTAATATGTTTGAAGTTACGATATCTGTTTGATGTTACGATATCTGTTTTGAAGATTGAATAAAATACATTGTATTACCACTGTATTAAACAATAGATTTAATTTAAAGTAGATATAATTTACAGGAGAACTAGTTTTTATTTATAATGAATTTAATGTTGATTAAAATTTTACTCCTCATCGGAATTGAACTCTGCAATTGTTATTTAAAAAGTGTTGGTAAATTACAAATTTATATAAAGACCAGAATTCCGTAAAAATACATTATTTTTGAGTTGTTACCGGGATTCTGGCTTTAAAATAATATTATTTATTATTTTTTTCTCAATAGAGAATTTTTTTCATATAAGATAGCAATGTATTTTCTTACTTTTATAATTGCATACGTTTACTATAGGTAATACCCTCTGCACCATTTTGCCTATGTTATTTTAGTATAGATAACTTACTAAGACTTTTTCTTTAAATTTCTCAAATAATACAGACAGTTTCTTAATGTAACAAGGAACCATCACGAATTATGAAAGTTAGTGACCCGATTATATTATTTGTGTGTTATTTTTTGATACTTTATGAATGTAAGTAGATGTTTACTGATGATGATGTTTACTGTTTTTTAGATGTTTACTTTTTTTTTTATTTATTTTACTTTACTCATAAGAAGATGTTTCTATTATATATGATTGATTTGGATTCGTAGATGACTTATCTATTATTTTTACCTATATTCAACATAAAAATAGTAGAAAAGCCAAGCATTAATGTCTCATTGTTGAGCTTATAATACTTATATCTATTTAATTAATGTATTGTGTGGCCACATATATTTTAGCGATTAGGTATTATAAATAATATACGCCCATTATACTTTAACAAAAAAAAGTTACTATTGAAAACCAACGTTTTCTTTGAAGCGATACACATAAATTGTCATAATTATGCAATTATTGTTGGGTTAAAAGGAAGCACGCACGTGTTGTATAGGAAATAAGGGTAATGGTTCTCAAGCAGAAACAGTATTTCATAAATATTATAAAAACATAAACAGTATTTCATTAATATAATATTTTGATTAAAAAAATTGTAAATATAAATTGGACATGAGGTAGATTACTTATAACATACATTTTCTTTATATTAGATAATAAATGTAGGTAATATATATGTACATACATACCATAATGGCATATCCCACGCTGATAACGGGTAATCAGCGATAGGTGTGCATTCACTTATTAAAGGAAGCACGATACATTCGTGTATGCCCGTGTCATTTTTGAAGCTTGTGTGTTTTTTGAGCCCCTGGCAAAGATTTATTTCCTGCAGGACTACTCATGAAGTTTATTACAGTAAAATTAAGATTAGCTCCAGACTTTGGCAATCTTTGAGGTTAAATTAATGAAATAATACTATAAATTAACACAACAATTCATGAAAATTTCATACTTAACGTAGATATCAACAAATTTTCATGATTAAATGTAGAGAAAGATTAATATTGAATTAGGATCCAGTAATGATTTATACATTTTTAAGATTAAGGCAAGTTAATAAGCGTAAGTACCTATATGGAAGTAGTTATTGAATTGGTATATATTTTTTTAATATTTATTTCGATGTTTCGTCTAAATGATTGAGTATCATAAAAGGTAATCAGAAGAATTGCTAAAATTCACCTGTGTATTTTACACAGAAAGCATTATGATGTTTTAAGAAGGAATATTGCTCGTCTATTTTCAACAAGTTGTCAATGTTTTCAAAGTTAAACGTACATAGATAAATTTCACGTTTTACATCCATTTCACACGTAGAGATATTTTGCAGGATCAAAATTGTTGTCATACTTCGCACTAGGTAGGTGCTTACGTCAGCTTGAAAAGAGCTTTATTCGAAAAAGTTTCTTAGTATTTTCTAATATTCCGTTATACATTCACATTCATTATAATACAAACTTTAAGTAAATAAAATTAGAGCTGATTAATTCTCCATATAAAATGCTTCATTTCTTCTCTATGATTACTTCTGTGAAAACAGGACTTCAAAAAAAAAGTGAATCAGAAACAAACTCAAATCTGTCGCTCTAAATTGATTATTTTGTTGAATTCCAAGGAATGCAAAATCTGTTAATATTATATTAATTTATGAAATGTTTTCTATAAAATGTTGAGAATGAGCAGGACTCAAACGATCAAGCGAATGTCCGATATTTTGATAATTTTGCCAGAGTAAAGTTTGAATGTGTGTGTGTGTGTGTATGTGTGTGTGATGGAGAGTTTGCCATGCGGTTACATGTGTCAATACAAAAGAGTTCACCATATGGTTGACTTTGTACAATTATTATATTATTTTACGGTAAGGAATCTCCTCTGCTATTATCTACTTGCCAAATTTTCATTTAACAAATATCTCTTATAAATTGTTTATATGCCGATCGTTAACTTTGACAGGATTGGTCATATCATGACTTATGTATAATTTTTCATATTTTGTTGATTACTTAGAGCAAAAAACAATAATGGACGGAAAATTCACTTTTTTCAAATTGTATCCACGTATTTTTTCATCACTAGAGAAAACCATGCGCACACGCTCGGTATTATTCAGTCTTAGTGTCATATTACAAGAGTTATTTGAGAAAAATGTATGATTAATGTAAGGTCCCGTACTGTGAGAATACTGCTTACGGGACCTCAACTTTTTCTTACATTATTCTTAAATAACTCCCGTAATAAGTACGACCCTTATTCTTTTATAAAATGATTTTTTTCCGAATGTATGTAGCTGATTTTTGCTTTATTCATTATAAATATTATAATTATAATTAAATATTATAATTATTATGATTGTCTATGTATAACAAATAAAAATGAAATTAAATATTTAGGAGTAATAATTGACAGTAACCTTAAATGGAAAACTCATATAAATAATACTATAAACAGATTAAGAAAGCTTATTTACATATTTATCAACCTTAGAAACATTCTCAATTTAAAATTACTTAAAAATGTGTATTACGCTTTCGCCCATTCAATAATGCACTATGGCATTGTTGCATGGGGGGGGGGGGGCGTATAAAACATCCATTTTGCCTCTAGAAATTACGCAAAGGTTGATAATAAAAATTATAAATAAAAAACCATCTGACTACCCAACTTTGCAACTATTTCGTGATTTTCAAGTGCCATCTTTTAAAAATATCTATAAAAAAATGTGCTATTTCAAATACATAAGGACATTGGAAGGTCGCACCATGCCTTTGTACGTGTGGCGAGTGATAGACATAATATAGTGGGTCAACTGTGTACCCCATTAACACATACATACACAACTGAGCACTACTACACGTACAATGGGGTGGTGTGGTTCAACCATCTTGGAACAGATTTGAGCCTGGCAATTGAACATAATGATTTAAAAAAAAAAATAAAGAATAAATCAAACTTATTATTTGACTGATATGTAAATTATATTAACTTCTTTTTGTATAGATAATAATTATGTATGTATAATATTTTGTGTATTCTGTATTAAATTGTCTCCTTTACACACGAGTGCTTGCACTCTAGTAAAGGGTAAATATGTTTTGTCTTACTGTGAATCTTTTCTATATAGTTTGTTTGTTTTATATTTTGTATATGTTATTGTAAACTTAATAAAATAAAAAAAAAAAAAGTTTACACATGTTTGTATTGAAAAGGAACATATCTGAAAGGGCTTATTGTGTTTGCTATTAAATTTAACAAAGTAAGTTCTACCTATGTTGGGGTTAATTTAAACCAATTAATTATTTTGTAAGGCAAACAACATTATTATTTTATTTAATCAACTGTCCAACAGGAGGTACCTAATACACATTCGTCTCTTGTACCTACTTAAATTTAATAGTAAAAGCTTTGTCCACTCTCCCACTGTTCGCCTTTGTATTCTCTTTGTAATCCTACTTAGTGCGGGAATTTCAAACATTTGGACCATTCGTCTAATGAGGCACCATGTCCATTTTATCTTATGTCTAGGAAGGGTTAGTATTATTTAATATTTTAGTGAATCAATCTAATAATTATAGTAGGTTTACGGCGACCTATTTTCCTTTAGACCCACTGGACATCTGAACCTAAGAGCAACAAAAAGCAAATTCAGGGGTTACAAGACTTTTTAACAAAAATACGGTGCAGTCTTATTTTCAATTTCAAGACTGCACCGTATAAGACTGCTTTTATTATAACTAGTTGCATGTAACACATGAGATCCAACTGTCGATTGCGTTAGTATGTATAGTTGAAGAATTAGAATCAAACTAAACCAAATTATTGAAAATTTTAACACGTCATGTTGGTATGTATGTCAAAATAGGACAGAATGGAGGTCAGTCCTCTTTTCCTACCCGGAACATGAAAATAGCATAATGGTATGTATGTATATTTGAAGATGAAGTATCAAACTATTAAGCCTTCTCACATATTGTGTATAGGAGACTGCCATACAAATTGTATGAAGCGATGTTGTCACTAAATTCAATTTTTAAAAAAATTGTTAAAAAAAATTGAGATGTACTACTACAGTATTCCAACTGTCGATTTGTTCAGGAGAACTTTGTTCTCTTAACATATCGACAATGTATCAAGCCAGGATACGCGAGAATTGTATGCAGAGGTCTACTTTTTTCACGGCTTTTCCAACTTTGAAGTCAAAAAACACCAACTTAGAGGCTTCGCAGCATATATGTTCCATACACGGATTTACTCAGAATTCGGAGTAGAACATTTCATGTGTCTGTGTGTGTGTGTCCCTTATAACTTTTGATCCGCTCAATTAACAGAGCCCAAAATTTCAGAATATATAAATAGTTATAGGCCTACAAAAATTTTATACTCAGAATTTTGAATTTTTGTTTCAGTCAGTGGTTATCAACTTTTGAATTTTTACTTTATTTTTCCATATATCTCAGAAACCATAAAAGCTAGAACGCTGAAAATTGGTACACATATAGACAAATACAAAATCTCAAATTAATATTTTCAAAAAAGTTCCAGGGTTTCTCAAACATTTTTTCTTAAGAAAAATATATTTTTTATTATAAATTTATGAGTTTAACTGCCTTTATTTCCAAGTATTCTAAAAATATCTAAAAAAGCTGAAACACACCAACTAGATAATTTAATTTTATATAAAAAATATGAACATTGTATTAGCACATCTCAAACTTTTTTTAACCATTTTTATAAAAATTGTATTTAGTGACGACATTGCTTCATATAATTTGTATGGCAGTCGCCTATACATAATATGTAAGAAGACTTAATAGTTTGTTAGGTACTTAATCTCCAAATATACATACAGAACCATCATGCTGATTTCATATTCCGGGTAGGAAAACAGGACTGACCTCCATACTGTCCTATCTTGACATACATACCAACATGTGTTAAAATATTCAATAATTTGTATTTATGGGTTTATAGTATGATTCTTATTCTTCAACTATACATACTATCGCTATCGACAGTTGGATCTCATGTGTTACATGCAACTAGTGATATCTTAATAGAAAAGATTTTTGAAATATATATGAGAACCGTGAAATTGGGAAATGGTACTTACGACCTGTCATAGGTAGGTTTACCTAGTCACTTTATAATGTTTAACGTTCCAAATAATACTTTTGTATTGTGTTCCCTCCAATTTTTAAAGTTCTATATATGTTAATCATGAAAACCTTTTCGCTTGAGAATAAGCTGAATCACCATTGTCATCTATGAAGTGACAGAGAAACATTTTTTGTAACGCCATCTATTGAGATATTGTTTGTAAACAATGAAAGCAACAGTCTTTATACATACTTTAAGATGTTAAAAATATCATTAAATACCATTGACTCCCGACAGGGAAAAAATCCAATGTTTGCGTAGTTGCAACTATAGAAATATTCGATTTACGCCGTACATTTACAATGGGATAAAAATCATTTACAATGGGTAAGTACTATAATTTTTTGGAAAAGGGTGAAATTATTACATACCTACTTAATTACATATTTCATTTAAAATATTGGTGAAAATAATAACGAAATTAAAAATTTAATAAACATGCCGTGTCCTTGTCAAGAAAACAAAATATATTCCAAAATATATCCTCTATACCTACGGCATAGAGGTATGGGGTAAATCATTTAAAACGTATGTAGATAATGTTAAAACATTACAAGCGAGATTGTTAAAACTAATTATACCCATATCAGATTTATCTAAATGTAAAGATACTGATGAAATGATATTCAGTGTAACAGGAATACTCCCAGTTAACAATTTATACACTTATCGAGTACCTATATAAATTACCGGTAATAAATATACATAATTCCAGACAAGTTGTGCAAAATAAATTGATAATTCCCGAATAAACTATTCGGTGAAAGGACACTGAAAGTAAGCATACCGAAAATATTTAACACCCTTCCAAGTGGTATGGATAAACTTGATGAAATATCCTCAGTTAAAACTATATTTAAAAAAAAATATTGTAGAAGGTAATTAAAAACATTTGACACATTCCTAAGTAGTAATTAAATCAAAAACATGTATCCCATCTTATGACCTTTTTGTACAGCAAACTCACTGATAGCCTTAGGCTACTGAGATCCCGATTATTGTTATGAAAACTTTTCTGAAAAAAAAAATAATAAAAAATAATTGATTCCCTACCTAATATTGCAATTATATTTCCTGACAAAAGAATTAATAAATGGTTTTATATTAAAACTGTTTGAGATTTTTTAATAATCCTGGTCATAGGACATTATTTATTTAAAGATTTAATATTTCCGAGCTTTCAATAATATTCTCTTTTTCTTGTCATCCTTCCTGTGTCCCTTCCACTTAAAACACAACCCCATCTAAAGTCGTTTGATATACTTATCTACCTACCTCTTCCTCTACATAGTTAAGGCCGCACAGGAACTCAAGTGTGATAAGTTGCACTAGCGTTTTCTCGTTAATTCAGAAAAAAACTTACATTATCGTTTGGAAACTAGCAATGTCCACAGCTTTAAAGGACACCTGAAATATACGGAATTCCCTCGTTATCCGTTTTATTTGTTAGATGTAATACTATATTTTAGTAAAAATATTGTTAAATATGGTACACTGACTGTTTTAGATTTTTATATTAGTGCCTTGATTTTTTTAAAAAGTTAAAATTCATCTTGTCGCTTACGTTGTTCCTGTTTCGCGATAGTCAAGTCGTACAAAATGTATGGCGAAACGAACCCCACCGCTTCTTCTTCAGTACGAGAAGTGGGCTAAATTCGCTAGAAATTCTCAGTGCCTGTGCGGCCTTAAGAGATGCTTCTGTTTACTGCTTATGTGTTTGTTCTCTAATCATTTTGCATGTGAATTCAGAGAAAATACTATTTTCATTAACTGTCGTAGAAAATGTAGGTACCTATCTACAGTTTCCACTTCCAAAAACCTCAAAATAATTTAATGAAATTGAAATTTAATGAAAAGGATAAGTATGATAGCTATAATATATAAATATATACGATTTAATAATTTAGTTTAGTACCTACCTAATTCATGTTGAACTCAATGAGATGGTTATTTTGCTTGTGTTAGTGAATGTGTAGATATACCTAACGGTAAAACAAGAGTACCTACCTAACAGCCAGTAAATAATATGTAGGTACCTACTACCTAATCTTTTATAATATATACTTATTTTCTACCTACGTGTGTATGTCACTGAACTCATAAACGGCCGGATCGATTTTGATGAAATTCTATGTGTGTTTGAGTGGGTCCCTGGATGGTTAAGATTCACAATTTGTTTCAAAAATTGTAACAGTGGAAATAAAAAATACTAAAATCTTGTAAAAAATGTACCTACCTACATACGCAAACAACATTAGAAGTTGTTGAAGAATTTGATGATTTTATTTCATTACTTCCATCATCAGAATTCGATGAAATCTATATGTGATCACCTCTAAAGCAATTCCTTCTTATTAAAAAAGGAATAGGTACAATTAGGTACTATCGCTGAAGGGAAAAATGAAGAAATTGATGATTTTCTCGTGGAGGCCATGATCAGATTGTGACACACTTAATTGAAATGGAACCAATCGGAAGATACCTCCTTTCTAATGAAAAAATAATCATGTAAATGTACATAAAAAAATCACGTAGAATTATTCATAACCTCAGTTTTTAAAAGCCGGTTAAAAAAGATAGTGATAGTGTATTCTTCTCTGCTTACAAAGTGTTGTGTATCCATAATAATGAAATCCTAGTTATATTTAAATGTATTTTTGAAAAACAAATTGACATGTCTAGAAAGGTTTTATTTATATCATTAAATTTAATATAGGCTAAGGGTACTTGAGAATGGAAGCCTAGTTAATTAAAATTTAAAATAATTTTGTGATAATCGATTTATTACTACTACTGCGATCTATTGATGACAAGCATAAACTATTTAATATTAATTTTGATACTTTGTCATAGATGGAGTAAATAAACCATTAAATATTTGTGAAATTAGTTTTTCGATTCTTTTACAGAGGGCAGTAATTATTCAATGGGTTCACCAAAATTGCTTTTAATATTAAGTAAATTTAAAATATATCAAACATTTATTAAAATTTATTGATAAAAATAATATTGAAACGAATTAGCAAAAAGAATTAAATAAATATTTTATTAAAAGTAAGTTGTATGTTATTCACACCACCTGTTGCCCAAAATAGAAAACTTTTTATGAAACACCGCGTTATTCCTACTTAATAATCGCACCTTAAAAAGAAGATTTAGTTTTTACAATTCAACGACAGATAGCGCTAGTAATTTTCTTTTAGTTTTATGCTAAGTGCATAATCTGTGAGACGATTAATATCGTAAGTCTCCAGAATTGGCAGAATGTGGCAACTTGTTATTGGGTGCATGTTTAATAATTATTTGACATAGTACCTGTTAGTTGCCCGAGAAGCTACATAAATATAAATATAAATAATATATCAAATAATTATATTGTATACCTACATTTTTCAGACAATGGTACTTACCTAATTATATTAATTTACCTACTTATACTTATTATTTAATTTTTACACTTTAAAGGCGAAGGATATAAAAAATAGAAAAAGCGCAGAAATGTACAACAAATGTAAATGAAAATGTAAATGTAAAATGTAAATGTAAAATGTAAATCAAAATAAAAAAAATCGATTTCTCGCCATGGCACAGTTGGTGAGCCGTTTGGCGTCTGTGCGGGCGTCCTGGGTTCGGTCCCCAACAGAGGAGAAATTTATTCAACAGTGGAAACACTGGTTGGAAGAAATTCCCATATGGTAATAAACCCTCCACACACGCAGAGTGCAAGGAAGTGTATTATTAATATATATTGCCTGAAAAAATGTCAAAAATGAAAAGGAGAATGATTTTGCAGGATACAAAGGAGTGAAATGATGTATGAGAGAAATCAAAGTTGGTGTGGTTTAATATTAATAAAATTGGGAACATGGATCAGAAATGGTTATGCATAGAAGGACGGTAGAAATACTTTGTACCTACATTAAAATAGATAAGTAGGTACCTACATATTATTTCTAATAACTACCTATCAACGAGCATAAATTTTTTGCTGAGATAAAAAAATAAACAATATCCCCATAGCCTGTTGATTATTTTCTTTTTTTTATATTCTACAAGTACCTGCATATACATCTTCCTACGTTCCCTTAAATATGCAAATAAATGCTTGTATATGATTTTTTTCATTTTTTTATTTATTCGATCCTTTCTACGTTTTCTGCTATGCGCTTCACGAATCCCTAAAATTCAATGACAATCCCAAATAGATCATTTTTGTAAATTATTGTGTCAGATATTAAATATAAGAAAGAAAGTATACAAGGCTGAAAAGAGTGGAATGAGATGTAAGGGTCGACCGAGAAAGAGCTGGCATGATCATATAAATGAGATTTTGAAAGAGGGGAATATACGAAGTCAGAATAATAAGAGAGCATGTATGACGCGATGTATGAATGTAAATGAGGCACAACAGGTATGCCAAGATAGAAGAGTCTGGCGTTTGGTTCTCTCTGCCTACCCCAAATAGGGAAACGGCGTGACGTTATGTATGTATGTATGTAGATATTAAATAAATAAATAAATTTAAATTTTTAACCCTGCTCGTGTGCGCGCTGAACAAATACCAACTCAATTCAATACCAACTTTTTTTTGTGATATATCGAATAAATAAATTATTAGGTATAAACCTTCTCCGGAATGAGCTGAACTAATTCCCAAAGTTTCATCGCAATCGGATGATTGGTTAGGGAGTCCATCGGCCACATACAAACAAACTAACAAATATACGTAGGTACATCCATTTTTATATATATAGATATTATTTATACAATTATCATACAAAAACACTAAAACATTTGTTTAAACAAAATAATAACGTTTATTCTCTCTAGAGTTGAGAACTCTCTAGTTCAGCGGTCGGGGAACTTTTTTAACATTAGATACCCCAAAATATTTTTGCGTAAGTCGATATTACCCCTTCCCCCCATTTTGAAAAGAAGACAATCAATGTAAATTTAAATAAACATTATTTATTGAATTAATTTAAACGAAAATAGTAAGTAGGTATGTAAGAGACAAAAAAAATAAAATTCTCACATTGGATCAAACAAAAATTCATTTTTACCCCATTTGGGGTAATTTACCCCGGTTCCCCGACCGCTGATCTAGTTAGTACCTAGTGATCGAGAGAGGAGCATCATAGTTATTCTTATCATATTACGAATTAATTACATAAACTATTTTATTTATTTATTTATACATACATACATTACATAGAATGAGACTTAACGACATTTGCAGATGCAATGATAATTAAAAACGCTAAAAAAGTATAAATTTTTGCTATATTTTTCATTAAAATTGCAAAGAATAGGTAGGTATATCCCTTGTCTGGTAAAATACCTGTTAATATATAAAGACGGATTAAAACATATTTTATAAACATTTGGTTAGGAGAACGTTGAATAAAAAATAACAATATATCTATGAATATTATAAAAAAGAAGGCAGGAGCCATCGCGCCCCATTATTTCCATTGTTGTATTGAATTGAAGTCTGAATGTGGTATTGTTCTGGTACTTGTATAGTCCTACGTGGCCAAAACTTGAGGAACCTCTATATAACATTGAACAACATTCATCATGACATGAACCCTTCACTCAATAATGAGTGACATTTTGTGATAAAACTACCTTTGGGCTTTGCTTTATCTATTGAGTACAGTAGAGTTGTGCAAAATAAAGCCGACTCCGGAGGATACTTATTTTATTTTAGTTTATTTTGTTTCGCTTTCCGGTCAACTAACAGGTAGGTACTATGTCAAATATGTATTTAATTTGCACCCCATAACAAGTTGCCACATTCTGGAGCCTTACGATATATAACGTCTTACAGATCCAGACTGAAAACACAATTAAAAACTGCGTCTCCACCGGGAATCGAACCCGGGACCTTTGGCTTAGCAGTTAGATGTCTAACCAATTGAGTCATGAAGGCCGACAATATAATATGTAAGTACCTATTTGTTAAAAATTTTCCAATATTTTTTTAATATACATATCTACTTATTATTATTAAATATTTTTGATCGCATATATTGCATTTTTCCCTGGGTGTCAATTATATTTTTGTCAAACTGTAGGTACATCTCACTAGATACGAAATTGGATTATATATATTTTTCAAGGACATCTGGGAAAAGGGGCACCTAATTGGTTAACTTTTCGCAAGTGCTTAAAGTGATCACGTAAACCAGCCGATGACAGGTCGTAAGCCATATAGGTGCCTGATTTCCCGGTTCTCCTATAAAAATACATAATATACCAAATTCGTCTCCATTGAGATATAAAGTTTGTCAAAAAAACACATTATTATATTGATGACAAATGATGTTTATTATTAAAATACAAGATAATCAAAAAATCTTAAAACAAAAAAGAGATGTCTAATTAATAAATGATATTTGATTTATTATCAGCTTCTTCTGTTGCCAATTCTTCTGTAATACTGCTTCGTAAGCATATTGTACCTATTTGATTTGTTCCCATATTTCAGACCCTTTCTTCGTCTTAAAATTTTGTAGGCATTCAAATGAAACTTGAGGAATTAAATAAAAATACTTGAGTAATTAAATAAAACGATATGACAAGATATTATGGAAAAATTATAAATACAAAAATGTGAACTTTAATATACATACCTACCACGACAGCCGAATGCATATTAATATACATACCTACCACGACAGCCGAATGCATATTAATATACATACCTACCACGACAGCCGAATGCATATTAATCGCCTGATGAAAGTGGAAATACAACGAAAAGTATTTATAAGTTGTCCACAGACATGATTGTTCGCCTTCTCTTCTTCTTCTGTGTCACAATCCTAGGATTGGTCTGCACCAAACACTCGATCTTTCCACTTAACTCTATCGTCCGCCAGTCTCTTCATCTCTTTGTAACTGCTACAGCGCACGTCACCGATTATCTGGTCTATATAGTTGTTTCTGGGGCGGCCTCTACAGTTGCCCCCATCAATCATTCCTTCGACGATGGCAAGAAGCAGGCCTGGGTGCCAGATGTTGTGGCCTATCCAAGTTGTTCTCTGTTGGGTAATTCTTTTCATAAGTTGCTTTGTCTCTCCAACCCTACTCAGTACCTCGTCGTTCCTGATGTGTTCTGACCAGTGAACATTAGCCATGGGTCTGTATAGTACCACATATCAAACGCAGACAGACGTCCCGTTTCGCGTTGGCTGATGGTCCATGTTTTACAGCCATATAGCAGTACACTCCAGACAAGAGTCTATCCTAATTTTGATGGAAATATTAGGGGATTCAAAAATTGTTGATCTTTTGTTGAAGGCGACTCTTGCTTAGTGGATTCTTCTTTTGATGTCTGCTGTTGAACGTCCGTCTTGAGATATTCTGCTTCCCAGATTTACAAACTTTTTTACCTTCGATTACATAAATGGAAATCTGAAAAAAATGATAATGCAAATGATGTCTTCAGTCCTTACATGCATCACATTAGTCGAGACTTTTATGTCATAGTCAAGAGGCGAAAGTGAGGTGTTCGGTTCTATTTGTAAGCAAATATAAATTTAACTGTTAATAAAAATTTATAATCATAATCATAATTAACTGAATAATATTGTTTGTATATCGGTATTGTATGATTTTTCATATCGGAATACTGCGTCAGCTCGGGTTCTATGAATATCGCTTGATTTTTATATTGTACAATCATAAATGTATTATTCTTTGCATTTTATACCCTTTAGAGTAAAGCATTTTTTTTATTTGTTCATCAATGATCTACCAATTTTTGCTCTTCGATATATAAGAATATAGACCAGGAAAAATACATTGTGATAGCGATTTCGGTTAATCCCTATCATTATTTCATAGGTAAAATATACGTTGGAATGAAATAATCCGTGTGGCTTTTTTCCATGTTTAAACAGTATTTTTATTTTGTCTGAAAAATCTAGCACATAAGTTATAGTTTTAAATATAAATACAGTTCCAGAACAATAGGTATGTACATCATAAAATAATGTTGATATGCATCACCGCCGAACATGCAATGTTTTGATTTTCAAGAATTCATCTAAGTACATACGTACCTACTTTAAATAATAGTCAATAACTATTCGACATTAGAAGTACTTACATACTTACTAGTTGCATGTAACACATGAGATCCAACTGTCGATGGCGATAGTATGTACCTACCTATAATTGAAGAATAAACACTTAAACACAAAATTTATAAACATTATAAATATTTTGATTTCTATAGAAAACATGTAGGTAGGTATAGGTATATGTCAGGATAGGATAGTATGTAGGTCAGCCTTTTTTCCTACCCAGAATATGAAAACAGCATGATGGTATGTATGTATGTTTCGACATTAAGTATCAAACGATTAAGTTTCCTTAGATATTGTGTATAGGCCACTGCCATACAAGTTGTATGAAGCAATGTGGTCACTTAATTGAATTTTTGTATAAATTGTTAAAAAGAGTTTGAGCTGTACTACTACAATATTAATATTTTTTTATAGCAAATTAAATTATCTACTTGAAGTAATTCGGCTTATTTTCGATATTTTTAAAAACTTTGGAAATATAGGCAGTTAAACACATAAATTTATCATAAAAAAATAATGTTTTTCTTGATAAAAAAATGTTTGAGAAGCTCTTGAATTTTGTGAAATAATATATTTTAGATTTTGTATTTGTCTATATTTATACCAATATTCAGGGTTCTAGCTTATATTGTTTTTTAATTAAAAAATTGATAACAAAAATTCAAAAGTTTTGTAGGCCTATAACCATCTATATATTCTGAAATTTTGGGCTCTGTAAATTGAGCGGATCAAAAGTTATAAGGGACGGACGGACACAGACACACTAAATGTTTTACTCCGAATTCTCGGTAAATCCATAATATATAGAACATATATGCTGCGAAGCCTCTACATAAGTTGGTGTTTTTTGACTTCAAAGTTGGAAAAACCGTGAAAAATATAGACCCTGCATACAAATCTCGCGTATCATGGCTTGATACTTAGTCAATATGAACAAATCGACAGTTGAATAATAGGTGGCATAAATATTACGCTATCACTTAGTGGGTACTAAACCATATATGTAAGACTATTTTATCATTTATCTATCGTAGCGCATAAGTTATTCTGATCTTATACAATGGATATAATTTAGCAGCAGGGGCGTGTCTAGAACCTTCGGACTAGGCAAACTCTTAAGAAAATTGAGAAATGTCGAAAATCAAATGTTTTTTAGCATCATTGTTCATTCCAGTGGCCATGAAAAATATTTTTTAAGTCACATACCAAAATAATAATTAGGTATAGAATTTCATCGGAGTCATTGGACAAGCGGATCTTGAGTCGCGAAGAGCAATCGCAAAGCATTTCATGACATTTTATCAGATCCACATTATTTTTGTGATTTTGTTAAAAATTCTTTGTGAATTAACTTTTGAATCCACTGCACACGATGTTCTATGTGTTTATTGCTGTTGTACTTGCAAGACTAAAGTTAGAGTTTATAATAGGTTAAATAGTACCTACCTAAATTTAAAAAATCTTTTCCCCAGAACCCTCAAAATCTTTCAAATAAAGAACATTTTATTTTTTCATCTTTATTCTAGGACGTGAGGTTCAATTTGTTTTCTTGTAAAATTAGTTGTAATGAAACCCTTTTTTATTTTTTTTATCGTTTATAACTAAAAAAACTTATGAAGTATATTTTTACTTTAAAAGAAATAAAATTTGAAAATTTACCGACTGAGTTTTATACTTTAAAATTTTCATTTTAAACCTCTAAATTTTACATTTTCTTCACGAAAAATACTATATATCACATTTTTTGTGATATACAATATTTGTTCCTATTTCATACATTAGAAGGTAATCAGAGTGCATAGTTGTGTACATCCCGTATGCCCAGGGTCACATGACATGTGTTAACAAGAGCCTAGAGCCTTTATTAGAGTTATTCGGGGTCTTTTTATGTTCTTTATATGTTTTCAAAGTTCTATGTATGTATATAGGTAACTTTTGTTTTTAGGTAAGAAGAACAGGAAATATATCAGTATAGCGATGAATATACCTAGTTATAATAATTTTAAATATTGAAAGAAATTGTGTAGTACCTACCTAGGGATAGGTATTTGTAAGGTAGGTGGTAAAACTAATGAATGCTCATAATTTGCTATAGATACTTACATATTAATGATAGTATATAAGTACCAAATAGCGATATATAACTACTACATATCGAGTTTTGTTGATAAATTGTACCTATTGGTCCATTCGCGCGTTTATGATGATAACACTATTATTTAAAACCGGCTTTAATCCTCACATTAATCACTACAATCTATGAAATGGAGCATAAAAACACACACCGTTTGTCAGATTTAAGTATTAATATTTTAAATCGGCCACTCTGAGATTAGTCAAAATACACGGAAAACTCGTATGCACAATGCACAGTTCAAATATTGGGAAAAACCTACCTACTCACATACATATGTACCTACAATAGGTACCTACATACAAATCATATATCTTCCTATGATATAATTGTTTTTTCAATATTTTCATCGTTTATAGGCACCTATATATTAGTTAATATTATATAGTTAATAGATAATGATTTCTTTAGTTGATTAAAGTTGTATTATCGCGGATATATTCATATAGTTTTTAACAAGAATTTTGGAACTGTAAGAAGTTTCATTATTGACAACGCCAGCGACAGCCAGACTTACGTATAAAGATAGATTTTTTTTTCTGTGTATGGACAGCAGGTTACAATTTGAACCCCAAGTACTGGTGGCTTTCGGAGATAACAGGCTTCAATTTGTGAAATATTGCTATTCTAACAAATCAAATATAATATGAAGCGTGATTATTTTTATATTTACCTACTATAGAAACTATTAGAAATCACGTCTTCCATTTAAAAACACTTCAGTTCGTGTATACCCCGCGACAAATAAAACCTTAAGTTCAAATTTCAGCAAGTCCATGTGACTAATGTTCACCACGCCTGTGTAACGCAAAATGTATGGCACAAACGGTATATAGATATTTTTAAAATTTACGAGTATCAAATATTCAGTCACTAAAATTTGTTTTCTTTTAACATGTGTTACTATAAACAACAAAAAATAGTTTTAAAGTATAGTTAAAAACATTTTAAATATATGTATTTGAACATTTGATAGCTAGAATATATTTTTGTTATATAACACCTAAAACACCTATGTAGGTAATTGTTCAAATGGAAGTTTTCCATGTTTTATTGGTTTTTATCTATCATGTAACATTTACCAACAATGCAATATTTTACTGCCAGAATTCCCTCTGCAACACAATGTTACAAAATAATATATTATGATGTAGTAAAGTAGGTATAATAATAATAAATATATTCAACACACAACTACAAGCCAAGTTTGAAATATTAATGGACTATTCTGAATAAGTCGATTGTTGAACCCTGTGGGCGTGGAAGAAGTCTTTCCAATGGTTTTCCTAATATTTACTCAGGACCAGATCTTTTGCCCTCCAAACAATGACGCCTAGTTCCTTTCAAACGCGAATTACATCTTTTTCATCCTTTTTTACTAGAAAGCGAATTCGGTTTGCATTCTGAGTTAGCTCGGTTCAGGTTCATTGTAACGACACCTCTTTATGAATGTCTTTTTCATTCATACTGTGAGAAATGTTTTGTAAACACAAATGTGCCGCTTCAGCAGATCGCAGAGACATAAATCAATAATCATTCTTTCTGATGATAGTGAGGATTCTCGGCTTAGGTTGAACTCCTTTATACTCATTGTACTCAGAACACAAGACATAAATCTATAAATTTTCGTGCAAACTATTCATTTACGAAGTGATTTATAAAATAAAAATTTCAATTTATATACATGGTATGTAGGTACATAGGTACTTACCTGAATATTTATATAAGTACATATGAATACCTATTGAAAAAAATGTCATTTATAATTAACCTATCTATGTATTTAGATGATACAAACCCAGATTAGATACCTACAAATATTACTTCGTTTGTGTTTTTTTGTTTTTATTTCATCTCAAGCGTTTTTTAGTAATAAAGATATAGGAAAAAAATGTTTTAAATATCAATTGAACATGCACAAAACAAGTTGTGATACATTAGCGACTTGTGATATTGGTAATCATAATATATATCCAGACTTAAATAAATTGCATCCAAATAATATGAGCTATATAATATTTAAATTACTAAGTCTATTAGGTTATGTGAATTATTTGAAAATGCACATTGCACATTGATGAAAACAATGATAATCAAACAGAGGTAGGAATATAAATTTGTACTTAGAAATGCAAGAGATTATCTACATTTGTGAAAAAATATTAAATATCAAATATATCCATAATATACATAGCGATAGGTACTTAAAAATTAATATAGAAATAGGTATAAATAGACACGTGCACAAAATGAACAGTTGTGAATAAAAAGTTTAAGAATGTTCTTATACCTACTTTAATCGTTAAAAAATACTGCGATATATACTTAGTTAGGTGTATAAGGTATCTATTATGCAAGTAAAAAATATCCTTAATGTCTCTATGGATAAATCATGATATTTCTTTGAGCCTTATTCATGATATTGAAAAGCTCTTTCATCGTGTCCCGGAGATTACTGAAGATATAAGAGTATGAAAGGAGAGCGCCTGCCAGTAGTAGATCGGTGCACCACGGGGCATATGCGGTAAGTTCTTGGGCAAAGGCACATTCACCATCAGAAACACCTGGGTTTACTCTGGAACTCGAAGCAAATAGTGTGACTGACTATAAATCAAAATATTACCGATTTTTAGGATCCGCTAAATCGTATGTTCACAATAAATATACTGCAACAACTTGATAATAGTAAACATATTCACAACGAGTTGAAATTTTATAGAATCAAATTTCATATTTTAAAAAAAAAATTACTTAATGCTTATGTAGTGTCATGTTCCCAGAAAATAATCCAGAAATGAATAAATAAAAAACAAACTGAAAATGTACAATCGATGTAGATATATCCATAAAATGTAATATTTGTATTTTCGAAATTTAAATAAAACCTGGAAAAGGGGGTAGGTATAAAAACCTAAAAACCCCAATTTGAAATAAAATTTCTCAAATATGTTAAACAGTGTGTCTCTAAAAAATACCATAAGTATTCTCAACGTTTTTCTAGTGAATGTTCATCACACAATAATAAAATTCAGAATAAGATTTACCTAAAAAAATATTTAAAATATCATTTTGTACATACAGGATTTTTTTAAATTACTCCATAAATATGTATCGTGGAGAAATAAATATTTTAAGTGCTTAAAGAGTGCATAAAATCAAAATGAATATCGTGATTTTTTTTCATTTCAAGTCAGGTTTGTTCTAGAAATGCCAAAAAAACAAAAAATAAATTGGGTTTCCGATATTTTAATTCTTATATAAACCCTTTTTAATACATTACTTCATAGTGCATTATGCGGTTATAATATATCATTATTTCAGTCACTAGATTTAGCGTTATATCCCCTTTTAAAACAAAAATAAATTTGATGTTTTGTAAGATTTTATATCGGCTGGCTCCCAATGAGCTTATAGCATAATAATATGCGATTTTTTTAGGAAATAGAGATGATTTTGTTTTTGGTGTTGATGCAGAATGTCAAATTTATTTTATTTATTTTTATTTATTTATTTATCACACCATTCACATAATCGTCATTAAAAATAGATTACTGCTGCCCAACTAGGTATACCTGTTCTAGGGCTAGCAGTGTAGGTACATATTATTATATTTCACAGGAGACATATTTGCATTTTTAAAAAGTATCTAAACAATATAAACTTAACTATTGTACATAGATTAAAAAATAGAATTGGAGTCATCATAATATGCATATTATCATCATAATATTGTGTATGTAGGTATCTTATAATTTTTATTTGTTAGTTGCACAAATAATCTGAAATAGTATCACTTGGGAACACTGAACTGACAGAGCATAGATATGATCCGTCAGTCATATCTTTATTCAGTTGAGTCTCAGATCAAATCAAGACAGCACAAAATTTATAAAACAATTAGGATTTTTTGCGAAAAAGGAAAGAAAAGAAGAAAGAAAAAAATAACAATTATATAAATTATGACCTTTTACAGTACGATGTCGAACATTTGATACATTTTAGTTCTCCCGTAGTTCATGATGTATTAGGAACATTTTCTTGTAATGATTTCAGCGATATTATTTCTTTGAGTGGTTATAAATTCTGGGGGCAATAAAAATAAAGTGTCTTTGACCAAAAGCAGTTCTCATGTGTGGAATTGCGTAGTTTGTAGAGTTGCTGGCTCGTGTAGCTATATATTGTTGTGTTTTTGGGTAGGTACAGTAATTTATTTTCATGAAAATTTGTTAGTATATAATGTAAAAATATTTGTTTTAGATCAAAAACTTTAAATTCATTGTATAGATCTTTAGTGGAGTAGTCAAGGGGTTTGGTGAGTATTATCTTTAGTATACATCTTTGAGCTAAGCATAGTTTTCCATAATGGTGTCGGCACACCCTCCCCAAACAACAACTCCATATGTGAGTAAAGAATGTGTCAACGCATAGTAGGTACACTTGTTTCATTGTTTTTTTATTCAGGATCTTTCGGGGTTATGGGGTGAATGTTTATACATTGATAATTTTTTTTAAATTCCTTATACTTTTTTGACAATTAATTTCTATTTCTATTTTAATGTTCTAATATTTCTATTTTAACACGTTTCATTATCAAATAATTGTCAAATAATATAAGTACCTAAGTACACACATTTTTCTTATAAAAGATGTGGTTGGTTGGAAGAATTACAGATTGGATACTTCTTTAAAAAAAGTTAAAAGAAATGAATAAGTAGGTACACAAAAACCGTTCAATATTTTTTCAAGAAATTAAAAATGTAAATATTGAGTTGTGACATTATATCGCAGGTAGTAAGATGATATAGGTTTATATTAATCACAGTTTCCATTGATTGTTGATACCAATAAAAGAAAACATTTTAATGCGTTGTCCCCTAAAGGCATTCCATGACTTATATAATATTTCGCCAACAAGAAAAGGCGCACAAAATAATATAATAATAGAAGGCCATTGACAACACGCGAAGAATAACCAAACATAGACATCAAAATGCACGTCTACTGCCTTCTTCTAGAAAATTCTCTTTCTTATTGTGATCAGTGATTCTGAAAATGGTTGGTTCAAACATTTATTTGTGTGTTTTAAACATTAAAGTATATCATGATAATTTCCTTCAAGTGTGATCTTGATATTAGGAATAGGTATAATAGATTGACGTAGGTACCTATACAAAAGAAGGTGCAATAAAACTAAAAATTCATATGTATTCTCTAGTACTCAAGTAAATATAAAAAACAAAAATAACGAAAGCGTTCATGCTGTTTATTACAGCGCCCTTGAAGTGCTCTTGCATCACTAAACGGCGATTTATTAATTCTATTTATTATTATTGTAATTTCATTTGATTTATTGCAACTATTAACTAGGTGGATGTGGAAAGGTCGGGATCCTGTTGACCTCCCGTAGAATTCACATCACAACTAGCCGATTCAGTGGAGAGGAAATCGAGCTCTCTCATTAGTATATCAAGAAAACTGATATCCCCAGCCTAGGTTGTTAAATTAGAGAATATAATTAATAAATAAATACATACCAACACGCAAATCCCTCGCGGAAGGTAGAAAAAACCAAAAGCCACATTTTTTATCTTGACCCACATTTTTCGCTTCGTCAACATTTATACATCGTTTTATACATGGTCGTCTGTTTTTCACGCTTCTTTATACATTTTATACATTTTCGTCTTTCAAAATATATATCTATCTATATCTTATCTTATCTTATCTAATATCGTTCACATGGTCGTGTCATCCTTTTCTTTGGCGCCCCCGAGCTCTTATTCCGTTTATTTTTAGCTTTGTATATTTTCTTCATCAGGAGTTCTTCATTCATTCTTCCTAAGTTGCCAAACCATCTCAGTTTATTAACTTTCATTCTATTAATTACATCTTTCTTCATCTACATTCCTTTCCTTGTGTCTTCATTTCGTATTCTGTCACACATCGTTCTATATAACATATTATTCTAAGCGATCTAATTTCAACTACTTTCGTACGAATTCTGCCATGTCCAGGTTTCACTTGCATACGTCAGGGTTTGCACTACGAATGCGTTATGAATGGAAACTTTGGCATCATATGATATGTTGCGATCATTCATTATATTAGTGAGACTTTTGAAAATCTGTTTGTAAGGTTTTAAAAAGTTTGGCAAATTTATACAATAGTCTAAGTTTATGACAAATTTTATTTCTCAATAGACACGGGACGAAGTTGGAATGTATAAATGTATTTTATTTTAATTTATTGTGTAAACAAAAAATCAAAAATACGTAATTTATTGTGTAAATATATTTATAGGAGAACCGGATAGTCAGGCACATACAGGACTTACGACCTGTCATCGGCTAGTTTACGTGATTACTTTAAGTGCTTGGGCAACGTTCACTAATTATGCATTTTATTGACCTCCCTTGTTTTGAAATAGGTATCCTAACGTTGAATGGTAAATTTCAAACACTTGAAAAAAAGCCGAATAGTTAAATTTTAGCTCCGACCAGAAATTAAATTCAATGTTTGCGTATCGATTGGGTATGAGATCATAAAATAGTTATTCGATTTAGATAATAATAATTATACTCACACTTCAATTTCATACGTAATAAAACATTAGGTAAGCAAAATTGGTTTTATTTTCCATGAAATTTTGTAAGTTGGAGAATCATTGATATATTTCTGGTAGACATTGTGTCGTCTCAATTCAAACTGTTTAAATAACTAGGCACCTACCTACTATATTATTTTATATCTAGGTATATATTAAACTAGTAAAACCCGGCAGACATTGTCCTGTTTAATTATTTACAAATATATTAAAATGCTTTGTACCTATGTATATTTTTTACATTCTTATCTAGAATCGCAAATTATTCTTCCGTCTTTTCATTTCCTTCCGTCCCTATTCAGTCACTAGATATACGGGATTTTTCTATATATATTTATTCAAACAAATATGCCAACATCCATTTTTATATATCTATTATACAGAATATTTATTTATTTATTTATTAATTTACTAATTTATTTACTCAAACAAATATACCAAAATCCATTTTTAGTTATATAAATAAATATAGGATTTTTTCATTTCTTTATTCGGTACTATTTATTTATTTAATTAAATTAAACTTCAAATACGTTTTCTGTATAGCAAATAGGTCATTTTTCGTCAATTTTTGTATGAGATATTGAATAAATAAATTTTAAATTTTAAACCTTCTCGTGTGCGCGTTCAACAAATCTACAAATTTTCATTCCAATAACAACCATATATATTTTCAAAAAAAAAAATCGTGATATTGAATAAAAAAATAAATAAATTTTAATGTAAAAACCGGTATGAACTGAACAAATTTCCCAAGTTTCATCGCAATCGGACGGATGGTTTGGGAGTCAATCGGCCACATACAAACAAACAAACAAACAAATATATGTAGGTACATTCATTTTTAAATATATAGATAAAATAAAACAATTCTTTATTTCTCACAATTAACAATTATTTAAAAAAAATGTAAAAAATTACCAAAGATAAAATAACATACATAAAAAAAACAAAGTATGTATATATCATAATACATATAAATAAAAAAAGACTTAGGTATTCAATAATTAAGTAAATAAAATAAAAGAAATCCCACCTGGCAATGCCTGTTTGTAGGTATTACAAAAATTATTGCTTAAAAAATGTTAGTCCATCTTCATTGAACCATCTACTGTCTTCTTCTTTTATGTAGACTTTTAGGTCTGTTTTTAAGAGGCCTGCTCCTCCTGCGAAATGGACTCCCAGTTATCCCTATCTTTTTGGCGGTCGTGAAGCGAGGGCTGATTGTGTAGCACAATATGAGGAAGTCTGGTGTTGTCCATCCCATGTAAGTACCTTAAAATTACATATTATTATTTTGTATTCAAGTACCTACGTTATCTAATTATCTTTTACAAACTAGTTGCATGTAACACATGAGATCTAACTGTCGATAACGATAGTATGTACCTATAGGTAGTTGAAGAATAAGTACCGATAAATCCATATTATTGAATATTTTAAGATATTTTGTTTTCTATACAACACATGTAGGTATGTAGGTATGTCAAGATAGGATATTATGGAGGTCAGTCTTTTTTTCCTACCCAGAATATGAAAACAGCATGATGGTATGTATGTATGTTTGGAGATTAAGTATCAAACCATTAAGTCTTCTTAGATACTGTGTATAGGCGACTGCCATATATACAAATTGTATGAGGCGATGTCGTCACTAAATTAAATTTTTATAAAAATTATTAAAAAAAAATTGAGATGTATTACTACAATCTAAGAAGACTCTAATTTGATACTTTATCTCCAGACATACATACATACCATCATGCTGTTTTCATATTCCGGATAGGAAAAAAGGACTTACCTCCATACTATCATATCCTGACATACATAGGTACCTACATGTTTTGTTTCCTACAATTTGTGTTTAAGTGTTCCTATTATAGTTTGGAACGTATTCTTCAATTATACATAGGTACCTACATACTATCGCCATCGACAGTTGGATCTCATGTGTTACATGCAACTAGTATAATAGTGTGGACATCTTACATAGGACTGTCATACTTTGGCGGGTACTCTTTTTCGGAATATGGCAATCTATCTGACTAACAAGGTAAGAGGAGTTAAAACTGTTATTGATTATCTTTTAGAGGAGCATGAGATCATATTTAATTAGAGAGGTCATGAAGTTGCAGATAGGCTAGTAGGGAATCATAATTGAAATCTTGTACAGGAATTTTCTGCTTATAAATAAAAAACCTTAAGAATTTTGTGGTCGACAGTTTCGATAGTTGCAGAGTGCACGACCCACAGCACGACCTAATAATATGGCGAACAAATGATTATCTAAGTACCTACTTCCTAATACATACATATAATCATTTTCTAGTTAGATATTATGCGCCTTCAATAAATAAGCATTTTATACCTAGTACCTACATTTTTAATTTGTTACCTTGATCAATTGGGTCCTTCTATGGACCAGTTTGGTCTGCGGTATTTTTGGGACTTGATATACAAAAAACGTCACGTATCGCTATAGACGGCCGTAAAATAAAATAGTTTATTTTCCAATATGGCGGGGGCTTTAGATAAGAGCGAACGACACCCAAAGTCAACCGTTGCAGGCTACGCCACTGGACTCTTATTTTTTTCATCGGTTGAACATTGAACAGTGGCGTAACGCTGGACTGAGCTTACTCTGATTTATGGTTTTACAATTGATTGATCGCGAAATGCAAAATTTTTAATGGTGATACTCGTATGTAGGTATAATAAAATAAAATAAATATGTTTAAATTTATTAGGTAATGGGAACTTTGTATATAATAGCGAATTTTGCGTAGAAATAATAAATATTCAATCTCAAATCCACGTTGAAAAGTAATTTTTATGGCATCTTAAATTAATACTATTTCCACCGGGAGGACTTTTACAGTTGACACAGATAAAAGTGAAAAATACTCTTATCTTCACTTTCGTGATCGGTGCTTGCTGTTTTCTCATAATTAGCTCTTCTTGGTATTTTAAGTGAAGTTTCTGCAAGGTTTTAGGGTCACAGGACTCTTCTTATGTTCTTCCAGAATTTTGCAAGGGGCCGTTATTGGTCCCTTGCAAAATTGGGTGGTGGTGGAGGAAGTTGGTTCAGTTGAGAGAGAGATTTTTTACCTAGTTTTAATTTTTTAACTTCATTTTTCTTTCGTAGTATTTTTTCTATTTATAAAACTGTAGGACTTGTACACTGAATTTTTTTTCTTAATAGAAACAAAATTTCATGTTAAAATAAACCGAACTATAGTAACTACAAAAAAATTGGTTTTGTGCAACTAAATGTGTCTTTTTTTTACTGTACCTAATGTTGTTTGTTATTTTTAGAATATACTTAGATACTGTCTTGAGAACACGCCGACAAGTCGAGAAATTAGACTTGGCGTGACTCAGAAACAGTATTTTTTTGTAATATTTTGTTTTGTATTATTTTTCATTAAAAAATGTTTTGTACACACAGCCAAACCGCACAGTCATAAATAGATAAAACTTCATTACTGATAACAAAGATTCGGCTCAAACGTAGGTAGCCATTTCGGTTGTCATAATATTTTTCAGTGTACATGTAACTAGTTGTTTATTAAAAGTTTTAATAATATTAAATCTTAATAAACAAAGCGATTCAGAAACAGATAATATTGGGAAATAGAAGCTTGAAAATTAAATATTGAACGTACCTACATAGGTATGAGATAAATGTTAGGTAGGCACCTCCATATGTAGGTACATTTATCTTTTTCTTCTTGCTGTGCCGTCTCAGGTCTTCTAAACATTGAAGATCATCGTTGGGAGAAAGCCTCTTGGTCTTGGGAGGCGCGTAGCATTCCTCAAACCCGTTCTTTCACGAATGTTTTGGAGCCAGCAAAGCTGCTTTCTTTCTACATCTCTGGGGTCCTGAATCTTTCCCTTGATCTTATATAGTCATCTCTTAGAACATGGCGGAAATATAAAGTTTTACAGTGATATTTGATTATAATGTTTACGTAAAATCTCGATGTTGATGATTATTTGTGCCCCGAGAAAATCGCAGCACCTTATACGTTGGATATCTAAAGGCTTCAAGGCGAATAATAATATTGTAGTTTATTGATTATATTAAGTTGACATATTTTGAAAACATTATCAGATCATGAAATATATAGGTACCTACAGTCCGTTAGAGCCCCTAGTCAAGGTATTACACATTTCTAACGATCCCATTGATTTCCTATAAGAGTGACATATATAACTAGGTTTATATAGATGTTCGTAATGGATTTAATAAGATAATAAATATTTGATACAATGTAGATATAATAATATTTGTGTGTCGTGTGTTCAGCCCTGTAGTTTGGTGAATGTGTCGCCACAGTAACTGGCTCCGGCCGCCATAGTGGGTTCGGCGATCACTATCGTATGGGTAATAAAGAGGATTTTGCAGGAAATTGAAATTGGTTCGACTTAGGATATTTGTTCGACGGAAGAATACTTTATTTTGCTTTATTGCGCGGGAAATTTCGAGTAGAGTGAGACGAAGGTGAGGTGGAAGTGTAAAAAGTAGGGGGCGAGGTAATAAGAGCCTATGGGGTGAAATTAGACCCTTTGAAAGTAATATAATATACTCGCTATGGCTCGCTATACTGAAAATCGAAAATGCAGTCACAATAAACCGAGAGATCGCTGACTAGGGAGCAAGTATTGACATCAGGCAATAGCCTTAACTCTTTCATCGAGATTTTATTCACTATGGGCTTTATTATTTTTTGACATAGTTGAAAAAAAATAATTACCTTATATTTTGAGAAATAATAAATACTTGGAAATACTAGGTACCTGCCTATATCTTGTAAAAAAAGACAAATCAATATCCAATATGCATGTTAGGTCAATTTTAAACTAACATTATTCTATGGCAATTTCGGATGTGGACAACTATTATCAAGGCATAGTTAACGGTGACGTTGATTATTCTGTCTTTCTCTTTAGAGTTCTTAGAAATGTGAAAGTAGTTTTTTAACCCGTTATACAAAAAAGAAAAAAGCCCAAGAAATTGTGGACTATAGTCATGTGACAGTTTCAAGGACTCAAAAGGTTTCGTATTATCATAAAAAATAATTTTGTGGCCTTCACGTACAATGAAAAATGAAAGTCGTTTAAAACCGAAAGAGTTGTCACAAAGTATTTCAAAATATAACAAAAGTTAAAAAAAAACGGTAAGAGTGGTAAATTTTATTTTCTTTGTCATATTTTACTAACCCGATTGAGACAGAAAGTACAGTTTTTTTAACAGTTATAAAAAACGATCTTAAATTTATGGTAATAAAACCCTTATATTTAGGATTCTTCTGATAGTTTGAAGGTAAAAGCCTAACTGTTTTTATCTTCTTCATTATTTAGGACTTTCTCCGACGAAACATAAATTATAATTTAGTCATCGAGGAAATCTACAACGGTACATCGATTAAGGACCGTTATATTTAACCCAATAAATCATGGACATTTTTAGAGAAACATGGACATGGCAGAAAAAGCATGAAAATAGAATAAATTAAAAAAAAAACGGTGAATGACAAAATAAGGAACGAGGATATAAGAGGTGAGTTTATGGCACTAGATTCTCTCTTCCTACCCCAATAACATGGGCATGGCGTGATGGAATGTATGTCTTGCATTCACGAAAATATATGATTTATAAAATTAGTATATTATAATATACCTTCGGCCTTCGTGGCTCAGTTGGTTGAGTATCTGACTGCTGATCCAAAGGTCCCGGGTTCGATTCCCGGTGGAGACACAGTTTTTAATTATTGTGTTTTCAGTCTGGATCTGTGAGACAATTTATATCACAAGTCTCCAGAATATGGCAACTTGTTATTGGGTGCGTGTTAAATTAATATTTGACATAGTATCTGTTACACTGAAAAATAAAAGTTATGTTAAAATTAACCGAACTTTACTGACTAAAAAACAGTTCGTTTTGTGCTACTAAATACATAAGACATGTGACACGACCAATCATGACATACGCGGTGGAGACAAGAGTCGATACGACCAGAACCAAAAACCTCCTACGAACATCGGAAATGAAGGTTTTAAGGGCTATCACAGGGAAGACGCTTAGAGGCAGAATTCGCAATGACGACATTAGGCGGACCTGTGAGACCGAGGATATCATATGATGGAGTAGAGATAGGAGACGATTCTGAAGAAATCACGTCAACAGGATGTACGCATCTCGAATCCCATCCATAGCGGCAAACGAAATCCCACCAGATTATCGCCTCCCCGGAAGATCACCGAAGAGATGGAGAGATAGCTGGAACTCAGCTTCACAGGAATAGCTTTCTCGAAATACAGATCTACGATCTAATATAATAAGTAGAGGAAGAAATCCTTTGAATATAAATATCGTTCTCCATCTTCTCCAAGAATTTCTCTCTTTCTTTTAATTTAAATTAAAAATCTTCGATTAGCTACCTACGTACCTTTTTGAGAAGCTGTTAATACTTGTTTCTAGTTTCTATGAATCATAATCGCTATCATTTTTCTGTAAACAAATAAACTTTCTTTATTAATTTTTATCAAATGTCCTTACCTTACGATGTATTTCTATGACAATAATTATGAGTTGGTAGTCACTGAATTTTGAAAATATTTATTTATTTTAGAATTAATAGTTAGGTAATTGAATGGTCAAAATGAAAGAATAAAGGTGTTATTGTGCGGATTTGTGGGAACAGGTCCCCCGAAGGGCGGTTACTATAAGGCATGCGAAATACAAGGTGTTCAGAGGTTTTTTTATTTTTACATTTTAATATTTTTTCCAATACAAATATTAGTAAAAATGAATACTCACATGAAATCAACTGATTGAACTTTAGTCACACAAAAATTCAGATATTCAATTACATGCATTAAAGAGATCATCAAATAATCAGATTTTGATTGTATAAATACTCGTTCATAGTTCTACCATCCTTTACCGATTTTTTTGTTTTTATAACTATTACCACTACATATTTTCATGTATTTGGTATAATCGCATGCATGATTATGAATTTGCATTAATTTAAATATTAATTAAAATACAAACCATTTAAGCAATCGTTTACGTTTAAGCAATAACGTACAAAAGTATTGCATTGCCAAGACACAAACCTTAGGTTAGGCTAGAAGTTATTTCAAAAAGATTCACATTGCAAAATTACTATGAATTATTATTCCCAATTAAAATAAACAACGTTTATAACAATTATGCTTATAGTTTATTTTATTGTAATTATCTGTCACTGTTGCAATAGTAAAAATGTATCAAACAAATAATAAAATATAAAAAACAGTAATTGAAATGAAAACTTCTCTCAATCTCAAAAAAATATTTGCATTCGTATAAAAATAGTTGAAAAAAGATTTTCATTACTTTAAAGAATATTATAACATACAATAACAATACAGGTAATCCATAATGATTTTAAGTTTATTTTTAAATAAACAATAAATCACTTATAAAAATTTAAATCAAAGGTACCAAAAATCATGACCACCCTGTACCGACTGAATGTTAGTAGTCCTTATGGTCACATAAAAAAATTGTACAATAGTGTAGCTAAAAGTCAAAAGACATTATTTGAAAATTAGATTAATGGCTTCCGAAATGCTTCCCAAGATTACTATATAAGACATTCTTAAGGACAAAAAAATAGATACGACGGTAGAGAATGGAGGATGAATAATCTTATTTCTCTTTTTGTCACCAACCTCAACTAATAGATGTGTCTCTTTTTATTTGTTCAATTTGGTTGAGATGTTGGTATAAAGTTGTGGTGAACATGTTTGTCACCATTAATTAATGGTTAACCGATGAAATACACAGCTGACATATTAATGGCTAAATTGGCAGAAAGATCATTAAAAAGACAATGAAAAATGAATCGATGCATCTCTGCAAAAAACTATGACGATTTTTTAAAATTAATTGGTCTCATTGATTTTTGACATGATTTTGAAACTATGTATAATACGAGTAAGAACCAGTGACTGCCAGGCTCACGTCATAGTATAAAGGCTGATTTTTTTCTGTAAAAGGATCCCACAGCAGATAATAATGATTCGATGATATTATGAACCCTGAGTAGTGGTGGCTTTCGGAGATAACAAACAGACTTCAGTGTTGAAAATTAATATTTTAACACGTAAATATGAAGCGGTTTATTATAAATAACATAAATTGACAACGACGGGTGTGCATATTATGATCAAAATAATAATACCAGAATTTGTTGTAATTTGTTGTGTTGTGATGTTTGGTGTCCGCTCTAATATTTGTTTTTAAATGACCCAATAATTATGTAAACCGAAATGTCAAATATTTGTCTTGGTAAAATTGTAAACTGCTAGCCCTAGAACAGGGTTACCTAGTTGGACAGCAGTAATCTTCATAGTAGTCTTTTTTTTATAAAGGTGTGAAAATAAATAAATAAAAAATAAATAAAGCGTGATTTTTTAAATATTAATTTTAATAAATTGTTAAAAGTATCGATAAAGGTGTCTGTCAGGGGTTTCCACCAAAGTGTCTTTAAATGGAAGACGTGATTTCTAATATAAATAGTCTATCGTAGTAAATACAAAAAAAAAAACACGCTTTATACAACGCTTTTTATTATACCTACCTAACGCTTCATACTATTCTATAACTGGAGTGTTAAAATAGTGTTAAATAACGATTTTCAACATTTTGAAGGCTGTTATCTCCGAAAGCCACGGCTACTCAGGGTTTATGCTATCGAAACGTTGTTACCTACCAGAGGCCTTATTCCCTTTCATGTATAATATTTTGCAATAAGTTCCGCTAATCTTTACGTATCACAGAATGTAAAGTGAATGTTACGTATCAGGAGCTGTCATGCCTGTCATCCATAACTATAATCTGTGAAACGAACGAATGTGTGCACGCGTCGCTTTATGTCTTTACACAAAACTTAATACCACCTCGATATGTCGCATAAAAAATTGCGAATAAATTCACCTGTCGAATGTCGTACGTATTTCGCTCCAATCAGAATACCGCGTTACGAACGGCGAAGCTGTGGTATCTTTTTACTGAAAAAAATCAGTCTTTATACTATAACGTAAATTTGGCAGCCGTTGGGTCTTGCTTTATAAACTATATTTCAACTATATATTTAACAATTATTAAATTATTAATGTACTATTTACTATCTTTAATAATATAATTTAATTGAATTAATAACATTTTGTGTAGGAGAATAAAAATACTTCGATTTTCGTCTTATTGTCTTTATTTTGAAATTATTATGTGGGGGCGCTTGTGTTCTAAAATCTTACATTTGTTCAAATCCCACTAAATTTATTTTACCAATTATTCTGGTTGGTATTCGTGGAATATGTATTTACTTATATAATATACCTAATATCTACTTAGTATATATTTAATAAGTTTGTATGTATCTTATCCTTCAATTCTTTGGACACATTGCCAGAAGAAAACCAGACTGCCTCGAGAAGCTTGTTGTGATGGGCAGCGTGGAGGGACGGAGATCTCGTGGTCGCTCACCGACCAGATGGAGCGATTTGGTTAAGTCCACAATGGGGTCTTCGGTGACTGGTGCTCTGCGTTCAGCCCAAAACAGATTGGCATGGAGGCGGGCCATACGTGTGGCGACAGACTTCAGCCGCTATCCTCAGTCATGAGGAAAAGGACGATTGATGTATCTTATCTTAGTATGTATCTAATAAGTATGTATTTACTTATATAATATAATATCTACCAATTTCATGTAGGTAGACGATGAATATGTAGGTACTAGATAATATGTAAAAGTGTGCATCATTTTATTTGATGTACATATTATGTATGTACGTTTTTCTATTATTTTTGAACAAACGCCGCAACTTTTTTCAAACTCTCGGCTCGGCATCGCTCTTCAAATGTTTACGGAAACGTATGGCATTTTAAATTTAAATTTCGAATGCATTTTTGTATTTTTTGTGTTGGTACCTATACGCTACACGCGTATTTAACTCGTATGTCATCGACGGAAATTATTGGGGGGTTTTTTCATTCGGAGCATACCATCTCTAATGATGCATGAATTTTTTGCCACGTTGAAATGTGTATTATTGAAAAAGATTAATCGTTTGGAATTTTGTCAATTTTAAATGTATAACAAAGATAGAATATTTTTATATACCGAAAGATGAATGTGGAATTAACTAGTAATTATACGTCAGAATAATTACTAGTTAATTATTTGTTATAATTTTTGTGAATAAAATGAAATGCATTTTTTTATAAAGCCCACCTCAGACTACTCAGTCTTGCACGAACAGATAGCCTGGGAGTTCTGTAGATATTATATAGCTCGTTGTTGAATCGTATTCTCCAGGCGTAGCCATCATTCACGGGGCCCAGGATCCTACGTAGCACTCTTCTCTCGAAGGCATCTAGCATTTCTGCGGTTTTAGCAGTCAATGTCCATGCTTTGCATCCATTTGATACCACTGTTCTAATTATTGTTTTGATAAGGGGAATTTTGGTTTTTCTATGAACACTTCTGGAGTTAGAAGATTGTTTTGTTCCCTGTTGTAATTATTCTCTTAATTTGTACTGACCATGGTCCACGATTTATTTTGTTCTTCCTCGATGGCGCTACAGCCCAAATCGAGCCTTGGCCTCCTTCAACACGCGCCTCCAAACTCTTCTAACCTCCGCCGCCGTTCTTCAGTTAGGGACCTGCAGGAGCTGTTCTGCATCTCTCCGTTTGTCGTCCTCCCATCTCAGTCTTGGTCTCCCCATCTTCTGTTAACCTCCCGGGTGACCAACCACGAATTTTTTTGGATAGTCGCGTGTTTGGCATTCTCTGTACTGTGTCTGTACATGGCCAATAAGGAATTACGCAGTCTCCTACCACACTCCACAGGGATCGTTATATAACTAAGTAGTTCTGTTCGTACATGGCCAGCCCATCAGTCTAATGTGGGTTGAGATCTTTGGGGCTTCATATATTTTATACAGTTCTTCATTTTTCTTTATACGCCATTCATCTCCTTCCTTCACAGGACCACATATTCGGCGAAGGACTCTCCTTTCGAAAACATCTAATGCTTCGGCGGATGTATGAGCCTCGCATCCGTAAGTCAACATAGTCCTAATGATTGTCTTATATAATGTCAATTTAGTTTTCCTGTGGACGTTGCGAGACCCGAACACTGGCAAAAAGGAAAAATACGTTTTATTGCCTGCTGATATTCTTTTTTTGATTTCAATTTCCTCTTCATTGGTTTCCGTTTCCGAATTATTTTGTTTTGGCTATTCATCTACTGCCTCAACGACATACATATTTATAGTTAATTCTAATGTCGCCTTGTTGGTACTTTGTTTCATTATTTTAGTCTTATTTTCATTGATTTCGAGTCCAACTTCCTTGGCGGAGTTCAAATATTCCTTGTGCGGCTTACTAGGGATCTCCCCATTATGTTGAGGTCATCTACATACTCGACTATCTGGCTGCTTTGGAAATAAATGCTGAGGTTTGTATTGTTATGATGTCTTTGGCATGATGACATATTATAACTACTTATTGTAGTTGAAAGTTAGCCTGATGAGGGAACGGTTAGTTCCGAAACCGGTCGCATCGTTTCAACCAAAAAACGTGGTTAATACAAAGTTATATCTTTAAATTTAACTTATTGTAGCATTTATTAATTTTACTAACTTTGTGGGTATATTAAGTAGGTATTAATCCCTATATAACAATGCTGTCATAGGCCTGACTGAATTCGATGAACGTTTGATAAATGACAATATCGAATTCCCAGCATTTGTTCAGAATCTGTCTTACTGAAAATAGTTGATCAAATTTTCTTTAATTACTTAAATTAAATTTACTATGTATATCATAATATTTGGATTTGTAAGATAATTAATTACCATCGTATGTTTCTAAAATCCAGCATCTTGTGATTGGGTGTGTGATAACTTACTAGTGATATAGGTGTATGTATATGTGTATGTAGGTACCTATCTATAATTTTCAAAGAGCCTGTTATTCGAATATGTGAATTATTGACTGACCAAATCAGTTTCGGTTAGAGCCAGAATATTTTCCGTCAGAATTTGTTGGCGATTGACTAATAAATTCATTGCACCTACATAATATATATTATCCACATTATATCTCATTTTTATTAGGTCTGCACTCTAATTTTTATTAATCTTAGGAAAAAACCTTATCATATTTCGATGAACCTGATATAATAAAATTGTTTACTTGTGTGTATAGGTACTGTTACTACAAAAAAATATTGTATAATTTTTGAGTTTTACACCGCTTTGGTAAGCTTTTCTTACTTATGTTTTATTACTTATTTCATTTATATGTTTTGTTATAATAGCAATAATATTGTTACGAAATTTATATTTATATTTTACTAAATTTCAAATTCTTACAAGGTTTTTATTTTCACTTTATATTTGGTTTTTCTAGTATTTCAACTACTTACTAACAAATCTTTGTTTTCTTTTGCCCTGTGTCTAGTTTTAAAACGGAATTCTGTTTTTTTTCCTTAGTGCATTGTAATAGTTTCAGATATAAGATAAAATTCTCATCGCTTTGAGAAAACTGATGTTTGTAGATGGAGCTTAAGATAGGCACTTATATTTTAAAAATCTGTGTTGAATGTGTAAATTACATAGAATTATAAGATAAGTATAAAAGCTAAGTAGGTACAGAATCATGAATTTTTTTTTATAGTTAAGTACTATAATAAATAACTATGCTAGATGTATAAAAAAATAATGTTAATGGATAGCGAGTATTGAAAAATGTTCATTGTGAACGATGCAGGATTAGAATTACGTCCATTATCAGAGCAGGTAAACGATATATTTATGATTTTATCAGTAAACAGTAGCTCAACAAATCTGATGACAAGCAGGTTGTGCAACAAAACGAGGTTATTCTTGTGAATGGAGGTCCAACAATGGTGCCCTGGAAGCGGAAAACCGAAGCTAATACAATAATTCTATAGCAGGACCCGCTAAATGGCCAACAATTGACAAAGCAAACATTGCCGATTGTGTCCCACACAAAGGATAGTTCAATGGATATTTTGATATTTCTTACGGATACTTGAGCCAACGGAACACAGGGTGATGTGGAATTGAATGACGGTTTATAAGAAAATTTAAATTAAGCCTTAATATTCGCAACATCACTATAATTTGATGCTTAGGCAGTTTTGACTATAAAAAAAAACTGGATGAGCATCGGATTAAACTCAAATAGTACTTAAGACTGTTAAAGTGTTTTTTATAAAAATTCGTTGAATCGTGGTTGAATCACGGTTCAAGTTTTATTCCACGTTCAACTGAAACCTTAATTATAAAAATATTTGAACCCTAGTTCAGTTGATCTCGATTTTGAGCTCTATTTCATACGACAGCACCGAATTTTGTTTTGTAAAGTCATGACAAGAGAACAGTATGCGCGGCATGGAACACGTGCGCGCCACACGATAGTTCTGTCAAACTCTTGCACTTTTTAACATTCGATATTTTTGTTAAAATTCCACGTCAATCGAAAATTTTAATGGATTGAATTGGGTTTTATGTGTTTTTCTCATATCTTATGGTCATATGTGCTTCAAAATTATGAAATGGTAAGTTGAACCAGTGTTAAACTGCCCCCGTCGGCGTCGCCGGATCAATTTGACATTTGAGTTGAATCAAGGTTCTTGCCTTTTTGTGCCCTGTAAGGAACCGCCGACGTTGGAGATCACCCTGGGTTATTTTTCCGTGTCCTGTGGTGGGTACCCGGAATGTCTGTTCCACAGTTCTGAACCCTGTCCACTCCCAAATTAATATACGGATTACCTATTCCACTCTTATTCTTTCACTGTTGAATAATATGTAGTAAAACTTATTTCATAATATATTATTTTATATTTTATTTATTTTTTACTACAAAAAATAAAATAAAAGGAGAGGAAGACAATATCAGGTATTATGAGATACATATTTTTGCTTTAGTCTTTTTTGAATATGATTAATGAGATAGCGGACGTAATATCAGGACTTAGACTATTCCATAGTCTTCCGAATTGTACTTTAAGTGAAGAGTAAAAAAAATAGTAGACTTATCGCCAAATATCTTGAATTAGGCTTCCGGCTGCGCGGAGCGAAAAATTTGTCTTTTTGCTTCGTTTGTAGGTATACGTGCAAATCACCCCCCCTTCTCGGTGAAATGGCTCAAGACATTTAGCGACAACTATACTATGATTTGGAATACACAGTTACCTAAGTGCGTTCAGTAGTTAAGAGATGATGCGCGCCGATGGTTTGAAAGATAAGCGAATTACCTTTGAGATATAGAGGAAATTTGTGGGCCAATGAAGAAGATTACGGTAATTAGAAATGTGATTTCTCATTAACTTAATGAAATGAGATGAGAATTATACCAATGTGTTATTTTATTACTAAGCATTATTTTATTTATTTATTATTTTTTATATAAAAAAAGAATGAATATGTCTTTGAAACAAGTATATATACATCCTCATACATTCCCTAAATTAATCATGAATGCTTGTACTATAGGTGAACGAAATCGATCATGGTAGGATTCGAACTCGCTACCACTGGATTACCAATCCAGCGCGCTAACCGCTCTGCCACCGCCCGTCTAAAATTCTTAATTTATTTATGATATTTTCATTCAATCTGACTGATGTGTTCATAACTGAATTTATTTATAATAGAATTTTAATAAAGTCTCACTAAATTTTACATCATATTCATGTATTGGTGTCTCATATATACACACTTACCTATATAACACATCACTTACAATTCAGATAATTACCTAATTGATAAATTGTCTTTTTATGAATCAAGAAAATGCTGCCTGTATTTGAATATTTTTTCACATGGTTGCTGTAATTTAAATAAATTAATGGTTCCATCATATTATCTTCTTCTTCTTCTTCTTGTGCCGTGTAAGGTCCCCTCGTCGTTGATCACTGTGGCGAAGACTTCCCTTTCCTGTGTTGCCCGGAACAGATCTTCCACTCCACCTATTCCGGTCAGCTGATACCTTATATTACGCAGTCATAGCAAGCCTAAATAAATTAATGGTTCTATCATATTATCTTCTTCTTCTTCTTCTTGTGCCGTGTCAGGTCCCCTCGTCGTTGATCACTGTGGCGAAGACTTCCCTTTCCTGTGTTGCCCGGAACAGATCTTCCACTCCACCTATTCCGGTCAGCTGATACCTTATATTACGCAGTCATAGCAAGCCTAAATAAATTAATGGTTCTATCATATTATCTTCTTCTTCTTCTTCTTGTGCCGTGTCAGGTCCCCTCGTCATTGATCACTGTGGCGAAGACTTCCCTTTCCTGTGCTGCCCGGAACAGATCTTCCATTCCACCTATTCCGGTCAGCTGATACCTTATATTACGCAGCCATAGCAAGCCTAAAATGATTTTTTAATAAAGATAAGATAAAGGTATATAATTTTATGGAAAACATAGCAACTTTCACAAATACCTACAAGTTTTTTTCTGAACATGTTGTAGATTTGAGTGTGATCGTAATGTCTCCGTATAATAACAAAACTGGATCATTTTTGGCTATAGTAGGTACGTGAATGGAGGATAATTTTAGATGGATTAGTGTGATTGGTCTGTTATTATAGTATATGTGTTATAGGCAAGAGACCGGAAGACAACATCCTGGGACTTAAAAATTTCATTATATACGTTATCAAATATATTATATGCCTACAAGAAAGGATCGATGTCAAAAGATTCAATGAATTTGCACAATGAATGTTTTTGGGTTATTATTAAAAATATATATTTCAATTTTGAATTTCAGCAAAAAATGGCAATTCCACGAATAAATATTTTGAAAGAAATCAGAAACAATAATAATTAATATATTTTTTGGACATTTGAAAATAATACTTACATTAAAAATCAACGTGCCAATAAGGCGTTGAATTGAATTTGATATCATCATACTATTTTTTTTAATTGAAATAGTATCATTAGGTGGCTTTTCAAATTTAAGTGATATTAGAAACATCCAGACTAAAAATAGTATAAAAACATATATTTGAAACTATTTAAGTATGTTATCATTTATAGTGAAAAAAGAACTTGAAAATCTAAATCGTGTGTTGATTTCTCTTAATATACATTTTTTGATAAAAATAACATCAATATCTTAAAAATATTTCACTCTCTTACTGAAAAAAAAAACACCGCTCTTCATAAAAATATTACTGATTTCATCAAAATTGCGCTACTTTTCGTTTTATGAAAAAATACCAATTTTTTTCAAAAAAATAACGCGAATAATAATACCGTTTTTCGCTATTCAACAAAAATAACACACATTCTCCAAAAAAATAACGCGAATAAGAACACCGCTTTTGTACAAAATATAACACCCCCTTCCAAAAAATATGGAAATAATTCAGGTGTTAAGTAATAACAAATGAAATAATTATTGAAAAATATCGTTTGAAAATAATAAATAGGTAATTTATTATAATAGGTATGTGATTTATAAATTTATACTATTTAAAAAAATAACATTAAATTACTTGTTGAGATTATTTCTACATTAATGGCTTTACTTAAGGCGAGATTTTTTTTGTGAAATACAAGATTTGTATTAAAAGTTATGTATGTATATTATTATGCTTGTCTAATGCTTTAATTGTCTGTTTGAAAAGCTACCGCTTAAAATATAGGCAATAGCATACAAAAATAGTACCTACCAAAGTGTTATTAAACAAAGACTTCTCCGCCCCACGACATTAACCCTCATAAAATTTTATGTGTGTTTTGGATATTGGGTCTATTTTAGGACTTTTGTATTAAGAAATTATTTTTGTTTGCGTTATGGTGAGAGTGTATAAAATAACTTAGGTATATATTTCACATAGGAGACAAACTAAGAAAAAATGAGACGTCTGAGAAATTACAAATAAATCATCTACTCATAATTAAAAATCTTCAGTCATCAAATGTATTAATGTTGTTAAAATGATATTTTTTTCTGGTTCTCCATAAAATACCGAATCTGCTATAAGCCAAAATTTGTTAAAAATCTCTTGTCTTATTAAAATGTATCGGATTATGTAGATTTTTTTTCTGAATTTAAATATCCTTCATTAAAAAAAAGAAAAATAAATATGTCCTTGAAACAAGTACATATATTTATCCTAATACGTTCCTTAAAAGAAGCATAAACGCTTGTGCTATATGTGAACGAAATCGGTCGTGGCAGGATTCGAACTCGCGACCACTGGATTACTAATCCATCTCGCTAACCGCTCTGCCACCACCCATCTGATATCACATAAGACACATAATTATAACATAAGTGACAGTAAAAGTGCGAAGAACTAAACTATGTTGAAGTTATCTTCGTGGGTGCTCCACGATTTAAAGTTGCTAATATCATGATTTTATTTAAATAAATATAAAATTTTCTATCTTTTCGACATTTATTGTATAGCAGATGAAGTTTGAAAAAAAATGCATTTAATTTTAGAGAAAAATTCTCGAGTGTAGGTAGTCTCTTAATGTGGCAGTGGAGTGGATAAAAAAACCGAATAACTTATTTTTATTTTTTGAATTAAATAAAATGATATTGTATTGGCATACCTACATACACTACATGTAGGTACATATGTATGCATATCATGATGACTCAAATTAACTTTTTTAATCTTTGTACGATAGTTAAGTTTATATTGTTTAGATACTTTTTAAAAATGCAAATAGTAGGTACAACCTATATGTCTCCTATGAAATATTGTAATAATATGTACACTGCTAGCCCTAGCACAGGTATACGTAGTTGGGCAGCAGTATCTATTTTAATGAAGTATATTTAAATTATGTGATAAATTTTTTTTTTTATAATAAATAAATACCTATTACCTACTGGGAATTTTCTGGATAAAACATGTGAAGTTGTATGTAACATACGTGTATAGGTACGATAGGCTATATCGCTATATACATGGTAATGGTTCTTGATGATAATGACAGGCCCGCTATTATCACTACAACTACTGACATGGGCTTATTACCATCTAATAAATAACTTGCTACTAATGCGACGAGAACATCACTAAAATTATTATAAACGTTGCCTTGTTATTATTTCACACGAAATTATATCCCGTCCCTCTTATTCTCGTCCTTTCTACTGATATCAAAGCGAGATACAAGACACGACATCTTTTAAGAAATCAACAAACTGGAGAAGTGTTATTTATGCTAGGCGTAATCGGCGCAGGGGGCGGGTAAAAATAAAGGCGGGTAAAAATAAAAGCGGGTACCACGTGGGTGGTGATCCCCGCGCTACTTTTCTTAATAAATTAACGCGAGCATAATATTTAAGACACAAATGAGCGTTTGCAGAATATGAGATTGTTCTCAAGTGGGTGTTCGTTCTCTTTTGTTTATTGGGGAAAAATTAGAGGTTGTTTCTTTTAGATTACACACAGGGCAACATAAAAATAATCGTTATGAGCAATAAAAAGTAAGTGGGTAGTTTAAGTGATTGATTTTTTAATAGTATTTGTGTAGGAAATTTGTTCGGGATAGTAAAACCTAAATGACGAATAATAATATGGACATTAAACGCGTTAAAATAAATAAGATAGATTTAAATATTATACGCTCTGTTTTAATTATGCAGCTATCTTAAGGATGGCAATCTTAATTTATTTATTGATCATTTTGTACATAATATAAACAAATAAAATGCACACCGACGAGCTTATTGCCACTAGGCAATTTATTCAAACCAATCAGATTACAGAGTATGACAAAATTATATATGTAGGTACATAAAACAAAAACAAAAGACGTCATAGCAAAAAAATGTTTGGGAACGAACAAGGAGAGGAAATCGGGATCAGGTGTTTAGGGATAAATATTGCGTTTTTAGTTTTTTCTTGACGACGCAATATCCGGACTTGACTATTCCATAGTCTTGCTGACTGTACTTAGAACGACGTACTGAAAAAATCTGTGTTATAGACAGGGATGGATAGGGTCGTACGTTCAGAGATCGGAGTGTATGTCCATGATTGGATAAATAAGCGAATTTGTTTTTAACGTACTGTGGCAGGTTTGGATTAGAGATAGTATAGTCCAATAGGGTAGGGACAGAACTGATACAGAACTGATCTTGGGAAAGATCAATAGGTAATATTTTTGTTTGTATTTCAAATAGAGATAATTGGAGAGATGGAGTGCTTTGCATATACAAACCAATATTTGGATTTTGACGCAGAAGAAAAAAGGAATATTGACCCACTTTCTAAGTAACTTCCTGCAGAAGAATGACCGACACTTAAAATTAACTAGACCGCTAAAGTACGTATGTAGAATGTATTTAATTTGTAATCAATTTATGTGGCTGACAAGAAGAAGGAAAGTCTTAAAATATATGGAGTCTGCAAAACGGAAAGGCTGTTGGTAGGAAATGGTCTCAGTATAATAGAGTATGATGAGATCCGGTCATCCAATTTGTACAGTATTCAACCTTTAAGGTGGTGGACATTTACTATGCACTAACAGTCAGAATCTGTAGTGAATACGGATTACTTACTTCTAGGTTCATTCTATAATGCATATTATAGATGATACTGCCGAATTTTTTCATAAATTTACTATCTTATATAACAATCAGTCAATAAATAACAAATTTCTTCGAAAATACAACAAAGTAAACGATTGTGTTAAAAATCTATTACTTTTATTCTCATTTCAAATATGCTCAGAATTATAATATAATATAAGGACACTACTAAACTTCTAAAAAAATTGACACTTAAAATTATCAGTGTCAATTTATTTAGAGTTATGTAGAGATTTTAGTACATACATACAGTAGTAAAATTTGGGATGCGGAGGTAAGCGGGGTGTGTCGCTTCACTTTTGCAATTTTATGCATTGACTTGCATTTTTATGCATTTGCGTTTATTTATTATTCCACATAACTACCTACTCAATGTACGTTTTTCTTTAAAATATGATTTCTTTATGAATTGTTCAATTAAAAATATTCGAATAGTAAAAAAATCACATTATTTCGTTGCCCTGTTTATATTATTTTCAAATAAAAACGAAAATATTTTGAAATATGACGACTTTATTGGTGATTTTTTCAAAGACATGTTATACCATTGAATTGAATTACTTAACCTTTGAATTGTATGGTTTAACATAAATATTATAATATGATGGATGAAATCATTTACATGGAAGTCAAATTATAGGTATTAATTATATGCATGCTACGGCGAGACGGAGAATATTTTTACCATTAAAAACTAGGAAATCAGTTTGGTAATTCAACAAATCGTGTACACATTACAAAGGTCCTTGAACCAAATCTAAAATTTGAGACAGCTGGTCACCTTTCATTTGAAATGTTTTTATGTCACGCATGTACGACAAAGTATTTATATTATTTTTGTGTAGACGTATCTCTCTCGAGTATTGAATGTCATATTATAAAGAAGTGGGTGAAGCATTCACAAGACGCATCTCATGATGAATAGATCCACGGTAAGATCTTAATCGGATCCAGAATCACATTGTCAACGAATCCCATTTATGTCGTAATGTCTGTGGGAGGGATCTTCTCTTATACAATTTGTTTGTGAAAATAATTCGATTTACTTATGCATAAAGATATCCGGCCTTGTCTACTTAGGTACTCACTCTCAGCTATTTACTTCTTAACTATAATCATCTCTTCAAATCCATTGTGAGATTTGTCGTTAGAAAATATTAGGAATACTACTTTTTTTGCTTAATTCAGTTTTCAAATTGTATTTTTTTATATGATTTTTTATTGATTTTTTATGTCTATACTAAGGGCATTTAATTCAATTTGTTTTTAGTGGTGTGTAAAATTAATATTTGACTTAGCGTCACTAATTAATGTACTTCATGGGTACACTTAAAGGGTAGGTTCATACTTTGATTGTACAGAATTTGACTGATTTTTTGACTGACTATGTAGACACATTTTAGGTATATTATTTGCCGGAAAACCTGAAATTCGAGAAGATTTATAAGTATAAACATTTTAATACATTAGACAGTAGGTACATTATTTATGATTTTGAAGTTATAAACCAGTGTAGGGACGGAAGACATGGTGCTAAATATTCTTTGAAAAATTTTTCTTATTTTCAAAATATTTCTATTTAAATTGAAAATTTAAATAGAAATATTTTGAAAATAAGAACCCAAGAAAAATGAAAACAAAAGATTTGAGTAGTGAGTTGGAAAAACTAGACAAACCTTGTAAAAATATAAATTGTAGAAATACAAATTGTAAAAATAAATAAGACTTTGAACCATAATAAAATAAATAAATATAAATTTCGGTACAATACTATTAATATTATGTAGGTACCTAATAAATAATATTCGAATTGGTAATTATTCTGGCTTCTGTAGTACCTTATAGTGTTCCCGTAGTTCCCTTCTTGCGCACATAGCTCCCCCAGACAAAAAATACAATTCGTGACAATTGCATTTGTGAACTGGCTCAGAGCTTTCGACCAGAATACATGTTTATCAAATTATATATTTAATTGCAATTATTACATACTGTATTTATGTTCATTTTTATTTTAAACATATAATTCACTAAGTAACCATACGACAAATAAATAAATACCTAGTAGTTAATTATGTAATATTCTTGTTTTACGTCATTTTGTGTAGTGGCAAATAAAATAATTATACTCATAGTACAAAGGCTTACAGACTTAGATGGGTCGGTGGCAGAGCGGATAGCGCGCTGGACTAGTAATCCAGTGGTCGCGAGTTCGAATCCTGCCTCGACCGATTTCGTTCACCTAAGCACAAGCTATTTGCTTATTTTAGGGAACGTAGGAAGATGTATATGTACTTGTTTATCAAGGACATATTCATTTTTTATAAAAAAAGGCTGATTTTTTTTCTGTAAAAGGATACCAAAGCAGGTGACACATATTGGATAATATGAAACCTGAGTAATAGTGGCTTTCGAAGATGTTATATTGGACACGAGGAAGAATTAGAGTAATTTTGGTATAATACCTATATGTTTTGGAAGATATTTCTCTTGTTTTAATTCCAAGGCCTCTCGTCTCTACGATCACAGAAAAAATAGAAATTACTTTATGATTTTTTAAATTTGTAGGTTAAGTACCTACCAATGTTTGTACCTTTTGTTCGTGTTTATTGATTTTGAATTTTGTAATGTGGCGTTGAGATTACTAATCTACAGACCTTATAAAGATTTTTGTTCAGCGAGGGGAGTGATAAAAATCCTTATAATGCGGGGCGGGTAATGAGATTACATAGATAAATTTTGTCAGGATTTTCTTAGGTATCCATTCAGCTATGGAAATGTTTTTTTCAATCTTCTATCAAATTGTATAAAAGAGAAAACTATAATCCACCAATCTGATATTATTCAAACCAATAACATTCTATGTATGCTTCTAAAACACTAACTATTGAAGCGTTTTTTTTTTATCGTGTCTTATAAATTATTTATGAAACTAGAGGAATGTATGTTGTGGGGTGTGTTTCTAATGTACAGCAGATTAGATTCCCTATAGACCTAAATCGGTAATGGAATCGGTTCACCAAGTTCAGTACAGAAGCAGTCTGCCCCAATGTCAACAAACAAAATCCATAATTCCTTCAGATCTTACCTATTGTCGTCTCAACCATTATCATAATTCCACAATCAGAGGTATTACTTTATTTGGCTTTAAAAAAAACAATTATTTTTGTGAATCGTATGTTGACCTCCGTAGCTGATAATGTAGGTACCTACATACATAGTTACGTAAGTTGATTATATTAACTTTTGGCAGAACGTGCGTTCAAATTCTGTTTTGTTTCATTTGTTTCAGGATACCTACATTTGAGAGACGGTTATCATGTCTACTAGCTTGTTAGCAATATTTACTTATTCGTGTTTAGCTAATAATTTTATTATTTATTTATTTATTTATGATCATATAAACATATACATTATTTTAATATAAGATAGCCGCCTCACTAGAATAAATCTGTTCTGAAGCAGCCACCTGTACATTTGTGAAATTATTACATTACAGTAAAAAACAAAAGAATAAGAAATCTATAAAAATAAACATAAGAATAATTACATATTTTAAATTAAAAAATACAGATTTAAAAGTGAAATAGGTACACACAATCTAAACAGGCAACAAAAAATAATAAGTTAAGAAATTATTGTTGCAACGTTACTTTCATTTTGGGTTCTATCCACATCGAGTAGCCACTTGGTACCACGGGCTTTGAATTGAGTTAACCTTTAAGGTCCGATGGCAGTTTATTATAAATTCGAGGTGCAGTAAATACAAAAAATCTTTGCCCAAATTTAGTACCTATTCATTTTTGGCACCAAATAGTTACCCGATGTTTTACCTCTTGTGTTCTTCAAGATGGAGTATTTTTGAGGAGGTTTGTTTTTTAGAAATAAAATTAATATTGATCTGGTATTAAAAAATGTAGAATAATGAACCATGCTGGAATAATAAATAGGTACTGTTTTTAAGTGTTTTTTTGATCCTTACATACATGAGTTATATTAATAAACGTAAAATAAAAAAAATAAAATTAATATGAAGGTACCTATTTGAAAACCCCTGCTGTTTTTCATAATAGGGAATGAGTGGGAGAGTAGTGATTAAAGTTAATCCCTTTCATTATGGAAACACACAGGGCACAAGTATGCCACAACCAGTGGCGTGCGAGGGGTCCTTCAGCTGGTTCTGCCCAAAAAAACTACATCCTCTGTTTAGTCAACCTCCATAATATCTTTTCACCTTATATTTTTTCTTCAACTCCTGTTTTGTACTATGCACATAGCACCAATTACACGCATTGCGTAAAGGTAGGAGCAAATAATCAAAATTGCATAATATTATGAATATTTCAATTCTATTGATAAATATTTTAAATGCAGCCCTTTAATAACTAAAAGTTTTTTAATAACTAACTGTAAATATATATCATGAATGTTAGTTAAAATATTCAGAGACATCTATGAAGTTCTTTCCAACCATTATCACAACAAATTTACTAGCAGTAATTGTTTTCATCCATTATTTTATTTTTCGTCCATTAGTTTTTATTCATAGATGTCGTGATATATTAATCGATATATTACTCATATTTACGCAAAGGTTCTTTTTCTTATATTTTAATAATATTTATGAATTCCTTACAAATTGTACATACATTATTTTATGAAATTTCTTACATATTTTACAAAACGTTTATTTACAATATAATCTTTACTTGGTTTTTTACAATGAAATCGAATTTTTAAACTGCTTTGAATTACGCGGCAAATGCATAATACTAATAATATTTTAAATATTTTTTGAAATTTAATTATAAACAATTATTATCACTCTCTCTTTTATTTCCAGTCATTTAAAAGATAAACGATCTATTCGGTATGATTCGAATCAAAACAATTCAATATATTTATATTAGCGCCAAAATCTTGGCGTAACATACAATAATCTAACAGTCGTTGTTGTAAAAATGTACCATGTTGAACAAAACCATCTGAATATTCTTACACCCATACATACAAACTGTTGAAGAAGCTTCATACATGCCCAGCATAAATCTTACCTTAAAAAATACACAGATACACTAACACAAAGAAACAAACTTTCTTCCTTTAGTCATGTGTATTGTATGTTCAAATGTATCGGGCATACTGCAATGAATATTAACGACAAAAGTAAAAAGAGATTTATAATTTGTCGCGAAATAAATCGTGAACCATATTATGTGTTCTGACATTTTAGCTACTGCTATCAAAACTGTCAATGTTTCTTCCTTGGAAGCAATGTTGCATACGTTTTAAATTCAGTGTTGCAACAGACGAAAATAATTACAGGCAAATTGAACCTACAAAGGACAATTATTCAAATTTTAAGAAATTCATATCTCCGTTAATATTTGCGCTAGAAAAAAAATAAAAACTGTTTTATGATTCGTTATACGCCCTACAACTCGTTGATATATTAAAAATATCGTTCAAGATTAAAAAAAAATTTAATTTTTTTTTTTTTGATTTTTTATTTTTTATTTTTGATTTTTTTTGGATTTTGATAGTCATGCCAGGCATATAGGCATGTATGGCTTGCACGCCACTGGCCACAACCCATATTGTTGCTCATATACTGACTGTTGAGCGTGTATGTTGGTACATATTTCGGATATATAATATACCATACAAACTATTGAAAAATTAGTACCTACAAAAAAAAGAAAGTTACGATTGAAACTTATAAATCAATGTATTTTACACATATTACCTATATCAATATTGGTTCGATTGAACTGATATTGTGGTCAGTATTCTGTACTGTAGAAATCACAAAATTTCGAAGTGCGCAATAGAAATCCATCAAAGCTTGTAGAAGGGAAGCAAAATTTGCATAAGTAGGTAATCATAATATTCGCAGAAAAGCTCTCTCAATAAACTTTGACACATCAATAAAATATATTTATGTGTAGAATTTCCAATATTCACTTATTTTCTTTATAAATTTACATTTACTTTTATTATTCACTTAGTAGAAACCGGCATCTCAGTAAGCGAATTTCATTACAAGACGTATCGCAGTTAGATGTTCAATTACGATATATCTTCTATTTTGGGTGTACAGGGCTTAACCCCCTGTTTGATTCTTTTGTATGTGTGTGTTTGTATTTATTATATGTATGTATATAGAATGGGCGCTTATTGAAATCTGCATAATGCACGCAGGGGTAGGTTGTATGTACCCATTGTGCAAATATATTGTTTTCTATTTCATTCGGGGCACAAAGGGAGTGAGTAACGCTACCCCCATCACCAATATACACACTCCCCTACAACAATCAAATACACCGCTAACATACATTTCACTCAACTATTGTCTCATCCCATAATCATATTTTTGTAAACCTTCTATACACGTATTGTTTGATAAACTATGAATTTTAATATAGTCCATAATTAAATATTTGTGGAATAAGAATTCACGAATATGATATTTATTAATCAGCTCAGAAAAGAATAGCAAGAAGTATGTGTTTTGTGAATGGATGAACCCATCCATAAAATTTCTAGGTAAGCATAATATAATAAATTTATCTCCAAAATATTTATATATACATTATCTAAACTTAATGAAGAACCTTGTGATTTAAATATTGGTTAAGACATGATTTAAACCAGGGTCTTCTGGATTAATAAAATTGCACATCCCGCTACCAATTCAGCTTCAAGCAGTCAACGATTGACTGTAAATTACAATGAATTTATTAAGTACCTATGTATTGTATTTAAATTATGTAATGATCAAAATTTAGATTAAAATTGAAAGAATATAAAGTAATTTTTAATTTCGATTGTAATTATCAAAATATTCTTCGGTAGAGAATGTAAGATGTATTTATATTTAGCCGCTGTCAAAATGAATGAACATAATTTTAATTACAATGCTTTGACATTATTAATTATTAAGATGGGTCGATGGCAGAGCGGTTAGAGCGCTGGGCTAGTAATCCAGTGGTCGCGAGTTCGAATCCTGCCTCGACCGATTTCGTTCACTTATAGCACAAGCATTTCTTTGCTTATTTTAGGGAACGTAGGAAATTGTATATGTTCTTGTTTAACAAGGACATATTCATTTAAAAAAATAGTTAATAGATAAAACGGGGGAACTGACATTATTTTGAGAAATGTTGGTGATTGAACCAATTTGAAAGCTTGTGAAATTTGTATATGGATTAAATATCAATTATAAAATTATGTATTAAATTTGTTGTATTTTCGACTAAAATTTAAATTCAAGTAATCATTCAAACTTAACAATAATTATTATCGTTTGATTATAATAAATATATGTCTTACATACTTACATATTATTGTGAATTCGTGTTTTATCACGTAAATACCATAAATTTATTTAGGTGTTTGACCGTCATATATGTAGGTATGTAATAACAAATCTCCTTTCAGCTGTCTGATTAGGCAATTAACCTATATACATAATAATGTAATGAAGAATAATAAAACCCACATGAAAATATCACAAATCCTTGTATAAACATGTCGGTAGGTATGTATATTTGGGAATGTGAAAATGTTATGTATTTCACGGGTCACGGCTCATGGGTAGAGCTTAAATAAGAGGTGAATAATAATTCGCGACAATGTTAACACGGACAATAAAATGTTATTAGGATGTTTGCATATTTTTGGGGGTTATAAAATACCAAAATCTTAGCTGTGTACACATATATACACACACAACATACAATCACATAGCTTAACAATACAACGAGAGATATATGTAGGGATAACATATCTAGCGGAATAAAAAAAATGTTTTGGACATTAACTTTAATTTTGTGGTTTAAGAATTTGGTGACGGTAAAAATACAATCGTAAATAAAATAAAAAAGTAATTATTTTGTTTTTTTTTTGTTTTATTCGGAGATTAACTAAACTTTGACATTTCAGACCACATTTTACTGTTGACTCTGAAATCAGCTGTTGACGATTTAATCGAAATCACTGAATTTTCACTTGTGTTAATGGACCTTCAGAAACACGAAATGAGAGAATAGGTAGTGGTAGGTATACTATTTTTTGTTCTAGTTTTGGAATGGTCATTTGGAATATGAAAAAGGAAAAATGCCACAATTACACGCATATGCAGCCAATATAACAATATATATTCTCAGCTAAGATAGACATATTCAACGCGAAATATTATAGATTTAGTGTTCTGGAAGTAATGCGCAAACAATATCCCTCTATCCTGTCCTCCTAGTCTCTCTTCTTTCCTTTCCCTTCCTTTCCCTAGTTGATGTATATTATGTGTGTATGTATGTATGCATGTGTATGTATGTATATATGTATGTATGTATGTGTGTGTGTGTGTGTGTGTGTGTGTGTGTGTGTGTGTGTATGAAGGTTTATGTATGAATGATTTGGCTTGTAAACTGTTATTTATTTTTATATTATGTTGATGGAATGCTTTTTTTGGCTCTAACACTGTATCATTAAACTGTTAATGAGCTGTAGCTTCCCAAAGAAAATAAATAAATAAATAAATATAACTTATTGTTGTTTTATTCTTTTCAACTACCTTTTCAAATGGTTCCTAAAATATATTTTTGGAAAAATCGTTGTTTATGAAGCTCGTTCTTTACACAGTGCAATCTCACTAATATGACACTTCATCTTCGACACGTATCCATCGCCGCACCTGCATTCATGCATCATCTCAGTTATATCCGTCTATTTTCAAGTTTCCCACTTTCAATATTTTGTCCACGTGGTCCTTTTCTTGGACGACCCCAGCCTCTTGTTCCATTCCTGTGCGCTTTGTATATTTTCTTCGTAAGCGATTCTTCATTTGATCTTCTCCTGTGTTCACTTTAATTTTATTGATGACGTCTTCCTTTACCTTACATTATTTTCTAATGTCCTCATTTGTTTCTCTGTCATTCGTCGCATATTCTTCTCAGCGATATTATTTTCGTTAAAGACTAATATGACTTTTTTTGTTTTCGGATTGAACCATTGCAAAAATAGAACGGCATCACAGAACAGGGAAACAATATGTTCTGTGAGTAGCATAAATTAGGTGGGTATGCTATAAAAAATAGCAAAGTTCAAACTGATGTTCGGTTGTTCCAGACCAAAATGTGTGTGATATTTGTCTGGTATGATTTTTGTCAGTACGTTTGGAAATAACATGATTTTGAAAGAGTACACATGCACAAGTGCATTGTCCAATTTCGTTTAAATTATTATCACGAGTCACATTGACATGGGTCGTTGCATTTCATACATACACACAGACGCACATATCACATACATAAATATAATAACATACAATCAGTTCGATCAATGTGAGTGATGAACAAATGCAGGATTTCAAAAATATACAATTTATTTAGGTACTTGATTGTTTGATAGCTGTATGAATGATCTACTAATAGATGTGTTATTTTTATTTTAAATACGGTACATGATTCAAGTAATTAATATGCTATGACAGAATGTATAATTAATTCGTTGTCGCTTTGTATTTTATTTTTATTTTATTTCTTATTTTTTCAAATTCAAGCTAACAATGTACAAAGAATAGTATATATGTATAAAAATATCAAATATAACAATTATCATCTCCATACATCAATTATTAGCTTACAATACTATCATAATTTATTACAAAATACAGTCATATATTCAAGATACAAAATCATATGTCTATGTGTGATGGTGTATATGTGTGATGGTGTATATGTGTATGTGCATGCGTGTTGTGCGTAAGTGATAATCTTATGAAATTCCTGTTTTTAATTTTTGAGCGAGTTTATGTTTTGTGTCACTGAATAGGTCTATGTCAAGGGACTTCTCATATTTTATGTATGTGTTTATTATTCTGTTTATAGGTGAGTTTTTCGCGGCATTAGTTTTGTATTATTTAGGTCGGAAGAGAGTTGTATGTCTGGAGCGTCTCAATGGTACGTTAAAGTCAATACCTACTCGATAAAAGTTCCGGGCAGTCAATAATATTGTTCAATATGTTGTAAAGAAATTGTATATCTTGGCATTTACGTCTTGATTCTAGTGACGGTGGAATAGGTATTGAATGAAACGGTTTGTTTATATACACATTTTCATTAATTCTTATAGATTTTATGTAGCTGTACCACCAAATTTATTATTAGTTTATCCTAAACCAAACACATATTAGAATATTTGAAATATTCACCCGAACTATAAATGTGTTTGCAAATCAATAATTATGATAAAACTATTTATTTCTCAATAATTTATTATGATTAAAGAGGATACAAGAATGATAGGGACATACGCTTAGGATCACTAGCGTCTGGCTATAGAAAAATTTAGGGACGGAAATACGCATACGCACAACAATTATACGGGATGCAATAAAATACGACAACGAAATAATAATATGATGAGTATATAAATCCCATTCTCCTCAATTTTTTGGTTAGGTTCAGCTAGTCTTTAACAATTATAGCGACTCGCGTGAGCGAGTTGCTTTATGAATTAAACGGAAATTGGTCGCAGGAATAATGCTATCAACATCTTTGCCATTTGAGGTTAGGAAATTTTTATTTATTCATTTAAAAAATAATATATTACATATTCATTTAAAAAGTTTAGTGATTGAGCAAAGCATTTTGTTAATTTTATTGATAGAAAAGCATTGTTTAATTTATTAACTTATTTACGTAATAGAAGGAAAAAAATGGTCTGCATTTTTTTTTATCTACGTAGAGTAGGTATATAATAATGTTGAATCTGTGATTTACCATGCATCTTTACCTTTTTATTTATAGCGTTATTTCAATTTATATATTTGCTAGATATATATTTTTATAGTACCGTAACCTATCTATTGATATACTAAATAAAGATTTGCAAAAATTTACATTGGTTAATTAGCTCTTTCATTGCATGAGTTATATTTTTATAAGGTTATGATATCTGTATTACCTACGTATTTTTGTGCAATAATGTTTGCACTATTATAACATTTCCGGTATAGATATTTATACTTGTTTCCGGCTCAATGTTGTCTTATTCACAAACGTTGATGTAACTGTAGGTAATAAATTTTTGTTTGATATGCCTCTAATGTTTTTTCGCGAGATAATGTACTGTTTTTCAACACCAATGTTTTTAAACTTGACAGCAAAAAGTTGACATTCATAACAACTACAATATTAATTTTTTTTTTATTTTATAAAAAATGAATATGTCCTTGTTAAACAAGTACATATACATCTTCCTACGTTCCCTAAAATAAGCAAATAAATGCTTGTGCTATAGGTGAACGAAATCGGTCGAGGCAGGATTCGAACTCGCGACCACTGGATTACTAACCCAGCGCGCTAACCGCTCTGCCATCGACCCGTCTAATTGATTTTGTTTTGTGTTTTTTCTTTCAAATTTAGTTGGCTTTTATTTAAATTAGCTATTTTATTTATTTTCAATAATAATTCCAAATGAAAAGTTCCATGTTACAAAAATAGAACTAACATAGCCTAGGTTTTCATAATACTAACTACCTCTTTATACGAATCGTAGGTTTAAAACTTTTTACTAGAAAATAGCTCTTTGAATTACTAAATCGCCCGGCGCGATCTGAGTAAATTGGTATTTGATTGATTCCTTTGGCGATCCCTGACCTGTTCAATATTAAACGCGGTATAGTTTAAAGGCCTCAACTTTTTTCGCGGCATCCGCTGTCTATAACTGCGGGGGGGTAAAACGGTGGGGTTAGGGAGGAGGGGACGGTAACGGGGACGGGGGAGGGCGGTGGAAGAGAATTGATCCGATACACTTTGTTTGGTGTATGAAAAACCCCCGGAAAATATCCGAATGCACACTGCACGAAATTCACCAACATAGGTAGGAGAGAGGTTCGTTAACAAAATAGCGATTGAGTAACAAAAATATAATATGACAGTACCTACCTAGGTATCTATCGGACGACCGATGTTCAAGTTTACCGGGGTATCTTTTTTATTTTTGATCGGTCCAGTCCTGAAAATAACATACCTAACCTTACTGTGAGAATTCAAACAAAAAAATACATACATATGTTCATAGATCAACAAAATCGAATTAATATCGTATAATATTAAAAATAATAAATTTAAATACACCATAAATTTGGATGACGTAATCAGACATTTTTTAATATCGAATAAATTTCTAGCTATTTGAATAAATATTTGCCATCTATTTGAATAAATAAATGAGCTCCGTCATCGTTTCGAGACAATATTTCATGTATAATTATTAAAATCATTAACATACTTTTTATAATTCGATATTTCCTATCAATCAAAATTATTTAGTAGGAATACAATAGTGCCAAAATAGGTGTAATCTAAACTGCAAAGTTTACTTAGGTTTGAATGTTTTTTGTTTATAAGTATTTTTGTAATTGAGAACATGTTTCACCTAAAGAGCGCTGTTGATGTGTATTCAATAAAAATTACGAATCAAAAGTATCTTGTTGCAACAATAAACTGAAATTGTTAAGCTTTTCAAAAATAAACATCTACTTATTTTTGATAAGGTATTTCATCAGATCATAAAATGAAATCTGTGCTAACTACATATTTACCAGAAAAAAAAAATTTCGTTGTTTTTTTTGCATGATACCTACTCGTTACATAATTTTAGCTATGCTGTTATATAGAAATGTGTCATCGTATACAGATTACGTTTTATGTACTCGTATTTTATCATAACATTTTATTGGCAATTTTTTGATTGTAGCAAAAATCAATTTGATGCGAAAATGTTAGGCGAAATAGTAGGATAGCCGCTTTTGACACCAGGTTTTCGGTTGCCTAGCAATCGATGGCGTTTGCATCAATGGGTGCACATGCAACACATGCAAATGGTCGTTAGTGCATTATGGTGAAGGGGTGGTTGGAGGTACTTGCCACGTGGACACATCGTCACTATATGCAGACGGAACTTTGTATCAAAATGGCGTTCTGACAAACATTATTTTATTTCGTTTTAATTTATTGTTATATTTAGGAGCTCCGTGTTATGAATTGACAATATTGATAAGCTATACCTCAAGGAATTGTAATCGGTAGGTATTCGTAATGGTGAAAAATGTTATATTTCAATTGGGATTGGTCTTTTTGCATCTTGTCTGCTTTAAATTTGGTTGTAGCAAATGACATGGCTATTGCTGCTGCAACATACATAAAGTTCTGTTGGCCATTATTTATTATATTTAGGTACATAAATAATTAATTATTTTCTTAAGTGCTGTCCTTTCAATACAATATTGATATATTCATTCCTTTACTTCATTTGTGTTTTATTGTACCTACCTACATACATATTTACCTTAATGTCTTTTGGTATTCTATTTTTCTTGGAATTACCCTTTCTTTCTCATTATTCGAGTACTTACTTTGAATGTATATATAGATAGTCTTCATCACTATTCTTCACCATTCTGACGATGCTCAGCATAGAGCGATACCGGTGAATGGGTGTCACGTTTGCGAAAAAACCAAACAAAAAAAAACCAAACGCAGTAGGTAGGTACCTTAAAACCAAATTCACCTATTTATCTAATCTCGGCCTATCGCTTCGATCTGCTGAACGTACTACATTAACTATCCCCGTACCTACACAACACTGAATTTTTCAGCTCTTAAATTCCTTTGAAGTGCGTTCAGCAAGACTCTGAAATAATTTGAGTCCTGATATAACTTCGTCAAACTCGCTTTCCATTTTCAAGAAAAGACTAAAGCAGGGATATCTCTCCGAAAATACCCAATCCCTCTCCTTTTCCTTCCTTCCCTTTGCTACGTTACATTTATCCCTACACACCTGATCTCGATTTCCTCTTCTTGTTCCTTCCCAATCCCTTTTTTGTTGCTATGATGTTTTTTTTTATTTATCTTGGTGTTATGTATATTTTCATTGTTCTTTTGTAGCTTTTATTTTTTGTTGATGTACATGTATAATTAATAATAATAATAATAAAAATCTATAAAGCGCCGTTTAGTGATACAATATCACTCCAAGGGCGCTGTAGCTTATTTGTTGGCTCTACGAACAATTCTGTCACTCTGTAATCTGGTTGGTTGGAAGAAATTGCCTAATGGCAATAAGTCCGCCAGTGTGCATTATATTTGTTTATATTACGTACAAAATAAAAAAATAAATAAAACTAAAAATTATATATATTTTTTTCATAATTCTAGTTTATAATAATGATAGTGTAAAATGAAGGATAGCTTGATTTATTATAACTACGTATTTGGAAGTGCAACGGTGCCTAAAAAAATAAACGAACATAATTGATTTTACGGTTTCGTTAGTTTAATTATTATGCTATTAATTTGTATAGACAGATCTTTGATTTTTTTAATTTTCTTACGATGAATTTTACTTTCAGCCACACACTTACTTGATATCAAAATACTAAAACATTACATAGTTAGTCTTTTGACCATACCTTAATATGATTGAGGAATCTGCTAATTCAACTTGATATTGTGTTTAGTGCTAAAGATCGTTCTAAAATATAGTACATCTCAAACAAACCTAAAACATTCAGTTTTATTTCCAAGGAAGTAACTTTGTGGCGTCATTATAATTTTTATTTTAAAATATAAATAATAACTTAGTATACACCAGTTATGAGCACAAATAACTGTCGACCGGTTTCGAGAACAATGTTCTCATATTCAGGATGACTTACGTACTAAATTAAAAATGAAAATATAGACAACCTAAACTAAAGATGTGGGATCAAATTGACTCTTCCCACATCTTTAGTTTAGGTTAAGTCTATATTTTCATTTTTAATTAAGTACGTAAGTCATCCTGAAGATAAGAACATTGTTCTCGAAACCGGTCGACAGTTATTTGTGCTCATAAGTGGTGTATACTAAGTTATTATTTATATTATAAAAAAAAACTAAAACAGTTTAAATTTGATTGTATTCTCATACTTCTGTTTGATAATGCATCGAATTTGAATAAAAAAATATAATTTACTTTCAAATGAATTATTGAAAAATGTCAATTCATCCTGGTATAGTTATTATGAAATGTTAACAGGGAAGGGGGTTAAAACTACTCCCACTCCCTCCCTACTATTTCATCCCCTTCTCACCCCGTAAATCCCGTGGGGGTTTGTTTTTCAGGGCAAACATCCCGACCTCATAATGGCTCCCGTCGGAGGGGATGATGTCAGCGGAATTATACTATAATTTGGATTTAAAAATAGCCTGACGACATTTAAAAAATATCATTAAAATCACATGCTTTCTTGAACCTAATATAACTACATACATACGAGTAAAAATAAAAATTCCATTTTTTTATAGAAATAAGTTTTACGTTAAAGTAAATTTTTATTATTAAATTTAAAGGGGAACGCGAATGTCCGCGTTTTAAAATTTAATTTTTGTCCGCGTTTTAATTTTTAGAAAATTCGGTGCCCTTGGAATGACCTCGTTACAATTCATTATAAACATGTAGGTATTATCTATTATTTGAAATTAACATATATGTATACTATATTTAATAACAAGATTGTGCATTTATTTATTTACACAAATAATTTTTAATACTCAATATATACTAATCATAATATATTATATAATTCTTCTGTACTGTGTATGTCACTGAACTCTTCCTAAACGGCTGAACCGATTTTGATGAAATTTTTTTTGTGTTTGTGTGGTCCCTAGATTCATAAAATGGAATTTTAAACATTAATATAATAAAAGGAAAATTAAAAACATGACTTTTTATAACTATAAATTATAATAGGTGGCGCTAATGTCGAATTAGCAATGTTTATTTTTATCCATCTGACAACACTAAGAAATCTGACTATATATTATGCTGTATTGCATTTTTATACGAAATGACAATTAATCTAAACTCAAAGTGTTTAGCGGCTCATCGAACAAGATAATGTAAGTTTGCTCAGCAAATAATAACATCCATATGATTCAAATATATGTTACATGTTTTTTTTTGTTTCACAAATAGTTCGGGCAAGACAATGTCTGTCGGGTCCGCTTATAAGAAATAAGAATATGTAAGATAATAAGTTAATAATAACATATTTAATCTGGAAATCTATTCCTTATTCTATTACATAAATAATGTGAAAATGCAAATGAAATATTCATTTGGAATAAAGAATGCGCTAGTTTTTAATATGCTTTTGTAATTATTCATCTCTATGTATTTAATATTTTTTCCCTGAGGTTATAGTTGTCTGCATAGTCACATAGCTACTTTGATAAATTGTCGTTAATGCACGAAAATGGTATGCGTATAAGTGGCCGTAAATAATATTTAAATACAATAGATCAATCAAGTCCTTCATATATGTTTCTATATTTGAGACATCTCGCGTGTTCCGTTGCAGTTGTCAATAATAAATAACCGGTCTTTACTTTGAACAAAACCAGAAGCGGTGGTGAAGTCTCGCCCCACTCGGGGGTACACCCGAAACTTGCTTTGGTTAACCCCGCCGGCCCTGCCAAACCAGAACCGACCCTAAATTTACAAGAAAGGGGATTCTGTTCGACACAAAACTAGAGGGTTAATACTATAGATGCCCTCGGAGCGTCCTAAATACAACGACGCTGCATACTCAAAACAGACGTAATCTGAATACACCCGTACTCATGATAAAGTCGTTTCGATTTACGTTGTTTCGATCTTCATTATTTCAGTCTAATAATTCGTGGCTCAGTTGGTTAGGTATCTGACTGGCGACTGCTGATCCAAGGGTCCCGGGTTCGAATCCCGATGGATACACAGTTTCTTATAGTACCTGTTAGTTGGGCGAGAAGTAATGAAAAAAATAAAATAAAATTGAAAAGAATAATCTTTATACTCTACAAATTGCTTATACAATAAATATTAAGATACGTTAGATTTAGTAAAATTGTTATTCTATGCAGTGTGCTGTAAATTGAGTATATTTTTTTCATGACAATATTCAACATTTATTCTTAAAATTATGTTTATATTAATTATGGCAATTATAAATGAGAAACATTACTTTTATAAGTATTATATTGATTTCATTCGGATAACTTCGTGTCTTAATAAGCAATGAAATGTTCATATGAAACTCAATATTAAAAAAAATATTATTTCATTAAATATCCAAGTCGCTTCTCGAACTCCTTTATTAACACAGCAGCCCGACTGTGGAACGATCTTCCGAATTCTGTGTTTCCATCTTCGTACAACCCGGGTCTTTTTAAAATCCGAATTAATAAACTCTTTTCTAGATTGCAAACCCCTCCCAACGCTACGTAGTGCGCTTCTTCGGAAGAGTAAAATGGACCCAAATCCTAATAGCTGGCGTCCCCTACGTAGACATGTTAAAAAAAAAAAAAAAAAAAAAAAAAAAAAAAAAAAAAAAAAAAAAAAAAAAAAAAAAATATCGATTCAAGTTCAAAAAGAGAAAATGTGTAGTAATTTTTTTATGTAACATACCTATGTACCTACTAAATAAGTTTAATCGGTCCTTAAGTGGAGAACTTAATATTATGTAGGTATTACTTGTAACTAAGACTGTGTTTACAAAACTAAATAAAAAAAAGTTTTACCTATTCCAGTTTTAGTGGTGTAGGAAAATCACGTGAGACAAATAATTTAAATATTGATCTCTTAAATTATATCAAGCTTTACTTACTCAGCCTCTTCTTGAGTCCAGTATTGGACAAAGGCCTCCCGCTTGGACTGGTCTCTCTCCTGTGCCATTCTGGACCTGTCACTTTTTTATGTCATCGGACCATCTGGTCTGGGGCCTTCCCACGCTTCTGCTTCCTGTTCTTGGCCTCCAGTCCATCACAATTTTTGTCTATCAGTCGTCCGACATCCGAGATATATGACCTGCCCAACTCCACTTTAACTTCGCTATTCTTTTATCAATCATACTTTAACTCACAGTATTTAAATTTAACACCCTATTTGAAAAAAAATGTTTTGTTACTCTGCATCCAATACATACGCAATCCATCCATCAAATATTTCGTCGTAGATCGTGGGTTGCCTGTATTTGTAAGTCTTTATGCGAGCCTGTACTAGGGGACCATAATCAATTACGGACTGGATTTGGTTTAGTCGGGTATATTTGGCACAAAAATGGCTCACACACCAAAGCAGGAGGTTATGGGTAGCCTCTATGGCCAGACTCTCACCGCACCCAGCTAAGGGTGGGGCGGGGAAGTGTAGGGAGGGAAGTGAGAGAGGGGGGACATTATACAACAATGCGTTTGTCTCCTTCGTTTGTTGGGGCACCCGGTATTCATTTGTTAATGATGCAATTGATACTCTTGAAGAGCGCGCACATTATGTTCAACGATAAAAATGTTAATGGATAATAACTTAATATTATGTTTACTTTTGGGATTCAACACATTGTCACCTGTGCCGTGTTGAGGGTTAAGTGAATTTTACACGGGTTTTATATTACTTACTTATCTTTGTGAATTTTTAGCAATCGCGAGCATAAATTTACATAAATTTGAGTAAAAGTATCAATTGCTGATCATTAATAAATATGTACTTAGGTATCAACTAAGTTTTATAATAATTAGAAATGTAGATAGTATAAAATAGTTCACTACTCTGTCTTCATATAAAGGCTAGCGTCAATACTAGCGCAGCGGACGGAGCGCATCAGACGGATTTTAGAATTCTTCTTATAGGAATTCATACAAGTGCGTCCACTGGTCGGCAACAGAATCGTCAGAATGCCAACGCCGTTGCTAGGAGAAGCAAAAATCCGCTCGCATCTGTCATTTTTGTTTGTGCATTTTCTATGGTGATATCATATCGTATTCTTTAAGGAAAATTGTCTTTTAAATTGTTTTATAAACTATAATTTAATAAACCATGTTAGATAGTGGAAGTATCTCAATAATATTATAAATTCTTGATCTTTGATTTCTTAGATTTTTTTACTCAATCACGCGAAAACGGAAGAAAGATTTTGGTTGAAATTTGGTATTAAGATAAATATGTAGGCGTATTCTATATAAGGCTTATATTTTTAAATTCATCTTTTTAATTTTCTCTAAATATTTTCATTTAATAAACTAGTGTACGCGCCAAGCATGCGAAGCCGAAGAATCATTTTTGTATGTGTATTTTCAATAGAAAATAGTCAACAAATCTTTACGATAGTTGTGTCGGTAATACGATTGGTGCGCCTCTGTGGACGCACTGCCACAAACAAATTCGTCCGATGCGCTCCGTCCGATCCGTCCGCTACGCCAGTATGGACGCTAGCCTTATGTGCACATACAATATCTTGTTTACCTTAATTGAACGTTTGAACTCAAAATAGTGCGAGAGCCCAATGGAGAATCTCAACTTGGCTTAGTGCCACTAGTCAGCCACTAGTCATTTCCACTACGCTTAGCTTTTATGGATTGAAATAACTATTTATAAAATATCACTGTTTTATTTCCCTGTGTATTTTTTAACTATTATGTTTATGTTTTTACACTTATTAGTTTGTAACCCAAAACTAAATTAAAATATAGTACTGCCTTAGAACAGATTTGTCTAGTGAAGCAGTAATTTTTCAAATATGAACACCATTGTACAAAATATGTTCATTATAAGATTTTTTAAATAGTTAATTTTTGTATATGTTATACTTGCAATGGAATGTAATTCATTTCCTGCAAAGTATCATAACATTTCTTTTCATAAAATGAAAGCATAGTGTAATGTTTGTGAATGTAAATATACCTACAAATAATGTTTGTCAAATTTTGAATTATTGGTGTATGTACTTATGTTTTTTTCTTAAAATAATAAATATAACGTTTATTTGATCTTTTTGCATTTTTTGATTTTTTTCTATTCATGTTCTTCCTGATAAAAGAACAGGTTTCCAATATCTACTACAATAATAAGAAGAAGATTCATATTATGAACAGGCGGGCTAATTAATGTTAAGCAACTTCTTCCAATAAATCTGATTTTAAGTAATATATTTTTATTCATTTCTTTATTGGGCAACTATTTATGGAGATTTACGATATTAATCGTCTCAAAGATCCAGACTGAAAACACAATTAAAACTGTGTCTACACCGGGAATCGAAACCGGGACCCTTGGATTAGCATTTAGATACCTAAGAAGTTCATAATTATAAATTTAATTATTCATAAAAAATAATAAAAACACGCGGTTTGAATCCACAAATGAGAATGACTTTAATGAGCCTATGCGATTTCGCCGAACACAGCCGGCATCCTCAGAGGCAGGAATCAAAGTTTGATTGGTTTTTTTTAATTTTTATAAATAATTCATTTTATAATTCAGATTTTTTTTCCGTGTCCAATTCCGATATGATTTTATTTTGAATATAGAATATAGATTCTAGTTGGAAAGGCGGTTCCGGTTCGAAAATATATTTCGTAAATAAGAAGTTCGGTAAAAATTAATGTAACACATGCCTTGAAAATCTGAAGTAAAAGGAGTTTTTATTAATTTTGAACATGTGAATATATGACATATTATAGTGAAAACTATTTCGTGCGACAATCGGAGGGCGCGTTGACACATCCAATAAAATATATTATAAATGATGTCACAGCTTCGCTGAGTTTCCCCTCCATAATAATACCCATTGCACGTGGAGCAGTCATCAATGACAACTTTATCAATCTTTAACCAAAATTTACTTTTTTCTTATTATTTATTTAAATAAAAATTTGAAAGTAAATTGTCAAATCCTTCGAAAGTTAAATATGAAATAAACATGAAAATTATTATCACACGAAGTGTTCCAGGTAAAAAAAAAAGTAGAGACAGATCTCTTGCGCGATGGTGTGACAAGATTGGTGCGGAGAGCAGAGATGACTGGAGACGATTCGTTCTGACCATTAAAGGTTTCATGGATTACGACCCTCAGCAGTGAGGAAATGAAGAAGAATGAAACGAATAACATTATTCTTAGGAAACGTTGGTCAATTATTTCCATAACTTTTGAGGTATCAAAAAAGACCATTTTTACTTCTTGTACATATAATTTGAACACTGGCGGGTATATTGCTGAATGGCAATTTCTTCCAACCAACCAGTGTTAATGTTAATATACAATACAACGTGTAATATAAAATATGTTATCCCTTATCAACACTTTGCGTCTCCATAAGCATGTCAAATGATAATATTTCCATGAACTGACTGTCCATTCTTAAGATCATTTTTTTATTAAATGGAAGAAAGCGAACCAAGAATTAAGCTTTTGCAATACTCTTATCACTCAGTAAAGTTTTTTTCGAATAGAATATAACATAGATATTAACAATGTAATTTTATTTATTTTATATTACATCTCGGGCAACTAACAGGTACTATGTCAAATATTAAATGAATACGCACCCAATTACATGTTGCCACATTCTGGAGACTTACGATATTAATCGTCTCACAGATTCAGAATAGAAAACTAAATTAAAAACTGTGTCTCCACCGGGAATTGAACCCGGGAACTTTGGATCAGCAGTCAGATACCTACCCAACTAAGCTACGAAGGTCAACTATACCTAATATATATTAAAAAAAATCGATTCTAATATATTCGATTATAATATACCTATATTAAAAAAATGGACCTTAATTTTATATAGAATTTGTCAAGAAAAAACCTTCAAGATTATGTAAATTCGTAGAAATTATGACATTTGACATAATATAAAGACTCAAGTTGTATGGAAAGAATAAAGAATGAAATATTTCCTTGTTATGCGGGTTATGCGGGTTACAGACCGAAATCTAAGCTCATTTAGTTTAGCTTAGCTCGCATAGCTGAGGTAATTTTTTACATAGTTTGCGGTCTACCCACTAGTATGAAAAACGACCTCAGATATGCGAACTAAACTAAGCTTTTGGTATGCAACTGGCTTTAAAAAGCAAAAAAAAAACCAATACATTTTCTGCATGAAATAATTATACGGTTCCTCTGCTCATTATGTAAACAAAATGGACATAATACGGTTGCTGTTGGTGATTCCCGATCCATGTGAAGTCCGTCTAATAATTTAGCATTGTTCCCTCTACCGTCGGTGGGCGGGAGGGGAGGTGCGGGTATGTAGGGGTGAGGGGGTTGGGCCGAGTGTGTGAAATGCGTTCCAAAAAAATTAAACACGAGGGGTTCTTACCCTCCATAATAACTTTTGAGGGGGGTATCGGATTTATTGATTTTTGCAGTGCGCGTAATTCGAGATAATGTTGAGCATCTCTAAAGATCGGGAGGATAAATCAAAGTAATACGACACAGAATCCAGCTAAGAATGCACTACAACATGTAGATTTACATACCTAACTATATTGGATTCGAATGTCCGAATTAAAACTAGCACATTGTTTTACATACTTATATTTATTTTGTATAAATATTTTTAATTTACGATCACTTAATTTTAATATTGAGATTCACATACAAATTCAGTAGAATGTCAGGTAAAAAAAACGTTTTAAATATATTTTTGTAATAAGAAGAATAAAATAATGATTTTGATAACTTAATCCAACTGTCGATTCGTTCATGAGAATTCAATTCTCTTAATGAATCGACATTATTAAGCCAAGATGCGTGTACGAAGGAAAATTTTGTATGGTGTAGTGGACTTTTTGCATGCTAATAACACCAACTAGAGGCCTCGCAGCATATATGTTCACATACATGGATTTACTCAGAATTCGGAGTAGAACATTTTATGTGAGTTTTGTGTGTGTGTCTGTGTGTGGGTGTGTGTGTGTGGTGTGTGTGTGTGTGTGTGTGTGTGTGTGTGTGTGTCCTAATAACTTTTGATCCGCCCAATTTACAGAGCCCAAATTTTTAGAATACATAAACAGTAGTTATAGGCCTACAAAACTTTTATACTCAGAAGTGTGAATTTTTGTTTCAGTCAGGGGTTATCATTTTTTGAAATTTTGGTTTATTTTTCCATATATCTCAGAAAACATAAAAGCTAGAACGCTGAAATTTGTTATAAACATAGACAATAACAAAATCTCAAATTAGTTTTTTAAAAAAAATCCAGGGTTTCTCAAACATTTTTTATTAAGAAAAATATTTTTTTTGTGATAAATTTATGAGTTTTACTGCCTATATTTCCAATTTTTTTAAAAATATCAAAAAAAGCCTAAACACCCCAACTAGACAATTTAATTTTATATTTAATTTTATTTTAAAAAATTTATTTTAATTTTAAAAAATATTAACATTGTATTAGCACATCTCAAATTTTTTTTAGTAATTTTTATAAAAATTGAATTTAGTGACGACATTGCTTCATACAATTTGTATGGCAATCGCCTACACACAATATCTAAGAAGACTCAATTGTTTGATATTAATCTCCAAACATACATACATACCATCATTCTGTTTTCATATTCTGGGTAGGATCAAAGGACTGACCTCCATACTATCCTATCTTGACATACATACATATGTAGGTACATGTGTTGTATAGAAAATCAAATATCTTAAAATATTAAATAATTTGTATTTATGGGATTATAGTTTGGTACTTATTCTTCAACTATACATACTATCGCTATCGACAGTTGGATCTCATGAGTTACATGCAACTAGTTTTAATCAAATAACGTCAGTTTAATACCCTCATTAAAAATCCCTAGATCCTAATATCGATTATGTAATAATATTATTTCTTTTATCATATTTTATTTATATTTAAAAATTAGTAAAAAGATAATAATATGTATACACTTACAAATAGTTTGTAATATGAAACGAGTGGGTTGTGGCCAACGCTATACTCCTCACTGCCAAGTCATTCCACAAAGTATTCAAATTTTGTATGAAAAAAATATTCAGCATTTTCATCAAATGAGTTTGCTATATTATTTTTAATTTCAATATTTTATTATGAAAACTTGATAATTCTTCAATGCCATTTATGAAAATAATGTAAATTTTTAGCAATTTGAAAATAAAAATTTCAAATTATAATTTTCCTGAGTTTGTGGTACCTACTTTGAAATATTTGGCAATTCAAAAAATTGAGAAGCACTATTCAGATATCCTTCAAAATCTAATAAAGTCTAAGCGAGTATTGGATATACAAATATGAAATGAATCGAATGAGTACCTTTGTCTATAACCGATAAAGTTGAATAAACACGCCGTACATAGCACACAGTACATAGCACATAGTACATAGCATACAGCATATAACATACACATACACATGGCACATAGTACACAGAACACACACATATACCTACATTGTATGAAACTTTCAGAATACAATCTCAGCATGATAATAGTTGATTATCTGCTATAAAAAAATAACCTTAAAAATTACGAACTCATAATTCCCCACTATATTCCCTAGGGTTAGTGAGGAGTAAAAAATAGATACGCAGAGAGATTGTTTAGCATTTGACTCGTTAGATTTCACTACAATGAAAACAAATAAAAAATACAAAAATAAATATGTGGTTATATGGTGCAGTCCATATGTAGATACAAGTAAACGTATATTTGAATGATGATATTGAAACCAGTCGAAACACGGAGAGAAAATATTACTTATAAAATGTAAGGAAAATTCGATGCTTTCTATCTTACCCAATGGGGAATCGTGATATGATAACATTATATAACTTATGCCATTTCAGTATGATTTGAAATAAAAAATATAGTTGTACAAATGTAAATTTCGTACGATATATTCGGAACAACTTTCTCCTAGCCTTCAAGGAAGAAGTATGTGTAGTGTTCCGTACACCGAGTGGTATGATGAGGAGAAGTCATTTATTTCTTTTGACGACAAGAGATATTTATGATGAAGATGTACCGTAACATTATTATTTGTATAGACTGAAGACAGATAACAGAAGTAAACGGTGAAACTTTTATTGGGGCTTGGAGACAATGACTGGACGGAGCCTTTCTAGAAAATAGGTTAATTAGTACAAGTTTCATTTTCGACACGAACTCAGAGTTGAAATAGGTAAATTAGCTATGCAAATAATTGAACAATTATATTTATTAAAGAGATATATTTCTACCCACTACCCCAAGGAGATATAGTGGGAAGCTATGAATTTGCAATTTTTAAGGTTATTTTATTATTGCAGATTATCAACTACATAGTATCAAATCTGTGTGTAGGAACTATGTGCTATGTACGGCGTGTTTATTTTACTTTATCGTTTATAGACTAAAGTGATCATTCGATTTTTATCAAATTGTGCAAATTTGTATATCTAGTACTCGCATAGACCTCATTAGATTTTGAAGGTTATCTGACCAGTGCTACTCATTTTTTACTGGCAAAATAGGTCCAGCGGATTTCAATGACTTAACACGTATAGAAGAATCATAAAGGGTGGTTAAATTTCAAGGGCCGATGTTGATTTTGAATAAAACACAAATTATTTAGGAAATTATTGACACTTATTTTTATTATGATAATATTGGTATGGCTCAATTATGACGTATGGAACAAAATATCGGCCAAATGGCCGCCGCGGCGGCACACCTCCATCCGATGGTCCAAATTTTCGATGACGCTGAGGCATAATTGAGGTTCTATGTCGTTAATGTGCCGAATTATCTCATCTTTTAGCTCTTGAGTTGTTGCTGGCTTATCGACGTACACCTTTTCTTTCAAATAACCCCAAAGAAAGAAGTCCAACGGTGTCAAATCACATGATCTTGGCGGCCAATTGACATCGCCGCGACTTGAGATTATTCGGCCATCAAATTTTTCGCGCAAAAGAGCCATTGTTTCGTTAGCTGTGTGGCAAGTGTCACCGTCCTGTTGAAACCACATATCGTCCACATCCATATCTTCCAATTCGGGCCATAAAAAGTTCGTTATCATCTCACGATAGCGAACACCATTCACAGTAACTGCCTGACCGGTCTCATTTTGGAAAAAAATACGGCCCGATGATGCCGCCAGCCCATAAACTGCACCAAACAGTCACTCTTTGTGGATGCATTGGTTTTTCGACAATCACTCTTGGATTATCATTCGCCCAAATGCGGCAATTCTGCTTATTGACGAATCCACTGAGGTGAAAATGTGCCTCATCACTGAAGACGATTTTCTTCGAAAATTGATCTTTAATTGAAATTGAACTTTAACGCGTTGCTCGATTGTGTATCTTTCCATGGTTCAAATTGAGTTAGTCTGAATTTGAGAAATGTCAAATGAAATGCTGAAAAAAACTTGTCTTTTAGGTGTGGTTCACATTGAACATCGGCCCTTGAAATTTAACCACCCTATATATACAAAGATGATGTGTCGTATATCCCATTTAGAATTTGAAAGTCGCAATTCTGGAATGATAAACTAAACAAATATTAAAAGGAGGATAGTGTTGGCCTTCATGGCTGAGTTGGTTAGGTATGTGTCTGCTGATCCAAAGGTCCCGGGTTCGATTCCCGGTGGAGACGCAATTATTAATTGTGTTTTCATACTGGATCTATGAGACGATTAATATCGTAAGTCTCCAGAATGTGGCAACTTGTTATTGGATGCGTGTTAAATTTGACATAGTACTTGTTAGTTACCTGAGAAGTAATCTAGTATTTTTATTTTATAGTTTAAATATTACAGAATTGTGATGTGACGAGGACATTGAAGACCACCATTCTAAATCGTTTAGAAGGATGATATTAATAAAGAACCTGTGTTACGTACATATCAAAACAAAATGAAAGATGAAATTCCTTCCCCCCCCCTCTCTCTCTCTCCCTCCATTCCTTGGTTGTAACTGGTTGTGTGTCATCATCGCTCTCTTAAAATTCACCACTAATGGCCGTTATACCACGGAAACCCACTATTTTACCTGATTTCTTGTGTTGTGTAGCCCAGTTGTGAAGTGAATCATCAACAATTATAAATCACCAGTGACCTCTTGGACAATTAAAAGTGAGTCTCCTTTCCTTCTGCTTTCATTATTTTTCTCCTAGTCGCAATCAATGAATGAAATATTATTTCATATTGATCGACGCAACAACCTAATCTGATCATAAATTGCTCTAAACGTTTGAGTGTAAAACTTTTGATTTAGGACAAATTGAGCGAGCAGAGAATAGAAAGATTGGTAATAGATATTCAGTTACATAGCCAGTTCAATGAATTAACATAATGTATGTAGTAAGATAATATTATAAGCCGCCTTGAAGCATTTGAAATGTGAATTCATCGCAGAAAGCTGAGAATATCATGGACTGACATGGTCAGTAACACTGAGGTACCTACTACGTAGAGCCAGCACCAACAGAGAATTATTCACTAATGTTAAGCTCCTTTAAGTGTCGTATTTCGGCCATTTTCTGAAAGGTGAAAAATTTTCCGTCCTACAGCTTGTCATGAAGGAGAAGACCGAGGGTCGTAGAGGAGTCGGAAAAAGGCAGCTTTCCTGGTTTGGAAACGCTTGGGAATGGACCGGTATGAGAACTGTAGTTTGGCACTACACAGGACAGGGAGGCTTTATCTATGGCGGTCTTTAAATATTTATTCACTGGAATGATTATTCACGTAATTTCCTCGATTCTAATGCGATCCTGATATATTTGGCACTAGTAATTTTTCAAAATGTTGTACACAATAAAACAAAGGTTTCTTTATTCAGGCACACTTCTGGAACAAATAATAACGTTGTTGGTACATAAAAAAATACGGCAGAAGTCAACAATGGTTACTGCTGGAATCTCTCGTTTATGGTTTTTCTTGGTATTTTCCTTGCCGTATGGTTCTGCTGGGTTTATAGTCCAGTGTGCCAGAGTAGGTTAACCAAAGGATCCCGCTGCTACCGAATGCCTGACCGATATTTTACAAGAATGCATGATTTACGACCTTAGTATGATCTATTAAACGACTGGCGGGACATTTTGTTGCACTTGTTGGTTATGCCATATGGATTCTACTTCTTTAAATGGGTATTTGCATTTCTTTACAATTAAAATTATACTTAAGAAGAAATGATCTTGGCAAATATTAATTTCGAGATAGGTATCACAAAACAAAGCAAACAACAAATTAATGTTTTACAAGACGTGATAACGAACTAATAATTATACTATTTTGACTGTCGTTCTTTTGATTTATTAAAATATTTATTTCGACTGTTTTTTGATAGTTAAATTTATAGTAAATATATAAAAAAAAACAATAAAAAAATGTAGAAAAAGATACACAGTAAGTAAAAACATATTTCCCTTTACCAGAGTGCAAGCACTCGTGTGTAAAGGGGACATTCAAAAACAAAAGACACAAACTATTATAATAGGTACATAATTATTATCTATACAAAAATAAGTTAATATAATATATAGCTGTGAGGCACCGGCTTAGAATAGTGCTTCCACTCTTTTCTATTATTGTTTTCGAGTGTCCCGTAAGAGCCGGGTAATCGAAAATACAACAGGCAACAATAACATCTCACATAGTTCAGCAATGAGGTTCACCACCCATTCTGAATATAGTGCCTTTTTAGGTGAGACGAGACTGGTGTGTGGGTATACACAGATATGTTGTGCTCCCTTTTATAAGGCAATGCACACCCGCACACCTTTCGCTGGTTACCCCACATTGTGGGATATGCCGTGATGGTATGAATGAATGAATGAATGAAGTTAATATAATTTAAAAGTCAGTCAAATTTTATAAGTTACCTAATTTTATTTTTTCTGTTTTTTTCATTTGCCAGTCTCAAATCTGTTTCAAGTTGATTGAACCACACCACCCCATTGTTGGTGTAGTAGTGCTGTGCAAAACTTGTATATGTAAACGGGATACACAATTGACCTACTATATTTTGTCTATCACTCACCACACGTACAAAGGCATGGTGCGACCTTTCTATTGCGACGGCACTTCACGAAATAGTTGCAAAGTTGGGTAGTCAGATGGTTTTTTATTTTTTTTTTATTATCAATCTTTGTGTAATTTCTAGAGGCAAAAAGAAACCAGAATAATTGTTTTTATTTTTAATCCTGGGAGGCAAGTCTGGTCAACTGGCGGAATCAAAACCATCCATGTTTCCCCATATCATGGTTTTATAGATCTCCAGAAGACAATTATATCCTTGGAAATGAAACTATGCAAATTATGTACATAGTAATTTGAATTTTGAGTGCTTAAATTATGTATTTGTTTATTTATTTATTCATTCATTTATTTATTTAGTCATACATTTATTTATGTATTTATTAATTAATTAATTAATTTACTTTTTTATGTTATTATTAAATAATTTCTTCATTTATTATTTTTTTATGTATTTATTCATTAATTAATTAATTTACTTTTTTTATGTTATTATTAAATAATTTATTCATTTATTATTTTGTTTTAATTAGATAGGTACTAATTATTTTTTTATTTTTTAACTATTAATATTTATTTATTTATTTAAGGCATATATTGTCCTGCATAAACATAAAAAATACGTTGAAAAGAAAGCAATAATTAACATAGTAAAATAAATAAAATCATCTACATAAGAAATTTTATACTGTAAATTAATAAAAGAGATGGAGTGCATGGGCCGCACCAGAAAGGGGTGGCGTGGTCATGTGAATAATATTTTGAAAGAAGGAAATATAAGAAGCTTGAAAAATCGACGAGCATATATGAGACGATGCATGGATGTAAAGGAAGCTAGAAATGTGCGCAAAAATATAGGAATATGGCGTTCGGTTCTCTCTGCTTACCCCGTAAGGGATATGGCGTGATGGTATGTATGTACATATGTATAAATATGTAAACCATTGAATTACACTATCTTTTAGAGTATGTTTTTGTACATGCTTTGATAATGTGCTTAATATAATAAAGAAAACATCAGTCAGATAACAATAATCATTCGGTACCCAACCGATGAATTAACAAGTGTTGAACACTCTACTATTGGACGCGTTTTGTAACTCGCCTCGCGCGCACACTCGGCCACAGTTGCCGGCTTGTCGAAATAATGTTATTTTTTCCTCATTAATCAAAAGTCTTTCCATTTCACAAACGCGTTGGACTTAGCCATAAGTGCTGCCAGAATGCCGTGTCTGATCTGATGGCCGTTGCGATTGGAAACCGCGCCTTGTGGCTTGATAGAATCACTAGTGGTCGCGTTTAGCACAGTGTGCGGCCGCCCTTAGTCTAAAATAGAGTTTATTAAAAAATAATTGGCAAGTCAATTTGATATTAATGCCAAAATTTTAAATAGGTACACACATGTGTGTATTTGAGTAAGCAGAGTTCCGAAATCAGACAAATCTCTTGTGTAAACATGACATTCATAAGTCAATACGAATTTGTTTACTATACAACCTTAGATGCTTGTAGACTCTTAGATGCTTGGTTCCTCTTACTAAATATCATATACGTACATCATTTCTTATAGGTACATATTTTTATTTTTAAATATTCTATGTTGAAATGATGACATTACTTTTACTTTAGTATAAATTATGTGGATATTGTTTTCTTGCTTCTGTAATATAATATGATAGCAATAATATTACATAGATATCTTAAACATAGTAGCCAAATTTTATAATCGCAAGAAAAGAAAAATGTTTATTGTTGGCCGATAACAAACAACGTGCAAATAAAATCTAGTTACCTAAAAAATACCAAATATTGTCTGCTGTCTAGTAGCACTGAACGACAAAAATATAATATTTTGACCGATACTCAATAAAATACATAAAAAATGTCATAAATCTCGGCGAGCCTTCATGTACGCTGATATGACGCGCGCATATAGAAAACAATGGGACGTGGAATAGAAAGTTGGCTTTGAGTATGACCAAGTAGCCGCTGAAGCAGGATTTTATAATATTATTGCACCTAATAAAAACCATTGTGTCCAAACAGTGATTTTCTTCGGAACTCGTACAATGCAACCAGAGAAGCAACGAATCTACCAATGTTGGAAACAGTACCGGCCAACAGGTATTGGTACATGGTTGGCTTTTTACGAAGACAATGCGATTTTCCACATTTGCTCGAATTGTACGAAATGAATAAGGTTGATTAGGCGACACGCGGGGAGGATAATGAGCATTTCATGGAAGACAAAACATTCCTGGAAACCACGCAGGGAGCAATGATTGTATGTACATAGGTAGGTAGGTACTCAGGATGGCTCGTGTCAGACAATAAAGACGAAAGGAATTCCATATAAATAGCTTTTTACTTATTCTGGTAAAAATATAAGTAGGTATTAACAATTACATTAGTAATAATAAATAGTAATCAGTAAAGGTGTCATTTAGTAATGTTTTTTAAACATCTCAAACATGGTTTTTATTTTCAATTTTTAAGAATTGATTGCTGTCGTTAAATTCGAAGATTTGTCTCAAATTTGAGCTCTGCGTACCTACTTCAATCGGTCCAAAATATATGTGACCTTAGTGTATCTTCTTCTTCTTCTTCTTCAGCCTGTTTTCATCCATTCTTGGACATAGGCCTCCCCCCTGATCCTCCACAACTCCCTGTCTTGGGCACACTGCATCCATCTTCCTCCGGCACATTTCTTGATGTCATCAGACCACCTTGCCTGGGGTCTGCCGACCGGTCTAGGACACTTGGCTGCGGCCACTTGGTTGCGGGACACTTGGGTGCGGGACACTTAGCTGCGGGACACTTGGCTGCGGCGGACATTTGGCTGCGGCGGACACTTGGCTGCGGGACACTTGGGTGCGAGCCCATTTGGTCGGGAATTTGAAAAATATTTTTTTCTGCTTAGGAATGAATTGTTTCTTACTATTTTTTGTAATGCTCTTTATATACATCATGTAGTTGATATACAAGTATACACAGACATTTAAAATATAGAGAGATATATTTAAGTTTGAAAGTAAAAAGTAAAAACAAGTTTATTAAGTGAAATTATTTTTCATACTAGGAGTATAAATATGAGAATTTTTTTGTTATCACAACAAATTTCGAAAAAAATATAATTCACTTTTCATGTAGGCATGGGTAAAAAAAATTCTCATATTTATAGTATGAAAAATAATTTTATTAAATAACCTTGTTTTTACTTTATACTTTTAAACTTAAATATATCTCTTTATATTTTAAATGTCTGTGTATACTTGTATATCAACTTCATATACATATATAAAGAGAATTACAAAAATCAGTACGAAACACTTCATTCCTAAGCAGAAAAAAATATTTTTGAATTCGCGACCAAGTGGGCTCGCAACCAAGTGTCCATCGCACCCAAAAGTCCCGCAGCCAAGTGTCCGCCGCAGCCAAGTGTCCCGCAGTCAAGTGTCCCGCACCCAAGTGACCGCAGCCAAGTGTCCCATTCCGTCTGCCGACACTTCTTCGGCTTGTTCTCGGTCGCCATTCTAAGATCTTTTTAGTCCATCGTGAATCCTGGCATCTGGCAATATGCCCAGCCCAGCTCCACTTAAGGCCAGCGACCCTTTCCGCTACATCGGCTACTTTGGTTCTTTGTCATATCATGACACCTAAGTGTATTAAATATATTTATTTTAGAGATTAATATTCGGTAGCAATTCTTTGAATGCATTCCTAATAATATATGCTTTTTTTCTCACTATTTTAAATATTTTTTCAATAAGCATCATGTGGAAAAATAATATGTAAAATAATTAAGAAAATTATTTTTAAAAGCTTTTGTGCTTTTAATATCATAACCTCTATAATTATCGTTTCCTCATAGTACGATCGATGGAATATTGATTTTTGGCGCTTTTTCTTATAAAATAATAATAAATTAGGCTTTCATGGGTTCGCTACCGTGATTACAGTATTTATTCATAGAAATATTTCTTAGTATAATCACTACCAACCATACGTTGATATTCTGAGTACGTGACTTAATTCAGATTGTTTCATTTTCAAACAACAGCACAAAATAATCAGTGCAATAGTGTTTATAGTATACTGACGAAATTATCGTTAATTATTTTTTTGAAAATATTTTTTTAGTCTTATGATTCACAGATACTAATATTTTTGTTTTACAAAATTGTCTGGCTTTGCATAAAATGTTTACATACATTGTTAACAACATGATAATAATAAGAACAATACCATTGTATACAAACATATTGTTGGGGATTCACAAAACATGAATACAAATAAACAAAGATAAAAAGAATCTTATTTCTTTACAGAAGTTTCAAGGTTATTCATTGTTTGTAGTATTTAACTACTAGTCCTTGGCACATATACCCACTGTATAGGTACATGCATTATGTTCTATGTAGGTCCTACATTATTTTTCGGTAACATTTTTAGATTCTGATTCTTCACTGCTTATTTATTTATTTAGTACCACAATATTAAAAACAAAATATGTTAAAGATATAACTGCTTCACTAGACAGTGTCTGTTCCGAAGCAATTATCAGTAAAGTTTGTAAAGTTAGTACATTTAACAATACAAAATAATATTACACAAACATATTAGGTATAGATACGAAAAAAAACAATAAAAAATATATATCTACCTTAACAATAAAAAGATCACAGTAAAATATTAATAATATATCAACCTACACAGTAAAAAGTTCACAAAAAAAGATGACAGCCAAAAGATACAATATTATGCAGAAGAAACCGAAAGAAATAAAATTATAATTTTTATATTTTATTTTATTAATTTTGCTGTAGGTACCTACTTACCTATATTATTTAACAGTGCAGAAATATGAATTTCATTTTATAATTTTGTGTGACCGGAATGCAATCATATTTTGTGCCATCTGTACTGCTCATATAACTTTTATTCACTTTGTATTAATCATATGTGTGATAAATAATTTTACACCCGTATTTAGGAACAAAATATAAGGATTGCGCTCAGTGTTTAGATACCTACTTATTTTTCAAACACTGGTGAGCTACACAAAAATGAATTCAAATATCGTTAACCTTTGTAAGAAAAATATGTTCTTAGTACATCCTAATAATATAAGTCCATGAAAGTGCATAATACTGATATCAATTATTTAGTAAATCTATAAAATAAAAATCTATCAAATAAAATTTAATTATTATTAAAATTAAATAAAAGCCAAGCCTGCGTGAAGATTGAAAAATCTCTTACAGGATGGTTCTTTGTTAATAAGGGAATGAAGCAAGGTTGCGTATTATCACCTTGGCTCTTAAATTTATACTAAACACTAAAGAATGAGAACATTGGGCTGAAACTGGATGGTGTTACTGTTGTGATCTAATGTATGCAGATGATTATCAATGGCAGAAAGTGTGGAAGACTTGGAATGTTAGGTTATAATAATAATAGAATGTATGATAGAAAGAAATATATCTAAGTAAGATGAAAATAAATACCCTAAGGTGGATTGGCCACATTTTTTATTTTATTTCAATTTACGGTTTGATAACCTTTTACACATACAAGTATACATAATATATTAAAAACAACAGAATTAAAAAAAAACAAATAAAAACAAACAAATATACAAAATGAAAATAAAAAAATGAATAACAATATAAAAAAGGTGAAAACATGTAAAAATATGTAAAAAATAATGAAAAACATTTTAAAAAAAATATGTAAAAAATAATGAAAAACATTTAAAAAAAATATGTAAAAAAAAACATGCGAGAAACATTCAAAAATATGTAAAAAAAAATAAACAAAAAACATGTAAAAATATGTAAAAAAAATAAACAAAAAACATGTATAAAATAATGAAAATCATGTAACAAATATGTAAAAAATATGTAAAAAATAAACAAAAAACGCAAACAAAAAAAAATATGTATATATATGTAAAAAACATGTAAAAAAACAATGCAAAAACACGTAAAAAAAACAAACAAAAAACTAAACAAAAATCATGTAAAAAATATGTAAAAAAAAAAATATGTGAAAAACATGTATAAAACATGTAAAAAAAAATATGCAAAAAAATAAACAAAAAGCATGCAAAACTATGTAAATAAACAATGAAGAACATGTTAAAAATATGAAAAAAAGTAAACATACATGCAAAAATTAATACAGGAAAAAAGAAATGTGAAAAGTAGTTTAAAAACCGACAAAATAATCTAATGTTTGGTCTCATTAACAAACATACAAACGATGATTAATGACCGTCTGACAAAAAAGTATACAAGGCTGATAAAAGAGGATCGAAAAGTAGAGGTCGGCCAAGGAAAAGTTGGGACCATCACATAAATGGAATTTTGAAAGATGGAGACGTTAGAAGCAAGAATAACAAAAGAGTGTGTATGAGACGATGCATGGACTTGAACGAAGCGAGAAATGTATGTCAAGAGAGAGTCTGGCGTTCGGTTCTCTCTGCCTACCCGAAATAGGGAAAGGGCGTGATGGTATGGTATGTGTCTCTATAAAAAAAATCTTAATCTTTATACTTAAATTGGTATTTTTTTAGCATTTTATGCACTCATAAATCATTCAATGCATATATCTTGAGTCTGTGCTAATAACTATATATTTTTCATCTATTTTTAACGTGTACCACGTCAGATAGTTGACGTATCGTCTGTAGTCATATGGACAAATGCTTCTTTAATTGCCTTATCACTTCAGTACTAGTATTGAGATTTAGGACAGCCCATAATCCAAATCTGATGCTTCGCAACCATTTTAAAAGCTTATAATTTATTCAGAAATTTAAAATGCCTTTATTTTTTACAACCAAGAGTTACAGTGTTTGCTGTACAAAGTTAATAATATGCAAGGTTTTCAATACTAGGAAAAAAGGTAGTTTGCTGGTAAATGGACCAGTAGGTCAAAATACACAAAGATTTTATGACTTGTGTCCCAACCCTTTTGTGTTACATTATGTTTCTTTCAAAAATACAAAGTGTCTGTTTTGACTAAATTGAACATATTTTTATTTTAAAAGAACCGTTAGAATTTTGAAGATATATTTTAAAAATGATGATTTTTGATTTCATTTACCACTGTCTGTATATTCCCAACCCCGACGTAGGACGCCTTGCGACCTTTTCACCGCTCCGCGGCCACAGCTGCTTCGTGGCCCAAATGCCACTTATTGTTCTTTCACGTTGATCACACTTCACTCTGTTCTGTTCACGTTCTTCAGGACTCAAATCCATAGTCCAATTTGAATTCTAAAACAGAAATGAGTTCACTTTGAACAATTTTAGGCTGTTATTGCAGGTACTATTCACGTTTATTACTTGACGTTTAGAAAACAATAACCGTTTAAATGAATTTAGATTTTTGAAAAATTTCATTTATTTAATTTTTAATGTGTAATATCAATTCTTTTTTATTTTTTCATTTCTATTATTTTGTTTCTAAAAAGTAGGTGATTGTAACTAATTCACTGACAGGCTCTTCTCTATAGGACATAAAAATTGTCTATTTCACCTACATTTCATTTAAGAGTAAGAAAAAATATATATATCTACCTATATTTTTGTTAGAAATTCATACCTATATGCATATTCTAAAATTTCATTTCATTTGAGGAATAAACGATGTTTTTCGGGGAGGAGAAAGAGGTTGAAAAGAATTTTTGAACGACATTGTCAATTGGATGTTTAAAATATTTTTTGAACGTAACATTTTGTACTTTTTGGCGTCAATATATTTTTATATTCAAGAAATATGTTGACAGCGATAAAAGGTACGATTAAAAGAAGAAGAATCAACAAACTGACAGCACCGAAATTTAACGGTTGAATGAACGAATATGGCGAACAGTAATTTATTAGATAATATTATATTTAGATTTATTTTTAGTGATCATATTTTTATTATTTTATTTTATTACTTCTCGGGTATATAATAGGTACAATGTTAAATATTAATTAAAACGCACCTAATTACAAGTTGCCACATTCTGATGACTTACGAGTATTATTCGTCTCACAGATCCAAACTGAAAACATAATTTAAAACTGTGTCTCCATCGGTAATCGAACCCGGAACCTTTGGATCAGCAGTAAGATACCTAACCATCTGAGCCACGAAGGCCGACGATTATGGAACCTATCTAGATTTTGTTCTTTGAATATCTACATATTTCACGAGTTTGTACTTTATTTATACATAATATATAAGATCCATTTTCAGTAATTTATCTGAATAAATCAAATATTGAATTCTTTAATATTTTAGCTTAAGGTTGAAGAACAAAAGAATTAAAGAAATAAGTTACCAAACCTGAACTTATAGTTGAACTTATATAAAAATATTTTGGTTTTTTTATCATTAAAAATTAATATCTATATTATAAATTTGAATGTTTGTATCTATGTATGTATGTATGTGTTGAATGCGCTCCTAAACCGTTCATCGGATTGCAATGAAACTTTGGTGAATTGTCGAGAGTATGCCCGGGATGGTTTCTGGATTAAAAAATTCTTCTTCTTCTTCTTCATCAGGTATTAGGTCATTTTACCTATGAAGGTGGACTATCCTGGGAACCGTTCATCCGATTGCAATGAAACTTTGTTGAATTGTCGAGCGTATGACCGGGATGGTTTTTGGATAAAAAAAATTTTCTTCTTCTTCTTCATCGGGTATTAGGTTATTTTACCTATGAAGGACCCGAAAGGTAAAATGACCTAACACTCTGGGAGAAGAAGCTCCAACTGTCCTTCCATCTCTTCGCAGGTCTTCTAGAATAGTTTCTGGATTTAAACTTTTTCTTCTTCTTCTTCTTCATCGTGTATTTGGTCATTTTACCTCTGAAGGTGGAGTATCCTGGGAGAATAAGGTCCAACTGTCCTACCATCTCTTCGCAGGTCTTCGCTTTTGCCGGGGGTTCACTAGTTGTATTATAAACACTTCTTTGAATCCTGTAAAAACGGTGCGTTGATTGCCAAGTAGTAATTTCATTCAACTAAGAGGTGTTTCCAGCGCCTACTCGTAGGTATATTAGCGAAAATTGCGTAAAAAAACATTTCACTACATCTTTAATTAATCTGCTGGGAATCGAACCCAGATATTCGTCACAGAATTCAACAACTAATCGTTATCCCACTAAATATTTATACAAGATATATAATTATTATTATTCAATAATAATAATCGAATATTTTTTTTTAATTTTGTCAATACTGACTGTGTTGAATATGTAGAATTCCTAACTAACCCACAATAAAAACGTCCGATCTTCACCCTTTCGGTAAAGACTTTATATTATTTTTACTGTACTATAGGTTTTTACACTACTTAAAAACACCTGCATCGACGTAATTCCCAACATAAACTATAATACAACTGTTTTGAACAATTCATAATTGCAAAATGTACCGAATTTTAGTATATAAGAAAAAGCAGAGTTTCTATGTTTACCAGTTGATAAGGGCCTAATAAGCCCTGAAACGGTCGTCCTGGATTCAGGAAAAAATATACATGTAGACCAAATCATTTGTTTGATTTAAAATACCTATTAATAATCAAACATTTATTGAGACATAAAGTTGACAAAACAATTAACAATTTACAAGAAAGAAATAATAATGAACACTTCCTTGCACCCAGCGCAAGTGGCGAGTATTTCTTCCAACTAACCAGTGTTTCCATTCCAGAGAAGCAACATTAGCGTTTATTTGAAATCATTTGCAAAAATAAACAACTTTTCCGTCTCTGAAGGACCATGCTCAGCTGTGTTGTAGGAGGACAAACCTCCAGCAGCTGTTTTTTGAATGATCCTAATAATTTGATAAATAAAAAAAAGATATTGAATACATATACGTATAATAAAATGATACTGTGGTTAAACTGGTAAACTAATTCCATGTTTATAAAATTCCGCTTTTCTATCAAAAGGGATTTCTTTCTTTTATTTGCTTTTTGGTGTTATCCTTGTTTACCGAAGTGTCGCTTTCCTATGATTTCCCTACTTTTCTTATTCCCTTGAATTCTGCATCTACTTTCTTTATTTCTTTTTGCATCGTCTTGTTAAATTAGCCAAGGGAAGAGGGGTGATATGTTAGGGTGACGATTGCAAAAAAATATTTTTAAATATTGTCTTAAGTTCTGAAGGAAAATATTTCACCTATTTATGTTTACGAATTAGATCACATAGAAGAATTTGAGAAAAACGATGTATGCCAGAATAAGGTGTGTATAATAAATATTGCGTAATTTGAAAAAGCATTTAACAAACAAAATTAAAGACAACTCACTGCGATGTTTTGACCTCGTGGAAAAAAAGAAAATTATTGACCCGATTGAAAAGCAATCAGATAGAGGCCAGAAACGAAAATATTACGATTATAATTTACGATTTAAGTATGTTCCTATTTTAGTTACAATAGCTATTGAATGGGGTATTGGCGCTATTTCGTGACCATTTAGAAAGAAGAAAGTGTATAAAGTTTTAACAACGATGATGGAAGAATGAGGAGTCAAAGAATCGATGCAAATATAGAAGTGTGTAGCTGGGTAGCGCTGGGTTCTCTCAATATACCCAAAAAGAAGGACATTGCGTGATGGTATATATGTATGTTCAAAAACAAAGCATTTTAAGTAATAATATTCCGTTTCAAAGATGACTGTACGACAGGTAAGTAATAAATATGTGATATGGCGAGGTACATATATATGAAAAAAAAAAATATTTTCTTTACGAGAATATAAATTGAACTATTAAAAATGTGAAAATGATTAGATGTCATTATAATTTTAATGATTCTTCTTCTATAATAATTAGATTTGTTTAGTGATTTTTTTAAAATTCATTTGAAATTAGCAAATTTAGTATTCACATATGAGATGTCATATTTCGTATTTACTCCGACCTAGTTTTACCATAATAAAATAACAAAAATTGTAAAATCAAAAATTGATGGTGCCCCTAGAAAATGCACCTAGGTAAAGTTACCGGAAGGAAGGAGGGTGAATGAAAGATCCCCAAAGAAAAGAAATCGTTATGTCAAGAGGGGTTATTTTCTTCAAAAACCAAAGGCGGAGGTCTGCAAGCGAAACTCATATTAAATTCATTTTTATAAAGTTTAGATATGATATTTTTAGGAATGTGCATAATTTTTTTTGACCATATCATGCTGGTTAAAGACTTATTATCATCTTTGTTTGATATTTAATGTTTCATAATTAGGATATTTCCATTGCTACACGACTGAGGAAACCTCAATGATTGAATAGGAGTAATTTCGTCAGTAGGTATTATCATATTTTTGAAATATTTTTTGGCTTTTTCCTATTTTTCTTATATGAAAATTAAATGGATATTAAAGTTACTTCAATACGTCTTTTCTATGAATTCATTTTCATATTTAAAGAATTATTATTAAATAATTATCAATTATTCATCTCTACTCTCCCGTATCATTCTTAATAACTTTTTTTCATATAATTTCACATGTCAAAATAGAAAAATATACAATCGTTCCAAAAATTATCTTCATAACAATGAAATTTTGAATGAAAAAAAGCATATATATATTTTTTTTTTTTTTTTATTAAAAAAATGAATATGTCCTTGTTAAACAAGTACATATACATCTTCCTACGTTCCCTAAACTAAGCATAAATGCTTGTCCTATAGGTGAACGAGATCGGTCGAGGCAGGATTCGAACTCGCGACCACTGGATTACTAACCCAGCGCGCTAACCGCTCTGCCATCCACATATATATAATAAGATAAATTTCTTATGTATGGACTACTTCAGTTATTTAATTTCATTTTGATATTATAGTATAAAGAGCTTTAACTTAGTGCTGATTGTTGTATTTTCTTTGGAATATTTTGGAATCAACTACAACTACCGCGATGTATGACGTTCATAGCTTATCAGAAGAAAAATATATAAATAATTGATTCACTCGAAATTCTAGCTTCTCTAGACTGGAAACACCTGGTAAGTAGGAAATTGGGTTAGCTGGATTACTGTAATGCTGCTTTGTCTAAGTATCACCTCGAAAGATTACAAATAGTAACTATTCAACGCAGCTGACAAAATATGTCACATAAAAACACTTGTTAACGAACTAAACTTTTTTTTTACATGTCCACGTAGGGGACACCAGCTATTAGGATTTGGGTCCATTTTACTCTTCCGAAGAAGCGCACTACGTAGCGTTGGGAGGGGTTTGCAATCTAGAAAAGAGTTTATTTATTCGGATTTTAAAAAGACCCGGGTTGTACGAAGGTGGAAACACAGAATTCGGAAGATCGTTCCACAGTCGAAATCAAATCCAGTCAAACTGGTTGAAATGTACAGAATGAGTAGCCCATAAGTTATACCTGATGATGTTTAAGGTTCTGAACGACTTGGCTCCATACTACATTCAAGAACTTGTTAGAAATAATGTTTCATCAGGAAGACAGCTTACATTGAGATCATCTGGATCATAGAGTACCAATTCTTAAAAATAATTTGACAGTCAATAAGGCAGGCCAAGAAAGTGGAATAAATTTCCTCCTGACATACATACGTGGAGTTCAGAGCATTGACACCTTCGGTAAATTAGTTAAGACCCTTGTTCTCATATGACCTTGGGCATACGGGATGTACAATAATATTACCATATTGTACCTATATCACCAAATTTGTGACATAGAATATTTTTTAGAGTTTTTTAAATAATAGAAGGAATAGTAATTAAAAAATATATAATTGAATACATATGTATAAAGTATCTTTTGAGGGTTTTGGGGGAAAATATTTTAAAAATTACTATTTAGCCTACTATATAGACTCTTAAGACTGCATTGTTTCGTATGCAGATCCAACAAATAGGCTATAACGCCCTTGGAGTGATCTTCTATCACTAAATGCGCTTCATAAACTATAGTATTACTATAGAATAAAATGGTAAAGTAAATTTATTATTATGAAAATATAAAAAAGAATATACAATATATCATGACAGTAAAAGTATAAAAGATATAACAAATTGAAATTTAAAATTCTCCCCGAAAAGATGGAAACCTTGTGCCTGGAGGAAGAGCTTAAAAAACTTAAAATTTGTAACATAAATAAGAGTGAAAAAATCTACAATTCATATAAGGCACACAAAACATCAGAGTTCAGAAAATTGACTATTTAAATTTTCATAAGACAGATAAAAAGATAAAAATATAACTACGATTCATATAAATAACCTTTCCATTTTAGAATGGCCACACGCAGAAGATGAAAAAATGAAGTTTGTTGTTGTTATTCATTTCTTAAAAAAATCTTTAAATAATTTAATTTCTTGTACGTCACTGCACAAAGTTGTCTTCTTGGAGGAAGTAACCAAAGCGTGACTACTGAGACTATGAAGGTAGTCAGTCTCCCCTACTTAACAGCTTTAAGACATCGTGATTTTAATAAGCTTAAACACCCACTTAACAGAAGACACCAAACAATTTTAGTCTGGGGTGTAGTGATTAAGTAAATTGTCTGTCTAGTTAACACTTGTTACGCCTGTTTACCTTTTTTAAACCTTATTTACACAAACCTCAATTAGCTTACATTGCAGTACAAGATATTAAATTAATGCATCATTATTTAAAATAACCATTTTCAATTATGTGTTTAATATAAACTAATAAACCTATACATAGCTTTAATTTATTTTATTTTTAATTGTTGGTAAATTCACAGAATATATTACATAACATTGTCCATATACTCTTTTAAATATAAATATATTCCAATTAAGAATTTACAGGTGAAATATAACATATTTAATGCTTGGTTCAAAAATTATTAACAAATAAAATAAAAAAAACTAAATTGAAAGAGGAAATAACAATAGATTAATTAAACAATAAGGTAAGCGAGATGTAATAAATATAATAATTACAAAGAAAACAAAACATAATAAATTTAATAAGTCAAATAAATTGATAATCACGATGCACAATCTTTTAAAACTTACGTAAGGAATTTCATCATGTCTAACACAAAATCTGAGTTACAGTGAAGTAAATTGTTAAATTTATAAAAAATATCTTAATTTTTTTAAACAATTAAAACTATGAAAAAATTATATTTAATTTTACGTTCTACTTAAATTTTTCGCAAACGCGACTCCCATTCACCGGTATCGCTCTATGATGAGCATCGTCAGAATGGTGAACAATAATGATGAAGACCATCCATATATAGATTCACAAAGAGGATAACAAAAGAGGATATACCGGTGAAATATAATTTTTTCATAGTTTTAATTGATTATGGAGTTCTACCATGAAGTGACAGTGTCTAATATTGAAAAAAAAATTTTTTTAAGATTTAAAACAGAGTTTTCATAATCTTCACACACAAAACATGAAATTTATTTAATTACACTGCTTTCTGGCAAATAACACCCCTATTTAGTGAAAAGCCATACGCAAATTAAAAAAAAATATTCAGTTATATTATCATGGCTTGCGCTGAGGATCTGTTTGATTTTATTAAGATATGGTTTGAATTTTACGTGAAACACGTCAATATCATTAAATGTTTTACTGTAGGTACGTTGATAGTGTCCTGTTATTTTTTTTTATATGAAATGTGTTTGTTTAGCGTGTGTATCGCGATAAAATAAATCTTATTTAAACGCGATCGCGTTTCCAAGTACCTACAAGAAATATCCAAATTGGTGGACAGAGAACAGATTCTGAAGACCGTCATCACAATCGTCAGTCTCAGGAACAAAATCATAGGATTTGAGTTGCACGAAGCTTTACTTCAGAGTAAATACTTCAGCTGGTAAACAGGTATATTTTTTAAAGATTGAATATAATTTTCGTCAAGCGTCTTGAACAAGTTTCCGGTGTCTGTGTTTTTTACTTCGTTGGTTTACGTGCAAATCGCCCCTCTTCTCGGCTAAAAGTTCAAGTTATTTGGCGGCAACTATAGGACCGTCCTTATAAGAAGTACTTAAACATCCTCATATCTTCTTTAAATAAAGCAAGTGCTTGCACTATAGGTGAACGAAATCGGTCGTGGCAGGATTCGAACTCGCGACCACCCATCTACACTCAGGTACTAATGTAGTTATATTTCAGATAATAAGGGCCTAATTATAATGAGATAATTATTTAAAATTGTCGAACTCAACAAACGACAATCCTAGTTAGGTCGATAATTTTTATCAACTATTTATAAATTAATTAACTTAAATAAAAATATATAATAAACGAGTGGGTTGTGGCCAACACTAAACTCTCCACACCATAGTAAGCGTTTTTTTTTTTTTCAAATATTGACAATCTCAATATGGTAAAATATGCTTATGTTATATGAAATATTTTATTCATTCTAAATTTTACTACCAGGAATATAAATTTTCTAACGATAGTATATTTAAAGTTAAGATAGACAAACTATTAATGCAGTATGGTGTAGAATGCTTATGTTGTATGAAATATTTTAATAAAAGCAGATAAATTTTGTTTTAAAGGACGTTAGAGCATTTTGACAATTTTGACACGTGATATCATATGAAGAAATTTTTTGATATTTATGGAAAGCTAATCAGTTCTATGTTCAAGCTCTTTACATTATAACATGAAATCAAATTACTGAACTTTTCCATACATAAGAAATTTATCTAATTACATTTTTATTCATACTAGATGTTACTACCAGGAATATAAATTTTCTTCCGATAGTATATTTTTATGTTAAGATAGACAAACTATTAATGCAGTATGGTGAAGAATGCTTATGTTGTATGAAATATTTTAATAAAAGCAGATAAATTTTGTTTCAAAGAGCGTTAGAGCATTTTGACAATTTTGACACGTGATATCATATGAAGAAAAATTTATGATATCGATGAAAAGCTAATCAGTTCTAAGTTCAAGCTATTAATATTCTTATATCAATATGAAATCAAAGAACTGAACATTGCCAAATATAAAAAAATTCTCTTGTTACATATAAGTTTCATACAAAAATCCATTAAATAAAATATAATTCTTGAAACCGTTGAATATTTTTCTTTTAACATTTACCAACTTTGAATACAATTTTATGAAGATTCTTGGTGTTGTATAAATAGTTGAAACCAAATTAAAATATCTCTAATTTCCAGGTCGTGAGAGCATTTTTTCAGTTTTAATAGATGAAATCATAAAGAAACATTGAGAACAAGTTTATGATTTCAATATGAAGTCAACCGGACTTATAGTTTGGGCTGCAGAGAGGACACAAATAAAAAAACAACGTAAATGATGAATTCATAGAGAAAAAATCAAAAGTTGTCTATGGAAAACTAATCAGCTCTAGGTCTTTGCACTTTACACATATGATGTTAATATGAAGTCGATCAGACTTATAGTTTGGGCTGTAGAGAGGACACAAAAAAGATAAATGCTACGGCGTACGGCGTATACGCCATACACACAAACACATCACGACGAAACTCATAGTGTGCATTCTCTACATGATACCCATTGAGAAATTGATGTAAAAAAATACGCTTAAATTTTGCGAAATCATGACTCTCCCCTATTCCATAGTGTGGAGAGTAAAAATACTTAAATAAATATACGTTGTGAATTCTGCTTGGTGAGTATGTTGCATTTTAGGATTCATGTCCAGTAAAATAATCTTGATGGACAATTTGAGAAGCGTGTTGTTCTGAAAATTATTTCTTCTATTTCTTAGACTAGTTTGTAGGCGACTATGGCCTCTTTGCGCTGTTTTGCTGCCTCTTGTCAGCTGCCTTTCCACTTTTTAGAGGGTGTTTTGGGCATCCTCCTTTTTTCTGATTTTTCATGCATGGTAAGGTGTGGCATTGTTTTGGGAGTCCATTCTTTACACATGATCTCTATTTTGCCTTAGAATTATTTAAATTATGTGTAGTCGTTAATCTTGATTTCACATTTAGTAACCTGTATACTTAAAATATATAATCTTGAAATGTTGGTATTCACTGAATATGTAAATAGGTTTATTTTTCTGCATAAACAGATCGGTTTGCTTTTGTGTTACCTACAGAAGTTAAGATAGGAGAACCGACTCGAATAAAAATATTATTCTTTGTATGAAATTAAATAAGTAAACATTATTTATTGAAGCCACCGAGGTGGCGGGATGCCCACCTCAAACGAAATTGAATAAAATCTTTACGACAAACGACGGGTCTTGGATGTAAATGTTTCCAGTTGAAAATTTCTAAGTACATATTGGGAATTCAGAGCACAAGCCGCTCTGAGTGGCTGGAGAAACACTTTACATCCAAGCGGGTACTTATGCTGAATATTAAATCAAAGAAAAAAATATATATTTGAATATTTAAATCAATAAATTTTTTTCCCAGTGCTTAGACAATATTTGGAATCATTCGGTGAGTACCAATAAAAGATTCATTGTGTACAATTAAAAGCTGGATTTTTTTTCTTATACATTATAAGGTGGTTTCGTGGCTCAGTTAATTAGATATCTGACTGCTAACCCAATAGTTCCGGGTTCGATTCCCGTTGGAGACAGCTTTCAATTGGGTTTCCATTTTGGATGTGTGAGACGAGTGATAACGAAATCTCCAGAATGTGGTAACTTGTAATTGGGTGCGCGATAAATTAACGTTTGATATAGTTGGTACTTATTAGTTACACGAGAAGTAAAATAAAAAAAGTATATAATAAAATAAAAATTAATTTAAAGTCGAGATTGTATACCTATCTCACATTTTGTATTTATATTGTACATACATACATACATACCATCACGCCATGTCCCTTGCGGGGTAGGCAGAGAGAACCGAACGCCACATTTTTCTATCCTGGCACGCATCCCTCGCCTCGTCCACATTCATGCATCGTCTCATACATGTTCGTCTATTGCTCACACTTCTAACATTTCCGTCTTTCAAAATTTCGTTCACATGGTCGTGCCATCCCTTTCTTGGGCGTCCCCGACCTCTCATTCCATTCCTTTCCGCTCTGTATATTTTCTTCGTGAGGCGCTCCTCATTCATTCTCCCCATGTGACCAAACCATCTCAATGTGTTTACTTTCATTCTAGTAATGACATCTTTCTTAATCTTACATTCTTTCCTTATATCCTCGTTTCTTACCCGGTCATACATCGTTCTATTACAAATCCTTCTTAACGATCTCATTTCAACTGCATTTATTCTACTTTCATGCGTCTTCTGCCATGTCCAGGTTTCACTTGCATACCTCAGGGTTGGCACTACGATGGCGTTATGAATGGCAACTTTGGCATCCTTTGATATGTTGCGATCATTCATAATTGGTCTTAGTGCTCCATTCACTCTGTTTCCTGCCATAACTCTTCTTTCGATCTCTTTATCGAGTCGTCCGTTCCGTTGAAATATGCTTCCCAAGTATACATATTCGTCGACTTGCTCAAGCCATTCGTTCTCTACTCTTACTTTACACGCTGTTCTGCTTTCACTCTTTTCAAAGACCATTGTCTTTGATTTGCTGGCATTCATCCGAAGTCCATTCTCTATACATCCTTCATATACCATACTTACAAGATACTGTAACTCTTCCATACTTTCTGCTAAAAGAACTTTATCGTCTGCATATTATATATTGTGATGTGATATATATATTATGTGTTTTTACTTTTAAGTATACATACATATCACGAACATAATAGTAGATAGGTACCAAATATAAAAATGAAAATGCCCTGGGCACAACTAAAATAAAATCTGTGATGACAAATTTACATAAAAACAGGAGAGAGGAATTTTCCATTTGAAAGCGTCTTCCGGTCTGACTATTGGTTGAGAGTTAGTCGGGTCCGGTTTAGAGTGAATTAAAGCGATTTAAAATATTTACTCTTTTAACTATCTGTAATTAAATTATTAAACGGATAGCGGTTTAATTAATAACTATTAATAATTAGTATATTTATATGGGTTAAATTACAAGTATGGACTTAAAAGTTTATTACATTCAAAAAGCTACAAAAATATGATATTTTAATTGTTAAATATATGCATTGGAAATAAATTGTGTTAAAATAATTGTAATTGACTTATTTCTACCACCATCCTCATATATTTTTAAAAGAATACTACACCAGGCATCAAAAGTCCACATTAAAATGATAAGGGTCCAAAGAAAATCTATAGATAAAGTTGAAAACTATTAGAAATGACCTACTCTTGTGATATACAAAAAATATGTTGTGAAACAAAAAATGGTACTATTTTTTTAACCTTTATGACATAGGTAATTGCAACTTTTTAAAAATGGTTGAAGGTTTTGAAACAATATGTATAATGCTAAAGAGTATTTTTAATTAAATAATCTCGTTGATTTAACACTAAAACTGATGGTCTCGAATCTCGTGAAATATTAAGTAATAAATTGCGAAAAATATTTTTATAATTAAATAGTTAAATATTTTAAATAATTAGGTAAAATTGTTTTCTGTTAAGTTATTTTATAATTATGACGATTCACAATTTGCTCTTTTAAATCGAATAGTTTTAATACGTTTTATACACTCGTACACTCACAGCTAATAATTGAAATCGTCGAATATCACCGTTTTGGTACGCTTTATACTATGTAAGTGATTGAAAATAACTTGCCTGCAAAATAATTATCGAATTTTATTTTTACTTGTGTATTCATACATGAAAATGTAATCTCTCTATGCAGAGAGGATAAAAATTATATCCATACTTTATTAAAACGTGAAAAAATTCTGCAGCTCTATAAAGTCCATCTCCATTTTCCGATTAACTGTTAGTTGGAACAAAATGAGATGCATAGATTGATATGCTATGGAGTTTATTTGATCAAACTGTTCAATTCCTCTCTCCGATTCTAGATGTCTCTCATCAAGTGACGGAAACTGGGCATGCAGACCAATTTCCCTTGTCCTCGGTGATTAGTCTCCGGAGGCTACGGAGTATCCAGGGTGGATAAATACACATACTCCTATCTACCTTTATATAGAATGTAAACCGGTGCAGTGGTCTCTTTACACCAATACCTACCACCAATGAGAAATATTCTCTCTCACATCATGTACACATATCTTTATAAAATGCATACTATATAATCTGTATTTTGTAGATAAAATATTTATTCCATTGATTAATTTATAATTTTATTCGCTAACTTTTATTGGTTATTCGTATGATAAGAGAATCATTGTTTTAAATATTTACAAAAAAAGTCCATTCAACAACTTTTGTGAGTGAAATGAAACCGAAATGCCTCACAAAAATTGGCAATAGTTGATTTTTTTTTAAATATACGCATCCAAAAGAAGTACATTTAGATTAAGCTACCTCTTAATGGGTCTCAGAGAACATACATACATACCATCACGTTATGTCCCTTACGGGGTAGGCAGAGAGAACCGAACGCCACTTACTTCTATCTTGACATACATTCATCGCCTCGACAACATTCATACATCGTCTTATACATGTTCGTCTGTTGTTAACGCTTCTAACATTTCCGTCTTTCAAAATACCGTTCACATGGACGTGCCATCCCTTCCTTAGGCGGCCCCGACCTCTCATTCCATTCCTGTCCGCAATGTATATTTTCTTCGTCAGGCGTTCCTCATTCATTCTCCCCATGTGGCCAAACCATCTCAATGTGTTCACTTTCATTCTATTAATAACATCTTTCTTTATCCTACATTCTTTCCTTATGTCCTCATTTCTGACCCTGTCATACATCGTTCTGTTACAGAGAACTGACACCTTCGTAAATCACTTTTTGTTTATATTACATCTTTATAACGATAAGACTATAAATTATAAGCTAATATAAAATGGTTTAAAAATCCTTTATATTAATAAAATAAAAATTTATTTACAGAAACATGAAATAACAAATAAATGGTATATAGAAATGGCTGCACAATTTTAATTGCTTCCACAGTTCAAAACGTGATACCTAACGGAGATTGATAGAGTCAAATTCATTTAGTATGAGAAGTGCTGGTGTTAAGATTCTTGAATCTAATTAGCTGCATCAAGTTATGGGACACTTCCTCCGTTTCAAGTTTGGTTATCAAATAGTTATCAAGGGACTGTTTTAGTGGTCGTTTCGGAAACTTGACGGCTAAATTGGTATGAGAAGTATGAGCCCTGTAAAATTATACTAGGGTTATGTATTGTTTGTGGTAGGTATATTGGGGAGGAAGGATGTAGTGGGTAGGTACCTATATGAGTAACATACCAAGCATTTATGTTTTACAAAAAATGCATATAAAGCATACCTACCTACTTTCTTCATTAAAAATTCTCAATTCTTGAACTAAATGTATATTACTATATATGCAAACACCAGGTACCTACTTATAATAATATTTTTTGTTTTATATTTAAAAGTGAATATATTAGATAGATCAACAGCAGCTTTCGATTGATCTTTTTTGATTGATATGCCCTTATATTAGTGCATATCTTTAATACTTTCTGTGTCAAACGAAGCTCGAGGCTCTTTTGATTGAGAGTATAAAGGTTTAATCTTATTCGCAATTTTAATTTATGAACATTAATCAAATAAACATTATTCGTCTAATATCTGACCAACCATAATTACAGAGATAAGAGTAATATGAAGCATATTTTTAATAAATAATTCATTCTTCGTTTTGAGTCAAACTTAAATTGGACGTACCACAGAGAAATAGTTGTGTTTTTAATTCGAATATCCCCAAATTTGATACAACTAACCTTCACCAAAGTACATTTAGGGTAAAACTTAAAACTGTAGGTATAAGACATTAAACAAATTAATTTTATTACTAAAGTATACTTTAGTTTGGTGTGGGTATTGAGTTTTTATGTTCAATATATATTTTTATTTGTGGTTTTGAAAAAATGCATTTTAAAACACTAATAAAAATGTTTATTTAGCCCAAATAAATATGGTTCATGAAAATATATGTACAATATTGTTAGAATATAAAAAGTAATTTAGTCCTTTGATTTTATTGCAGTAGGTACCTAACCAAAAGTATTTGAGTGAGCCGACCACTGAAATAAAATTATAAAATGTTTGAAAAAATGCCGACGTCATAAATTATTATTTTGTATTTAGATAATAAAATGGGTTTACAACCTTTCCCTGATGTTAATGTTTTCGAAAAAGAGAAATGCAGACAATAACGATTTCATTTCTTAAATTCAATGTTGATTTTAATATTTAAAATTCAGAGCAAATACACGACAAGGCAATACACAAGCAAAGAAATAGATTATATATTATGTATGCTGAAATAACTCAGACGATTAGACGATAGGTGGTAAGTCCTGTAGATGCCCAATTAGGTACATGAAAACCAACTTCGTATCTATTGAGAATAAAAATTAAAATAGGATCATAAATGAGAATATAAGACAAAAATATAAGATTGAAAGATATATGGTGGATAGAATGAAGATGACGCGATACATGGATGTCAAGATGAAACAGTCAGACTTTCGGTTCTCTCTGCCTACACCAATAGGGAAACGACGTGATAGTGTGTAAGTACAAGTCACGACAACAAGTCACGTGGGTGCGCAGATCGCAAATTTGTGTCTTTATTCTTTATTGGTAGGTAGGTATATGTGCAAACCGCTCCTTCTCCACGGCGATAAGGCCCAAGAAGTTTGGTGGCGGTATGATGGTTTCACGCAGAAATATATTTGAAAAACAGGATTATGAACGATATGTTAAGGAGATACTTGAAATACAGCAAGGAAATGAGTGTTTGAAGAGCCAATTATATATGAGTTGTTTCCTTATTTGCTTAGTAACGAGTTGGTAGTTATTATAATAATAGGTAGAACCCGTACCATTATTATAACCAAACACAAAAGAAAAGTATTGATTTATGAAACAGAATTCCGTTTATAAAACGAGATTAAAAGATCTTTTTAACAGAATATTTGATTATTTTTTCACAGTGTACAGTATACATATCAATTTGATTCTACCCCATTACCTTAAGTTCGTATTATTTTACGAATAAGATCGTATAGCCTTGTTGACATGAAATTAAATTGAAGTCAGCATCGGCAAGCAAAACTTGTTTCGAAAAATATAAATAGGTTTCTCTTTCGAGAGATTAATCCTTTCGCTTTGAACAAAAAAAATGTTAAAGCACATAATATGTAGTTTCCATAAAGGTAGACTTGGTAGACTGACTGGGTATGTGAGTAGAACACAGAAAGGTTTTCGCAATCAACTAACCAAATCAGTCCTAATCCAACAATGGAAACTGCGCATTTGTGATGACGCGACGCTCTTTCATTTGGAAAAATTCACCGGTCTGAAAATTTCCTTGAGTACCTATGTAATCCTAGCCTATTTCATAATACTATTTTTGTTTTTTCTATCAAATTGATTGGCGTGTAGCTAATGTTCGCCAGGGGAGTCTAATTGCGAATATCTATTAATTTATTTATATTTAACTAATCATAAGTCCATTCTTAATTACCGATGCATAAAAGTCTAATTAACACATAAATACATTATAAAACCAAATTTAACATAATCAACTCATATATTTATTACAATAACAAATTGCTATAGAAGTTAATCTAAAAATAAAATACTCTTTGTACTATTTATGACACGTAACTGATCAAATGAACACCTCGGCACAGGACTTCCTAGTGTGGTGTTCTTTGTACCGTTGCAATAACACTCTTACCAGTAACACACAATATTTTTAGCATGTAATTTAAAAACATAAGTCGTAAAAAATCAAGTTGTAGTTTTATATAAATTTCTGAATAGAAACGAAGAAAAAGTTTAAACGAAGAAAACCTCATAACTAGTGATTATATATAATTATGCAATTTAATATTTTATTAAATTCACTATTTTAGTTAAAGAATGATTTAATAAAGCAATTAATGACACAACGAATTTGTCAAAGAAACTTGATTTCGATACCGTAACAACCATCGGTCTGAAAGCATCTAGAGATACTACAAAATTAATCAAACTGATTCTGTATTTTGTCTGTGAATAAGGACCGAATGATTAATTAAGAAGGACATTTCCAATGTGTACTATTGTGATATGGCAGGAGTCTGTATATATCTCTCTCTCTCATCTTAGTTGAAGAAGGCGACGTGAAAGCTGACAAGGAGACGTAATGAAAAACAACTTACTTTCGTACGTTTGAAAATGCGAAAGGGTTGAAAATCAAAGTCCAGTTGTCGTTGAAACCGTCCATTCCCCCTTTATCCGTAATCATATAAATCCCCCATAACCTGGCTTTATGGCCATCGGACGGAAATTTGCCGCCCTTTATGCTCCGGCCTTAATAACGTGTGTAGAACGTGCACCCCTCCCCTCCCCCCCATCTCCACAACTGTACTCTCCTCCCTTATATACCAGTAACCATTCGCAACACTCAAATAACCTAAAAAATACCATCATTACAAGTAAATTGGAATTAAAAATTTATTCTAATTATTATTTGAGCAGAAAATATTTAAAAGCTCTTTTAGCAAAAATTACAAAATAATACAGGTGATTTTTTATCAAAAAATAATGAACAGATATATTTTTCGCAATTTTATTTCACAGAAAATCCATAATAATAATGAAGTTGCAGTAAAGGTAATTTTTTTTAATTAGTGAAATTCAAACAAACGATTTCCAATCTATACACATATCTTGAATTTGTCGGTTAAAACAGAACGACCGTTTTGCCTGGTGAAAGCCTTCTTATTTTTTGTTAAACCAAAGATCCTGTTTTAACAAACAGATATTAAATTATAATGTAATATTAATATTTAATGAACCCTATAATTGTTCCAATATTAATATGTCCATCGTATGTGTATCAAGTTCCGGTATCTTTTTAGTGTAAATTTATAGACTAATTTCACATATTTGTTTATTCCTCAAAACGATATATAATTGTATATAATACATATCAGTAAAAAAAACTTTTGCCGCTGAAAAGAATAAAATATTGAAAACTTATTGTTTAATACTTCCACAAATTCTCTGATTTCTAGCTACAGCCCAAAACGTCATAACTTGGGAAAGAATCTACCTTGTATACCTTACCAGTCATCCTCAATGCTGAAGGTCGAGGCGATCATGTACCCTACTGCGGACTATTGCTTTCCAAGTCTTATACCTGTCAGTTTATTTGCCTTATTTGACTAACTTTTACGATCTAGGGAAAGGGTGTATAACCATGCTGACATCACAATAATGTCATAATTCGGTATAAACATATATCTGTGTTTTTCGTGCTTAATATTATTTTTCCTTTTCATTATAAAAAAATATAAATGAACACATTTTATACAACTATCTTTAGCAACTACAAAATATTCGCATTACAATATACAAATAAGGTATGAGTTTAGAAAGGGGAATTGAATTCATCCTCGTAGGAAGTAGTTTGGTCTGCATGTGGCGGTGACACACCCCAACAAGGTACTACAAGGGTTAGCCCCACGATATGTTAAATTTTACACCAATAAACGTGAAAGTAATTCACCTTTCAACAACAATGACGCCTTTCTATAATCGACCTCACACTATAGTAAGATTTGAATAAATATTTTACGACAGATTGGAGTTTGTTAGGTATGTATTAGAGCAAGCAAACTTTTTTTTTTTTTTTATTGAAACCAAACAAAATATAACAATATACAAACAATAAAAATATTACAAAAAAGTACAATTTAAATAAGTTATATGAAACATTTTTTATAGGATTATTTGGTATACACCACCTCACTAGGCTGAGCCTGTACCGAGGTGGCAGAAGCTATCTTAATCAGATACAGAAACTATCTTCATATTAGTATTACTAATACCATAACTAACATCTAGAAAAATAAACATCTCTAGACTTCAACAACTTCACATCAGGGTGAGATTTTCGTATCTATGTCTTGAATTTGTACTCAAGCTTTTTGGACACAGCTCGCAGAGAGGAAGACACCCTTAAAAAGCTGATCCATAGAGAGGTCCATCTGGCAGCTGACAGGAAGACCTGGAGAGCAATGAACGACGACAAGTAAGGTATGGTTATATCATTAGTCTCCAGAATGTGGCATCTTGTTATTGGTTACGTGTTTTATTAATTATATTTTGATATAGTAGCTGTTAGTAACACGAGAAGCAATACAAAATAAAAATAAATATTGAACCATTTGATTGCCTGTAGCAACGTAATATTGAGATTAATCAATTAATAAAATTTTGATGCAACTATAAAAAAATATTAGATTTACATACACATTTCTACGAGCAAGTAAACAAACCAAAAATTAACTTATAATTCTGACACAATTCAGGGGTGACTTCTGTGCGAAAGCATTGTCACCTCATGTACTATAAAAGACTGTAGCTTCATGGATGGCGATGGTGTTTATTCAGCTTATTTTCAAACAAACAAAGTTTCATAGTTAAAATACATAAAACTTTCAAAAATTGGATTGATAGGGAGCTCAATAGGAAGGCAAAAAAAAATTGTGACAACCGAACTGGCGTTTTTAGCTAAATCTTTGTTATCAGTAATAAAAGTTTATACATGACTGTACTGTTTGGCTGAGGGTACAAAATATTTAGGAGCACAAAACGAAATGTTTTGTAGTCACTATAGTTTTGACATGAAAATTTTTTCAGTGTAATTGGTACATAAAGTGATCACGTAAGCCAGCCGATGACAGGTCGTTAACCCTGTAGGTGCCATGAGTTCCTGGTACTTCTAAATTATATCGTGTACGTCTATATTGATATGTTCAAAATATGATTTTTAATTTTATGAATAAGATATAAATTATAGTTTTCACTAAATTGTTCAAATGATGACTTTTTTTAAGAAAAAAATATTTTGCAATGATTTTTTTTGAAGTGTAAACATAAAAGCTAACACAATTTACTAAAATACCAAGCATTCGTATAAAATCAAATCATTTATATAGGTTAAGTAGGTACTAAATATATTTAGTTTAGTAAATCAAAAAAATAAATTATTATTATATAGGTACTAAATATATTTAGTTTAGTAAAATCAAAAAAATATATTCTGACCTATTATATATATTCTATTATAAATATATTCAATATATTTTTTATTCAATATATAAAAAATATATTGATTATTACTTATATTTTTTATAAAAAAATATAAGTAATAAACAATAAATTTAACATGATAATAATATATGTACTGCGTTATAAAAGCAATAAATTCGTTTTGAAAAAAATAAAATGAAACGACTAAACAAAATGACCGTAAAAACATTAGGTATTTAATATACAATGTCCTCAACAACGCAACATGTCACCTAAAACTCAATTAACCCATTACCTACAAGATATTCAGATATAACACAGGAACAATTTTTATCGCGAAATTTTGTCGAGGGGCAAGCACATAATTAACTGCCACTTTCCCAGTCAGGTGTGGAGTGGGTTGGTACTGGCACTGGCCGAGGGGGTTGGCACAAAGAGTTCGGCCATGCGAAAAATTCAGTGATATGTGATAGGCACCTACCCGGTCCTCGCCCTAGTCAGGACCTACTGGCCGCTACCTACGCTATAAACATGCCCGCCTACCAACATCGATCAACCTGAGCGACTAAATCTACGGCATATGGGGGGTCAGCAGATACTTAGCATTAACAAGTTGACGGGAATTTCAGTAAGCTAATTATTAATATCTATATTTATATCGTATCGTTTCTATGGAATAATGGTTATGTTGGCTTTCGAGTATGAAGTAATTTTTATTCTTCCTTGACTGACCGAAAAACTATACTAGTAATTATAAAAAATGTTAAAAAAATAATTACAGCTTTTACAAGGAAAAGCTCCTGTTTTATACACGATGAAAACATTTTTTTTAATAAAAATGAATATGTCCTTGTTACATGATACTTCTCAAATTCACCCGGTATAGTCGATACATTTTTGTATTCATAAAGCATTTTATTTTATATATTTTATAGAATACAACAGCAAACATGACAAATTTATACAAATATCCAATGTATATTGCCAATTATAGTATTCTAAAATATATGTACCTATTACAAGATGTTAATAATTTTGAAAACAAGTTGGGAACGGAGAAAAGTTGGTAGGGGAGTGGTGGGTAGCATCGACTACTGGAAACTCATATTATGACGATTTATACCCTACGTGTCTCAATGTATGAATAATACTGAATTAAATCAAATTGAATTAAAGGGGCACAATTAAAAAGGTAAAGATGGGCATAACAAAAGAGAGCAGAGATTTAAAATCCTACAAATTCACATTTTTTTAAATAGATATAAACCCGAAGCAAACATACCCAACTCCGGATCACTCAAAAAATTTCTGTTGCACCCAGTACATGCTCTATTAATGTATGAATTTTGCATATACTTTGTTCTAAAAGATTTAATGCAAAAGAGAGACTGGTTTCTACTTCTTCTAAGTTATTTCATTTAATTAATAAATAAATTTGACTATTGCATCGAATAGATTCTAATAAAGCTATCGTCATTAGAATTTTATGTGATAATCTATAAATTATATTCATTTTTGTTTGGTATTCCATAAACCTATTCTTTTTTTACAAAAAAAAAATTGATTCTGATCGAACAATTCATCGATTGTGACGCACGCGTATAAAGTAGGTCCATTTATCAGTTGCAAATAATTTGATATAATTAGGTTGTATTCAGTCACCGTTGAATTCACCTATAACACTTTTTTTTTGGGAGAAGGTGAGTTTGCTCCCCCCCAACCCATCCTCTGGGATTGGAAAGTAAACCCTGCCTTCGACCTGGGGTCAGTATACTATACTGGTTTACCAAGCCACTGCATTTATGGTCCCCTAAAATGGCTCGCCATGTTCGGGGTTCTTTGCTTTGGTGCCCAGGCGGGCACTTGTGTTGGAGTTGATCGGCGGCCTATCTTGATGATGTCATCCCGGCCGCTGCGCGGCGGGTCTTTTTGGAGGTGTGAGCCGAGGGAGATCTGTGTGAAACGGTTCGTCGCTGGCCGGCCGCCGAATAGTACAGGGGCCCAACCTAAGCTAACGACTACGGGTTGGCTGCCCTATCAGTCGGCGCATAATCTCGCTGCAATTGTTGTGCCGGATCGTGACCGGACGAGGTCCCAGCAGTTGTATGCGGGGGGCACCAGGCGTCCTCCACGGCCATATCCTCCCTCCTTCAACCTAGCAGCGCAGCTGCCGGAACAAATGTCCTTGAAAAGGGCTTCTGATCTCCTCGTTTCACAATGCCACCCCCCCCCCCACAAAACCTTCATGACAGATAAACCCAATAATAATGTTTATACAGCGACAACCAAGACTGCATACCCTCGCACCATTTGTGAACTGTTGGTAGACTTCGCTAACATCAGAGGTATCCACAGTAATTTAAATTCTGTTCACCATCACTTGCAATCTCAAAAACCACACCTGCTCTTTCTCACGGAAACACAAATTCAAGATCCACCCGACACAAGTTACCTCAACTGCCCAGGGTACATACTCGAAAGCATGTTTGTGCCCAAAGGAGGCTTGTGCCTCTACAGCCGCGAAGACATCAACTGTGTCAGATTGAAGGAGTTCGAGAACCCCGCCTTCAATGTTATGTGGGTCCGTTTAAAATCTAACAAATTCATAAAAATTTATGCTTGTATCTACCGATCTCCAAATATGAGTGATTATGATTCTTCCGAGCTTTTCAAATACTTAGGAGAAACCATTGACAGTCTTCTGTCTCGCTACCCGTCGGCAGAATTTGCGGTTCTCGGCGATTTCAATGTCCATCACTCCGATTGGCTGAAATCGGGAACTACCGATTCGGCTGGCCGCATGACGGAATCCTTTGCTTTGTGTCATAACCTGGAGCAACTTGTTCAAGAGCCAACTCGCATCCCTGATGTCTCTGGGCATCGTTCCAATCTGCTTGATCTTTTTATGACTACCTCGCCAACGGGATACACACTGAAAGTCACAGCCCCACTGGGCTCTTCAGACCATTGCCTTGTGCAAACGGCCATCCACTTCATCCCGGACCTTCCACCCGAAAAACCTAAAAGGAAAATTTGGCAATACAAGTCAGCAGATTGGAATGCACTGCGAATACACTTTCGCGACTTTCCTTGGAATGAAGTCTGTTTTAGAACCAAAGACCCTTCTATCTGTGCGCGTGAGGTAGGGGATGTCATCACTTCTGCTATGGATGGCTATATTCCCTCCTCCCTCAAAACCTGCGGACCAGGCACAAAACCTTGGTTTGATTCCAAATGCCGAGAAGCAGTCACGCGTAAAAATCTGGCTTTCAAAGCATTTCAAAAACTTCAATCCCCGTCAAACAAGAAAGCATACAACAAGATGACAAAGGATTGTAAAAAAAACATTAATCAGGCTAAATAACTCCATGACCAACATATAAGTCAAAAACTCTCCTCATGCCCTAACGGTAGCCGAAGATTCTGGTCATTGTCAACCTCCATAGGTCAGAACTTTTGCACGTCTTCATTTCCACCTTTAACGAACCATGACGGATCCATTGCTAACTCTGCCACCGACAAAGCTAATCTTCTCGGTAAATTATTTGCAGATAACTCAACCCTTGACGACGGAGGAAAAACTCCTCAACCAGTTCCACATTGTGGTTTTAAAATGAACGATGTAAGGATTAACTTCTCTGAGGTTTTACTCACCATCCGAGGGTTGGATGTTAACAAAGCTAATGGACCAGATGGAATTCCCGTTCTTGTGTTAAAAAAATGCTCCGCCGAACTAGCCCCAGTTCTCACTAAACTCTTCAAACTCTCGTTTAAAACTGGTATTGTCCCATGTGACTGGAAAAAAGCGGTCATCCACCCAATTCCCAAAAAAGGTGATCGCTCCAACCCATCTAACTACCTTTGTAGCTTTGTTAACAATCTGTAAAAAAATAATCTATTTACTTGGTTAACAACGGACAACTTTGTCAAAAATCAACTTACTAGCTTTGTAATATTAGCCAAGTAACTGTCAAATTCAACCAACTTAGTTGGTTATTTTTAATCTACTTACTCGGTAATTTGAACCAATTCATTTCATATCTACAGCAAACAACTCGGTTAAATTTAATCTACTTACTCGGTAATTTGAACCAATTCATTTCATATCTACAGCAAACAACTCGGTTAAATTTAATCTACTTACTCGGTAATCTGAACCAATTCATTTCGTATCTACAGCAAACAACTCGGTTAAATTTAATCTACTTACTCGGTAATTTGTACCGATTCATTTCGTATCTACAGCAAACAACTCGGTTAAATTTAATCTACTTACTCGGTAATTTGAACCGATTCATTTCGTATCTACAGCAAACAACTCGGTTAAATTTATCTACTTACTCGGTAATTTGAACCAATTCATTTCGTATCTACAGCAAACAACTCGGTTAAATTTAATCTACTTACTCAGTAATCTGAACATATTTATTCTGTAGCCACAGCAAAGCTACTTGGCTAATTTTTATCTACTTACTCAGTATTCTGCTAATTTACACAGTTAGGATATTTGGAGTGAAATAAAATACAGGTTTCATTCAAAATTTTATTTATTGCACAGGAAATATGATTTATTGTATTCAAAAAGTATTATGAAAGACATATTAAACATAATGTATAAAAAAAAAGATCTTTTTATTCTCAAAGAGTACATATTTTTTATTTTATGCAGGTTAGGTTTGTTCTGAAAATGTAAAAACAACAACAAACTTTTGGGTTTCGGATCATTTAAATCAGGTATGAACTCTTTTCATGTACATGTGATAGTTACCTTTACTAAAAATTGCTGAAACGACAGAACTCTTCAAATTTTACTGACGGATAAAAAAACGGATTCCGACCACTTCCAACGTTTATTTTTAAATCACAGATTATATAGAAGTATTTTGAATTTAACAATTCAAAATACAGTATTCAATTGTTAGATAATAACCAAGTGCAACTTTGTTATTTTTAATCATATATTGGTTAATAACTATCAATACGACTTTTTACATTGCTATTGGTAACCAACTACATTTTAACAGTATTCAATTGTTAGATAATAACCAAGCGCAACTTTGTTATTTTTAATCATATATTGGTTAATAACTACCAATATGACTTTAACCGAGCCAAAAAGGTACTTTGCTAACTTTAGATTTTTTCAGTGATAGGGACAGAATTCGCAATGACATCATACGATGGAGTAGAGCTAGGAGAAGATTTTGGAGGGACCAATTCAACAGGATGGACGCATCTCGAATTCCATCCATAACGGCAAACGAAATCCCACTAGGGAATCGCCTCCCCGAAAGACCACCGAAGAGGTGGAGGGATAGCTGGACCTCAGCTTCACAGGAATAGCTTTCTCGAAAAAAGAGATCTACGATCTAAAATAAGAAGAAGAAGAAAAAGAAGATCTATTTCTATGATTATTCTTGACGGATATTCTTTTAATGCTTTTTCGTAAAATATCATTTATATAAAGATCTTCAAAGTAAGAATTTGAAATTTATTAATAAATACACTTATTTTTGAAAGAGAATAATGAAAAAAATGTTTTAGAGAGTAAGTTTAATAACATAGTTGACAACACTTTCAATATAAGTATATTAAATTTTAATGATTTTCAAGATTTTTAAGCCCTTTTAACAGTTGGTATTATTTTGAATTACATACCTACAACGATTCTAATTCTAATCGAACTTGATTTACTAAATACTATATTTAGATATCACATGAGTTCATTTGAAGAATATTGAAAACATTCCAAATCATACAATTCTCTGTTTCTTTACTTATACCCAATATTTAATACCCATCCTAACGTTTGTCTATTATTGTTTTTAGTGTCGTAAAGACTAATAATTTTGTGTCGTTAAGAATTGTTAAATAACGCTTTGCTTTTAACGTGCTCGGTAAAAGGTAGGAATTTGGTGATAAATTATTTCCATCACAGTAACCCTAATGCCGGCAAACAAATGGGCCACTTCAAATTGCAGTTACTGTATGCAATAGCACCGTGTTATATTATATTATCGCTGCAATACATACATACATTTTGTTTTCTCTAAAATGGAAATAGAATGGTGTTCATAGTTTGATGTTTTGATGGAGCGCTTAAAGTGATCACCTAAACCACCTAATGGTTTACGTGATCACTTTAAGCGCTTGAGCAACGTTCAAGTAAACTAACCGACACGGTTAGTTTGATTGATTTTATAATATTACTAGAATTTGGAAAAGCCACGTCGAAAATGTAGGTATTGTAATTTTTTAAATTTTATCATGTATTTTAGTTAATATTGTTACATCCTAATAAAATGATGTATAATTATTTTCTATTAGTGTTATTATTATTAAATATTAATTTTTCAGAAATTAATCCCATTTATCAAGATAAATTTAGACGTTGTTGAATAAACGGACATTTTTTTAAAATGAATATGTCCTTGTTAAACAAGTACATATTCATCTTTTTACATTCCCTAAAATCAGAGACCACAGACCATTCAGAGAACACTATGACAAGACCTCTCTTGTTTGCGGTTTCTTTTGTATGAATTCGGCGTAAATCAGCAAACCACAAACAAGCAATGATGATTAAAAAAATATATTTTTCCTACTTGCTGGAAGACGACAAAAATTACCCCAATTCATAAGACAGATGACAAGATGGACGTTAAAAATTACAGGCCGATATCAATCCTATCTGTCATTCCCAAAATTTTCGAAATGTGTATCTATAAAAATATTTTCCCTCAAATACAACCGTATCTTAGAGGCAACCAACACGGATTTCTACCAAAAAGATCAATAGTGTCGAACCTGTTAACGTTTTCTGGATACGTATCCACTAATCTTGATGCGACTGTACAGACAGATGTGGTCTATACTGATTTTGCCAAGGCCTTTGACAGTGTAGATCACGACGTTTTGTTACAAAAACTGCATGACTTTGGATTCGATAACTGCCTCCTATCATTTTTCGCTTCCTACCTTGAAAATCGGAAACAATACGTAACGGTGGGTCAGTTCTGTTCCCAGGAATTCCAATCTTACTCTGGGATTACTCAGGGATCTAATCTGGGCCCGCTCTTGTTTTTGTTATTTATTGACGACATACAGGATGTCATTGAACACTGTCTTTGTTTACTCTATGCTGACGACTTAAAGATTTTCTTATCTATCAGAGCTATGGAGGATTGTTTGAAGCTCCAGTGTGATATTGATAACTTGTCAAAGTGGTCAATCACTAATAAATTGTTGTTCAATATTAAAAAATGTGTCGTCATGAGCTACAGTCGCTCGACAAACCCTATATTATCCAACTATTTGATGGACGGTACCACCCTGGCACGAAAAGTCACATTTAAGGACTTGGGGGTGATGTATGATGCTAAGTTGACCTTCGCTGACCACATCACCAACCTGACATCCAAATGTGGACAGTTGCTAGGCCTGACTTTTCGCCTGGGAAAATATTTTACAAATCCGGAGGCGCTAAAGAGTATATTCAACTGTATGGTGCGTACCAAGCTGGAGTTTGGTAGTGTTGTTTGGGCACCATGCCGGAAGAAATACTCCGAAATGCTGGAACAGATCCAGAAAAAGTTTTTAAGGTACCTTTACATGCGTACGCATGGAGTGTACCCAACTTACATGCATCACCCTGATCTCCTTGAGGCCTGTGCCTATCAGAGTCTCGAAAAAAGGCGAGATAATTCGTTACTTCTGGTAGGTTACAAGGTTGTAAATTATATCATTGACTGCCCAATTTTGCTTGAGCACCTAGGCCTTTACGCTCCCCCGAACTACATGAGAGGTAGAGGACACCACTTATTTAATTTGCCTGCCGCTCGTACAGACGTGGTTGCTCGTAACACTCTCGTACGAATGTCTGCTCTATTAAATGGTTTACCTGTTGAAGCTGACGTCTTCTTCTGGGGCGTTCAGCGATTTAAAAAATATATTAAATAAAATAACGAACAGGTGTCGCACTGTAACTGGCGTAAAGCTGTCGTGCGAGAGAAAAAAAAAAAAAAAAAAAAAAAATATGGATAGTTTAAGGAAAGAAATGTAAGAAAAGAAAAATTTTTTGACAAGAAAGAGACGCGCGTCGTGTTTGGACAGGAAGTTCAAACGAACGGCCGAAGGATGCGTATCTGCATTCCTCGTGCCCGGAAACATATCGGTCGGATCAACTTCATAGCGACAGGCACGGGCTTAGCACCGGGAGTGCCTAAATGGATCTTCGCAGCACTATTCGGCGAGAGAACCTTCCTGGACCATGGGGGATCCTGAGTTTTGAATGTGCTCCAAACGCTTTCGAGTCGCGCTGGACCCTGGAGCAACGGTCTGCATCTCCTTGAGATTAGTGCCGCCGTCGTTCGCTTCTGACGCAGCCACTCGACCCGCATCTGCCGGTGTCTGGGATCCGAGGACGCTTTCGACGATAGCCTGCCCCCCCTGCCCATCGACGACGCTCCGTTCCGGCATTGAAGGTGCATCAGCACGTTCATGGCTGTGAAGGAAAGACTATGTGTGCCCCAGAAACCAACAATATTTGTGACATTATTTTCTTATGGCAATATTTCGCCTGTGTTTTTTATTTATTTATTTTATTTACATTGTCAATCTATTTTATTTATTGACGTCCATAATTGACTTTATTTATTTTAATTTGTGTAATTCTTTTTCACGACACTATTCCAGTAAGACCACGATTGCACAAAGTAATAATTTTTATAAAAAATTAAATTCTGTGTTCGATTCCCAGCAGAGGAGAAAAATTTATTTAAATTAATTTCTCACGGTAATATTTACTTCTCTGGGCTGGAAACACTGATTAGTTGGAAAAAATTGCCATATGGAAATAAACTCGCCACTTTCGCAGGGTGCAAAGAAGTGTTTATTGATATTTATTTATTTAAAATTTGTGACATTAAATTGTGCTTCGACCCCAATTGACACAAATTAGCTCATCCTCCAAGCGACTTGGGATGAGAGTATTATCAACTGTATAAACTTTTTCCATGTCTGCACCGAAATAAACACAGAGCTATCATTTATATTAAGTTTTTGTTAGTGACATGCGATAAATGACCTAATCTCATTGCTGATGATATATTTTTTTCTCCTATTTTTCGCAATCTTTCAGTATTCTCAAAAACCTATGTATATTCTCAATACTGTATATTTTCGTCTCACTTGATGTTGAGATGTATGTAAGTGTAAATATTTGTTTACTTTCAATTATGAGCATTGATTAACTAAGATCATTTATGGTCGAATTTTGTTGTGAACATTACCTGACTGGCGCTGTTCTAAACCCTTGGTCTAGACATAATTAAAGTCAGAGTTTGAGACTTGTAAAGGTACTGAAATGCTCAGCAGTGGACAACACAAGTTCAGTTGTTGTAAATTTTGTGCACTCGATTATTTAACCAGGATTTGAATCCTATCTTAGTCATATTTCATTCACCTAAACTGCAAACATGATTTGCTTGGGACTTATTTTAAGTAATGGATATAAATAATTAACATTGTTTGTCTGCCACTTGCTTTTATGTAGATTCTTGGTCTGTGATTGCTATACATACATAAATTGTATTGAAACATTTTTTTCCAATTTCAATACATATTTTCAAAGTAAGTATTTCAAATGGAATTTAGAAGGAACACAAATTCAGAAAAAAAGATATGTAATATTTTAAATATTTTATTTTGTCATAATTTATCTTTCAATAGTATTATTTTTCTCATTAAAATATCTATTTGTGGTAACATTACATAATATAATAATAATTTACAAAAGGTTCATATTACAAGAGTCAACTTAAGATACTTAGTACTTTACTTCGTTTTCACACAAAAATAGTCGTTAATGAAACTGATTTGTTTCATTGTTAAATAAATAAAAAATATATAGTTATGCTTGACGATGAACTTTTTATATTGTTTTCGTAGAATAAAAAAATATAAATAACATAAAAAGGAAAACCATATTTGTGTAGGTATAAGTATCGGCAAACATCTTGACAATTTTTTGATGTGTCAAATCGCGCCGGGAATTGCATTGTTGACATGATAAGACGAGCATATTGACCTGATTGATATATTTTATGTTTGCTATGTGTCTGTTTTGATGTTTTTTGAAGTAGTGGTTAATCGTCCCCTTCCACTGCGAAATCGCAAAATGGACCAATAAGTTTGACGAAAACTATACCTGGGGGGCAAGTCTGGTTCGACCGGCGAAATCAAAACCCTAGTATTACCCATAATATGGATATAATTATCGTATGGAGTTCTATGACATCTAAAGATATTGTAGAACTCCATATAATAATTATATCCTTAATATGGGTAATCACGAGGGTTTTGATTTCACCGATTGAACCAGACTTGCCCCCCTGATGTATGTAGAGCGGAAATCATCACCCAGTCCAAGTGTATTGTCATTGTAATGTTTAAAACTGCTAGCCCTAGAGCAAGGTTTCCTAGTTGGGCAGCAGTAGTATTCTTGTTTTTGTCATTGTCAAATACAGTGTGATGAAAAAATAAAATAAAAATTAATAATTAAAGATTTTCTGCGTAGCGGGGAAAGACGCATTTGCGCATCTATGCAGCTACGCCGTTATTCAAGATGTCTACCGATCACTCTTCGAAGATTGATGAATATGATATGGTGTGAATGCGTATTGTAACATTATAATATACATATACTCTTGTAATAGACATAATTACAAAAAAATAAATCATTAATAATATTTGTACTATGAACATATTTTACATTATTTACAAATAAAATTTACATTAATATATTACTACTTACAAATGGAAAATCATTTTTTGGTTGGTTATTTGATCTACATACATACTCCTAAATATAAATGAAATTGTGCTGAAGGTTTATATATTTTTTAAATTCAATTTTATGTTGATTCAAAGATAAATTATATTATATCTTAAATGAAAGCATAGAAAGTCAATGGAATTGAAGAAAAAAGTGACGGGAGATCTGTACTACCATTGCTTGTCGATGGGAGTACATATCTCCTGAAACTAGTCACGTTAAATTCAAAATTAAGTGATAGTAGCAAGGTTAAAAAATTACAAAAAAGTACAAAATGTTTTTTTTTGTCAACAGTTTTATCGAACAGATTCAAATCAAAGCAGAATAAAGCTGCAACAATAAAAACGCTCATTGGTGCAATAGGAATAAAGAGGAAATCAAGCAGTTCTTGATCAATTATACCAAATATGTGAATCAATATAATGATATTTTTAAATAATATAATATCATGGCATTAAAAGAATATAAAAAAAATATTATAAATATTCATAGGAGGGCCCAAAGTATTACTTAAAAAATATAGGTGTATTCATATTGGTACTGGTTTTGAATGACAATGTATCTACGAGTATGGTAAACTGATTATGTGATTGGAAATTCTATGTAAAAAATAACCATCGTAATATTTATGTAGAGGCTTATAATAAATATTATTCCTTAACTTCAATTAAGTTATGTCTTACTAATTTGAATCGCATTTTGGCATGGAGAAGTTAAAATTTAGGTACTTATTTTAGGATGTAATTACAACATATTTTTTTTTATTTCATTTAGGGTATTGCTAACGTAAAGTTGACTTTTATTTACATTAAATATTCAAAAGCAATATTGTGAATAGTAATATCAGTTTTGCGATGTATGAAAATTAACAAGTGTTTTATTTTAGATGTTTATAACAATTAGTTCGATTACCAACGAAACTGATAGTATATTCATGTAAAACTTTACAGTTAAAAAAAATATATGGTTGCTTTATTACATTTCGATCAACTAGATATATAATAAAAATTAATACCTAGAATGAATACCTATTGGTCTGAATGAAACATTGGAATTTCTATACAAATTGTCAAACGCTATCTCGATTAATGCTATTGGTAATGATGGTGGGTATATGTGAAACTATCTATTGAAAGGATTGTCAGCCGAATTAATTATCGAATTGCAGCTTATCATTTCATTATTCTGATGGAATCGGATAACAAAGGGAAATCATTCAATTCAATGTTCATAAAAATTTGAAAATAAAGTCTATTCACATTGACGAGTTTTGAATACTTATTATTGATCAAAGCCATTGTTTTGAAGATGCATAAATAAAAAAAAATAAATTCGTTTAAAAAATAATTCTTCATATTTGTGCCGTATGTGCACGAAAATTTCAATATACATAATATTTACACTTACACAATAAATTTTGGAATATTGTACTGTCCCAGACATGGCGAATCAATTTTTTGTAACTGGTAAATAAATGTTCTGTTACAATGATAGAATATACAAAGTACCTACTTATATACATTTTAATATAATTAATTACAAATCGATCTTATAAATTGATGACTATTAACACAATAATTGCAGTCGTATACATAATATTATATACATTTATAAATTAATGTTTTAATTTGTATTTTGCACTATATGCCTCAGATCAAAATGTTTTTGAGGTTCAATTGTCTTAGAATCTTTGAACTTTTTAACACTGTTTTTTTTAATATGGTCGCCAAACTGTTTTTTGCGTTGATACCGAAGCATTAGTTAATTTAGTAGAGGTGGGGCTAGCTGAGCCACCCCTCGCTCTCAGAACTGGAGTTTTTAGTTCGGTCTTAGCTATCTTCGGTCTGTCTTGAACTGTAGAATCAGGATGTTGTATACTATCTCCCATATCACTCTGTTTCCTTTTGAGATCTCGCAATTCTAAATTTGCGGGTCTCGCGGGATGGAATGCAGATTTAACTACTTCTATCGTCTCTTCGTCCGAATCGTCAGGATTTGAATGAATATCGTCCGTTGAATTAATTTCTGAAAAGTTTGTTTTGGTTTCGTCTCTCTTTTGTTCCGACGTGGGACTCACACTTCTGCCGCTGCTGGTTGGAGATAATCTCACGCTGAGGGCATCACCCGATGACGCGTCACTTCTGAAACTCCTTCCCAGGGTAGCGAAGGCCTCGTAAGGATTGAGACCATTTTTTATCGCGAGATCGGGCCTCAATGGATCTATTGTCAGATCGCCGGGATGAGGGGCGAAGGGAAGTAGTCCTGCTGGTGGTAGAAAAGCTCCTGGAGGTGGAAGTAAAGAAGAATTGATTCCACTTGATGCTAAAGAAAACAAATCTGGTCCAACACCCGCTGGTCTAGTGCTAATTCCAGCACTTGGTGAACCTGTAACAATAAAAAAATGAATGTTAATTTTTCATTTTAATAATCTTGAACGTGGTTTCATTTGAGTTGGTAAAGGTATAAATAAATCGATGCAGGAGATATTCTAATGATGTTAGGGTCAACACACACACACATACGTCATGTTATTAGATATACCTACTGGCAATATGTATGTGTTAGAAAATTGAGTTGTTCCCTTTATTTAGTCGCAAAGCGGATAACAGATGAAAAAAAAGTTTCAAGGAAATCCAGTAAAGCTTAATTAAACTAACAAGCTAACGTTAATTATATTTCGTGAAACCCTTCTAAAATATGCATAATATGTAGGCATTTTATATCCATTGTTTAAAAATTACTGATCATTCATTCTGTGAAACGATAACGATGATTTAGACATACATACATACAGGAATTGGTTTACAATTTAATGCAGTATAGAAATAATATTGTGAGTATATGAAATCAATTATTTATTATAACTTATGTATGTCAATGTAATACTATTGTTATTCATAAAATCTTATACTTGGAATGTCTTCAACCAAATTTTGGTGAATAGAAGGAATACCTAATCCTATTTTGTCAATATAAATTATATTTAGGCACACAACGAGAACACATTATTTAACACATAATTATTTCGGTTGATATTTAAACCGAGTGCTCATTTAAAAATAACAATTTAATTAAATTGAATTATTCTTTATTTGTATAGAAAGCCGTTCGGAAAAGCAGCAAAATGAAAAATTGTAAAAAAATAGTTCGATTGGAATTATTTAGTGGTTATTTATATGTGAAACAAAATTTATTACAAAACGAAGCAAAAAATAGGTTTTGAATTCGTTACATTTGTAAGTAAATATTCGTTTATTAGCACTGCGTGTACAAATATATCTAAAATTCTGTTTACATTGGATCAATAAATAATTATTAGAAATCCGGGGCTGTGTTTCCCGCCAAAATTGACGGGATCTGCGGTTGTTGTTGAAAATTGTGGATTCGGAAAAACATACACGAAAAGCGGCGAGGAAGAGGAGTGGGAGATGAAGGATGGGTTGGAGGGGTTAGGGTGGAAGGGTAGAATTTTACAAAAATGTTGTGTGAATTGATTGATTGCCGGCGGGTGAAACGTATTGTTCGGGTAACGGCCTTCTGCGAGCTTTCGTTTGTATCCAACGGAAATATTTTTATACGATATTATATATGGACATTTACAATATATCACTGTTCGTTTATTTCGCTGTTGGTGATCACTTATTGATAGGTACATCAGATTTATAGTGACCTCTACGTACCTATACTTTCCTACCTAGTTACATAGAAACGTCTTTTCGATTTCAGCACTATGATTAATGATCGTATACGTACGTAGGTAAGTACTTATCTGCTCGTTATCTTTATGGACCGATCTCCACGTCAAAAAAAATTGACTCAATTTTTTTATAATGTAGTAAATTTTTTTGTCAACATTGAGCTATGTAAATATACGTATTGTCATGTTGATTTTGATATATTATGAGGTAAATAAAAGAAAATACCAACAAACCTCAAGAGCTTGATAGCAATTTATATATCAAACTACAATAACGGATCTCATAAAGTTTGATTTTGGTAGAATATTTTTTAAGAAACAAATGCTGGGTTATTGATTATTTTCATAATTATGAAGTTTATACAAAATAAAATCGATCCAGGGAGATATTTCATTTATCTGACAGAAGTATTAAATTTATTCTGAAATCCCTCAAAGTTTATGGGGTCAGGGATGTATGAGTTGGGAGTGATGTTAGCGTTTTGATAAGCACCCGAGCACCCGGTACAATCTGTTAGTATACACCCCCTCATATCGAGGTGCAATTATGCACCCAGCATCCTTGCCATTCTTATATACAGGGGTGATTTCATTTCATTTTGTGTAAAAATTGCGAGATTAGTAGAGGTGAAATGATAAATCTATTTGATTTAAAAGGTTTGTCAGAACAGCAAGTCATATTGATGCATTTTTTTTAAGTTTATTTAATTTAAATCAGCAAATCTATTGTGTGCAAATCAACAAATGTAAATTTTTTTCTAACTGTGAAATGAAGAACTAATGTCACGAAAAACTATAAAATATTTTTTATCATATTTAAAAATGCAAGATTAGTTACTATTTTAGACGAAAACGAAAGGATAGATTCCCAACCTTTTTGTACTCCAGAGCACATTCTAAAATATCGGTAGGGTGGTGATCACCACCTATTTTTAATCGACAAGCTCCTTCCATAAATTCTCATTTCCCCATAATTTATTTTCATATATTCATAATTTATTAAGAAGAAGACTTTCAGTTTCAGCTGTCGGGCCATGCTTATTGCTTTCACTGACAGACCACTCATACATAAAATATCGCAAATATACGAACGTATTTAATAAACTTTAAAAAAAAAAACTTTAACAAATAAATAAAAATAATTCACATTTTTAATTCATGTTTATGAAAAAATTCTGTCTGTCGAATAGTGGCGGACACATACGAATCGTTCCGCGGGCGCCATGGTGCCCGCGGGCACGGGGTTGCGAACCTCTGCTTTAACATGACATACATTTGGCACTTTTTAATATAGACAAGAACATAGCAGTTTTAAATTAGTCACACAAAAATTCTGACATCTGGAAAATTTTACACAAAAGTATGTATTTAAAGTAATAATTATTAAAGTATTATTATTTATAAGTATTAAAGTATTAATAAGTACTACATTTTTTTTACGTTGCACGATTGTTTTTTCTTTTTATATTATTTTTTTGAAATATGTGTAGATATATAGACCCTGTATATGAGAGACTATAAGGTTGAGGGTTGAGCTAATATTGTGACCCTCACCCTCGTGGAATTATTTGATATATTCTCAGATAGAGGGCACAGGAGGGGAGTCGCGTGGGAACTGCAAAGGATTATTTATTTCTTCTACAAATGTTCAGATGAATTACTTATCATAGTTCAGAATGGAGTCATTGAGTAACCACTTACGAAAATACAAAATGTTGTTTACGATCATAAACAATTAAATTCAATCTCCTCTATCATTCCACAGCGCAAGCATTGAATGCTTTTGGAAAAAAAAATAGTTCAATTATCCTTTGGTGCTTTTTTCACTTAACCTACTAAAAATTATTTAATATAAAATGACAGCTACGGATGCGCTTTTGAAATGATCCAGGCTAGAGCGCTGCACAAAAATCAATTATTATTTTCTTCATTTGTTGTAACCGTCGATTTCAGTAGTCTGTTAGTTTTTATGTTGGTTGAAACAAGAGAACTGTTGTTCCCCATTTGTAGACCGGGAGTAGAAATATGGGGAAAGAAGTATTGTTTCATTTATCTATTCACTAACAAGGATCCCCTTTGACTGCATAACAATGAGGAAATATGACAAGTCTGGACATACTACATGTACATTTTTATATTGAGTTTTTTTAAATAAATGAAACTTGTAATTAAAAAATATCTAAGTACTTATACACATTTTTTCGGTTGTGCTGTTTTCTTTCAACTAACTTTATATTGCAATTATTTAGCGCCATAACTGCAAGAGTTCACCAGACATTTCTCAAGATCCTCGGTTGTTCTTTCAATGCCCTGTACTGTACGGTAATCAGTTGCCATAAGTAGAACCGATGGTGATGAAGACAGAATGTATAATTAAAAATGTATAAATATTTAGTATTTATTTAAATTATTATAAAACTTTTATAATTTTAAATCTATGCATGGAAATAATAATTTCATATAGGAATGCACAGATAAAGGGGAAAAAATTGAGCTAAGTTTTTTGAGAATTTATTAAAAAGGTTAAGAAAAAGAATCTTAAGTAGATGGGAAATATATAGTAATATTATTTTGTGACATAATGCATATGTCCTTGTAACAAGTACATATACATCATCATGCATTCCCTAAACTAAGTGTAAATGCTTGTGCTATAGGTTAATAAAATCGGTCGTGGCAGGATTCGAACACGCGATTAGTTTTGATATTATAATATTACCTATAGAAATATTAACTGTAGTACTTGTGCCTATATGTTATGTATATTTGTTTTGGTTAAAAATGTATACAATTCAAAGATATATTGTTGGCATTCTCCATATCAATTAGTTCAATATGACGTGTAGAGAAATTTTAAATTTCCTTGATGTACCGCTCCCCAATTTCGCTCAGAATAAGCAGAGAACGGGGTGGTGTTCAAGTATTCTCAAAAAGAATGAACACTGCCGACAAAAAAGCACCGCAGCTAATGCCAAACATGCATTATTTATTCATTTGAACCATTAAAACTCGAATACGTACATGTTACTGACAACATGGAGGTTTTTTTGTATTCAGTCATTATTTATATCATCTAACAATGAAGGTATACATAAGTGATGAATGTAAGTAGGTATGTTTTATTGTCATATACTTCATTGGGAAGAAAGTTTTGACATTTACGTGCAAACAAAAAATATGAAATCCTACATAATTTGCTATTTTAAAATACGTCATGTATTTTATTATTGAAATATTCTAAAAAAAAGTTTTTTTATGAAATATTAATTTGTTTGTTATGAAGCTTTTTATTAAGTAGGCAATAGTTCATTATTTATAATTGACTTTGAACTGTGCAAATATTAATATTTGAATAGGTAGTAAAAGACTAAATAATGATTTAAGTATAATGTTGAAATTGAGATTTGAATAGTAAAAGATAATGATTTAAGTATAATGTTGAAATTGAGATTATTCAAACTTCATCTTGTATAGTAATAATTCTGTAGAATACTTTTTTGTTTCTTTTATTTTTTAAATAACTCCTATACACGGCAATATGTAAAGGGTATTGTTTTTTAATTATGTCTTTTTTTGTGTATATTGTGATTGTGTTTTTGTGTGTGTATTGTATTATATGAATAAAACAAAAAATATAAAAAAGTAAATCAGTTGATCAAGTAATATATATTAAATTTTGGTTGATTTATAGTATAGTGTCTAACAGAAATTCACATTAATATTTAAAAACATTATTTTAACAACGAAACTAGTTATTTAAACGAAAAATATAACAGAAATATGTATGTAACACGTATTGCAACTTGTTATAGGTATCTATTATTTACATACATATGTGTAGTGTACATCTATGCACATAGGAAATATTTTTTGATGTAGTGAGCGAATAGCCAAAGGGTATCGCATAGAATAAAGAAACTGTGGAAGAGAAAAAGCTTTCGCTTTGGTATATTTTTTTTGTCTGACCATACCTACATAACGGGCAGCTGGAAACACCACTGCTTTCTCCATACAAGGTAAACTTTATGTCGATTTCTAATTTATCTGTATTAAAATATTATATTAATTCGTAAAAAAACAAGAAGTACCTACCTACCTTTGATTTGAACATTGAATAATCTAATGTAGGTCTAATTATTACACAATATTAATTAGGTAAGTACCTATAGTTACAATATTTTGTGATATATCGGAAATATTTTTTATTAATTTTGCAATATTTATCAAACACAAAGCCCCTTTTCATATGGTGATCATTCCCATTTTTTTAGTTGTCAAATTACGGGAACATTGCATCTTTTGGAGCTATTGTACATGCGAAGACATAGAATTTATTTAGTAAATTTATACGTATTATTTAAAATTATTTGAAAAAATTGAAAATATTTTGGTAGGTACACCTACATACAATATAGATATTATGTACCTACTCGAGAATTTAAATGAATTTACAATGTGATTCAAAATTTGATATGCTAGCCAATTTCAATTTTAAAAGAATGTAGAATATATGAGGAAATCTAAATCTAAATGAAAAAGTGCAGTGCTGTTTCAAAGAAGCTTATTCTTCTTCTGGGACATAATCCTTAGATTGGTCTTCACAGAGCACGCGATCTTTATTATCACTTCACTTGAAAGAAGCTTACTCGTTAAAAATACAATTTCTAGGTACTATTTTTTGACAAAAATACCTACTTAATATTTTGTGAAAGTAGTATTTATTAGTCAACCTGTAGATACTCGGTCAGCAGAAAAAGAAGACGGGCGTTGGTGGCAACATACTTTCGAGCGAACATTTGGAGGGTTCACGTTTCAATACCTGCGCTGGGCGACTGCGAAAAAAGGAGTGAAAAACTCACCGACCTCCGTACAGTGGCTCTCTCTTTGAGCATAACTGTTGTGAGGAAAGGGGGGAAGGGAGGAAACCAGGTGGGGGAGGTAAGCAGAGAGAGGTTCTGGGAGTTGGAGCATCTCACCTACACTCTACTCAAAATATTTTCCTGTTCATCTACCACACTACCTAAATTTGCCATACACCTACTGTACACCTAACAAACCGAACATAAATGTATATATTGCATATGTTCTGCGCGAGCCGTAGGTACCCTTAAATCAAAATGAAAAATAAACAAGATATTTTTAGGCTAGGTATGGACTCGTAACCATCAAGAGGTTTTTATTTCAATGCCTCAATAGAGTCCATAATTAATTATGTAGTTTGTGTCAAAAATAAATTTCTTATATATTCCGATATATTTTTTAAAATAGTGAATATGTCCTTGGAACAAGTACATATACATCCTCATACATTATCTAAATTAAGCAAATGCTTGTGCTATAACCCAAACCAACGCGCTAACCACTCTGACACCACCCATCTTAATTATTTATATTTTATTTCTTTCCTTTATTCTTTCTCCTATTTTATGTTTTCACTAGCATCATCATCATCATCATCATTGGCACTACTGCCAATATAATTAAGTTTTATTAAGTTTTCACTAGCAATATCATGAAATCAAAGATGGTCTGATTGTGGCACAATACCCTTGAATTGTTTGCTCTTTTTGTATTGCAAAATATTTATTTTCGTATGTTGACCAATTTTTCTTCAAAAAATGAATAGTAATTTTAAGGTTTATTCGTTTCGTTGGAATTTAACTGTGTTTCATTTTATAAGTGTTTTTATTAAATATATAAAAATGAAGTATTTTTCCTCAAATTCGATTTACTATGACTGAACGTTTTCGCTGAGGTGACTCGGCATTATCAAGGTTTAAATGACTTTCATTTAGTATCTACAAAACATCGGAAAAATATTTGAAAGTTCCGTTTTCAAATTCTAATAAAACTTTCATTACTAGTTATATAAGTAAGAATATTTTAAGTCAAATTTATGAAAAGCTAAAATGTCTTAAAAAATCTTCTTTTATTGAATCATTGATTAAAGATGGATAGTTAAATAAAATATAAAAATAAGTTGGACTTGACTAAAACATCAAAAGGAAGTGGTGCTTCACTTAGTTAACAAAACCTACAATTTGTAAGTGTATAAAGGATTTGCATATTTTGTAGAAAGAACAGACAGATGCTTTCGTTTTTGTGTAGTGTTGTGGGTTATCTATCCTCCAACTAAAGTCTGTGTCGGGGTGGATATCTACTGTAGGGTGGGTAATTCCGGGTAGGTAGGTACTTGACAGTTTATTTTTATTTCATTTTAGTTGACTCCGACTGATTCTCTGATATTTTCGTTCAGAATCAATAATAATTCGTTCATAGTTACACATTAATTTAAAGTAATACTTGGCTAATGAATTTAAACACTCCCAACCTACTTTTTGAATCGCTTATAAATAAAAATCGTTTGAAATTAATTTAGTTTGTCGACAGAAAAATCTTGGTGAAACTCCATTATTAAAATGAATAATAAATGATGCCATTTATAAATGAAGCGAAAACTTTTGTTACTTATTCTACGTAATCAGTACTGAGTTATATTCGGTTTTACATAGTCGTTAGTCGTATACAATATTAATTTGTTATTGAAGAAGCCTTAGTTTATGGTTTATCAACGTACACATTTTATAAAAAATATAATTTTTCCAGAATCGTGGTACAGACTCTAATATTATATTCTTGTGATACATGGACATGGCATGCAGAAGACGCATGAAAGTAGAATTAGAACGCGGTTGAAATGATGTCACTGAGACGAATGTGTGGTAAATGATATATGATAGAATAAGAAATGAGGATTACAGATGAGAATGTATGAATGAAAGAGATATCGTTAGTAAGATGAACATAAATGCCCTAAGGTGGTTTGGCCACATAAGAATGAGTGATGACCGTCTGACAAAAAAGTACATAAGGCTGTAATAAGAATAATGAAAAGTAGTGGTTGGTCAAGGAAAAGTTGGCACTATCATATAAATGGAATTTTGAAAGATGGAGATGTTTAAAGTAAGAATAACCTAAGAGAGTATATGAGACGATTCATGGACGTGAATGAAGCGAGAAATGTATGTCAAGAGAGAGGAGTCTGCCGTTCGGTTCTGTCTGCCTGCCTCAAATAGCAAATATGGCGTGATGGTATGGTATTTTTCAAGTGTATCAAATATGTCCAGTCCTATTCGATTTCTTTGAATAGTCGCAAGAGATGAAACAAAAAAGAATGGCGTATCGGTGGAAAATGAGTTTTTTAAATACACTGGACCATGTTGTTTTCAGTTAGCGATGCGCGAGACCAACCCTTGGGCGACGTGCAAAATGAAAAACCTGTGTCCACCTAAAGGGGTCGAAGAGGGTAGGCAGAGAGGGCAGGGGGGGGAGTGTTTCGTTTTACACTTGTACCACTTGTGCTCTCTCCCTACCCCGATATATATGTTGGTATGGTACCTACATATGTATATTCGAGAGCCGTGTGAGTTATAGCCGGCTGCTTCTCTTGCACAATCGATGGATATTCCGCCGAGCCGAGGACGTTATTCATTTCTTCTCCCGGCACCAAAAGCTTAATGAAATACCTACCCCGTGTTACATACAACTCCGCTCTCAGCTCTGATACTATCATTTCTACCGTCTGCCCACTTCACCTTCTAATAATAATATATTCTATCACCAGACCAGTCACACATTGTGAGAGAGAGAGCGATCACTTTTATGTTGGTTACAGTTACCTACAATACAAGGTATAAGAAAATGAATCTAGTGTTTTATTCTACGTAATTTTAATTAGTTTTCATAAAAGAGACTCCAAACTTGTTCAAAACAAATTCATTTACCTACATGCATTTATTTTTGATACTTTTTTGCTATGGGAAAACAATGTTTTGAAACGAAAATATATTTTTAAATATTGAAACTGTACAAGAAATCTCACTCGTAGTTGAAAAAAAAGATGATATTTAACTTCATCAAATGATAGTTTTGATTGCTTTTAAATAATTTTAAAATGTATTTTCATTAAAAGGATCATTGACATATTATGAATTATTTTATCGTACAATCACAGGATGTCAAATTTACATCAAAATTAAGATGATACCTACTTAGTTATTTTCAGTAGTGATGCGTACCTATGTCTAAAAGAAGTACAATCTTGAAAAAATTAAACAGTATGGTAAATATGTAAGTATCTACCTACTAGGTTTACGAAAGTATGAGAAAATTAATGTAGAGATTTAAAGAGTCTTACCTTTGATGAGTGAAGGGTGCATGACTCCAGGCGGCCGTATGTGCAGAGAAGGCTGTCGGAAGTAGTCTGGCAAGTAGGCGGCTGGTAGGTTCATGTAGGCGGCGTCCAACCATCCTGGTAGGAGGAATGGACTGAAGGCTCCAGGATGCCCGTACCCCAAGTCTGGGAACCACACTATATTAGGTTAGTCATATCATTTACTACACATTGATTCTCTGTTATGTTACTATTCTATAATCTTAACATCGAGAAAAAAATATATTCACACTAAGAGAAAAATGAAAGAATCTAAAGAATCCTTGAATCTAAAGTTTTTGCGCGGAATTCTTGTCAAGCAAAGAAATATTTTTTTGATAAAGGCACATAAACTGCACGAAAGACATGACATGTATTAAAATTTTTGTTTCCATTTTCTAGTTTAGTTGCTTTGGAATATACTTGAGAAAATTATTAATTAATATACGATTTATTGTATCGTCATATATGTATGTTTAATTACAGTAAATTGTGTTAAGATGTAAGCTGATGTCAGGGTCTAACTGATATTTACGTTTTAATAATGAATAAAAAAAATCTGAAAACGAAGATGCTTTACATAAAACGCTGAGCATAATAATGGAATGCGAAAACGCAACTATTCTCTTTTCTTTTACTAAATTATTTACTACATATAATTTGTGTTTGGTATTTTAGAATTCAGTTAATAATAATCAAACAGTACTTATATACAAAGTTTATTTCATAATACTATTACGATTCACTGAAGTAGTATTATGCGGCTTGATTCAAGAATCATCTCGTGTAATTGTTTACGGATGTATTTAGAATACATATAGTTTTTATGGGCTACAAATTGTTTTAAATAAACATTTATTACTGGCGTAACAATTAACTGCTGCCGACGTTTTTGTTTGTAAAATAGTGGCGATAGAATAACATAAACCTAAAATGAACTAATAAAATGAACGCGTGATAAAAGACGCTCAAAGAAGAAATTGTAAACAAATTGTGACTGCTGTTCTTGGCTGTTATAGAAACAAGGAAAAGAAACAATCATGAACAATGCTATTATATATTATTTATCATAAATCACTGCATTTAAATCAATATTTATAAGCTATGAATACCCAAACAATAACTTTATTTAAATATGATAAAATGAATGTGTAATTAAAATAAATTCAGTGTTTTTTTATATGTAAATTCGTGGATAAATAAGAATTTTCCAATGAGAAGGCATACGAGACGATACTTGGACGTGAGTGAAGTAAAAATGAACATTTTAAGAAAAAGGAGTCTGACGCACGATTTTTTCTGTCTACTCTGAATTTATTAGGAACTTTAAAGCACGTTCAAATTAAATAAAAAAGTTTAATAGAAATTAAACAAAGAGTGTTTATAATATTCATGTTGTATGGGTTAAGTAAATAAGTACGAGCGATGATGCTTTGTAATGAAATTAAATGGTTTAATTTCTTGGCATATATTCAATGATCTTTTTTATAATACCGATAGTGTAAACTTTGGTAAATTACTATAATTAATAACAGACTAATTGGTACATAAAATATAAACCATATTATTCACATCAACGTTTAAAGAATTTTTCTTATTAAAATTTTTTTTGTAACATCGTGGAAATTCAAAATTTGTAGATAAATAAAAAAAATCTGTTTCTTTTACATCACATGTAGGTATAATTGCTAGAATGTTTCGTACTGTACTAGACCATTCTCAGTAACGTCATCCCAAAATGTGATATACTTATATTTGTGATTTATAGGTTATTGATAATTTGCTTTTTTCATATCAATAAATATATTTTTTGGTATGAGAAACACACACTGTAAACTGATGATTTCATCTCTGGCATAAACTGTTATAATAATTTTTATATCGTGTAAATAATTATGCATAGGGTTATGTTGGATATAGTATGTTGCCTTTGTCGGTTAGTATCAAAGGAAGACGAGGCAAGGCAATGTGCAAGACATGATGAGGAGAAAATAAACAAAATAACTGGCAGGATGTTGGTCTGTCAAAACATTAAAGCATCGCTACTTAACGATCAAAGCAAAGCCAACTGACATTGGTCACTTTATAAGATATATCGATGTGCTATCCATTACGCATTCGCAATAACACGCTATTTATCATGAAAAAATATTACCTATTCACTTATTCAAATAATGATGATTTGTTAGGAGACACGAATAACATAGTATAGAGTGGCATTATTTATTTTATTATATGTTTATTATTAATTTCATGTTCACTTATTTCAAAACAAATATGGGTACTAATTGTATTTTTTTTTATTTAACTATCGCTTTCCGTAATTACGTTATATAGATATACTTATTTTAAACAATTATCAGTTGACATAGAATAACAAAGTATTGTTATCGTAAAACAACTTGGTGCGCAGCAGACCGCAAATTTGTGTCTTATTGCTTGGTTGGAATACATATGTGCAAATAATAGCCCCCTCCACGGCGAAAAGGTTCAAGTTTCGTGGAAACTAAAGCAACAAAAAAGTATAAAAAAGACAGGTCATTGATTTAAAAAAATCCTTGGTATCGATTTGATCGAAATGTGTTGCATTTTCAATTTTCTTTCAATTGTGTGAAATAGATGTGTATGGATCCGATAAATTCGTCAGTTTATAATATAATGAAGTATGTATGTATGTGTGTGTATGTACCGGTGCCAGGGTACCAGATGTAAGCAATGGTTTTGGTTCGGGTTCTCAGCACCGCAAGTTGGGCGGGTCGGTTGGTTGGAGTATGTGGGTGGGGGTGGGGAAAACTTGTAGATTCGACCGACCAAAATAATCGGCTACTGAGCGCAGCGGTTCGAAAAATATAAGCACAAAGAACTCTTTCGGAAAAGCGAGAAAGGGGGAAAAGAGAAACATTATTAGGTACCTACCTACTATGAACAATGGAAGAGTGACAATAATACGTCTAATGAAATACTAGTCATGTCTCCATTCTCATCTCAATGAGTATAAATTGATTCCAATTAAACGGCGACATGTGATTTAAAGAAGAAAGCTGCGGGCTATTAAGGGCTTTTTAATGGATAGTATAAACACAATAAACAATTAGAACTTTTCTAAAACTACCACGAACCATATTAATTACACAGTTTTTAATAAAACATACATATTGTCACATCCTTGCATCGTCTCTTGACATGCCATTTTTTTATTTTCACTTCTTAGGTAGGTACATTCCGTCTTTTAAATCTCGTTTATTACCTACGTGTTACTTTGTAATTCCCTTTCTCATCAACCTTGTATCCTTCCTTCATTAGATCTTTTTATGTATAGTAGCATCTTTCACTACACTCTTTCTATCTTGGTGTATACACTTATGTTCTCATTTTTACCAAATATTCATGTCTCACTTGAAATAATCGCTCAGGTCCAAAAACAATAGTTCGTAGAAATAGTGCTATGAAATGATTAAAATAGAAAATACAAATATATAATTTATCGATTGAAAAGTACAAATCAAATATTTGTTATTAAAGAAATATATATTTATATTTTTTGTTTTATTTCAGAAAACTACAGCTTTTTAAATAGTGTGTTTACATATGGTGCTGTTAAAATTAGTAGATAGGTACAAGCGAAAAATGTTTTGTTCTAATTAAAAAGAATGAAGTTAAAATATTTAAACAAGTATGCTGAGGGTAGGTAAATAACAAAATAATTCGAGAAAAAAATAAAATTGATAAAAAAAAACAATACATAATGATAGTAAAATAAGGAAAAGGAGGGATTGTTGGTGTAAATGAAGGAGCTTGTTTGAAGGAGTTAGGGAATTGGGTTGGAAAATATCTTTATTTGTATACGGTAAGTTTCTAAGGAGTCATGGAAAATGTCTGTGTACTTAAATTTTAGATTTTTGTCACATTGCAAATACGCCCAATTATTGAATATGGCAGTCACCTCTGAGGTGGCGCCCCCCAATACCTACTGAATACCCTCGACGCTGTCCAAAGGCGTGCTATACGTCTGATTGATGATCCATCACTGACTGATGGATTGCAATCACTAGAACACAGACGCAGAGTCGGTATTTTAAGTTTATTCTATAGATACTACCACGGGAATTGCTCAGAAGAACTTGCATCTTTGGTCCCTCCTCCACCCACTCGCAACAGAGTCACTCGCTTCACTCAATCGCAGCATCCATTCACAGTGGACCTTCAACATATACGAACAAGTCGCTTCTCGAACTCCTTTATTAACACAGCAGCCCGACTGTGGAACGATCTTCCGAATTCTGTGTTTCCATCTTCGTACAACCCGGGTCTTTTTAAAATCCGAATTAATAAACTCTTTTCTAGATTGCAAACCCCTCCCAACGCTACGTAGTGCGCTTCTTCGGAAGAGTAAAATGGACCCAAATCCTAATAGCTGGCGTCCCCTACGTAGACATGTTAAAAAAAAAAAAAACATTGAATTCTGTAAATAGTCGAGTGATATATGTAATTAGTATGGCAAGTAGGTAGATGAAATAATTTTTACAAACGGGTGTGCCTGTTTGGTACGTGGAGTGATATAGTAGATATTTAGTAAATCCGGGGAGTCAATTAGGTTGTTGCATATTACATATATAGAGTAAGATTTTATATTTTATTTCCCAGCAAATTGATAAATATATGTTGAGATTTAATGTCAGCGTATATCAGGCGCCTTTCTAATCCTGAATCATTGAACGGCGCTGCATTAATAAAACTTATAAATTATCTACGACATTAGATTGGAGCTCAATCCATCATTGTAAAATACGTGTTGGTAGGTACATCATTCAAGTGCGTACTGTGGGTGACGTTACAACGGGATCCGTTATTTTTGTTTTACTGCCCAACATTTCAAATAAACATACACAAGTCTACAAGAGAGGCTGACCACATTGTAATACAAAGCGCCCACAGTCCCGCATCCAGTCTACGCAATAATAAAGAGCTATCCTTTGCAGGTAAAAATACTATCGATGATGTCTCAGTAAAGATTCAACACACAGATAATATTCAACCCCATTCTGTTAACAACACCCACTTTGAACTGAACCGAGAGATTGATGATATCGGAACATTGTGATCCCTAAAAACTTACTTTTAAATCATCTCCAATATGACTGAAACCAATTTTGCAACCAAAATACTTGATTCAATGAGCAGAATAACAGGGTATAGATGTCGCCAAATATCTTGAACCATTTCGCCGAGAAAGGGGGGCGGTTTGCACGTAAATCAACGAAGCAAAAAGACACAAATTTGCGTTCTGCGCACCTCTGTATCTGGTTCAAGATTATTTGGTGATATTTATAACTAAGAGATGCTCGAGCGCCGAGGGCGATAAAGACGAAAAATTACGGTAAAAATATGAAAAATTGGGAAAATTAAAGCCGTTATGATTTATCGGAAATCAACTTGAGCCAGACGCGTGGCGAGCGCAAATTTGTGTCTTTTTGATTAGTTGGTACATGCGAAAACCGCCACCCTCCACGACAAAAAGGCTCAAGAAGTTTGACGGAAACTATAAGTTGACTTAAAATGTTGTTGAACAACTGAAAATGTCGATTTGATATAAGATTTGCGTATTATTTATCTATGGCATCTATCCTTTAGTTAAATAAGTAGATTAATTATTAAGAAATTATTGTGTACCTATACAACATTATTTATCAAGGTGCTGGTACTAAATGTTAATTATAATTATTTTAAAGGAATGAAATGTTCTTGTTACAATTTAATTTGCTAAATTAAGCATACTCTGAAAAAAAAATAATATTAACCGAACTATAGTGACTACAAAACAATTCGTTTTATGCTACTAAATATTTTGTGCGCTTAACCAAACAGTAGGTACAGTCATAAATAGATTAACTTTTATTACTGATAACAAAAGTTTGGCTAAAAACGCAGGTAGCCAGTTCGGTGGTCACAATTTTTTTTCCGTGTATGCTTGTGCTATAGGTGAACGAAATCGGTCATGGTAGGATTCGAACTCGTGACCACTGGATTACAAACCCAGCAAGCTAGCTGCTCTGCCACCACCCATCTTAATTTAATTTTTATAGAAGACTAAGTTTGAAGAAGGTTCCAAGAAAGTAATTTTTCAATGAGGTATTTTTATATCTGATTCAGCTTCCATAATAAATTACAATTTATCAAATAATGTATAAATTAACATTATGTGTGTAAGTTGGAATTAAAAAAATCGTATTAATGAGTTGATATCACAAATTCAATGAATATTCTGTACATCCTTAAACAAAAACAAATATTTTCCGTTATTCACATTTTGGGTAATATTGTTTTAAGTATGAAAGCAGCCGGTCAATTGGTATGTAAACATAATGAGCATTCGTCGTGTTCAAAATCTGAGGAGATTTATAAAATAAATGGTTAGCATAAAATAATACATTGTGTAAATATGTGCATAAATATTTCCATTTTAATGTACCTCGAGGTGCATTAAGTTAAAACCGAGACACTCTCACACATTTAGTATATCAATGTCACCAAACACGAAAGTTATTTTTGAAATAAAATGTCAAGAAAGAAGACGAAAATACGTGAAAATTCCCCGTTGATGTTGTACCTCTGTCTCAAGCAAAATATTTTGTACTTGTTTTAATACTTCAATCATAAAAAAATACTTTATACATTGAAAATGTCTGCAAAAGACTAAATACTTAGCTATCAACATGATGAATCGTGAACAACATGTATTTATATATTTTCAATTGAATAAGTACCTACATACATACCAGTTAAATGTAAAAATCTGGAGTATGTAACGCGATTTTCACAAAATGGTTAAAAGTGTCAAATTTAGAAAGTATAGGTACCTACTTACAAATAAATTATAACAATACATGCGAGTCGTGCGAAGATTCCAAGATAAATTCTGCATTAATGAAATATTCCCAACTGGCACATATACGTTTAATATTAAAATAATTGATAGATGGGTCGATGGCATAAAATTGCCATTTCAGAGATCCTTGGAGGTTTATGGTAGCTGATTCCTGCTTTGTTCAGTTTGACTACGAATGCCACAACCTTCCATTCCCTATTTTTGTAATAGTACCTAATTGTTTTATACTGTGCAGCTTAAAAATTTAATATCAGCTAAGAAGGGTAGTCTAGGATAAATTGTTTACATTGAATTTGTTGTAATATTTGTTTCTATGACTGTAGGTACCTATGTTTGTATGGTTTAAATAAAAATATAAAAAATAAGAGAAAGATTGGGAGATCAAGACCAAGATGTGAGGATGACTTTAAGAAGGAATTGGAGGCTAAATTTGAAGGAGGCGTAGGGTCGATTCGGGTTGATTTGTAGCGTTATCAAAGAAGAATTATTATTTGTAGATAGTATAGCTATTTTTTATATCATTCGTACGAATCGTAACATTGTTATATCTTGTGATTATAAAACGAAATGATGATATAAGTAGGTAGGTAGATAATAATGTTCAGTCGAAACAAGAAAAAAATTCAGGGACCCTTTTAATTCGACAGCTTCTACCGTAATTTTGTTGCCAAGGTAAATCCCAATTAATATTGTCCAAAGCTTGGTAGCCAAGTAATAAGTAGGTAATCCACGATTCATAAATATTCCCCTCGTCAACGGTCCGAGAGTAAATAGAGATAAATTCGGATTAAGCCGGGCGATGTGGAAACGAAAATGTGGATAAAACGGTTTTAAAAGCTAACGTATATTATTTATAAGTCGCAGGCATAATTCACCATACAACACTTCCGACCAGCGCATCGCGTCGTCTTAGCAGAACATTAGTCAAAACGTAATAGTTGGATAAAAAATCATTTTGTGATGATAATATTATAGTGTAAATAAGTAGATTTATTTAGTGCGTGTATTTTTGTCACACACGACACCACAATACCAGTATCAGCCAAAATTTTGTGGTAGAAACAGTGGCTTTGCAGATGTCGAACACTTGTTATCACTTAATTATCTTGATGCTGTATCTCAAGAGATTAGGTACATGTATTTGTACATCTGTAGGTAGTGATGATATAGGTAATAGACTCATTGCGGTAAAAATATTATATATTTGGTGTCTGCAAGCACAAGTAGGTACCGACAATATAATCTTTCGGGAAGATTTTTGTGTTTGTTCAAATGTTCAAAGATTTAGATTTCATTTTTGAACAAATAAGATAATGTATGAGAGGGATTCTCTTGCGGTCTTTAGATAACAAAAGAATACATCGAGTCTGTTGATTTAATTGTTAATTAACACAGAGAGTCAACACAAACGTTTAACGGAATGAGCGCACGTCAAATAAAATATTTGACTTTATTTGGTATCTATGTATCTACATACTTTCTAATGATAACGTTGCAGATGGCATAATGTATGACCTCATAGTTTGCAAGTCTGCTATAAAAAAATAAATTAAGATGCATTCATTTATTGGTGATAAAATCATCGAGGAAATAGGTAGGTACTTCGATTACTAGGTTATGCAGCGGTGTATGTTTTGTCTTTAAGATTAAGGAAACTTAGCACCTATATCCAAATTACTAGTTTATTTGTGAGCAACTACATGAACTGACATATACCTACGTATTTATTTCCTTTGCCCTGCCTTCTCTTTTAATACAGTTTTCCATGCATGCTTGTGTACCTACATATAATCCGAGTTGAAATTACACTATAACAAGATAATCACGTTTTACAACTTGTATTTGTAAAATAAACAAAGCAAATGTAATCTATGTATGTAGGTATTTTCATGATTTTGAAAGTATGTACCAACTTTTTCGTAAATTGATCCAATAAAACTTTATTTTCAAATATTACCTAGTAGGTACCTACTTATAATTTTACACGATTAAGTTTTAAGAAATAAACAATTGTTATCAATACAGAGATAGCATAGATATTCCTTATGTAGATATGTAGGTACTGGCCAATGTATTAAATAATTAAGTAAGATATGTGGGTATACGCTGCGTCAGATTAATTTAAACAAAAATATGTACACACTATAAAATTAGAAATATATACATACATAAATAAATATACCTAGATAATATTATTATTTTGAAAATCTATCGAGTAAAAAAAACAAATAGTCATCAACATACTTTGTTTAGTTCTCGGCTCCCTTGGTCCATCAACTGTTACCTTGATGGCCTTCATGTAGGTGGCAACCTGGTGAGGGAATGTTCCAATGGTTATGGTGAGAGAGAAAGACTTTCCTCTTCCACTCCTCCCCACGAACCTCAGGTCGTTGAATTTGGCCACTTGATTCTTCATTACAGCCGTGCAGTTCCTCAACTCTGCCATACAGTTCTCGTCGTTTCCCGCTCTGATGGTCACCACCGTTCCGTCTTGGACGTCATCCAGAGCTACAACCTTGAAGGCCAAGGGCAAACTCTTGTTGGATCTCCAGTGGGCGGGTAGAGCTGAGCACAGTACGGCTGGAGATCCAGTCTGTACCAAGTCTCCGTGACTCGCCTGGTAGTACTGTTGTACTCGGGCGTACATCTCCGCCATGGCTGGCGCCGGAGATTCTGCTCCCGGAAGGTGCATCTGTCTTACAATAACTTAACAGACTCCTTAACTGTCTGAGACACTGAGATTTGATATCACCCGCAATAGGTTTACACTATCTTAATAAAATGCACCAAGTATCCTTTAACATTTTCATTGTTGAATAATATAAAAACATCACATGAAAAGTTACAAAAGTTTTCTCGTTTATAAATTGTTTATTTGGTAAGTTAATCGGAAACACGAGCGCACAACGAACATTAACGAAGACGTCGCTGAAAGTCTTCGTCACGAAAATATGAAGGTGTCCAACTTTGTTAACAAACTTTGTCGTAGTTGAGAGAGAAGCTACCGTAGGCATGCGCGACTTTATGAAACTGTCGGATTGAATAACGGACGGTTGCGAGAAAATTTTCGTGAAAGTTTACGCGATCTTAGATGACTCAAGAAATCCTTCAGAGAGCATGCGCCCTCTCCGAAGCCCCAATTTCGACTGATGACTGTGACAGAACTTTTTCCGATGGTCAATATTTTGCGTGTACGAAGGGAGCCCGAGCCCGCGCCCCCCGCCCCCCCCCCCTGCGGTGAAGGCAGATCTCGTAAAAACCGGCGCGCCAGACCGAGACGGCGGCCTCACCCGGGGCCGGATCGGCTGCCAGAGAGGGACGGCTAACGCTCCGAGTGCGACTTTAAAAAAATCACGAGTGGGACGGGTGATTTTTTTTGAAACCTCTATTCGGTATATCGGTGTGAGGTGATTGTGTTCCGGAGTAGACAGGGACGGAGCGAGAGCGGGAAACCGCACCCGGCATGCTACCTACCCCTGTCAAATCATATTACGGACCTGTACTCTCTGTATACACCATACATATTTATAATACATAAGTGTACTCGTATATTGTACATACTCATTTTTCTTTTGTTTTAAACTACAATTTTCACATACATTTTTATTAATTTCATTCAATTTTATCACTTCCTTATTAACATATCAATGCATGTTGTATTTTTTTTAATTTAATCATATTATCTATTAAATATTATTTTTAAACGTGATTGCTCAGTGGTTTATATTTTATAGATTTTTTTAGAATGTTTGTAGGATATATTTTTTTGAAAAAAAAATCTGATTTTAAAAAATAACTGTTATCAAAAATTTATTTTAGATTGTTATGTTGGACTATCGATCCATTGGACCCGAGTTCGTATTATTCTATTTGTTTCTATATAATTTTGGTTAACTAGGTAGCTACCTACAGCATATAATATTTTTAATGGACGTATATTAGCCTGTATGAAGATATATAATGTGTACGTACATATGTATTTCATTCAAGGACATATTTGTTATTTAAAAAAATGATAAAACATACAAAACACATTTCATGACTACTATTTTTACGAATACCTAAAATAAGTGTTATTTTTTTAGGTAGGTACCTACCTATTCGTAAAAAAATTGTAACTCATAAAATAAATTTACCAATGCTATTAAAAATTATCCACGAAGATTGGAATTCATCGATAAAACTCCTAACCATAACTTCACCAAAAAAAAATATACATATGGGTGTAAGAGATGGAGTGAATTGCAGGGGCCGCCCCAGAAAGGGATGGCATGACCATGTGAATGATATTTTGAAAGAAGGAAATATAAGAAGCTTGAATAATCGACGAGCATGTATGAGACGATGCATGGATGTAAAGGAAGCTAAGAATGTATGCAAAAATAGAGGAGTATGGCGCTCGGTTCTCTCTGCTTACCCCGTAAGGGATATGGCGTGATGGTATGTATGTATGTATGTATGTATAAAATACGAGTGGGTTGTGGCCACCGCTATACTCCTCACTACCATGTCACTACAAAGTATTCAAATAGTAAAGTATGGAAAATTTTCAGCATTTTCATTAAATGAAATTGTTAATTTATTTATGATTTAAATATTTTATTAAGAAAACGTGATAATTTTTCAATCTCCTTTGAGCAATTTGAAAATAAAAATACTAATTTTAGATAAGTTTCCTGTGCTTGGGGTCACTGAAATATTTGGCAGTTATAAAATTTGAGAAGGATTGTTCGAATATCCTTCAAAATATATAATGGGATCCAAGCGAGCATTATACATACAAATTTGAAAAGAATCGTATGAGTAGGTAGGTAGTTAGGTACCTACTTTAAACAATAATTGACAAAGTAGAATAAACAATAAAAAATTAACCATAAAAATTGCGAATTCATATCTCCCTTTTTGAATTTCCTATTACTTAATCCTATTGTTGACCTGTTGCTCAGATAATTAACCTATTAATGAATTTATTAAAAAGACTAAATGAGTTTAATTTATAATTACCTAATGTATGTAACATCTCTGCAACGAAGTACCTAACCGAATATCGAATTAATATTGAGAAGTACCTACCTACCTTTTATTTATTGCAGATGGGTGTAAGAAATAGTCTGTTTTAGATTCGACTCCCGGAGAGTAGTTTTAAAAATAACTAATACCTATCTATTACAAAATTAGGACAAATAATCTTATTTTATTTTATTAGATATTTACATGTCATAATGTTGAAATATTACTTAAAATGTTTCCAAAATAACATTAGGTTCGATGTATTTACATAAACATACAGTAGGTACATACATTTCTACATTTCTCTTATATCATACCTAGATAATATTAGTTATAGGTATAGGTAGGTACGTCACTTTGTGTGGGTAGGTAGGTGGAACTTTTTTATCTGTATTTTTTATACTTACACACATTATAGGCATTCTGATTCTTATTATATTTTCACATTTTAATGTAAAATTCATGTGATTACTAATGCCCAAATTTTTCTAACTTGCATTCTCCATTCTTTTGTTTATCTTTATTATTGGGTATTATTGTAGAAACCAAATACTAAAATACAATAAATTAAACAAGGTAAATTAATAAAAACTTATTTATTTACACCACTTCGTATTTTGTATGAATATGTACCTACTTACTTTATATATGTTTTTTTATCATCAATTATTCATTGTGAATATATTTCCTAAATATGTGCATTTTTTAAAATTAATTTCCTTTTTCTTTTTCCAAATGGTAGATACCTACTTGTTTTTGATTGTTCCGGGGTCCTGATTTGATACTCATAATTTGTTAATAATCTCTCTACACGTAGATACTGTGTAACCAATGAAGTGGTTATATAATATTACACTAGCGAACCCAACAGACGTTGTCCCGCCCGAACTATTTGTGAAACAAAAAAATATATGTAACATATAGGTATTTGAATCATATGAATGTTATTATTCGCTGAGCAAACTTACATTTTCTTGTTTGATGTTTCGCTAAACACGAGGTTAGATTGATTGTCATTTCGTAGATAACTATATAATTGCAATACAGCATAATGTAGGTATAGTCTGGACAGATTTCTTAGTGTTGTCAGATGGAAAAAATAAACATTGCTTATTCGACATTAGCGCCACCCATTATAATTTATAGTTAGTTATATAAAATCATGTTTTTTTTATTTTTCTTTCTTTTTTTATCTATAGGTATTAATGTTTAAAATTCCATTCTGTGAATCTAAAAAACACACAAAAAAATTCATCGAAATCGGCTCAGCCGTTTAGGAAGAGTTCAGTGACATACACACGTACAGAAGAATTATATATCTATTATATAAAGATTATCTCCAATTTTGATCAATATTAACAGTCCAAAAAAAAACTGATAAGAAGGAAATTCAGGACATCATTAAGGGCTTATAGTAAATCTATCACTGCTGAGTTATCTGCATGATCACTAGGTATATATTAGTAATATTACTTCTTACACAACGATCATATTATGAGTGTCTTTTTTCTGTAGGAAACCTCATTACACATTATGTCTGACGAAGAGAATGTAAAAGGGCTACCCTAGATAAAATGAGATGCATAGAAAAAGCGATGAATGTATGTCTCTCTGCCTATCTCACGAAGGATACAACGCGATGGGATGTAAAGATTTTAAAGTTTTTACTATGTAGATTATATTATTAATAACTATAAGTTATACCTACTTCCCACAGAAAGGAATCGGTTCAAGACATAAAAGACATAAAATGTTTATTATAGGTATATTTTCGTGTGGCATATTCGTGTTGAAAATACTGACTAACCAATTACAGTAGGAAAAGTAGATACTTTAACGGTTAACTCATGAAAGTTTTCACAATTAGGTACCTATGTATGTAAGTATCCTACACAGTACACATGCATGTTGGTATTAAATGCATGCTGTATAACTTTCTATTAAATATGTAACATAAACAGATGACAATCAAAAGACCCTACCTGCAATCATGTTTAACTCTCCACAACTATGTATGTTAAAGTAGGTACCTACTTTCATTCATCCCTTATTCATACCATCACGGCATACACTACAAAATGGGGTAACCAGAGACGAATATATACGATGTATACGAATGTGTTTAAGTTATATGTTCCCAATTTTCGTGCCGAATTTTCAACTTCAAATTCTTAACAGTATCATGTGGAAAGTGAAGGTATAGATGCTGAGGTTTATTTTTGATGTTTTATTTATTTATTTATGAAGACACCTACAGAACACTGGCGTATACACATACAAATAAAAAAACATAATATAAACACATATGATCTCCAATGCTCCAATGACAGGCGTCTGTCACATAGTCAAAACTAAATAATTATAAAATGTAAACAATCATCGACTGAAATCTACAAAAATCTACATAAAATATACTTTCCACTCTACAATAAAGAAAAATAAAAAAACACACACAACAAAACGAACGAAGACAATAACAAAACAATACAAAAAATAAAATAAAATGTCACATTTAATGAAGGTACATGGCAATATAACGCAGGTCATCGTAATAATGTCGCAGGCAATGTTCCGAATTCGGGAAAACAATAACTTACTAGTTAACTATGTAAAGTAAATAAAATAAAACAGTCGTAAAGAAATATGTTTTCAGCGCTGTGCTGAGACTTTAAACCATACTTTGAGAGCGCTAAAGAATGAGAATAGGTTTGAAATTGGAAGTGAAAGATACAGTTATAATAAAAAAGTGTGGAAGATTTGGAATGTTTGCTTAGAAGGTATTCGATGGATGCATGCAAAATAGACTGATATGTAAAGAATAAATGATGATCGTTCGATGAAAAATGCATATGAACTCTGAGAAATCTCAAAGGGCCGATTTTTTTTAATTCGTATGTAAGTATAGCGAAATTATAATTTAATTGCTGTGAGGTAACGGTTTAGAATAATGCTAACATTTTTTTCTATTGCATGACATCGTTTTCGGGCTTTGAAATTTTAAATACTTGCATTGCTATGGAATTTTCTTTATTTTTTTTTGTTTGAAATTGTATGATAAAATTGTATCATTCCAACAGTGCAGGGCAATGGATATCTACTTCCAAAATCATAAAATTGTCATTGTATGATAGTGAGTGTATGTGGGGGAAAGGGAAAGGTAATGGATATAGAAAAAGCGTTGATAAGGAAGGGATGAAGGTTTAAGGAAAGTAGGTTTGATTTTTAACCAGTAATATTACCAATAACCGCTCGTAATTGGCGTTTCATCGATGTCTGTGTGGAGTTAAATATATCAGGTTGGAGGTCAAGACTATTGTAATAATTTAAGCATCTGTTTACATAATTATTCTGTGCGTAATTTGTTCTGCAGTATGGTGTATAGAAAAGGTGATTTTGGCGTGTTGTTTTAATGGGGCAGTTGAAAGAAATTTTTTGAAGTAGGTAAGAGCTGTCTACAAGGTTATTAAGTATTTTATATAGCAGATAGACATCGGATATCTTTCTTCTTTTCTCAAGTGATATAAACCCATGTAATTTTAAAGATTAGTAAACATGTAAGACTATTTATTTAAGCATGCATGATGGTAAAGTTCATGAAACGGAAGAGTACCTACTTCCATAATATGATGATGATGAAAAATTGTGATGTTATTGAAAAAATGTAAACTAAATGACAACACCATACTTAATGGATATAACTTATTTTAACTTTTCTACGGACAATTCTTGGTAGAACTCCATTTCAAATAATAAATAAATTTGGAATGGTAAAATAAAACCAAAGTTTTCAGTTCTACTAATTTAATGACACTGACTAGTTTCGGTCATCCAGTGACCATTTTCAAAGTGTCAACACTTTGAAAATGGTCACTGGATGACCGAAACTAGTCAGTGTCATTAAATTAGTAGAACTGAAAACTTTGGTTTTATTTTACCATTCCAAATTTATTTATTATTAATGGATATACACTTTTAAATTTTGTTTTTAGTCTTGTAAGTAAGACGTTAAATATTATTAGTCTACAGAATGTGGCAACTTGTTATTAATATTATTGACAAAGTACCTATTAGTTGTCCGAGAAGCGACACAAAATAAAATATGAAACAAACTTTCCATCGTTTTGAACAATATTAACATTGAACTATCCGTTACCAAACTAAATGACAACACCATACTTAATGGAGATACACCTTTAAAATATGTTCTTACTCTTGATATGTAAGACGATAAATATCATTAGTCTACAGAATGTGGCAACTTGTTATTAATAATATTGATTTAGTAGGTACTTATTAGTTGTCCAAGAAGAAACAAAATTAAATACAAAACATACTTTCCATCGTTTTGAACAAAATTAACATTGAACTATCCGTTACCACAATAATTGATGAAAAATATTACAACGATGCATATGAATGGTATTGAATCTAGTGTGTAATATAGCAACACACATACAAAAGCTCGTCACAACAGCACACCGGCCCTAATACAACCACATCTCGTCACGGACCGTTTCGTGGCTTGGTCGCGTCACGCGTCACGGTTGTAAAAATATAAAAAAGGAAAAACGGCGGCTGTGCGAAAGAGAGGCAGAATACTTTTCCGGTCGCGGAGGTGCGAGGGTGAAAGAGACGGACATGACTATGCGGGTGCGGAAAGAGTCAGTTTGGGGTTTGGCCAATGGCGTACGCGGTTTTGGTTTACCCCCACCACCATCCCTAGGCCACGAACGAAGGTGGGGGTGGGACTGGAAGCAGGAGTCAGTCGGCTGCTAAACGCAACGGTGTATGTCTCGATGTATGGCCGTTTTTACAGCTTGCTGAAAATTACGATTTCACAAATGATAAAATACAAACTTGAACATTTTTTTTTCTTATTATTTAATAGGAATATTCACAACATAATAGCTTGGTTTTGATGAAGGCATTGTTTTATTTTGTGCTCCTAGTACAAAACTATGTCAACTATTAATTTTACACGCACCCAATAACAAGTTGCCACATTCCGGACATGATATTTATCGTCTCGCCGATCCAGACTGAAAACACATTAAAAAAATGTGTCTCCACCTAGAATCGAACCCTGAACCTTTGGCTCAGGAAGAGGATATCTAACTAACTGAACCATTGAAAAGTTATAAAGATTTTTTTATGATACTTCATCGGCGTCGTTTAGTGATACAAGATCACTCCAATGAACCAAAGTAATCTTGAGAATTTTTCTGAAATCTCTGAATATCAAAGTGCAATATATTCCATTAAAAAGGTCCGTTTACACAGAAATTTTGATAATAATAAGTAACCGTATTGACTATGTCTAATTAGTATAAAGAATACTCTTTTTGAAGTTGAGTCATAAAAAACAAAATTATAATGTATCTTTAAAAAATTGTATATATTGTTATACTGTGTATTTTTCTTTGTTATTTTTAATAAATAAATAAATAAATAAAATAATAGTTGTATTTGTCGCCAAAATAATATCTTGAGTAGGTATAGTAGATTATAAAATAAGTAGATACCTACCTACCTACTTTTTTAAATGAAATAAAATTATAATTATAGGTAGGTACGTACCGAACAAATTTGCTGTGAGGCACCGAATTAGAATAGTGCTTCCATTCCTTTATATTATGAAGATACCTACATTTTTCAATTGAGTATGAATATTCCCATGCCTTTCTATTGTCCTGTCCCGAACTTCCTTGATGTATCATGTGGGTATGCATCCATTTATATGTTTAATTAATATTTTTTGTTGTTTTTTTCTATAAGACCGTAAATCGGTAGGTAAGTGGTGAAACAATCTTAGTTTTAGATATTTGTTTAATATTTCTATCCTTCTTATGTAGGTACCTATATGTATTTCAAAACTGTATGTACCTAACCTACAATAAATAATAAATAGAGGTTTTATAGTAGGTATAGCTAATACTTAAAAGTTTTTGTTTAAAACCCAATCTCAATTTTGAAATCCAAATTTATAAAATGAAGAATAGTTCTATATAATATGAAATATAATTGCTATAATGTACCTAAATGTTTATGAACTTAATATGTCTTTTTCTTTATATATTAGCTACATAGTTTATAGACGATAATAGAGGTGTTTAGTTTTCGATTTTTAATAATTCTTTTTTTCTTGCCAAGAAATAATAAAGTGTACCCAGAAATTGTAATAAGTGGGTAGGTACTCATATTTTGATATCCATACCCAGAAATAGTTAATTTGTAGGTACAATAGGTACCTACTTACAAAATATTATCGTTGTCTTATTGATTGTAGTAAAGAACCTTGGAAACCTTAAAATGTAGATACATGTAAATAGGAATAAAATAATATTAGTATTAAATTAAGTGATTATATGTGCTGTAAATGATTGATTAGTTCCATTAATTTTTAACTTTTGGATGTATCTGTTGTATTAAATTTTTATTTGATGACATTTATTTTATGATTTATTTGTTACATTTTTTTTTTAATTTATGATTGATTCGTTTCATTATTTTTTTTTTACTTTATGATTAATTTGTAACAAGTAATTGAAATATTATAATATAGTTTCTATAGGTATATGTTTCGATAATTTGCATTTGTGTTCCATTTAATTGTATATTTATATGTTTGCATCCATATGTAATTTCAATTGTATTTTTCTTCTATTATTTTTATTATGCTTAATAATTATTTTTACTATTAAGGCGTGTAACATTCAATATTTGAAGAAATGTCTTTAAATAAATAAAAAAAAACTAGGTATGTGCTAGTTCTACGAAATCGGTCGATGCAGTATATGAACTAGCGACCACTGGATTAGGTAGGTACTAACCCAGCGCCACCACTCATTTGTATATCGTCTGCTGACAGGAAAAAGTCACTAACTGCAACAAACATGTTTTCGAGATAATGGCTGTCAAAGTTTTTTGGCAATATTAACTCTCATAACTTCTTTAATTGTTTATAGATTGTCATGAATTTTTCAACATATATAAAAAGTAGCCTAATCTAACTATATTTGATGTTCAAATTTGACAAAAACTCATAGGGAATGAAAAAAACACAAAATTGCATATAATCAGATTTTCCTGACGGCTCATCTGCCATACTGTGTGAGATTGTATGTAATATTTCTATGTGGCAAAACTCATTATAATGCTTTCATAAAAAAAAAAAAAATTTAATCACTTCTTTGCAACCTGCACAAGTGGCGAGTTTATTGCCATTTTGCAATTTCTTCCAAACTTTTTGTATTCTTCTGATATTCTAATTTTATTAGTACCTACCTATCATGAATATTTCAGATGTTTCAAATGAAAGGTACCTATTGTGCCCAGGACCTCTAAATTTTTTTCTTGACTTTAAAATTAATAGAAATTTAGGTATTTACTCACATTTTCAGAAGATATTCAGATCAACTTCTATTTTCTGTCTTATATATTTTTTTTATGAATTAACCAATATTAAACCTGGGTTTGTTCTAAATCATTATATGAATTCTAAACCTTAAATACCGTCAATATCAACAATACATGTAAAAATATAGTTTTTTTTTAAAGAACGAATATATGTTCGTTCAACAAGTAGGTACATTTATGCATCCTCATAATACCCAAATTTAAGCATAAACTTGTGCTGTAAATGAATAGTGTCAGGCAAACACCTTCTCTCTCTCTCCTGTATTTACTGATACATAAGAGATATTGTACCAGGAATGCAGTTTTTCTGGTAGGTATATCACTACAATATAAATATTATTTATGCTGGTTCGACCATACGAACGAAATGCTGTAAGAAAGAAATCTAAGAAACTTGAAAAAAAGAAGAACATGTAATAATGATTTATAATATTGATGAGGTGATGTATGTGTTCCAGGATATAAAAATATAGTGTTTGGTTCTCTCTGCCTACCCCGTTAGGGACATGCATGGGTTGATGTATGAGAATAACAGACTAAAATGTTGAGATGATGTATCAATGTAAATAAGGCGATTAATGCAATCCGGGATAGAAAACAATGGCGTTCTTTTCTCTCTGCCTACCCAGTTAGGATGTGATGCTATGTATTTATGGAAAATTATTTTTTTAGTTAATGTGTTAAAATTTTCGAATGTTGGTAGTTAAATACAAAAATATGTAAAAAAAAGACTTCATTACAACGATAATGACTTTTTCCAGACGGCATAATTGAAAAAAAATGCAGATAATGAATATTTTTCCGAAAAATCTCCGCAACGGGACCTGATATGAAGATAATTTTTTTTCCAGATGTAAAGTATGTTTTGGTGAATATGATAGCATAGTTAACTCAATTTTGCCAAAATAGGCAGTTAGTGACTTTTTCCTGTCAGCAGACGATATAACAATAAAAATCAACCCAAATGTGGATTCTTAATTTAGTTTGAGATGTATAACGTAGTAATTTTGTAGGCCTGTCTATAAATATTTATTTTCATTTCTTCGAAAAAAAATATTTTGTGACCTTTCCCCAATAAAAATATTTCGGCTTCCTTTTAACTTTTTTGCCGAGATTTCATAATTTCAGTAGTCCGACCAGCGTTGAACGGTGTCATAAAATTTATTTTACAAACTACAAAAAAATAGGTACTCCCCGAATTCCTGTTAAGGGACTAGGGTCCCTAGGGAAAAAGTACTTTTGATCTAAATTTGCCTGTATCCCTTAGGTACTTAGTTAGAACGCATATATTCAATATTTTGCCGATAAGAGAAAGGTCTACTCCTATAAAAGTATATGAGGGGCTATAAGATGTGAAAGAAATGCTTGTTTCTGATTCAGGGGTTTTAAGCTCTTCCATTTTATTTATTTTTTCAATGGAAATTTATGGAGAGAAACTATATTTTTATTTATATACCTACATACCTATTGATACTTGTATACAAACTCTTTTGGGACTAAAAAAACACCATGAAACAAAATTTATAATAAACATTAAAAATAAAAAAAACGTTTTTAACATAATTCCACTGTTTATTTAGACTACAACCTACAACCGGTTTCGTGCTAAGCACATTTTCAAGAAGAATATATAGACCTATTTGAAAATGTGCTTAGCACGAAACCGGCTGTAGGTTAGAGTCTAAACAAACAGTGGAATTAAGTAATAAACGTTTTTTTATTTTTAATGTTTATCAAAATATATAAGAAATTTTAATGGAATTCCATCAATCAAAAAATTTAATCTAGCAATAAAATAATTTATTTATTTAATATTGCTTCACGGGCAACTAACAGGTACTATGTCAAATATTAATTGAACACGCACCCAATAACAAGTTGCCACATTCTGGAGACTTACGATATTAATCGTCCCACAGATCCAGACTGAAAACACAATTAAAAACTGTGTCTCCACCGGGAATCGAACCCGGGACCTTTGGATCAGCAGTCAGATACCCAACCAACTGAGCCACGAAGGCCGAAATAATGTTTACGAATAATAATATAATATGGGTAAATGAGTGTAATATTATGAATTGTTTATATAATACAAAATATGTAATAATGTAATGCAAGTAAAAACCTATACTTATGTATGTAATGTTTTAAATACGATGTTCCTCTCTCGAACACGAGTTATTTATTGACCATGTCGAAAGTCTTATAAACGTACCTAAGTAGGAACCTACATATTATTTGTTTACGTAGGAACCTTGATACTTGAGTAACGTAAGTACTAACCTACATATTATTTGTTTAAGTAGGAACCTATTTTACATACTTGAGTAACATTAGTACTAACTTATGTACATATTATTCGTTTAAGTAGGAACCTATTTTACATACTTGAGTAACGTTAGTACTAAACTATGTACATATTATTTGTTTAAGTAGGAACCTATTTTACATACTTGAGTAACGTTAGTACTAACCTATGTACATATTATTTGTTTAAGTAGGAACCTATTTTACATACTTGAGTAACGTAAGTACCTACCTACTAACCTACATACATATTATTCGTTTAAGTAGGAACCTATTTTACATACTTGAGTAACGTAAGTAGGAACATACATATTATTTTTTTAAAAGAAATGTTTACTAACGTAACATTTTATGATTGTAAAAAATAAAAAAAAACCTATAAATTTTTTAATATGTTAATTTGGATGCTAAAGATATCTTTTTTCAAATATAGTTATTGTTCTGATTCACTCTATCTGGATTTATGTGTTCAAATTTCTTGATATTGCTACTTAACTAACTTTTTTCTTACTATGACTTTGCTTTGACTGTTCACAAGAAAAGTTATTGGAAGAATTTAGTCCTGCACCAAGAAAAAACATTAGACATTATTAACCTGTATAAAATGTATACTAAGCATTTTCATGAATTTTATGATTAAATACATAGGAACCTACTATTGGTGAATCCGTTCAAGTTTTTCTACCAAGAATTATATGGTTCTTCATTGCCGTTTGCAATGGAATCGTTGAAGTTATTATACGCAATGCATTAAATATTATGTCTACCAGTGTAGGTAAATTAAGTAGGTATATGACGCTAAAGTCGTTTGAAGTCTATCCACAAACAAATAACATTAACTACTGAGAGTTGGTTCCAGTATAGGTACATAGCTATGGCATATGGTCCGCGGCACGTAAATTACAAGCCCTATTTTAAAAGTTAACCTATAAAATTTTACAACCAACACGGATTGCACATATAAACAATATAATTAGATGCACTGCGGCAACTTTGGAAAGTCAGTCTTTTAGTCTTGTGTGTTTTTGTTGTGTCTTTATTGCCCCCAATTGACGACTGTGGAATAGTTTGGCTACCGTCTTGTTTGACGCGCCGATTTCTATTGCAACAATGGTATAGAGATAGTTCCGTGTTTACCCAAAACCATGCTATTATTTACAATTTTACCATACTTATCTGTTTTGTCTGCTCTTCAGGTTTCTGGTTAAATAAAAATTTTGTTGAAAAAAATCATAAACATCTAAATTAAGCGCAGGCGGCCAAATGTTTAGAAGACCAGACACATTCCATGTTGCTTAGAAATGTAATTATAATATTATTGCAAAAAGTAATAGTAGGTACATACCTCTAATTATTAATTTTATATTAATATAGAAATATTATCATGCCCTCTATGTTGCACCATCAAGGTACTGATTACAAGCAAGCGTAATATCACATTGCTGGAAGAAGGACTTTCCCACGTACTTATAGAAAGAGAAAAGAAAAAACAAAGAAGACATGACTAACATTTGCCAAATATCAGACATGCTGCAATAATCCAATAAAAGTTTTAGACATGCTTCAATAATTCAACCAAAAATCGACATCCAAACTTAAATGTCAGACATTTAGAATACCAGCATTAATATATCAGACACGCTGAAATGATCAAAAGTTTATGAAAAATATGAACACATTCTACAAATAATTTATTCAACTTCCGATGACCGTTTCGGCTTATAAGGCTTATCAACTGGTTTTTTGTTTCAATAAAACTCGACATAAATAAATAACTTCCCTTGTTACAGATTCACTTTTTTATATTTATTTATTTATTTCGGATAGAAACATCGATAACAAAACAATATACAGAACAGTGAAATTAAACATGCTCCAAAACTACTATCCACAAATTAAAACAATATGAACATCAAAAATAAAAATTAAATCGAAGAGAATCTATATTATAAATTTCAATGTTCAATCCTGGGAGAAGAAGGTCCAATTTTCCTTCAACCTCTTCGCAGGTCTTCCAGGACGGTTTCTCGATTTAAACTTTTTTCTTCTTCTTCTTTTTCATCGTGTATTTGGTCATTTTACCTATGAAGGTGGAGTACCTATCCTGAAAGAAGAAGGTCCAACTGTTCTTCCATCTCTTCGCAGGTCTTCCAAGAAGGTCTCATTTTTCTTCCATCTCTTCGCAGGTTTCTGAATTTCTGGAAAAAAACATATGTATACAAATATACAAAATATATTTTAATAGGCACTGACCAACTGACTGATATCGGTCGGTTTATTTCATAGGACAGAGAATATTCTGTTCTGTGGTTTATTATTATGACGATGGTGATGGACAAATATCAATATGAATAAGAATATCCATGGTTTCGAAAGTTACTTTATAGTATCCCATACTTGAACTTCTACTTTTAATATTTCTATAACAATTCGCAACTAGTTTCTGGAGAAACTGTAGGTACCCGACAGGTGAATTACAGTTAGTTGAAATTCGCCCTTCTTCTTCTCCTCCCTTGCTTTGTTTATGACGACTGTTGGTTTCGTCTTTGCACAATCCAGGAATCCTTTGGTATTTGGCCTCTGGTTGTAAGTCGGAAAAGATCGATGGAGGTTGGTTGGTTTACAATGTGATCTGGGGGTCTGCTTCCAACGTGCCCTTCCCATCTCAATTGTCTTTCTCTATCTTACAATGTATATTAGTAACACCTAGGGTTCCACAAATGCGCGAACATTTTCTTTTGTCCCGTAAGAACACTTCAGCTGCCCATCTGAGAATACGCATTTCAGCAGTTTCTAGTTGCCTAGAGTATGACTTATACATGGTCCACCATTTTAAGCCACAGATAAGTTTAAACTAGCCCCATATAATTCATAATTAAGTGTTATAACAAATTAAAAATTTAATTAAGTTTATTGATATGGATATTAAATGTTAAGTACAAAGATTTTTATTATTGATACTTAATATTTATAATTAATTGGTAATTCTGGAAATTTATAGACATTTGTTTTTATACCTTATATTTTATGTTATAGGTATTTAACACAGTACTTAAGACGTAAAATTACAAAATAATATTAAAAAGTTGTTAACAACTTTGGTTTGTAGAGAAATATCTACTCGTAACTCTACTCTATTTAAACCATTGTATGGCAGTGTATAAATATACATTAATTTAGTTGTTATTAAGTAAAAAAATATTTTGCTGATTGTCCCTTGTTTTTCCCCTACATATAACGCCCTCATCTCCCGACCCCATACCGGAACTGGCGGAAGCTTAAAGCCCATATAAAGAGCAAAAAAGAAACACCAGGAAAATGTTCTACCATAAAAGATGAAATCCATGAAAAGAGTGTCACCATATAAAAAGAATGAGTCAGCTTAATGTGAAAATTTTATTCTGAGATTCACGGGATGTTATTTATTTTCTGTACAACAAAAAATGACATACATTGCACGCCGACGGTTTTATTATTTTTAGTAAATACATTCGGTTAATTTCGATTAAAAATATATAAGAATGTACATATTATATTTACTATGTAAGATTGTTTGTTAGATCCTCATGATAATTTAACTCATTTAGTGTTATTTACTGAAATACATATAATTCAGTGTATGCTACTATTTTGGATATTAAAAGAACCTCTAGACTAAACTATTGAGAAACAAAACAATGGTGTTTTAATTTGAAATTTAAAAAACCATGTGATGACGTTTAACTTATTTTATGATCCTGTATTAAATATAATAAATGTTTTGTTTTGTGTAATATTCATAAATAAATAGAAATAAACAATAAATATAAAAAATGTGTATAAAAAAATCGAATATTTAAAAGCTGCATATTCGCAAACATTGAATTTTTCCCTGTCGAAAGTCAATTATGTTTAAGAAGGCATAATTGGTGAAGGTTGCACAAGCGAATAAAGTGATCACGTAAACCAGCCGATGACAGATCGTAAGCCCTGTAGGTGCCTGGAGTTCCTGGTTCTTCTATAATATTCCATCTTCGTCTCAATTGAGATATTGCAAAAATTTTCATAAATATAAAAAAATAATTATACCTTCATGAATTCCAATAATACATTTGCTAACAATGATACATTCATCATTGTAAGATAATAATTTTGAATGTCTATTTTTACTTTTAAACATATTATTGCAATAATTCCACCCCTAGGAAAAAAATGTTTTTATTTTAATTTAGTAGACGTAGGCAGATATTGCTTTAGTAATGATTTTTTAATATTAATTTGGAAGTTTGTGACAAAAAAAAAACAATTAAGTAGGTATCTACTATGTTTTCTTTTCAATATTTTGTAGTAGGTACGTAGGTATGTCAGTTGTTCATTTATTTGTCACTACCTAAATGTACCAAAACAATACTTTTTTCATTTTTTCCACCTCGTTCCATCCATTAAATTTTCTCTTAGGTTATAGAATTTCGCTAAACACGGCGCTTCCTTGTTCGATGTTCTGTGAACCGGAAGAGTGAATGTTTCCCTTCCGAGGTGCAGTATAAAGTGTAAAGAGTCCAACACAATAGAGTCAGAGACGGCTCGTTTACAGAGAAGAGGCATGGGACAATGGCTCTTTGGATGTGGAAGTAGAGACACGAAGATGACAATGGAAGATGCCTACGCTGAAAGAAATATACCTACATACATAGGTATATAAAGTTTTACAGCATCTCCATATTGCATAGGTATGAATTATTAATCTAGGCTGCAAAAAGAATCATTCACATAACGGATAGGTGTCGTAGTTTGTACATTGCACATGCCTCATAAAAGTAATGGTTTATTTGAGTATATATTTTTTAATCTTCCAAGCACATATTTTTCGAAGTAAATGTAATTCGAATCAATAAATTAATGGGTGTCTTTCTACCTCAAAACAGGAATCATTGATATGTTAAGAACCTCAAATAATATCAGGGATATTATGTGAACCTCACATAATATTTATGTATTTACAGAGTGATAATACCACAGAGTAAAGAATAAAATAATGTAATTTTTATTTACACAGCATTTAGAAAATAGCGCTAACCTAAAGTATGTATTTTTGTCCCAGGGTATGATTGAAGCTGGATTTTTAATTAGAATTAAGTATAAAATTAATTTCCACTGTGATTTCGGAATTATGTTAAAATTAATGATTAATTTGTTTATTTATATTTAAAAGCATTTTTACTGTTGATATACCTAAATAGTTAACATACATAGGTAGAGGTTTAAGAAAATAATATATTCTTTGGTTTTTTATTTTGTTTATGGTGTCGGTCGTGATACTATAAAACTATTTTGTAGAAGGAAAACATAAATTCAATGAATACATAAGCCGAAACCGTAATTTTCTAAAGGGAAAAAAAAATTCAGCCTTTAAAATGTGTTGTTCCATTATAGTTAATATATTTTTAATAATATGTATCTAAGTTTTAGGAAGGGATACGTTTTATGTAATTATTTACATAATTTTGAGTCAAACGCTAGTCGAAAGTACGGGTACAAAATAAAATTTCTAGAGTTCTCAACCCATAATGCGCCAAGTAGTATTTATAGAAGCTCGCTGTACCATTATTACCTACCTACCAATAATGCACGTCCGTACCTCGCTGACATGTTTTCATAACACAATACTTTAACAATACACACTGGTGGCATGTGTGCTAGTTGCCATCATACATTATGCTCCAATAAACTTTATGTGATTATTGAGACTCCCCACACACATAATAGTTATCTAAAGTAATAAAGCAATCAAAATGTTAGTGTATGTGTGTGTGTATGTGTGTGTGTGTGTGTTTGTCTCACGCCTTCTGAAAAACCAAGAGCATCTAAAAATCTAATTTAAGTGCGAACATGTACCAGTATACCTGATGCAGTGTCACGCTAAAAAGAATGCGATAAAAATGCTGAATTTTAAAAATATTTAAATAATTATTTTTTTCATACAAAATTTTCCAAGTCATATCTGTCAAAAAAGTGTACATTTTGCACGCAAATATCTGTTAGTTTAAAAGTTAGAAGTAGGTATTTACACAAAAAAAATATATTTTGAAGTATAACTTAGCGTTTAAGTGAAAAACATGGTGAATATTTGGTATAATTATAATGTTTAACTTATTTTTAAAATAAACCTTTTGTACATAAACGCCGCCATTTTAATATCTTTTCATACAATATTTCATTTTCCCACCGAATGAATATGTTCTTGAAAATAATAAACCTTTGAAATAAATGTAATTATGAAATAATAAAATGAAACACAAGACATTACGGCAAGTTTTAAGACATATATTGTAAAAATGTGTTATTTATTAGTAAAGATATAGGCATAATAAAATTGCATAATTTGTAAATAATATTTGATTTTTCTGACAATTTTCATTTTTATGGCATCGAACAAACCAATGTAGGTACCTACATATTCAAAAAATGTATCCGAACCATTCGATATTACTTACGTGTTCGAATCGTTTCCATGGCTACAGAAAGAATGTGATATTCAAATAAAATTTGTTAGGAATCGAATTTATTTAGAAGGTTGTTGTAGGTAGGTACCTACCTAATACTATTTACTTACAAATCAACAATAATATACCTATACTGATTTCCTATAGGAAAATTATTTTATTTATTTATTTATCAACCGTTTGTCCGATTATAATGAAACTTTGGTGAATGTCGAGCGTATGCCCAGGATGGTTTTTGGATTTAAACTTTTTTCTTATTCTTCTTCTTCTTCGTGTATTTGGTCGTTTTACCTATGAAGGGGGAGTATCCTGGGAAAAGAAGGTCCGACTGTCCCTCCATCTCTTCACAGGTCTTCCAGGACGGGTTCTGCATATAAACTTTTTTCTTCTTTTTCTTCAACGTGTACTTGGTCATCTTACCTATGAAGATGAACTATCCTGGGAGATGAAGGTCCAATTTTCCTTCCATCTCTTCGCAGGTTTCTGGATTTAAACTTTTTTCTTCTTCTTCTTCATCGTCTATTTGGTCATTTTACCTTTGAAGGTGGACTAACCTGGGAGAAGAATGTCCAATTTTCCTTCCATCTCTTCGCAGGTATCTGGATTTAAACTTATTTCTTCTTCTTCTTCTTCATCGTGTATTTTTGCTCATTTTACCTATGAAGTTGGAGAATCCTGGGAGAAGAAGGTCCAACTGTCCTTCCATCTCTTCGCAGGTATCTGGGTTTAAACTTTTTTCTTCTTCTTCGTGTATTTAGTCATTTTACCTATTAAGTAGAGCATCCTGGGAAAAGAAGGTTCTTTCATCTCTTCGCGGTTCTTCCAGGATGGTTTCTGGATTTAAACTTTTCTTAACCGACTGATGGGACGGGATGTAATGAAGGGAAGGGAGGCACTAAAGGGCCTGAAGGGACGGGAGGTATAAAACTGCCTGAAGGGACGGAAGGTACTGAAGGGCCTGATGGGAAGGGACGTAATGAGGGATTAAAGGGACGGGAGGTACTGAAGGGCCTGAAGCGGCGGGTCCTGGAGTCTAATTCTTTTTCTTCTTAATTTTATGTAGACCTTTAGGGCAGTTTTTATACAATCTATTTCCTATTGTCTAAATCATCTTCTTCTTCTTTTATGTATACATTTGGGTCATTTTTTTATAAAAATTATTTCCTTTAGTCTAATTATTATTCTTCTTCATTTAAGTACGTAGACTTTTGGGAGAGTTTTAATACAAACTATTTCCAATAGTCTTATTCATTTTCTTTTATGTAGACCTTTTGGTCAGTATTTATACAAACTATTTCCAATAGTCTAAATATTCTTCTTCTTCTTTTTTGTAGACCTTTGGGTGAGCTTTTATACAATCTATTTCCAATAGTCTAATTCTTCTATTAGGTATATGTATTTTTACTTATTTTATGTAGACCATTGGAATAGTTTTTTATGCAAACTATTTCTTATAGTCTTATACTTATTTTTCTCTTTTTTATTTAGTCTTTTGGGTTAGTTTTAAGTCTAATAGTCTATTGTGCAGAAATATTATTAACGATATGCACACTTGATGAAAATACATATGAAATGAATGGGATAAGGGATGTGACGATATAACCTGCACTAGAATCTTTTCAATACTTTTGTTTAATTAAATTAAAACCATTTATATCATCCTATTTTGAATAATTTTCAACACCTAATATTTAAAGAATGGGGGCTGTGGCCATTACTGAACTCTTCACAACATTTATATTCAAATTAAAAACTATTTACTATAGTTCAAGTCTTCTTCTTCTTCGTTAATGAAGACTTTCAGTCAAATTGAGCAAAAATATAATGCACACTTGATGAAAAAATATAAAAACGAATGGGATGTGACCAATACTAGATCTTTTCAGTACCTACGTTTGTTTAATCAAATTTTAACCACATCCCAACATCCAAAATTACTAAATTTTCAATAGGTACACATTACAATTTGTTTTCGATGATAATATTTAAAAATGGGGGTTGTGGCCAAACCAATCTCTTTACAACGTTGATAAACAGTCATATTTAAAACCATTACGCATAGTCCATGCGAGCAGAAATTGTATAAATATTATACTTCATTCACACTTTATAGCAATATATAAAAAATAATGGGTTGTGGCCATCACTTGAACATTTTACAATACTTAAACTCAATCAAATTTCAAACCACTTTTCATAGTCTGATATTGCAAAATAATTGGGTGACAATATTATAAAAACGATTGCTTTTTCTTTCACAATTTTACATTCTTGGCCAACGGCGGGACATAAAAGCTAGTATATAATATAGTAATATCAGCCAATACACTCTTTGTTACCAATTCAAGTTTCCTTTATACTCTATGAGAATATTTAAAACTTTTTTTTCTGTATGAATTATCAACACAATGCTATCCAGCTGTTGTGTTTAGCTTCCGATAACTTACGATGGTAAACCATGAAATATAGGTATGTACATATATCCAGATAATCCTCTACCCCTTGTACGTGTATTTATTTTTGGAATAATTTAATTATGGACCAAAATATTTTACAAACATGAAGATTTCGCTAGTCATTCGAATCCATAATATTGGGAATAACCTACTCTCATTTACGTGACATTTTTATGCTGCCCAAACTATGTATGTATAAAATATATACATTATGTTATGAGAGAAACAAATATTCAGTGCAGATTTATATTGTATTTGCAATTGTATAATTTTCGTTTTTTTTTAATTTTACGACAATGCACTGTTTCTACTGCTATTTTTTGTATTTAAATTTTTATTAAATGTTTTTTGGTTTAATTTGAGTCCATCTGTTTAAGTATCTTTTTGATGTTGCTTACTTCTGTTATTTTTACTCCTCACTAACACAAAGGAATATAGTGGGGAGTTATGATTTCGCAATTTTTAAGGCTATTTTTTTATTGCAGATTATTAACTAGTATCATTCTGAGATTGTATTCTGAAAGTTTCATCACAATTTATCTGTGTGTGTGTGTGCGTGTGCGTGTGCGTGTGTGTGTATGTGTGTGTGTGTGTGTGTATGTGTGTGTATGTGTGTGTGTGTGTGTGTGTGTGTGTGTGTGTGTGTGTGTGTGTGTGTATGTGTGTGTATGTGTGTGTGTGTGTGTGTGTGTGTGCTATGTGCTGTGTGCTATGTACGGCATGTTTATTTTACTTTATCATTTATAGACTAAACTACTCATTCAATTCTATTCAAATTTTGCAAATATCTATATCTAATACTCACTTAGACCCCATTCGATTTTGAAGGATATCTGAATAGTGCTTCTAATTTTTTTATAACGTCAAATATTTTAAAGAGACCCCAAGCTCAGGAAACTTAGAAATTGAAATTTTCATTTTTATACAGGTAAAAAGAGACACCACCCCTTCATAAAATGGCATTAAAGAATTATCAAGTTTTCATAATGAATATTTAAATAAAAAATAATTTAACAAACTCATTTCATGAAAATGCTGAATATTTTCGATACAAAATTTGAATACTTATAGAATGTCTTGTTAGTGAGGAGTTTAACGTTGGCCACAACCCACTCGTTTTATTATTGAATTGATTGTTGTTTCATTATATAAGTTATTCTTTTTTTACTAAGTGTAGATATATTTGATTTTTTTATTCAATGATGTTTTTACTATTTTTTTAGAATGACTATAAAAGGCAATTTATGGAGTTTATTAGTAAATAAATAAGAAAATTAATATTATATACATACAGTACTGTGCGAATTAATGGAATATTTGTATTTAATGTCATTTTTTAATTACAAAAACACTATTATGTCAATTAATACACTTTTTTAATGCCAAAAATTATAACTTATGGTTAATTTATTATTTGGGAGCTCATATTGCTATTTATGGTTAGTCTCTATTTTTTCCACATTTTCTTGATAAATGACTTATTTTGAAGTTGCTTGAACATATTAACAGTGTTTTTGTGTTGATTTTAAGTCATAGATATCACTCCGAGGAAAAGGGAAAAGATTATAACTTTAAGTGAACACACTTCAATGACCCAAAAAGAGATTGCCAGTGAGTGTTTCAGTGAGCCAGGGACCAGTCAGCAACATTATTAAGCAGAAAAGAGAAGCAGGGTTGGTTGAATCAAGAAGAGTTGGGAAATGTGAAAAAAAAGGAAAGCAACTGTCCTACATGAAGTATCTTAGATAATTAATAGTAAGTCAAACCCCATAAAAGCAAGATACGATCTTCAAAGAGACATGGCAGTTACTGGAGTGATGATTCATGACTTGACAGTACGAAGAAGACTGATTAAATCTGTAATAAGAGCAATTTGACCACGGAAGAAGCAACTCCTGACGGCACATATGATGAAACAAAAGCTCATTTGGGGCAGAAATTATGCCAAATGGACTGTAGAAGACTGGAGGAAGGTGCTATTTACAAAAGGGACCCACTTTCTGGTTCAGGGATATCGCTCAAACTTTCTTAAAAAAAAGTGGAGATTAAAAACTTAACATCCTGTGAAGATGTTCTGGGACTGCTTTTCATAAATGGGGAGTGGATCTTTGATACTAATAAAAGGAATGACGAATAGCCTAAAGTATAAAGCTCTTTTGGAGCAGAACTTGGGGAGAGAATTGAATAAATATTGTCACAACGATGAGGCTGTATTTCAACAAGATTCAGCTCCGTGTCATGTGTCGAAGTATATGATTGAATATTTCCATGATAAAAAGATAACTCATTTATATTACGCTGAAAATTCACCCAATCTTAATCCCAGAGAAAATTTGTGGGTGATTTGTAAACATAAAGCAGGAAAATTGGACTGCACCACTAAGACAAAGGTGATAGAAGCTTTAATTCAGGTGTAGTTTCAGGATGCCAGAATAAAAGAAAATTGTTAAAAATTAATTAATTTCATGCCGAAAAGTGTTAGAAGCTATTATAAAATATTTAAGGAGGACACATATCTTATTTAACAAGGAAAAAAAAATATATTAATTGCCATCTGTAACTCAATAATTGATAATAAATGTTTTTAAGATCATAAATAATATTATTCCATTAATTCGCACAGTACTGTACATATCATCGCGCAATTTCCCTATTGCCAAATCTGCATCATCTCATATTAGATGTCGCCAAATATCTTGAGCCATTTCGCTGTGAAGTGGGCGATTTTTACATATACCAATGAAGCAAAAAGACCCAAAATTGCGCTCTGAGCATCCGGAAGCCAGGTTCAAAATATTTGCCGAAAACTATACGATTGTATGTTTCAGGATCCCGGCCTCTCGTTCCATTCCTATCCGCTTTGTTTTATTTGATGAATTTCAAATGAATTAGAAATAAGGATTATAGTTTTCTGCCAAAAATTCTCTTTTGTTTTTTCTTTTTGTATATTTACTTTTCAAGCAGGTACATGCATGGCTTTGGGTACTTTGGGCTTTGGGTAAAAATAATAAAAGCCAATAAAATATTTTCGTCATTGATATAACACCAATGCACGAAAGTTACATAATTTTTTATAGCCATTTCGTTAACATCGTCAATACTACACAAACGACAATCGTGCTAAAGGTACCTACTAATAAATAAACAAGAATGGTGACTCCTTTTTTTTGATTTACAGCCAAAATATTATAAACAAATTTATATATTAATAGTAATAAATATTATTCTAGTAAGTGAGTAGGGGGGGGGGGGGTTCTACAAAATCCACATTCCACATACAAAAAAGTCAAGTTTTTTACACAGCAAAGAAGATAAACAAATATATTCATTTGGGTAGGTGTTTAGGTGGGTATATAAATTTATAATATATTTCTCAGTAGGTAGTAGGAATAATTACTGAGAATCTAGACCCTGACACTGAAGTAAAATGCAGAATAGAAGCGGCCCGATCGGCTCAGATATTTTACATAAAAAAACATCAATTTCAATTAATTGAGTTTTCATAGAGAGAACAATAACAATTATCCAATACACATTCAGAGAATCTTTATATAAAATAAAAAAAAACTTATAATTTAGCGACTGGGATATCGGCAACATAAAGATTTTAGCAATCCGTAATTAAAATCAAAGTAAGTAGATAAATAGTAGGAATTGGATTGGTGGTGGCAAAGCGGATAGCGCGCTGGGTTTGTTATCCAGTGGTCGCGAGTTCGAATACCGCCACGATGGATTTCGTTCATTTATGTATAACCACGAACATTTATGCTTAGTTTAGGGAATATATGAGCTTGTATAATATGTACTTGTTACAAGGACATGTTCATTATTTTTTATATATATAAAAATATATTATATCATTTATTATTTATTAGGACGATTGTTTCATCTGTTCCTTTCATGGATTCCGTATAATATATATATATATATATATATATATATATATATATATATATATATATATATATATATATATATATATATATATATATATATATATATATATATATATATATATATATATATATATATATATATATATATATATATATATATATATATATATATATATATATATATATATATATATATATATATATATATATATATATATATATATATATATATATATATATATATATATATATATATATATATATATATATATATATATATATATATATATATATATATATATATATATATATATATATATATATATATATATATATATATATATATATATATATATATATATATATATATATATATATATATATATATATATATATATATATATATATATATATATATATATATATATATATATATATTATTAACTAGTATCATGCTGAGATTGTATTCTGAAAGTTTCATCACAATGTATCTGTGTGTGTGCTATGTACGGCGTGTTCATTTTTTACTTTATCGATTATAGACTAAAGTACTCATTTGATTCTATTCAAATTTTGCAAATATGTATATCTAATACTCGATTAGATCCCATTAGATTTTGATCGATATATGAATAGTGCTTCTCAAGTTTTTTAACTGTCAAATATTTCAAAGTGACCCCAAGCTCAGGAAACTTAAAATTTGAATTTTTTGTTTTCAAATTCGTAAAAAGGCACATCACTTTCATAAAATGGCATTGAAGAGTTATCAAGTTTTCATAATAAAATATTTAAATAAAAAATAATTTAACAAACTCATTTCATGAAAATGTTGGAAATTTCCATACAAAATTTGAATACTTTATAGAATGACTTGTTAGTGAGTAGTTTAGCGTTGGCCACAACCCACTCGTTTAATATTCTAATCGTCAATAAACAAATTAATGAATTTTCATTCAATAGTTTAATCGGTATATAGCCAATGCATATTTCTTCCAAAATAGATAGGTAGGTATATTATTTGTATGTTTGTTTTACCTCTTTTATTTGAAATAGTCAATATTCACGCACCTGCAAGGGAAGTACTCATCGGAGTGAGTGATGTTCAGACATCAGGCAGAGGTAGAACCAATGATTATATAATTAAACCCAAAGTGAACCTAATATTGTGTAATATATACAACACAGTGAGAAGCAAAAATGGGGAATTTGTTCAATGTTGATATTCGCGTGTTTTACAGGCGTTAAATGTTGAAATTCAATGTTGATATTCGCGTGTTTTACAGGCGTTAAATGACGAGTAGAAATAAAGCAGGTAAACTCTATCTAATTGATTTTGGTGATTGGTACAATTCGAATCCTTCCAAAAATGTTTTACTCTTTTCAAATACAAACTTACAGGCATCTTAAACATCAGAGAATAAATTAATCAACTTTTTCGAGATTTATTATGTAAATTTGTTATCTTTATTAAAATCGAGATCGAAGTAACAGCGAAAAAACTAAAGCCCACTGGGATTCGATCCCGGAACTGCGGTTCATGTTTAATATATGCTATATAGGTTTATTTTAATTATTTAATTTATAAAGTTTAGTGCACATTTGACACGTTGCATGGGGGGTGGTTCGTCATATGCCATTATAAAAATATTAATTGCAGTATAATAGGGTTTTCACGGTAACTTTGATGCACCATTATTGAATCGGTTAAATTCTGTAGGTTTCAGGCGTTGGAAACCTGTTTATTACAAAATAAAAGATAAAGAAATTCTTCACTCAGATTTAATTTACATATTATACATTATACTTGGTATTTTTAAAAGGTTTGTTTGACCACGCCATACGGTGAATAACTCATATTTTTTTCTTGAATAAATTGGGATGATTTTTGTAGCGCCTTTTTTGTGATAACCTGACCTCAAGAGCGCTTTGAATATAATACAGGTTTTTGTAAGACTCGCGGAAGAAGTGAGTTTTCAGGTGTTTCCTGAATGGTGCTATGTTGTCGATTCGCCTCAGTTCAGGTGGTAGTTTATTCCACAAGTCTGGTCCAGCCACAGCAAAAGCACGACCACCGAAGGATGTGGTGTTGACTCTATTTGTTTCAGTTAACTTGCCAATCATTGATATTGTTTACGGTGAGAGGGATGCAGAAGTCTGAAAGATATGTGGGAGCCATTCTTAATTTCAAAAAATAACTAATATGTATAGACTAAAATGGAAAAATGTTGTTAGTTATTTTATTAGATTCCCAAAGACGTGACAACGATTTTTGGGAAATTGTATAATTTATATTTTGACAATCAAAATTGATGTTTTGTAACATATGCGATTAGATTTCCATGATAGAAATTAAGTACCTATAATACGACATGACCATTTTTTTGTATCTATTTGTAAAATAATAAAATGTAATAATAAGATTTTGTTTTTAAAACAATTGAAATACAGTGTTTTTATATTTGATTCTTGGTAAATTGTTTTTGATTTCTGTGTTAACAATATTTTGTATGACATGCGAATCGAATATTAAAAAAAGGGAACAAAAAATAAACAATACTCGATATTTTATTACGATTAATGACTTTATTAGCCCCAGTGTGGCGAACCATTTGGTCCACCCGGTTTCCTTAGCACATTCTAAAATATATGCTCTAGGATAGTCCCTTGTGGTATGCGATAGGACTGTGAATGTAAGTTGGTTTTATTGGGGAACCTTCTTAGATCCTGTCAGGTGTAACGGGGTTCTAGTGACAGGTTTAAAAACGTTTTTGTTTATGATGTATGTATTTATACTATTTGTTATTAATTGCTCATAAGGGATGAATTGGGAATAAAATTAAACATTTAATTTGTTTATATTTTAAGTCAAATTGTATTTATAGATAAAAACTAACACATACAAATTTAACTAAATAAAAGACTAAATAAATTATATTTATGTGTCAGTTTATCAAAATTAGGTACGAGTAAGTATTTATTCATTTCGGATTTGCTTAAATAAAACGTGGAATATAAGTTAATAAAATGTCAATAGTCAAGTAATATCTCTTGCTGTTTCGTTGATAGATTTGAATTTGATGTGGAAAAAAATTCTTGTCCACATGAAAAAAAAATATTACTTTCAATGGAAACGAAATCTTAGGTATAGCGAATTTTTCACTTTTAATAAATGGAAAAAAGGAGTCGGTACATATACATACCTACATATATTTATATTAAAAATACTATAAATGTGCTTATTTATGTTCATCAATAATTTTTATTTGTATTATTATTTCTAGAGTTTTCTTTCATGCTTCATTCTTTAAATAAGTCTAAATATACCACATTACAAGTACATTGTCATTTTTTTATTATTTATTTATAGTTATTTACACAAATAGTGAGTGAGTTCGATTCCGAAAACGCACTAAAATTTTAAGGAAATGTCAATATTTTTTTATTCGAATGTTTTTATAAAATAAGGGAAATAAAAAATCACTAGTGAATTTTTAAATGGATATAGGTAGATAGTTTAAAGTGACAGTTCTCGTGAACAAATTTTTTTTTAATGACATTAATGATCATTAAAATTTAATTCGTCATCGGAATTGAACCTATAATTACAAATTTAATACAATATAACTACGTTGATAATACTCTCTCGATAGAATTAAACCCTGTGTTCGAGAGAGAAGCATCTTACTTAAGTAAACATTACATATTTATACGCACAAGAAAAAAATAACACATGGGATCATGTTTTGCCAAAAACATGACCCTTTAAAGCTATTTTAAATATGTTCTGATCTTTTAATTATCTAATGCAAGTGAGCAGGTCATTGAAAATTAATATTCCCCTATATGACAGTAAATTCTGTGCTGCAGGTGTATTCTTCTTTGGTATGTTAGCTTTGAATTTTCTTCTAGTTTTGCATGTTCACTAGAAACATTTTGAAAATGGTTCTGTCTGTGAGCAAATGTAATTCCTATCATTTATGGTAAATGTTTGGACAAGAAAGTCTACAAAGATCTAAAAATAACTTATTTTAAAACAAGACAAATGTTTCTTGGTTCACAATCAAAATAATATCTATGTTTGTTATACATCGTAGTTACATAATAGTATAAGATGATAGGTATTCAAGTATGTATATTTTTGTCGATTTCAGCTCTGTGTCCGGTCATCAAAATTAGTGAATCCTTCATTAAATAAACCTATGCTACATTTTGAGATAGGCCGCAAGGCATATGAAACGGTTGCCTTATGTTACGTTTCCTCATCCAATCCTTCCTTCCTTCACTTCCTGCCATAGTCATTGCCTTAACCGTTGTCTTGGATAATTGCCTAACCTTTTGCCCTCAATAAAAGCAAATAATATAGACACGCTGCCTTTACGACCTCACATCATGGTAGACGTTTGAAAGAGATTATAATTAAAATGTCATTTTGGTAGTGGAAAAATACATCGTTTATCCTTAACTGTTGAATATTATGTAGATATCCAGGTAGGTAATTTTTACATAACATGTATCTTGCCTATGATACATGTTTGAGATGTGTGTATTTACTAGAAACCTTACTGTAATATAATTATTTTATTATTTCAGATAATTAATATACGTACTTTGCTTGGTATGTTTTATTTATCAAATACTTAATTACAAATTAATTACAACAATTAAAATATGTTCGGTCATCATCTCAACATTGACCTTTTCCTTTTACCATAGCTACCATGCTGTCTAATTTGAATGACATTAAAAATATTATACTGCACTTTAAAATAATCACTATAGGTACTGAGTATCCAAATTTACACAAAATAATAAATCTGTACTTGTAAAATATGGATTAGCTGATAACTCAATTCAATTGAGTTTTTATTCTCTACAACTATAGAATAGTGGAGAGTCATGATTTCACAATTTTTAAGTGTATTTTTACATCAATTTCTCAACGGGTATCATGTAGAGAGTGCACATCATGAGTTGATGTGTTTGTATGTACCTATGGCGTACGCTGTATCCTTTTTTGTGTCGTCTCTGCACCCCAAACTATAAATCCTATTGACTTCATATTGATATCATATATGTGAAGTTCATAAACTTTTTGATAAAATAAAAATACACTCTTCAATAATGGATTCAGGGATAGTCAATCTTCAAAGACAATAGAGAAGTAAAATAGCTTCTGTATAACTTCATATTGATATTAAATATTTTTATTGTATAATGAATAGATTTTAGATGGGTCGATGGCAGAGCGGCTAGCGCGCTGGGTTAGTAATCCAGTGGTCGCGAGTTCGAATCCTGCCTCGACCGATTTCGTTCACCTATAGCACAAGCATTTATTTGCTTATTTTAGGGAACGTAGGAAGATGTATATGTACTTGTTTAATAATGACATATTCATTTTTTTTTTGTTAAAATAAAATATATAAAAAAATAAATTTCATACTTCATAGTTCAGATTTCAAAGATAATATTTTAAGAAAAGAGCACATGAAAATATAAATACAAGAATATTTTTCTTTAGATGTTTTTGTGAATATGAAATATTTTAATTTAATCAAAATATAGAGAAAATAATAATACCATATCACACATTATTCAATATTTGAAATAATTATGATTCAGGGAAAAACAAAGTGACAAAATAAACTATTGATTCTTATAAAATTTACGATAATCAGTATTATAGTTGTAGCCAAATATCTTGAACTTTTAGCCGAGAAGGGGGGCGATTTGCACGTAAATCAACGAAGCAAAAATACACAATTTTGCGCTCATGCGAAACTCATAGTATGCACTTTCCACATGATACCTGTTGAGAAATTGAAGTGCATTACTAGGAAGATGAGCATGTATGAGACAATGTATCAATGTTGCTGAAGCGATGGTTATGTGTCAAGAGAAGAATGCGGTGTTCGGTTCTAACTGCTTACCCCTTGAGCTAGACAGTAGTGGAGAGTAAAAAATACACTTGTCTATAGAGACACACACAATGCCCCCAAGTCAAATTGAAAACGCTGTTCGTTTTCGCCAAGTGCTAATTTTTTTTGTATGGGATATGACGTTTGTTGTTTGTTATTGTAGAAAAAATTTCTACAACAAACGTCAAATCCCATACAAAAAAAAATAGCGCTTGGCGAAAACGAACAGCGTTTTCAATTTGACTTGGGGGCCTAGTATATTGTTTTATTTGCAAATCTTGCATTATGAAATTATAATCGAACCAATAATACAATGAAATTTTATACTTGTAATTCAATTAACTCATTTTCTCTGCATAAATTGTTCTTTCATATACATATATGTTTCTTTCATATATCGATGATGGTCAGTAAATGTTTTTATGTTTCCAACTCTGAGACTTTCACTCATGTGACCCTCCCATATCATAGAATTCTGTCTCACCTTCAACTATGTCATTCATTTTTGTATTTTATTAAAAAAAATTGTCTTTTAGACAGACATTCATTTTGCAAATATACGCGCTGAGGTGTTATATTTTAATAAAACTACTTTTTCAATACTTAGGCTGTGTTTCTCGAACAAAGATTTCATAAAATTGTTCAATTCTTTTGGTTGTTTCATTAAAATCTAAAGGCATAAAACGACGCAATTTTGAACAATTTTATGAAATCAAAGTATTTTAACTATACTATTACTGATGCTTTTGTATAAACAACCCAGCCTTAGAGTCTCATTGTTCAACTGCTGAAGTTAGACGGTGGAAGGGTAAGTTGTTGAGTATATTTTTTCTTAATAACTTCATTCATGCTCTTACACTCTCCCTTTACAATATATGTACATTATTGTTAGAACGACTATTGCATCATATACTTTCTGTACAAAATATACTTATTTTTTTATAAATATACTTATATTTATTTTTACAGTTTATGAGATTTGCGTGTGTCATGCATGCGAAACTATAACTTAGAATAAAAATATTGAGTAGTAACACATTGGCCCGGTTAAAAAATAAAAAGAGTTTGTTCAGAGAAAGCAGAAGCCACACAGGATACGCGTGATTCGAGATAAGCCGAGGCGGGATTCATATCTAACCATAAAAGAACTCCATAAAAGTCTTGGAGATTTACATGCGTACCTAGTGGGGAGCAATCAGGGGCCGGAGCGCCCTTAAACCAAAATTTCAATTCCAGTTTATGCCTTTATAAACAGCAGTAGACACAAACACCCGAATTCCATCAAACTGATCAGGGATGATACAACTTAAACAGGGAGATCTATTTTTCAGGGGTGTTTCTAATAATTTAATACATAGCTGGGTAGGTGGCCATAGTTTAGTTCTTTTTATAAAATGTGGATTGGGATTTTTTTAAACAGCCAATTTTGTTTCTAGTGACTCAATCAAAATACATAAAGTTATTTTTTTTTGAGAAATAGAAACATCTAAATCACAAATATAATTCTCAATTATTATTTTTTTTAAATAAAAATGAATAGGTAAGTCCTTGTTAAATAAGTAGGTACATACACATCTTCCTACGTTCCCTAAAATAAGCATATAAATGCTTGTGCTATAAGTGAACGAAATCGGTCGAGGCAGTATTCGAACTCGCGACCACTGGATTACTAGCCCAGCGCGTTAACCGCTCTGCCAACTAAGTATTGAAAAATAATATTTAAAAAAAATATATTTATCGTATGGTAGGTACATAGTGAATTCAATGAGTGGTGGCAGAGCGGTTAGCGTGCTGGGTTTGTAATCCATGCAGTTGTCGCGAGTTCGAATTCAAACACGAACGATTTCGTTCATCTGTAGCACAAGCATTTATGCTTAATTTAGGGAATGTATGAGTATGTATATGTACTTTTTACAAGGACGTATTCATTCTTTTCTAAAAAAATAATGTTTAAAAAATGCTATAAGGTATAATAAAAATAACAATTTCAAAATAAAATATGTTGGATTGGATAGATATTCCGAGTCGAGTTATTGGAGGTTGAAACAATTTTATCAGCAAATAATCAATTTAATGTATATTTTTCAGCAAGTATTTAAATAAACAATTATTTTTCTTGTTGTGCCGTGTCAGGATACCTCAACGTCAGCTATAACTTGGACGTGAACCTCTCCGTCCCGCGCCAATTCATAAACCTGCCCAACACCAATAAAAAATATTTTTTACTGAAATTAGACTTTAATAATAATATAAAATTGTATTTTGTAGTATTCTTATAGTAGACTTCTCGGGAAACTAACAAGTAAATTTAACATTTATTTGACTACAGGTACCTATAGTTAGAAGCCGTTTACAATGAACAATATAAACAGTAGTTACAACAGTATTTTTTTTTAAATTAAAGTAAATATAGGTATTTAAATTGCAAAAATCGAAGATCTACAAAATAAAAAAACAATTATAATTATAATAGATGTTATTGTAATATGAGTGAATTGTGATAATATGACATGTCGTGATACCTATCAAAAATATAAAATTTAATTGGATTAGTTGTAAGAATAAGCAATCTTTTGTGACAAGTCATATCACAATTCGATTATACTACGTACATATGTGTCAAATATTATACAAATATAAATGGAAATATACGCATCCATTAACAATTAGAATTGATAATATCGACAAATCGAAATATCTAATGTTTCAGTAATGAAACCTGCCAAAGTCTAAATATCGTTAATAAAGTTTCATTTATAAAAAGCACATTGATTTTCTTTGGTAAAGTAAGAGTAGGTAGGTATAAGTATCAAATAAAAATAATAGAATATCCCAACTTATAAACATACCTACTTACTCCATGTGTTTGTATTGAAGATATGTATATCTTAACATGTAGGTACATATAAGTCACTAGGTATTGTATGTAGGTAGGTATGTAATATAATGTAGAGAGATATAGATAGTGTAGGTAGGTATATAGTCTTCCAAACATCGCTTGGCACGGGCAATTGAGTCTGCTGATAGGATCTAGAGTCACCCAACTTGGATTCTTTCTTGCTGAGCATTTTCCTGTGACAGTGTTCTCAGGTTCGCTGTGACATTTAGAATAAGTAGTTTTACATATTTGTTTTTTTTTATTTATTATTCAAACCATACGAGCAGAATAACCTGTAAATAAAATAACGAATCGAATATTTCGCAAATCGCAAACATTGGATTTTTTTCCCTGTCGGGAATCATTTGGTGAATGTTGCGCGAGCGCATGAAGTTATCACGTAAACCAGCCGATGACAGGTCGTAAGCCCTGTAGGTGCCTTGAGTTCCTGGTTCTTCTATAAAATCCCAACTTCGTCTCTATTGATATGTTACAAAGTTTGTCAATTAAAATGTAACGAATATTCATTTATTTCATCATGGTAAATCTCACAATGTGAAGAAATCAGCGACAGGTGTACGGGTTTGTAACATCATATAAAAAGGAATCACAACACAAGGGTGTATCCACACACACCGTCGCTTCTAAAAAGGCACTTTATTCATAATGCTGGGTGGTGATCCTCATTGCTGAACTATATATAATATGTATGTGAGATGTTATTGTTGTTTCCTGTATATAACATTTTTCCAAACTTTGTTACAGGGTACCTTGTAAATATAAAAAAAAACTTATTATAAAATTACGAGCAGAAACTTATTATAAATTACATAGAATCAAAGATTGCATGCAAAATAAGTTTTAGTTAATTTCTCATCTGCTGTGATCGAATTTAGGATAGGTACATAGAAGGCAAATCATTTATCAAGGTGGTCGATGGTATGTACTGTATGAAAATTGATGCAAAAATCTTCTTAATAGGTAAGCACAGAAATGTATGCTGATTAAATATAGGAAAAATCCGTTGGTAATTTCTTTATTCCGTATCAAGGGATTTTTGCTGTAGTACAGTGTGTAAATAAATTTTATTGTTTATTTCTATACTGCATGTCAAGATACATATTAATGTGATAATTCCAAGAATTTGATAAAGCGAACACTCAATTTAAATATGTACGATTGTTCTAAATCAACCTTCTTTGTTATCGACCTTAATATCTTAGTCTGAAATACATTTATTTTTTGACTACAATGATCTTGGTTTGATTTCTCTTTGGAAAAAACATTTTTTTCGTGTCGGCAATACATTTACTGATAAATATCAGGATTCCCTAAAATATGGCCAACTTGTTATAGAGTGCATTTAAAATAACTGCTTGTTGCCCATAGAGATTACGTATTAGTATAAATAAAATAATATTATTTCGCTGAAACGTATATATGAGCCAGCCAAAGATCTCATGAGATTTGAGTCTCGCCGATACGTCACCGATCAGAGATTCCTGCAAGCCTCTCATATATATCTCCCTTCTATTCTTACCAAGTGATACACAAGGAGACTAAAGGAGGCAGATCAAATCCTTCCAAATAATAACAAATAATATCATGCTAAAATACTTTGTCATCAAATTTGGATTCAGAGAGTTTTCCAATATTATTTGTTTAACCTTATGAACATTCCATATATTTAAAAAAAATATACAATCAATATTACAGCAGATAACTCAATTATCGTTAAATACTGTGATAATCGTGGTTTAAAGTAAACAGATTATGTACGCTGTAATTAAACTGGTATTTACATAATTTACTGCTTATATTTTTTTTTTTTTTTTTTTTTTTTTTTTTTTTTTTTTTTTTTTTTTTTTTTTTTTTTTTTTTTTTTACAAAAAAATGAATATGTCCTTGTTAAACAAGTACATATACAATGGTTTGATTTCTATAATATAGAATACATATTATGTGAGTGTGAACTCTAGTGTATCTACATACTTTTTGAAATGACAAATTTCTTCAGACAATGTTTTTGGAAAAAATGTAATGAGCACAAGGATAGATAATGCGAAAATTTTAATCAATAGCAAATCAGTATAAACTTGTTTTTGGTTTTTATAAAATAATCCCGTTTTATATTAAACTGAATTTTAGTAAATTAGTTTCTATTGGAAACACCCTGATATCTCCAGAACTTTTACCAAATACAAATTAATTGTTAATTTTTAATGAAGTTTTATCACTGATTATCGAAAGAACGCTCAGTATCCCAGTACCTACACACAAGGTCGTAGCCAGAAAATAATTTCGGGGGGGGGGTTTAGCTTAGTGGAACAGTAGAAACAAGTCGCCCCGCTAGCGTATCCCCGTGCGAGTACCAAGCGAGCATAAAGCACAGTATTCTTAAGTAATAAAGCAATGATAGTGTTAGTGTGTGTGTTTCTCTCACGCGTCCTGGAAAAATAAGAACATCTAAAAATCTAATGTATATGCGAGCATGTATCAGTATACCTGACGCAGTGTCACGCTAAAAAAAATGTGATAAAAATGCTGAATTATTAAATATATTTCAATAATTATTTTTTTCATACAAAATTTTGAAATGGGTGCACAGTAATAACAGAGTGCAATGGGTGCACCGTATGTTACTGCAGTCTCATTGTTTACTAAAGAAATATCTTCTTTTTTTTATTTTCATTTTGGCTACTGCCTTGCCTACACAATATTTCTTTTTTCACCACATTTCTCTCCGTACAAGCAGCTCGTCTTTGGAACCACATCCCATCGCAACTTCGAGTTTATCGCTTAATACTTACCGCTTTAAAAAAATGAGGAATCATTTCCTTACACATAACACTTAAATGTGTCTCCTTATCCTATCCATGTCCTCCACTCTCCCGTTCCCTCCGTTTTTTATTGTTTTTGTCTTATATGTTTCATTAAATAAATAAATAAATAAATTATATATTTTATTCATATAAATTGGTACGTGTCATAAAAACAATTCACGAAATAAATATGGTTGGTTGGAAGTTATTGCCATTTGGCAATAATCCCGCCATTGTGCACATGTGTATAGTAGGCACTTGTATATACATATATACATATGAACCTAATTAATGTATATCCAAAAGTGCACATATACCTATATACAAGCATGCAAATAACCTATAATTGTCTGAATTCGTTAAATTAGTGAATATGGAGGATAATTCACTACTTGGGATAAGCACTTTATATCTTTTAGTACTTTGTACCTACACCTATATGTAGATGTTCTGTTTTACATGGTATCAATACAATCGTGCTACTTATTGAACGGTTTTATTGACATGGACTTGGCAAGATGATATGTATTTACTCGATTTAATACTTTTTTATTTACCGTATGTTGAGAATTTTGTTAAATATATTTATAATTTTTAATAATATATAGGAATATAGAGAAATTTGCTTGTATTTGCATATAGCTTATGTGTTAAATATGGTTTATACTAAGGAATGTGAAGTATTAGTAAAGCTTATATATTTACGTTATAAATAGGTAGGTAGGTAGGTATATTGTAGGTATGTAGGTGATTATTTTTTAGCCATCGAAACATCAGAATATTGGAATCCACCCAAAGTGATATGTATCGGTACTGAGCCCCTCCCTCCCCCCCGCTTCCTTGTTCTCTGCCAACCCACCAACGACCCCCCATCCGCCCCGAGCTATTCCGCAAAGAATATATCCGCAAGCCCAAATGATACGGTGAACCCATGCGGTAGGAACCAGAGATACCTAACCTAACCAGATGTTGCCAACCATATTATAATTTAAAATACCTCATAGAATATAATGTTGTTTACGTATCTTCCACCCAAATACGAAAATTTCTCTCTTTATTTGAAAACCTACATCAACGCAACCGCCACTTGTGTCATGTGTAGCAATAATATTTACTTTATCTTTTAATATGTGTATATTATTTATTTAAGAAATTAAATGTTTATACTGGATAAGACCAACCTGATATATTTAACTCCACACAGACATCGATGAAACGCCAATTACGCGCAGTTATTGGTAATATTACTGGTTAAAAATCAAACCTACTTTCCTTAAACATTCATCCCTTCCTTATCAACGCTTTCCTATATCCATTACCCTTCCCTTTCCCCCACATACACTCACCATCTTACAATGACTACCCAACATTAATAATGTATAATAATTTAAATATGTGAAACTTTATAATTGGCTATTTATTTTGTATTCTCATTTGCAATTAAGTACCTATTATAAATGTATTGCTGTTAAGTTTCCAAACAAATAAAAAATAAAATAAAAATAAGGATAAACAATATAATAGATTGGTGGTTGCAGTTCGGTTAGCGCACTGGGTGAGTAATCCAGTGGTCGCGAGTTCGAATCCTGCCTCGACCGATTTCGTTCACCTATAACACAAGCATTACTGCTTAGTTTAGGGAATGTATAAGGATGTAATGTGGAATGTGGAAGGATATAGGAAATATTATTAAAATTTTAGTTTGTCGATCGGAAATTCTTGACAGAACTCCTATTAATCGGCTCGTATTAATTGGTAAAAATAAACAGTGTAAATCTAGACATATTTTTTCACGATTAACATTCACAATAATTATGTACATAGGTTACTTATATCAATAAGTATAAACAAATAATTAAATAAGTAAATACAACCTGTAAGTAAGGTATCTTTAGTAAAAGTAAATTTTATATTAAGCAAATATTTAATGTCAGCAAGAAAAATACAAAAGTGAAGTGTGCGAAGAGAAAAAATATAATAATAATCAATAGATAGGGATATAATAATAATAATAATGAACACTTCCTTGAACCCTGAGTAAGTGGCGAGTTTATTGCCGTATGGCAATTTCTTCCAACTGACCAGTGTTTCTAGCCCAGAGAAGCAATATTCGAGTGAGAAATGAATTTTATGAAATTTCTCCTCTGCTGGGTACCTATATGTCTATCTTCATTTTTTATTTTAAAAACTTCCGTTTCAATTCTTATTGCAATATTTTTTATTTCCCTATCTTTTGATATTTTTATTTATTTTTTCTTTTCGTCTCCTTCATTTTATTTTACATACATCGCGTGCTCGCCTTAAATAGGGCATTTACTAGTTACACAAAAGATTTGAAATAAAATAAAAAACTAGTATCTCAACAGACACAAAAAGGATTTTTCCAATAAATTTACCATTTATCTATCAATAAAAATATGGTTCAAGCAATATTTAGGTTTGTTGAATGCATAAGGTATATTTTTGATATAGGAATATATATTTATATATTTGATTAAATTATGTTGAAGATACATGTAAATCATTTAGATTCCCATGAAAATGGTTTCGATTTAGGATATGATCGTCTCCATTGTGCTACCAACGGCACACATCCTGCCGCCATAAAACTGCCAGCACAGGAACTTATCTATTTTATATCTCCAATCATTCCTATACCAACACACACACACATACATAGGTACATACATGCTTACATTATATTTTTTGTCATTTTTTTACTTGTGTACTATTTCAGTTACATAATGTATTTTTTTTACTACAATATATAAGTACTTTATTTTTATTAATAAAAGAAGAGACAATACTGTTAATGCTTGATTTTACAGTGAATGTAAAAAAAGATTATAAAAATCCTGTGGAAATAATTACATGTGCCTATAATATGATATCAGTTATTTGCTATCGATTCAAAATTTTTTGTAAAACCACTAGGGGCTCTGCCCTGCCGCTGGGCGGGTTGCGAAATAACGTTATAAAACTAAATATCGTCAAATATACCATTTAGGACATTACACAACATTTAATAACTAAATATCTTTACGTGCAACAACAGTATTTTTATAGTAAAAATGCGGAAATTATAAATAAATATTTTCGACAATGTTTTGAAAGAAATGCGTACGTTTGAATTGATAATTTGAATGTACATTCGAAATATCATTTAGAACAGTACACAACAGTAAAGACTGAATATCTTTTTATAATAATACAATAATAATGATAAAAATTATACATATATATATATATATATATATATATATATATATATATATATATATATATATATATATATATATATATATATATATATATATATATATATATATATATATATATATATATATATATATATATATATATATATATATATATATATATATATATATATATATATATATATATATATATATATATATATATATATAATTAAATAATGCGATTAAACGAATTACGAAAAGATAACCTGTCATCTTTTTGCGTATTATTATGACATATTGAAAGCAATGTTGTCAGTATTCAAAATGGATATTCCGCAGATTATTACGGTGTAAATTTATTCTGAGTGTTTAAAATTCCTTTTTAAACAATAATACTGTCAATTTATGCAGAAAATTCATTTTAAACGATTAATTTGTACTTTTTCGCATCAATTAATTTTTTATTTTAAATAAAAATTTCGAACGCGAAAATTGTTTAAGGAAAAAATATTTCACTGGCGATCCGTTGAAGGACGAAAAAAGATGGCGTACAGTAATTATATTATAGATAGACATTGCTCGCATTGACGATTTCATAGTTTCGTTAAAGTTGTATAATATTGTTGTAGTTGTATGAGGATTTCTATGTATCTACTTGAAAGAATGAATATGAGACATATTCACATTTAAAAAAAAACAAAAAGAATTTTATTTAATATAAAAATAATGGAAACTTCCTCTGAAAATTACCATATGGCAATTTCTTACAACTAACCAGTGTTATCAGCCCAGAGAAGCAATATTTTTCGTGAGAAATGAATTTAAATAAATTTCTCCTCTGCTGGGGATCGAATCCAAGACGTCCGCACAAAAGCCATACGGCTTACCAACTACGCCACGGCACCAAGTGAGAGTAAATTTTTTTTATTTATATTAAGAACGACAGTACATGCATCTAATTATTAAAAGATGACCAACAGATATATCGTCTATCGTCTATCGTCTAATTTTATCGTCTTGTGCATTTATACAAAACCTACCTGTATTAACTATGCCTAAATTGTTTTAAATTATTTTTCTGGAAAAAATGTTGCAATTGGTTATATTATTACTTTTTGCAAATATATTAATTCATATTGAAAAATATTGTGTGCTGTTTCTGCTAATATTTTGAAAATTATCGTTTCTTGTTTGTTTATTATAGTTTCTCATTAACAATGTATTGAATATTACAAATTAATTAAAAACAAAGTTATAAAGGTTTAACGATATCTTAACATGACCCAAACTGTTTATGGTATATACGTATATTAATAAAATTGGTATTAATTATATCGTCTTGTGCATTTATGCAGAAATCCTGTTGATGTTCCTATAGAAAGGAAACACAAAGGGAGAGAGCAAGTATTAGGCTCATGTCAGTAAACACTAACATCGTCTGTAATTAACGTCAGTATGGTAACATTGGGTATGTAGGTTTACTCTGAGCATGAATGTTGGCAATCACGTTAAACAATAAAGTTTTATTTAATTAATTTATTTAACGACATAAATAATACATGGATACATATTGTTCGTGTTGTGTCTACAAGATTCAGATTTATTCCAATTTTTCCTGTCGTTTCAGTTATTTTCTTTAGTTCGTTTTTATTAGCAAAATATGTTGTGATGGTGGAAGAAGAAAAAAGTTTAAAAGAAATATTTTTTTCTTGCGTTTGATGAATAATAAAAATAAATAATTCATTAATACCAAATATTTAGTGATAAAAGTAGAAAAAATATTTTTAATAGGTACATACATATTAGATACCTCAAGCATGTTATGATACCTCAGCTTTGGAAAAAATATATTCTAGATTTATTCTATGAACAATGACCTCTAACTCCTTCTCCCTTGCTATATCGCAACTTTTTGTCTGTACCGACTGTTAGGGTCAGCTCTCCTCGTCCCCAAATTATATGTAGGTCCTTCTGTCTTGTATTATGTACCTAGGCCATCTCTCTGAAATTGGTTTCGTCTTTGCACGATCCAGGAATTCTTTAGTCTTCCTCTGGATGTAAGTCGAGGAAGATCCATGGAGATTGTTTGGTTTACCATGTGATCTGGCGGTCTGCGTTCAACGTCCCCGCACCATCTCAACTGTCTTTCCTCTTTCTCACTATGTACCTATTATGTATATCAGTAACGCTCAGGATCCACGAATGCGTGAACTTTTTAATTTGTAAGGACATCTCAGCATACGCATTTCAGAAGTTTCCAGTTGCCAAGAGTGTAAGTTGTACATTTACCAGCATTCGGAGCCATATCATTAGGAGTGCTGCGGTCTGACAATTGTCTGGAACACTTTTCCTTTAAACTTTGATAGCATTTTTTGATCGCATTGGACTTCAGACATTAATCTGAACAATGACCCGAAACTATGACAAACCTACATGTGCTTATTTCACCTATTTGCACGTTTACTTTGTGTTGTATGACTTCTAAGATGTGATGCCCCATACGATCAATATATTTCTATTTCAACCTAAATATGAAATACTGAGTGACTCTTTTAAAAAAAGTAATCTTAGAATATTATTCAAAAGATAAATATTGCAAGGCTCGAGTGTTTCTACAAAGATTATCGTAATAATGTTGAAAGTATTTATTTATTTCTGAACACCTATATTTTTTAGTCATATTTTTTTTAGAACTTGTTATATACCTACTCTTGAGATAAGTATGTTCATGGTCTTATTTTTGAACATCTTTTTTTATCTAATTTTTAATTTGACTGTATACTGATCCAAATAAATAAATTAATAAAGTAGGTACTTAATGAAAATAACATAAATTGTTGAAAATTACGTCGCATGGCTTTTGCCTACATTCAAATGAAATAAACAGAAGTATTTCACAATTAATTTAACTAAAGACTTACTTTCATCTCTGCAAAGACAATTTAGCCAAACATTCAATTTTATTGAGAGCAGATTTTATTTTTTTAGATAATATTGTTTACTTTATTGATTATTTTATAATGGTAACTATACAAAATTCCCTTGTATGCACCAAATGGTTCACAAGTCAAGATCTTAATATTCCTGCGCAAATATTATGGATTGTGTGTGATTCGATGCATGTGTAATTTGTTTATTAAAAGAACCAGTGCATATCGGCATTGTAAAGAGTATTATCGTGGAAAAAAATTGAACACACAATACATACCTATATGGGTGTTCAGATTTCAATCCAATTGTGAAAATGTTTTGTATTGTGACGAGTATCCAGAGAAAAAATCCAATATACAAATGAGACCACTTCGTGCTATTTATGCCATTGTCGGCTTGTTTTCATCATTCAATCTGATATATTGCAGTGCCGTATAAATTTATTTTAATAAATTTTAATCTTATTTACAAACAATATGCTATGTTGATTATTAATAATTAGAAAAGTATATCATTAGTGAAAATATTTTTTTTCTGAAAATAACAAGGTTTTTTTTTTCATTTTTGCTTCCGTATAATAGCAATATTAGTACTGTAATTGACAACACTGTTACTATATGTATGTCAAATTATATTGCGTTTTTTTTCTCTACAACGAGTGAAAAATTTCAAGTAAACATAGATTTTAAAACCAATGTATGTACGATGAAAATTGTTTGTTTAATCGGATATCGGTTTTTAATTAAAAAATATTTTCTCATTGTAACTATGTATGTGAATCCGCTTCAAATAATTGACGTTGTTAAATATGAAATTCCGCAAAAAAACTATGGTTAAAATTGTTCTCCAATGACCATTCTTATTATTAAGTTATCATTTCTTTTTATTTACAGAAACTGTTTTTCACTAACCTACATACACACATACTAATTGAATATTGCATTCACCAGAATCACGAACGACCATGAGAAATTTTAGTGATGCGTTTTTTTATAAAAATTCTATGGTTTATTGAAATGTAACCGTATCGAAAGATCCATCAATCCAATGGCTAATCAGAGAGAGGGAGTATGGTTCGTATACCGGCCTTGTCTGTAATAGTGACCCATATCCAGTAATATAATGCATGTTTGATGTCTCTATTGTATATGGCCCGGTAACATAATAGAATTATCCTTGATCGATAATCGGGATATGAAACCTACGTCCATTGTATTGGACGGTCATTTTGCTCCACTAAACCAAAATATCTACTGCATATACAATATACTTAGGTATATTGGATGAAAATATTCAGCTGAGTGGAAACGTGTGCCATATTATAAAACTCACCGACGGATGTGTATGTAGGTACTTTGTTGTTATCATGGTAGGTATACCTATTCTTTTTTGAAAGTAAGCACCTATAGGTGAATAGCTATGCTCAAGCTCAACCAAGATATCAAATAATATAATTCCTATTCCTATGCCTTGTCTGATATGAAAGTACATTGATCTAATTAAGAAGTCTTCCTAATTACAGGATTCATAGATGCGCCTTGTGGTGATCATTATGCTGAAGCTAAAACGATTTTTTTTAAATGAATATGTCCTTGTTTAAGAAGTACATATATATCTTTCCTACATTCCCTAAAATAAGCATTAATAATTATTTGGATTATTTCAATAATCGAAAATTGTTTTTGTGATTTTCTCGGCTCCGTATTCTGAAAGCATTACATTGCTGTTTAGGGCCACAGCCAACAATGTGGATATTATATCCCTGATGTTCGAAACGTGATGTTCGGCTGATGGCACTAGGAGTAGAGAAAATAAAATATAAAAAATAGTTTAATGATTTCTATATTTCGCTCGCTCGTCTAATTTTCTTCGGTTAAACAAATAATGGTAATAACAAAAACCGAGTTACACGACGAAATTTATTTTCTGTAAAAAAATTAAATAAAGTAAGCTCATTTTGATATCTTATTAGATTATCGAACTATCTTCTGAAAGATAATTCAAATTGATAATTCTGCGACTCATACTCGTGTATTTGTAGTATTTCATTCTCTTTAGTTTAAAACTAAGATTTTTATAATATTGTTTTAACTGGTTTCAACCGATCCTTGATATAATTAATTTTAATTTTGTGAATTGTAATTATTCACTTCATGTATGCTGGTTATATAAATATTTGTTTCTTAAGAATCACACACAATTTATATAGTTTTCATTGTTATCAATGCCTATGGATGATTAATTAGCGTGATATGTTTTTTACTCCACACTAACCCAAGGAGATATAGTGGGGAGTTATGAATTTGAAATTATTAAGGTACCTACATTTTTTAAAATTTAGTATAATAATAATAATAATAATAATAATAAGGACAATTTATAAAGCGCCGTTTAGTGACAACCGTGGTCACCTCAAGGGCGCTTTCAGTTTGCAAAAAATAATTTAAAATTAGTCCTATAGCTAACACATTGAAAATGGTGAAACAAAACTTAAAAAAATACAATCAGTTAAAATTAAGTTAAAATTAGTCCTATAGCTAACACATTGAAAATGGTGAAATATAAAACTTAAAAAAATACCTAGAAATCACAAATTAATCTTGTTACATAATCCAGATGAAATTAATTATAAAAAATAGTCGATTCAAAGTAAACTGGCATAATATTTAGTACACATAATATTATTGAACGGATGAAGGACAATCTGGATACGACTTGCGGAAAAGATGAGTTTTTAATTTCTTCTTGAATTCATTGATATTTTCGGCACATCTTATATCCATTGGAAGATTGTTCCATGACTTTGGCCCAGAAACGCCAAAAGATCGATATAGGTATTTTGGCTTATTTGTGAGATTGGTTTCTACTAGTTTTTTATTGGATTGGGTCATTGATCTTAGCGTACTTTGTTTATTGTTAGGTGAAAATGGAACACAAAGTTCCGATATATATTCCGGGGCCATGCTATTGAGTGCTTTAAAGACAAGGAGACATGTTTTAAATTCTATACGTTCTGGGCTCTTCAGCCAATGAAGTTTGTGAAGTGTTGGTGAGATATGCGAGAAACGATCAATCTGGTAAATATAACGGGCTGCTGCATTGAGGATGAGTTGTATTCTATGGATTTGGTATTGCGGTAAGTGTGCTAATATGGCGTTACAATAATCTACACGGGAAACTATTAAAGAATTTATAAGGACCTTAGCAGCATTTGTCGAGAGACACCTTCGAATAGGTCTAAGTTGTCTGAGAAAGTAACAACTTTGTCTGACTATGGAAGAAATGTGTTTATCCATAGAGAGTGCACTGTCGATATGTATACCAAGAAATTTTACGCAGTTAGAAGGAGTAATTTCGACATTTTGAATTAAAATGGGGTCATTATTTATGTATTGTTGCCTGCGAGGTGAGGCAAGCCAAAGGAACTCAGTTTTTGTTGGGTTCAGTTTTAGCTTGTTCTTACACATCCAGGTGGATATCTGATTTATGCATGTGGATACCTCGTGTGTTAAATGATATTTAAATTCAGGTGAACAGGACTTGAACAGTATGCGGTCATCTGCATAGGCATGTGTGTTGAAACCAAGATTTTGAACAAGATTTTCCAACTGATTGGTATATAAATTAAAGAGAATTGGTCCAAGTACAGAACCTTGTGGGACCCCGTATAAGGAGGTAATATTATTTGTGGTACTATCTTTAAATACAACTTTGTATTTACGGTCTACTAAGTAGGAAGACAGCCATGCAATGCAGTCATTACCCAAGCCAAATTCATGTCTAAGTTTAGAAAAGAGAATATTATGGTCTACAGTATCGAAAGCAGCGCTCATGTCTAAAAATGAAATTAGGGTAATCTTACCTGATTCAGCTTGAATGATTAAGTCAGACAAAATTCTTACTGTGGCCGTTTCCGTAGAGTAGAATTTTCTATAGGCAGATTGATTTCTGGCCAGAAACTTATCAGAATCCAAGAAGTTGGTCAGTATGTATCATGCTCAGAATGTATTTTGATAGTTTCATCACAATGTATCTGTGTGTGTGCTACGTACGGCGTGTTTATTTTACTTTGTCGATTATAGACTAAAAACACTCATTCGACTCTTCAAAATTTGAAAATTTGTATATCGCACGCTTAGAGCCCATTAGATTTTGAACAATATCTGAATAGTGCTTCTCAATTTTTTTAACTGACAAATATTTCAAAGTGACCCTAAGCATGGGAACTTCAAATTTGATATTTTTATTTTCAAATTGGTAAAAAGGCTTAACAAGTTTTCATAAAAAAAAATACTTAAATCAAAAATAATTTAACAAAACTCATTTCATGACAATGCTGAAAATTTTCTATGCAGAATGTGAATACTTTGTGTAGCGACTCGTTTTTAATTAACATGATTTCTCATAGAAATATATATGTGATATTTTTCATTTTGATGACAAGTCCAAGTGTAGGTACTCATTTAAAATGCATAAGAATTTTACGGTTATTACGAAAATTGACAGTTTTAGTATGTCGTTAATAAGATGGACGTATCTGGTGAGATTTGTAACCAATGGACCGCATCAGGAAACGGTTCTTAATGTCACGAGTTGGGAGAACAGATGGCAGCTGTAGTATCATTTTTTATACTGTCCACGAGTGTTCTGTCAAGAAGACATGATTGAAGAAATGATAGGGGAATGATGTTATTTCACGTGATAGGTGATTTGAGAAAATATCACAGAAGAGAGAATCAATCAATATAATAGATTTCAAATCAATAGATTTTCTGTTCTGCAATGAGAAAATATACATATAACCAATGTTACTAAATTTAAGCATTGTTACGCAATTCTTTTAGTTTTCATTATTCATAAATATTGTCTATTTCTTCTTCTATTTGAAAATAAAATACTTGTATTCCTATGTACGTATATGAAGGTACTTATATGAGATAATTGTGATGTTACAAATCACAAAAAATGTGGTGACAGGATTAGATAGGACAACTTTTGTTTGCTTGTGAAGTCTTCTTAAATTCACTCATACAAGAAGCCCTCAAGTTATTTACTTCATTCATTCATACCATCAAGGCATATCCCACAATGTGGGGAAACCCGCGACAAGTGTAGTGTGCGGATGTTCATTACCTTACAAGGTAACTACGACATAGAAATAGTATCCCGGCTCACCAGTCTCGTTTCACCCAATAAGGCTACATTCAGAATGGGTGATGAACCTCATTGCTGAAATATGTAAGATATTATTTTTGATTGATGTATTTTCGATTACCCGGCTCTTATGGGACACTCGAAAACAACGATCATAGAAAAGATTAAAAAAGGATCTTCTTATCCGTTGCCTCACAACCTAATTTTCTTCAAATACACCAAAATAATGTTTTAAATGAACTTGGTACATTTTGGTTTAACATTGTTTAATTTCCTATATAAATAATAAGTATATACCTTGATTTTCGGGACTACCTAGAGTAGGTATTCGAGGACATGAAGTTGTGGTGGAACATCCCTATGGTGTTCCCACATCTTTAACTTCACATTATTGCTACCAACTCAAGTTGAATTTATAAACAGTGATCCCTCCTACGCTAATCATTCGGAACATCTTCAATTGCCGTGGCTTGACGTATCGCGAATTTCCCTCGACATTCTTATTCCGTGTAACTTGAATATATTAATTAAATAACTACTATGTAAAACATTAATCGAAATAAATAAATATCAGAGTGAGTACCATCTTTTATTCTGTGAATTATCAGTTGCACTTGCCCCAATTGTTTATAGTATATCTAAATATAGAGAGATGAGTTTTAACGATACCTTTTTAACACACAAATAATCATTCATCAATCAACTAAATAACCATCTCCCTATGAAGTGTACCACTTACACAGAGTTGAAATAAGTCGCTGAGGATCGAGCGGAGTGGATGAGGTAGAGATGCATCGCTTTGCTGCTAACAATAAGGAAGACATGATGTGTAGTAAGTTGTGTTTCATTGAGAAAAATATAGGTAACTACCTAGCTACCTACATATCTAAACATCTCACTAAACATCTTCAAGAAAAGGCTAAAGCAAAAATATTTATCTGACAATACCTGATTACATCTTCCTCTCCTCTTCCTTTCCTTATCCTTTAGTCTTCCTATCATTGCTATGAATTGTTCTTATATACTATCTTATTTTTTTTATTTTTTTTTATTGATTAACAATTAAGTCACATAACACATTAAACATTATAGTGTCCCCCGTTAGGTAGGCGAGTACCTACCCGTGTTGGGGGTCTTTATTTTTTACTTTTCTTCTGCTATTTTTTATTTATTTTGTAATGTAATTAACTGATTGCCATAACATATTATTTTGTATATTTAACATTTACTCTGGTTGGTTGGAAGAAATTGCCATCAGGCAATAAGCCCGCCAGTGTACTAATTATATGTACAAGAAGACTTAAATAAATAAATAAATATTTCCAATTTATTTTTTCATGGTATCTAAAACATGTTGACTTTGATAAAATTCGTGTCACCCAACATGCTTTATGAGTCGGTCTATCGAGCTTTTCATTCGCCGATATAAAATGTATTGGAACAGTGCAGGGCGGGGAGTTTTCAGATAGGTTATTTGAAATTGTTTATTGAATTATGCGCGGCTTGCGTCCACCCGACAATAAATAATCAAATTATCCTTTCTGCAAATATGGGAACGTTTACATGCACGAATGATACCTAGGTAGGTACCTACATATAATCTATGTATATAAAGGATAGTAGATAAAAAGATCTGCATTATATGCAGCATAACAGGATTTCTGATATACCTATGTATTTGTACTTATCTATGGTGTGAAAATTAAGAAATTCAAATTTTCGCCCATAAGTATAATAATTATCTATCATCCTTTAAACAATAGGTAGATACTAATTATTGTCAAAAATAATAATAGTGGTACAAAAATTGCATTCTTTAACCAAAACTTATAACATACATATTTGCAATGGAGTTCCTTCAAGAATTGTCAGTTTTAAATAATATTCATTTGTATCATAAAATTTTGTAACGTTTAATATAGGTATTTATCGTATTTACGTGCAAACATTACAAATAACAAAAAGTATTTAAAAATATGGCTAGTCAAAATTTTCCAAATAAATTAAAGGCAGAAAGTGAGTATTGAATGTATCTACTATTGAATGAATCTACTGATATACTTATTGGCAAATATCTTGACAATTTTCAGCAAAATGAGAGATGGTTTGTTCATCATCTACTTACCATGTAAAAACACAAAATTCTACGCTGACCATGCAAGAGATTTTTCAAGATGTTTGTCGATAACTATACTGTTTACAAGATTAAAAAATATATTCAAATACATTATGTTATATAGGTACCTATACGAATAATTTACTGAACTTACGAACATATTTCAAATAATCTGATTAAAAAAAGCTGCAACTAAATCCCATTTTTTGCACAAGTTTTTATTGTTTCGGCATTATTAGATTGTGTGTCGGAGATGCGAATCAAAGTGTTTAGATTGTGAATAGTATAAATAAAACCTTCACTTGCAGATGTGCCGAATTAAGATGTATCCCCTCCCCACCCCTCCCCTCCACACTTCACTACACCCCTCCTCTACATACCACTCCCCGCTGGTTCTGCCACTGTTGGTCCATTGTAACCGAATTTGCGACTGAATAACACAAAACGAACCGAAAAGTTGCGGAAAAAAATGTTGGTACTCGTAAATAAAAAGCATTGTTGGTTGGTTCTGGACCACTTTCATGTTCACATTCATACCCTCATGTGATGATCATTACGCCATTTTAATAAATATCAATGATGTCTAAAAAATTCAGGTAGTTTATAAAATAAAAAAACAGGGTAGGTACCTACTACTGAAATGAACATTGGTTTTAAATTATTTTCCTTTTAATTGATTCTCTGTTACTAGAGACCTGATTTTTTTGTGTTTACGAAAAATCCGATTTTATTCGATATTTTTGTACTTTTTACGAATAACGCGATTATTCACATTTTAGAAAAATCACACCGAATGCTATTTTAGAAAGAAAAAAAAAACACTGCAATTGTCCAGCGGTTATGTAGAATTAAAAAATAATTATTGAACTCTAATTTCTACGGGTGAAATCTACACAGAAATTGTTAATTGAAATTTGACAGTACGAGTAATACATTGTTGATAAAAAAAAACTTATATGTATAGGTAATAATGGTTGTCTTGCGCTAAGGTCGATTTAGGTTTGTATCCTCTATAATTCTGTTTAAGCAGGCAGAAGAATAAACATTAAAAAAACATCTTTGCAATTTTTAAATTAGAATTTTATAGATATTCGATTTTAATTTTATATTGAAAAATAAACTTGCAATTCAAAATCCTGTGTTAATTTTTCTCAATTTACATTTCTTTGTAGAAAATACCATCGAAAATAATACACAGCTTTGATAAAAGAAAATCTCCAATTTCTTAAAAAATAACCCCCTTTTTTAAGAAAAAAACAACGCGAATAATTTATTCAAGTTTTTCTCCATTACCCGATTACGCCATAGCTATCATGAGAAATACAAAAAAATAACAAATGCTGCTTATTTCCCATTTCATATAAATTTTTTTGATTTTCCTATCTTTTTATCTATCTTCTTATACAGACTCTTGCATTTTTCAGATAGATGTGTTTTCGGTCTGAGTTTTGAGACCGTAAATATTCAAATCGAATCTACAGAATTACAGAATATGTAGAGCACGGAACAAATTTGCATTCCACCGTCCCACGTCGATTAAAATTTGGTGCATAATTCAGCTATCCATGGATGGACTGAAATGTAGTATAATATATTAAATTTCTATTATCGCTGCGAACTGGCAAAATAATTATATAGGCTTTGAAAATCTATGGTTTGTCCTGTCCTCATTATGCATCTTAAACGTGACAACTTAGTTATGGTGAGCTAGTAAAATTTATCTGATATATATCTGTTGCCAAATATTGAGCCATTTCGCCGAGAAGGGGGGCAATTTGCACGTATACCTACCAACGAAGCAAAAAGACACAAATTTGCGCTCTGTGCACCCGGAAGCCTGGTTCAAGATATTTGGCGAAAACTATACTATTGTTGTAGTTTAATTAAATCAAATAATTTCTATATTTTTTATGACTGAATAATTGAAAAGTAGTATATACTTATTAGAATATAATATGAAAAGTAGGTATCTACTATAAATAATATCCAATTATGAAATTATTTTATAAATCAAGAAGACAATTCAATGATTAGTAGTTAAAATGTCATGTACTATTTCACATCAGCGATTTATAAATTCGCCCATCTAAGTTGTTTAGAAAAATGTATAGAATGAAAGTGTATTGATGGGTTCGATCCCTAGCATATTTTTTTTATTTAAATTCATTTCTCACGCAAATATTGCCTGTCTGGGCTGGAAACACTGGTTAGTTATGGCAATAAACTCGCAACTTGCGCAGGATACAAGAAAGTGCTAATTTTTTATTGATGTTTTAACCATTATTCCACGGAGCTAAAAATTGCGACCCTGTATCAACATAGGTATATATTATAATTCTACTCACACGTATGTACCGACCTACCTTTACTGTGCACCTCTCTTCATAACAAGCTTTCCCAATAATGGTTTGTATTTTAGCCATAAAAAATGGGATGTCATTATATTATAGCCTATATCTGCTTGCTCATATCATGACTGCTGTGTGTTCGCTTGTTAGAATACTGATTTTTTGCAAAACTTAGGCCGTCGATAAAACTAACAGCAAAAAAGATATCGGATTTTTTATACTGATACATTTTTGTCTATTAGACATTCATGTTTTCTTTTATTATATGTAAAGTAAATTACTAACCAAAACCCACTTATTGTACAACATCCTAAAATTATTTGGATGTTGCAACATATTACAAATTTATTATAGCATATAATACTTATTTGCTATCTCAAGATCTAATAACTTATGAAAATGAATTAAAGAAAGAAGATACTTGTGTAAAATTAATAAATAAATATGTTACGGATTGATTAGAAGGGACAAATAAAAAAAATGTCTGTAATCATTCCAACGACTTAGATACCAACAGGTTCGATTTAAAACTTAGAAGTAATATATGAGTTGGTATATTTAGGTACCTACTAATGAGGTTCATGCTTCTTTTAAATGAAAACATTGGGTTATAATGAAAAAATATGCAATTCAACAATAGGTGTAATCTCGAAATTTTCACAGAGTATAATATAAGGAAGTAGGTATATTATACAGGGTATAAGAATTATAAGATGGATGGTGGCAGAGCGGTTAGCACGCTGGGTTAGTGATCCAATGGTCGCGAGTTCGAATCCTACCACGAACGATTTCTTTCACCTATAGCACAACCATTTATGCTTAATTTAGGGAAAGTATGAGGAAATATATGCGCTTGATACAAGGACATATTCATTATTAAAAAAGTGTTAATAATGAATAATTATGAAAAAAGGCAGATTTTATAATCAACAAAATCATTTTATTATTAATCAATACAAATTATGCACAGAAATAATATAATTAAAATAATAATTGACGCTGGCTAATTTTTATATTGCCGTTTTTGTAGAATCAGAGCAAATGCAAAATCAAGACCGGGGCCGGGGTAGTCTTGGTCTTGCACCCCCGGTCTTGGTCTAGGTTTTGCATTTACAGAAGTGGTCTTTGTCTTGCATACTCGATCTAATCTTGGTAATCCATATCCTGTCTTGGTCTTGGTCTTGCACCCCCGGTCTTGGTCTAGGTTTTGCATTTACAGAAGTGGTCCTTGTCTTGCATACTCGATCTAATCTTGGTATTCCATATCCTATCTCGGTCTTGGTCTTGCAACTTCAAAAAAACTGTGTAAATGCAGTAGGTACCTAATTGAAATGAAGTATGACAAAACACCAAATACCTAGTAGGTATTATGTAAATAGTACTACATAGTTAATTGAGTGCTTTTTATTTAAAAATAAGTATGTTTATAAAATGTTGCGAGACCCCAAGAATCTTGCAATCTTGCAGTAACACATGTGGTCTTGGCCTTGCAAGTCTCGCAAGACAAATATTATGACATAATAACGATGATATAAGAAAGGATACAATAAATTTCTTTAAGAATAATTTTTTAATTTTATAAAAACCTAAAGATTATCGATTAAATTATTGTTTAGTTGTTTTTCTGAATTTATTGTATCAATACAGTTCGCAAATACACAAACCAGACAATTGACATATAACAATCACCTTCTTTCAAAGTGTACTAATTCCAATACACGATCGAGAGACATCATCATAAATCAGAGGACATTTTTTCATCGAAACGTTCAAAGCATTTCTGGTTGTCCATCGTTGCGTGTATAATAAATGACTTGGCCCACTCATCTCTTCATGTCTGAATGAACTGTAATAGAAATACGTTAAACAAAGTATAAAAAATCCCTACATATGTGTTCAGAGAAATGAAAATATTTTGCCATGAGCCCCGGGGGGGCAGGAGGCTAGGGGAGCTCGTATGGGGGGCGGTGCACTACCAAAGCCACTTGTAATTTATTGCCTTTAGGTGTTGCACCTTTATCACGCTTCACCGAACCAACACTTTTACTCTACTATCGGCTGTTATTATTGCACTCATTTTTTAAATACACACTAAAATTTGTCTCCTATTGTGACGCACAGCTTTATACGAATATTTCTTTGTAGAATAGGTGCAGAGACATAAACACAGTTTATTGGGCAAAAAAATTAAAAGAAATCGAAATTGTATAATGAAAACACATGGCTTTGAAACATCGTTTTCTATCAACAGGTAAGTACTAGTTGCAAATCCAATTAGTGATAGTTTTAATTTTAAAATTATATAGGTATACCTAAGCAAGTAATTCTTAAAGGACATTTTAAATACTATGCCATCAAATTACATAATTGCCTACCAACCTTACTAAAACTGCTACCACAAAACACATCGTCACAAAAATAAAATAAAAAAACACATAACACCATGGATAAATACCACCGGTTCAGATCAAATCAATAACATAATTACACCCAATCAAATATAATTAACTCACACATTTATTTCTCAATAATTATTTAATGTAGGTGTAATTTAATTCAAGAACTCTATACATAATGTACTATCTATGTCACACAACTCTTCAAATGAACACTTCGGCATGGGACTTCCTAGTGAGGTGTTCATCGTACCATAGCAATTACAATACTTATCAATAAATAACACACCTACACACATATAATATGTAGGCACGCACTTACATAACTTCTAGCTCTAGTATGTAATTGTATTTGTAACTTCCTCACTGTATTGTTAGTAATAAATAAATAAATAAATAAAATAAATAAATGTATTTCACATAGAACCTATTTTCATATTTTACATGGGTTATTCAAGCATGTGAAAGATTGCCGTTTTTTAGCACAAAGCCAATATCGCGAGACCTCACCTTATTCAGTAGGTAGTATGCTTTCTACACCACAAAATAAATGTTTATTTAATACGGGAAACCGTAAGTAATTTATATACATAGACTAGTTCACTGTATATACTTACCTACATGGATATCAAGGAGTTTGGTTTCTGTGATGGCGTCCTGGATTCGATACCCAGCAGAGGATAATTTTTTATAACATCATTTCTCAAGAAAACATTCTTGTTTTTTTATGATTATGTTTATAAAAATAATTAAAAAAATTCATTATAAACCTCATTATTTAAATATTTTCTTTAAATAACAAAAATAATAAATTTATCGCCGATTTATTTGAAACTTTCCTTGCCATCTAGCGGGCTACGCGGATAACTAAATGCGCGTTACTCGTTCAATGAATACATTTTACCGATTGGGTTAAAACTTGGTCGGTAAGTAGTTCTCTGCAACGTTTGAAAAGTTTCATTTACCCGACAATAATTGAATAGAAAGGTAAACTTATATTTAAACATGCTTTTTATACATGTATCGTCATTTTTTTGTAGAATAGCTACTCTCTAACAATAAGAACGAAGAGGTAGATAATATTTTCCTTTTTATGATAATAATTTACGTGATTTTAAATAAGTACCACAATGTCATGTCTACATATTTATATTTTTCACTTCGTACACTTTAACTCACCATAACCAACCTACACGTAAATATATTTCATAGATGCTTATAAGGATTAATTATTGATCTTAATTTTAATTTAATATGTATATTTTCCTTTTGCAACTCATCCTTCCTTCTCTGTTTTCATTGTGAAATGTTTATCAATTGTGTCTTACTTAACTCTAGCAGTAGGTATATTTTTGAATTTAAAACAATATCCATTGTTATTTTTATTCATTCATAAACGATCCGTTTTATTCATTGTTGGTTTTATTCATTCATTGTCGGCCTTCGTGGCTCATTTGGTTAGATATCTGACTGCTGATACAAAGGTCCCGGGTTCGATTCCCGGTGGAGATACAGTTTTTCATTGTGTTTTCAGTCTGGATCTGCGAGACGATTAATATCGTAAGTCTCCTGAATGTGGCAACTTGTTATTGGGTGCGTGTTAAATTAATATTTTACATAGTACCTACCTGTTAGCAGGGTCGTGCCTAGAAACTTCGGACTACGCAAATCCTGTAAAAAATTTAGAAATGTCGAAAATTTAATGTTGCTCATACTAGTGGCCATGAAAAATATTTTTAAAATCACATGAAAAGAATATTTACATTTGTGACCCTGTAAAGCATCGTATCTACACACGGTTCTATTTTTAATCTTGTAGTATGATTGTAATAAAACAATCAAAAAATTATTAGGTCTTGAATTTAATATAAGATTCTTAGGCAAGCCAAGATTTTCGGCTTCTATAAGCAATTCCGCTATTGCCTGTTAGTTATTGCCCGAGAAGCAATATAAAAATAAAATAAAATGCTAAATTCTTTACTACATAAGTAGTATTATGATACAACTAGTTGCATGTAACACATGAGATCCAACTGGCGATGGCGATAAAATGAATAATTGAAGAATAAGTACCAAACTACATATAAACACAAATTAATAAATATTTTAAGATATTTAGTTTTCTATATAAAACATGTAGGTTTATATCTCAGGATAGGATAGTATGGAGGTCAGTCTGTTTTTTCTACCCAGTCTATGGAAACAGCATGATGTATGATTGTAGATTAAGTAGGTATCAAACAATTGAGTGAGATATTGTATAGTATTTACTGCCTTACAAATTGTAAGAAACGATGTCGTCACTAAATTCAATTTTTATAAAAATAGTTAAAAAAAGTTAGGGATGTAGGTTCCTGATAGGTTTGATTCCAGGGAAAAACATTTTCTAATTGTATTAATAACCTGTACGTGTAATTTATAAATGAATATATGTAGGTATTTGACATGGTACCCGTTTGTATCCGAGAAACAATTTAAACTTAAATATAATAATAGCTTTGAAAATTAAGATTATGTTAATTGAAAATATAAGTTGAGGTGATTTAGGAGAATTTGGGGGTGATATTATTTTTTTTATTCACGCCTTGTGTGGCCCGAGTTTGTGTGGCTCGCGCCATATTTATTATCTCAGTCTTCCGGCGGAAGCTGCTCAGCGTAGCGGGCAGGGCGGCTTGACCTTTCCACGATGAATGATCTGGTTCCTGCCGACCGAACATCTGACTCGCCTCCCCCTCAGGGCTGTTCGTCAAATGACAAGAGCGTGTTGATAATAAATTCACAGCGGACGGACAGAAAAAATAACATCATCTGGTGACACCTACACCGTTACTTGTTGATACTGCTAAGGTCATGGTCACAAATTGGCTGAGGTAAAATAAAACGTTTGAATTTCGAACGGTTTTGTGTCTGAAATGTGTTTTAAAATAAACAACAGAAATAAGATAAGTATATGTATGTTATCTAGTAGGTACCTACCTATTATTTTAAACATATCTAAGGATGTCAATATCATCACGTATCCATTTTGAGATATTAGGATTAACACTTAAGAGGGCATACCTACATATTAAAAATACATCATAAATTATGGGAGGACAGAACAAACACAAATACTTAGTATTCAACAATAACTACTTAAATAATTCAAAATTAAAATTATTAACAACATTTGTAAATATGCCGTATTGTGTTGCTCTTCGAGTAACACATAAAAATATTTGATTTGATTTGGGAACCATGTGATTCATATTAACTACACCAACATAGTTAACTAGTCTCTTTCTATGGCTCTGAAATAAAAATCGCGTCAGAGATTGAATTTATGACAGGTATTATGGCGGACATTGGGATTTGGTTGGTCGGTTTTGTTTGACCCATATGTTTGTTGAGGTAATGATTGTGATTGCAGAAAGTTGAGATTGTGTACATATTTAGTGTGGAATGGGAAAAATCACCTGGTTCATAATTGCATATAATTGTCAATAAAAATTGTAAACTGCTAGCCCTAGAACAGGATGTCCTAGTTGGACAGCAGTAATCTACTTATTGTTTTTATTATAAATATGGTGTGATAAAAGGTAAAATAAAATAAATAAATAAACCTAAACATCGGAATTTGAAATCAAAATTCTCAAATTATGTTAAACAACGTGTTTCTAACAAAAATTCAATAAGTATTTTCAATATTTCTCTAGGAAATGTTCGTCACACAATTTTTAAATTCAGTATAAATTCCTCAGTATATAGGTATATGTATATTAAAATAACCGTTCATACAGTTTTTTATTTTTTTTTTCATAAGTATATGTCGTAGAGAAATAAATCTTTTATGTGCGTAAAGAGTGGATAAAATCAAAGTGAATGATTAAATCAACAAATTTTGGGATTCCGATAATTTAAATCACGTATAAACCCTTTTAAACGCACGCGATAATTATCCTTATTACACGTAACTTCATAGTGTGTTTGGCGGTTTTAATATATCACGGTGGCCGCTTGTGGTCTCTTATCACCTCACGTTCTCAACTTCAGTAGTCTTTCATACTTATTTGATAAATGTGATTTTGTTCCATTTATTCAATATGAAGACACTTTCCACAACATAAATGTCATTTGAAGCATTCAGGAATAAAGTCGGTAAAACCCTTCGTGCGAGTTAGTAAAATACATCTTCTTTATCTTATACGGCCATTTCTGTCCACTGTTGAACCTAGGTCTCCCAATATCTCTCCATATATCTCTGTTTCGCAACTTCCGCATCCAATCACCAGCCATCATCAGACCATCGCGTAGGGGTATACATCTACTTCTTTTATCTCAGATATTGTATAGCGCATATTATTATATGATAAATGGACACAGACGTCATAAAATAGACAAAGAAATGATAGTATGGCGTTGGATTTGCATCATGTCAGAATGCAATAATACTGCTTGGTACCTATATCTAAAAATGAATTAAAGTAAGTAATATTTAGATTATGTCTTTCAATTATTCTAGTGTTAATCTCAAATTATATAATAAAAAAAAACGAGTGGGTTGTGGCCAACGCTAAACTCTCAATGAAGCTTCCCTGCTAATATTACATTAATATCAATATGAATATTGCCAAACAAAAAAAATCTCTTATATAAATATATTTTTCATACAAAAATCTATTATGAACATAATTTTTCAAAAGTTTGTATGTTTTTCTTTTAACATTGAACAACTTTAATGCAGTTTTTTGAAGATTATTGGTATTGTATAAATAGTTTAAACAAAATTAAAATATCTTAAATTACCAGGTCGTGAGAGAATTTTTTCAGTTTTAACAGATGAAATCATAAAGAAACATTGAGAAAAAATGAACCGCTGTCTATGCAAAACTGCTCTAAGTTAATGTACTTCACACATATGGTATCAATATTAAGTTCATCGGCCCTTTAGTTTGATCTATACAGAGGACACAAATTTTCATATTTGTGTACGGCATACCTACATACAAGATAGGTACGGCATAGACCCAAAAACGTCACAACGAAACTCAAAGTATGCATTCTCTACATGATTCCCATTGTGAATTAAAAATTGTGAAATCATGACTCCACTATTCCATAGTAGTGGAGAGTAAAAAATGAGGTAATTTAGAAATCATGAGATATTTTTCTTTTTTTTTTGTTCCTATGGTCAGCAAATCACAAACACAACCCTCACAGTATGTGGTGTTAAATAGATAAAGAACTGGCGAACTATCATCCTACCACAATATCCTTGTAATAAGAGAATTTGGTTTCCTGTGGCCTCTGGCGGTAAAAACATCACACATTTACTTTATACATATAAATAAGCAGTAGGTAGTGTCGCTGTGTGGTCAGAAGGTCGTAGGGAAACAAAAAAGATTTTAAACATCATAAGGTACCTATATATTTTACATAATTATATAAACACATTTTATACCAAATACGAAAAGTAATAATGAACATTACATTATGAAATTAAATATGATTTTAACCAAATTAAAATTAGTTTTAGTTAGGTATCCTCGAGGACATCGAAAGAAATCCAAGGCTAAATATAAAATTTGTGCATAAAATGGTTTTGGACACATCAAATCTGAAGAAAGGATAAATACCTATATTTTATTTTATATTGTTAATATATAGAACCAACAGTTTATAATAGTATTAAAAAAAGATACATTAAATTACAAACTATGTTATAAACCTTTTTCAGGCTCTTTTTAGTAGGTTAAATTAGTTAGGTAAAATATTAAACAATTGCTGGAGGGAGAAAATAAATATATTACAAGAAAAAGAGAAGGAAAAAAATAACGTGTTCATTTATAATCCATTTGTATCCGCACAACTACAATTATTCCAAAAATGCTTATATATCCTTATAAAGAAAACATATGTGTTCCCTAAACCGAGAAAATGCTTGTGTTATAAGTAGGTAAACGAAAGGGATCGAGAAAGGATTTAAATCCGCGTCCACAGGATCCAGCGCGATAGATTCCATGCCACCGACCGACATTTCTAAATATAGAATATTCTTTTATTTTGTACAATATGTATCACGTTAGCCAAAAAATAAAATTTCAATTATAATTTAATCAAATTGCTAGCGGATTAGTTGTCTAGAGAGGACAGTGTGGTATTTAGTTTTCTCTGATATCACGTTTAAAAAGGATACGTCGTGACGATATGCGTGTATTTTGTAATAGCATACATACATTGCGGATCTTTTAACCTCCTAGAGCCATAGTCTCATAACTTCAAGTATTCTGTTGCAAAACGAAGAAATTTTTTGATAAATAATATCGATCGAATTAAACACTACATCAAAGTCAGATCAACTATAATTAGGAACTTAATTTTACCTGTGATAAGCTAAGTAAAGGACAATATCAAATTAGCGGGGGAATTGTCTTAAGGGTAGAAGGGTGCACGCAGGAAGAATGGTATATGTGTATGTATGTAGAATTTAGGAAGGGTAGCTATAGTAATATGTATATTGCTCCCAGTCAGTGAGGGTGTGAGTGTGACAGCACCAGAACCAGAAAATTGAATAATGATCTCATTCTCCTCTTGTTTCAGTAGTAACCTGCGGCGCCCGTAATGATGTGAGCATAAAATGTAATTTAACGCCAGAATAATTCATTTCCTAAGGTACAGTACACTACCTTCCTTGTACAGACAGTCTAGGGGGTATTTTAATATAATCATTTGACTTTTGAAAATTATTAATGAGATCTGTGAATTGAGCATATCAAGAAATTCATTTGGATTTAATTAATAAGCTACAAAAGGCATACATATATTTATTTGTAGATAACTGATACTTACCTATATACATTCAATGGATTCAATTAAGAAGAAGAATCAAAATTTGAAGTCATTAAAAAGAAAACGTGTTCACCAGAACTGTCACTATAAACTATATCCATTTTATAATACACTTTTATGGTGATGTTCCTTTGTCTTTTGATCTTATTAAACTTTATATTTATTATTATTATTTTATTCAATCATCGGAATAACAAAAAAAACATAGATTAATTAATCTTACATTTCATTATTTTTTTTGCACAAAGGCTGTATAATAAAGTAATGGAGGATATTGAACGAAACATATCGGTTAAATTTCAGAGACCTCGTAACTTGTTGGCTAAAGCAGATTGGTAGTGACGGATCTGCTCTGGTACTCTTGAATTTCTTGACGTTAAGAGTTTTTCATTCTGGTTGTCATTGTCCTGTGTGGATGGAATATGTGAAGAAAAAGAGCAAATCTTGTGATCGCAGAGTAGCCATAGCAATTTTAAACTAGTACTGCCTCAGAACAGAATATGTATAGCGAGGCGGTAACATTTCCAAATGTGTGAAAAACAATTGTATTTGGTATAAATGAAATAGATATTGTAATTTTTATACCTTTGCAAGTAATTTACCATTGGAAATATATAATTCATTCATTCAGTAGAATTTTAGTGCGTTATCAGAAGTGAACAATGTTTAATTTAAACGTTTATGTTTTATTATTTTATGTAAAATTTTCTGTTTACACCAACATTATTTTAGGGTATATTATAGCGTCATTCAAAAAACGTGTAGGTATATGTCCAACTTGAACACTTTATTGCAGAAATGTATTGAAGAAATAATAATATAGAAAGGTGCACACTGTGAGTTTCGTCGTGAAGTGTTTGTATGTACGGCGTACGGATTATCCTTTTTGTGTCCTCTCTACAGCCCAAATTACAAGTCAGATTGACTTCATATTTACATCATATGTGTATAGTGCATAGACCTAGAGCTGATTAGTTTTCCATAGACAACTTTTGATTTCTTCTCATTTACGTTGTTTTTGTGTCCTCTCTGCAGCCCGATTGACTTCATATTGATAAATATTAAATTCCATAAAAGTAGAGCTTTTCCATAGATATCCGTTAATTTCTTCTATGATTTCATCTGTCCAAATTTTCAAAATGCTCTCACGGTCTGGAAAATCGAGGTATTTATATACTGTTTGAAATTTTGATACAATAAAAATACACTCATCAAAAATCCATTCAAGGATTGTCAAAATTTAAAGAAAAAAATCTATGGTATGCCATAACAATGTGAAATAAATTTCAGATTAGTATGAAAAATGTATATAACAGAAGTAAAATAGCTTCTCTATGGGAAAATTGATTGATCAACTTCATATTGATATTGTATGTGTCTCTATAGACAAAAAGGGCGAGACCAGAACCTTCGGACTAGGCAAACCCTGGAGGAAAATTGGGAAATGTCGAAAATTTACTGCTTTTTTAACATCGCTGTTCATTTAAGTGGCCATGAAAAATATTTTTAAAATCACATTCCTAAATAATATTTACTTTTGTGGCCCTGTATCTACTAACGGTTTAATTTGATCTTGTAGTATGACTGCAATAAAACAAATAAATAAATATTAGTTCTTGAATTTCTTAACATAATATTCATAGGCAAGTCAAGATTTTCGGCTTCTATAAGCAATTACGCTACTGATAGACAAGTGTATTTTTTACTCTCCACTTCTATCTTCCTCAAGGGGTAGGCAGTGAGAATCGAACACCGCATTCTTCTATCTTGACACATACATCGCCACATCAACATTGATACACTGTCTCATCATGCTCATCAACAGGTATCATGTAGAAAATGCATACAACTTAGATTTAATTCTATAGCATACAATGATTTTCATGACAATGTTTTAGTGTGTATGGTGTATTGTTTAAACTTTTGTCCTCATATATTTGTTTAAGAACCATATATTTGTTTTAAAATCTTAATAGAAATGTACTTCATGAAGATGCGTATAGAGATTATCAACCTTTCAAGAAGTAAAAATGAACACTTACTATGGTGTGGAGAACTTAGTGTTGGCTACAACCCACTCATTTGAACATGTTTAGTGATTTATATAATTTTAAAATCACATTAAAACCATGAAGGATGATTTGTAAAGTATGAGAGTTTTTATATTCCTTTTTTCATGATCAATGATCATTCGAATAACAATATAATTATAATATATTGCAGTTTGTTAACATAACTACAATGTACATAGATCTCTTTGGATACATCATAGTTTTGGTTGATAATATAAAGTTATAAATATAATTATTTACAAAAGTGTACAAACTACGAAACCAAATTATTTAGGGTAAGATTTCCAAAACATTTTCGTCTCGTGTCATTTGTTTGGACAAAGCTGACCTAAGTCTTTTCGTCTTTCATCCTTTGGTACACATTGTACTGGGTAAACCTTCCATGTCTTCTATTATTCCTTATTTCAATCCCTCATACACTCCATCCATTCATTCCCTCGTATACGTTTGGGATCGTAGGTAATTATACATAGTTTAAAAATACATATGCGAATGTAAGATTTACAGTGTTGTTAAAAAATAATCACACTTGGGTTCAAAGACAAAAATTTAAATCACAGCGATTATTTTATAGAGTAAAGAATTAAAATTTGATTGAACATAAAAGCCATTAAAAACAAAAATTTGTCCACCAAAACCGTTAATTTCATTTTATAAAACACTAGAGATGTTCTTTTGTCATTTTGATCTTATTAAACTACCTTTATTTAATTTAACCTTCAGAATAGCAAAAAAAAATCATAAATTTAATAAATATGACATTTCATTAAAATTTTAGTGCGTTTTCTGAATTTAGCCCAATGTAGAATCTTCAAAGTAAGAAACATTATCATCATATTAAAATTTATATACAGGGATCCAATAATTACTTTACAAAATAAAATATGGCAAATAGGTACTTTAAGGGCCGGTCTTATAAACGAAAGACCAAATATTCGTAAGTATGTTTACGATTTACTAACGGATGGATGTTCCTAAGTAGATATACTATCGGCGGTATTATAAAACTATTTTAACTGTCCGTTTATTTGACAGTTACAGTCTAATTAGACTACAATGGATTTTCAATAGATTTGTAATGGATTGTAATAGATTAAGCGGTGCTGTCATTGCAATATATAAACATTAATTTTTTGCGTACTTCAAACAATATCAAAAATTACAAAAATGGTGATAATCCTTTATTATTTAGCTAGCGCGCTGGATTAGTAATTCAGTGGACGCGGGTTCAAATCTCGCCTCAACTGATTTTGTTCACTTATATCACAAGCATTTATGCCTAATTTATGGCATTAAAATGAAATTTTAAAAACTTTGTGCATATGTAGGTACTAGTTACAATATTTTATTAATTCATTTTTATTTTAAATCAAAATAATACGAAATTCAGTGTCATCAATGTCATGTTGAAATAATAAAATATTTGGTCAAACACAAACTTGAAATCAAATTCGTTTTGGTTATTCAAAATCACTGTCGGACGACATTTTTTTACCGAAAAAAGCAATTCAATATAAAAATCCAAAAAATATAAAACAGTATATTTCAAAATATTCGTAATATTAAAAATGTACCGCAAAATAAAAAAAACAAGTGTGGTAAAACTCAATTCTTCCATAACTTATCGTTAACGAACGCATAATCGGTGGTCCGACCGTCGGTAAAGGCTATCGGTAAAATTTTACTAAAATTTAACTAACGGATTGTTATAAGACGAAATATAGAGCATTTGTATCAAATTTCGGTTTATTTGGTCTGAAATCTAACTAACGGAAGTTTATAAGACCGGCCCTAATGAAGTCAAGTAATTTTTTTATTTTTAGTTGACGTTCACCTTTGGACGTTAAATATTGGAATTTCATGAACACGATAATCATTGTTTAGCGATATTTCACTCTGAGCCAAATTTTTATCAGGATATTTTCGAAATAATATAAAGAGATACATGTGATGTACCGGCTTAGAATAGTGATTCCACTCTTTTCTATTATTAAAATAAATATTGATATGCAGATACAAACGTTTTTGGATGTCCCGCAAGAGAAGGGTAATCGAAAAATACAACAGGCAACAATAACATCTTACATAGTTCAGCAATAAGGTTCATCACACATTCTGAATTTTTGCGTTTTAAGGTAAGACGAGACTGGTGTGTGGAGACACACGCATGTATTGTGCTTCTTTTCTTTAATGTAATGCACACTTGTAAACTGTTGCTAGTTGCTTCTAATTCTGGGATATACTGTGATGGTATGTATGAAGTTTGATATTGATTATACTTGTTTGACATCTGAAATAATCTGAAAAAAATGTAAAGTGCACTTTATACGGACGCTATTTTCAACGCGGTCCGGTTTTCAACGATTAAAACAGCATCCAAAATAGAGGTTACTCCAAACATCGCTTTATAGGACTTTACACGATGTATATCGAAAAATTATATAATGAATGTATAATATAATATAAATGTACCTATTTTGAAAGTTTTGACATTTTCCAAATAAACAAAATACATCGCGAACGAATGTCACACGTAAAAATCAACGCAAACAGCAGCCATGTTGACCACAGATAATATGGAAGTAAACTTTAAGTGGTGACAGGAAAATTATTCGAAAAACAATTATTCGAATGCTCAATTTTACGAAAATCAATTTTACGAATGGCAATTATTCGAATCACATTTTTTCGAAAAACAATTTTCCGAACACACAATTATCAGAATTTACAATTGTTCGAATTTTTATGACGTCATGTTGGTAGTATTGTGAGAGGAATAAACCATAGATTTTTATTATAATATACTAGATGTCGTAGTTAGCAAATTTTGTATGAATCGAAAACAAATGACTCACTTTTTGCACGGAGTACTACATCTACATAGTATATTATGTATAATAAAAATCTATGGAATAAACAACATGGCGAAGCACCGCGCTGTCAGATATCCTAGGATGTACACCTATTTTTTAAACCTAAACCTACAAAACTTTGGTAAAAATAGGTTGGTTAGGTTTGTTTGTAGTTATAATTGCGACTGGCGTGAGCCAGTTGCATTATATATTTAAAAAAGTAACTATAATATTAAAATAAAATAACTAAATTGGTGTGAATACTAGATAAACATAAACTGGTGTACAAACTAGGCTATCCCGCGCTGTCAAACATCAGTTATTAAAAATGTGCAAACATACGTAGGTACCCAACAATAATACAACAAGTAATAATAGTCTACATCGAATATATTTTACTGGCAACAAATATGTCAAAGGAGGCAACATAATGACAAAAATATATTAAATTCGGTTAATTGGTTTTCCAACAAATGTTAGTTCGAATAATTTGCTTTCGGACAATTGTCATTCTGATAACTGATTTTCGAAAAATTGTTATTCGTACAATTGCGCATTCGAACAATTGTGTTTCGAAGAATTTTCATGTAATCACTTTAAGTATACTTATGTTGACTCGTCGGTAATGACGACAGCGAATAATTTTACAGATTTCTGTTTTACCAAAAAGGATGAAAATCGCGTTGAAAATAGAATACGTTCTATTTTTTTCCCCATCGCGTTGAAAACCCCGTCAAAAACTTGAAACCCGTTGAAAACAGCGTCCGTGTAAAGTAGACTTTAGTCTTTGATGACGAAAATGAAGTATTGTTTAAATATTATTAAATGTAATATGTAGGTACCTATATAGCAGGAAATAAATATATTTCAAAGTTTTCAATGGTATGTCAATAAAACATCGCAAAATGCCTCAACAACTTTTGAAAATGTGAAGAATGTTTCATTCACCCTATAGAATGTGTATAAATGCATCCACTTAAGTCCATCTAGGAGGGGATTTTCTTAACCCTTTGTAGGTCTTAATGCCAAACTGGCCTTACTCGGACCCCATCCAACCCTAATGTTTCCCATCTCTAAGGCCGCAGATTAATTGGCCGAAGTAAGTGACCTCAGTGAGGCTTTGCTAAAGAATATTTCGACCTTTATTTACCCGCGCCATTAATATTTATCTAAGAGATTGATATTACACGAAAAACAAACGAATAGGTAGGTAGGTAGGTACATACATTTTATGAAAATAAATAAAATTTTGGTTTACAAGTTCATTCCTGACTCAATTATCGTTGAATTCTTTTTGACCGATATATTTATGAAACAAGTGGGTTGTGGACAACGCTATACTCCTCACTACCAGATCACTCCACAAAGAATTCAAGTTTTGTATGGAAAATTTTCAGCATTATCATATGAGTTTTTAAATTACTAGTTGCATGTTACACATGAGATCCAACTGTCGATGGCGATAGTATGCATAATCAAAGAATACGTACCAAACTATAAACAACACAAATTAATAAATATTTCAAGATATTTTATTTTCTATATAAAACATGTAGGTATGTTTGTCAGGATAGGATAGTATGGAGGTCAGTCTGTTTTTGCTACACAGAATATGAAAACAGTATGATGGTATGTATGTATGTTTGGAGATTTAAGTATCAAACTATTAAGTCTTCTTACATATGTGTAAAGGCGACTACCATACAAATTGTATGAAGTGATGTCGTCACTAAATTCAATTTTATAAAAATTGTAAAAAAAAAATTTGAGATGTGCTAATACAATGTTTTTATTTTTTTATATAAAATTAAATTATCTAGTTGGGATGTTTTGGATTTTTTCGATATTTAAAAAAAAATGGAAATATAGGCAGTTAAACTCATAAATTTATCATAAAAAAAATATTTTTCTTAATAAAAAATGTTTAAGAAACCCTGGAATTTTTCAAAAAAAAACTTATTTGGGATTTTGTATTTGCCTATGTTTATACCAAATTTCAGCGTTCTAGCTTTTACGGTTTCTGAGATATATGGAAAAATAAATCAAAATTTCAAAAGTTGATAACCCCTGACTGAAACAAAAATTCACAATTCTGAGTATAAAAGTTTTGTAGGCCCACACACACACATACACACACGCACACACACACACACACACACACACACACACACACACACACACACACACACACACACACACACAAAACTCACATAAAATGTTCTATTCCGAATTCTGCGTAAATCCATGTATGTGAACATATATGCTGCGAGGCCTCTAGTTGGTGTTATTAGCATGCAAAAAGTCCACTACGCCATACAAAATTTTCCTTCGTACACGCATCTTGGCTTAATAATGTCGATTCATTCAGAGAATTGAATTCTTATGAACGAATCGACAGTTGGATTATTTATATAAATATTTTATTAAGAAAACTAAATAATTCTTCTATGCCATTTTAACAAAGTGATGTGCCTTTTTAGTATTTTTAAAATAATAATATCAAATTTTAAGTTTAACTTTTAAACCAGGGGTCAGTTTAAATATTTGAAAAAAAAACAACAAGCACTGATCGGATATCCTTCAAACTCTAATAGGGTCTAAGGGAGTATTAGATTTACAAACTTGCAAAATTTGAAAAGAATCTAATTAGTACTTTAGTTTATAATCCATAAAGTAGAATAAACACGCCGCGCTGTACATACCGTACATATTACCGTAAATAGCGTATAGCCGGTCTAGGACACTTGGCTGCGGCCACTTGGGTGCGGGACACTTGGGTGTGGGACACTTGGCTGCGGGACACTTGGCTGCGGCGGACACTTGGGTGCGAGCCCATTTGGTCGAGAATTAAAAATATTTTTTCCGCTTAGGAATGAATTGTTTCATACTAATTTTTGTAATGCTCTTTATATATATATATATATATATATATATATATATATATATATATATATATATATATATATATATATATATATATATATATATATATATATATATATATATATATATATATATATATATATATATATATATATATATATATATATATATATATATATATATATATATATATATATATATATATATATATATATATATATATATATATATATATATATATATATATATATATATATATATTGCGAGGCAGCGGTTTTGGAGAGCCTGATCTATTACAGGATCCAACTCCACTGTCATCGTTCACCAGTAGCTCAGTGATAGAAAAGCAAAAGTCTCTGCTGTCATAACTAGTGCTTACAATGACTCTCAGGGGTTCTATCTCGTCATAAACTTGAATGAGACCAAATAAGAAAATAAAATAATTTTATAAAAAAAAATATTATAATAATAATTAAGATCAAATTTAAAGAAATAGATTTGTTGCAAGGATTCTTGAGATAAAGACAAGGTTTTTAAGAACAAATTAACATTTATTTTTAATATTAAGTATTGTACAAGTTTACTAATTTCAATCCCATGAATGAATCTATTATAATTCAAATAAAAGATATGAATATTAACTAAAATATTAAGGCTGTTAACTCTTAAATAATATAAGTAAAATTAAGAATGTAAATTACTTGAAAATATAAAATATCAAAAGATTTAAATCGTCAAAAGAGAATTCTCTTTATATTGGAATGTTAAATAAACCGAACTAATAATAAGTATGAGAATTGATATTAAGTTCATCACAAATTGATAATTCACCGATAGACAATCAAAAATAAAATCATTCTACCTACGCTCGTCTCAATCTAAATCCTACTAAATGTTATAATTTATTAATTTCAAATACAACAAATAAAGAAATCCAGGATGAGTCAAGGACGTCATCATCACTCTTCATACGGTGAACTTTATACATCAAAATTCACCCCTTCAGAGATGAATGAAGTGTGAATGAATTTTTAATATTCTGAAATCCATATTGTGGTAATCAATTAGTACAGAGTTTCTTCCTAGTGAATGGTATCATCATATGAACAATCCAAACTTCAATATCACGTCGAATCTTCTAAATATTTCCCTTTTTGGATAGATTAACATGAAATCAATCCTCTCAATGTCATCCCTCAAGTAAATCCTCTGTTAAAATCCAAATTTATAATCTTCTTTTCATAGTCATCTTTAATAGAACTTTTCATAATTTTTACTTCCCATGGTCACATTCTCGTCGATAAAAATTGATATACAATCAATATGAGTCGTCTCATGATAAATTATAGATGTTCAAACAAGATGTCAAGTATCAATACAAAACATGAACGAAACAGGACGAAATAAACGTGGTACGTTAATCAAATTGACTTGAAACGACGAAGGACAGGACAAATAATATAAAACGGGTGGAAATAATGGGAAATCTGACATTAGACTTTCCTATGAAAAGAAGAATGATTTACGTTTACAAACTGTATCAATTCACGATCTACCACAAATATTGAATGTAATAAAATATCGAAAGGACTTACCCATTTTCCCGTTTCACTATTTTTAATTGAATAACGTCACCCGCCATCTTATAAATGGCTGTGACTCGTTAACATAACAATTTTATTAAGAAAAAGCGCCTTTTCGGAATGACAATCCTATTTAAGCGGTCAAATGATAAATGTTGCTAGTTTGCAAAATAACTCAGTGTGTCAGTTTTAAAAAAAATATAAATTATTTATTTTTATCTAATTCCTAGCCAGTATTTATAACGTAACGTGACACACATCCATACTTATATAAAAAAATTAATTAATTAATTAATTAATTAATTAATTTTTTTCCATTGCGGAAACTAAATGTAAAATTTCATATTAAAATTAATTAAAAGTTGATGTTTTGTTTACTTTGTGGAGATTATGAACTGACACAATATTCTAAACGAAAATAAGATATTTTGGAAAATGACAATGTATGAAATTTCAATCTGAAACAGTTACATAAAAAAATATTAAACACTTTAAAAATTCTAACTACTATCCTGAAACAGAAAACTTTCATATTAAATAAAATAAAATTTTGACATTTTTGCTGTCAAGATTCATCATACATTTAAATAACCCATTCGTTTATAAACCGATGTAACCAACAAATATAATACAATATTTACAAAGCTAGTGTTGAACATATTTCAGTCCATCACGATTGATTTTTTTTTTTTTTATCCCATCAATGACACTCCCGTGAAGTATTCATTATTTTTTTAATCGATGGAAAACTAAGGAAACCCCCTCTTAGATTTTCATCGTGTCTCCATATTGTGAGCTTGGATTAGCTATCATGTTGTGCTAATTCTCATTATAAGCTAGAATCTGCGGAAAAGGCTATAATGCTGAAAAATTTATCTGTGTGCAAGCACAACAAAATAAAGAAAATATTAAAAAAATTTAGAATGACACTATCATCATCCCACAAAAAAAAATTTAAATTTATTTACCCAATTCGCACATCACAAGAAAAATGTTCTGTACCCCAATCCAAAAATATGTAAAAAAAAACAATGAAACGATAAACATTAAACATTAAATATTTTAAACTCTTTTAATAACACATTGTGTTGAGCTTAATTAATAATATCTAACACCAACATAAAAATATAAAAAAAAATTATTATTATACATAAAAAATATACAACGACTCAAATTAATTTTGAAATATCTTCCTGACCCACAATATACACCCCAATATGAAATTAAAAAGATTTTCTTTGTTTTGACATGTTGAATGAAATATGATTTTACATAAGAAACTTCAGTCAACATCAATAACCATACAATTAACTAACGTTGATATATTAAGACATAATATTCAAGGCTATACATTAAGATACTACAATTTTCATTAATATGATCATCTTTACAACAAGTTCTAAAGTGAAACTCTCATTTATATTTTGTTTGAATTTAATATTCTAATATCTGCATAATAAATAATAAAATATTTCATCGAACGACAATTATTTTTTATTTACTCAATATTAACCAACCTTTCGCACTGCTGATAGACTATGAACAAAACAAATAATTATTCAAAAATTTTACATTATGCAAAAATTGAAAATTGATTTTTTTTATATCGTTGCCAGCCCTCGAATTGATTCAATCATGTATTCCTCCCAACTATAATCAAGTGTATAATTAATTTTGTTTTTTATATTATGATTATAATAATTGATCTTTTCGTTGTGGACAGATATTGAACTGACTAATTAAATGTATAATTAATTTTGTTTTTTTTTTTACATTATGATTATAATAATTGATCTTTTCGTTGTGGACAGATATCGAAGTGAACTAATCGAAGTGCTCTTTCCAATCACAACCACTCAAATTATGACCAGAATTTACAACAACAGGAAGATATGGAGTGAGAATATCTCCCCATCTAAGCTCTAATTCAACTCTGACAACAAACAATCAATCATCTTAAAACAAAATCAATCAAATATTAAAATTTTCTGACTCTATATTAGATGATCTTATATGATTTATACAAAAAAAAAAAAAACTACGCTGACAACTATCAACCTTGAATAAAATAACTGGTATATCAAATATTATACCCTAAAAATTAATAATAAAAAACTATGTAAAATTTTTAAAATTATATGACATGGAATAATCCATTTTATCATATTAATGAATTTTACAAACTATAAACAAACTGTATACAAAAGAAATTCATTGATTATATTCTTTCACTAATCAAGATTTCAATAATTGACTTCTCCTAAAAATGTTTATAAAGAAGTTCAAAATATCTCCCACTAACATAAAATAGTGAAACATAATGTTTCTAACTCCTTCATATAATTTACCTAACAAAAATATATACAAACAAATAACAAAAAAAATACTTTTCTTGAACCATCCTCGCCGTCTCATATCATATCTCATTCAAATAGAACTTACATCATTGTACCATCATGACGACTGATTCTGAAACATAATTACAATATTAAAAACATGAAAATTAAAACAAAAATCAATTTTTATTAACTTGACCAAATTTATTGTTTCAAAAAAAAACATTAATATTAAAATTTCTAATCCCCTTCAAATCTAGTTAAATCAAAGCATAAAGCAATGGTGAAATGTTATTATTGATTTTATTTCCATACATCAAATTATTAATTTAATTGAAAATAAAACTAAAACTTTTGATTATGATAATTCTTTTCATATACAAAATCAACAATTTTAAACTTGTGATGAATTCTTCTCCTATTAAATATCTTTGCAACTCCGTTGTAATTCTGTTGAATTAAGATAATTATTTTTGACGATTTATAATTGTGTATAGACCATACTTGAATTTGTAAAATATAAAGTTTGACATTAAGCAATTTCAAATGATTCTTCAAAACAACAACCGATTTCAAAACTGAATTTAGAATATTTTCCATATTGAATAATATTAATTGAATCGTAAAATTCTATAAGATAATCCTCTAATATTATGATCACTCGGAAACACAAAAAAAAATTATATGAAAACTGATATAAAATGAAGTTTTTATTCACTATCGATGAAAACAAAACTCAAATAATCTCAATATTCTAACAAAAGATATGTATGAGATAGTAAAACATAACCTTTAAACGTCAAACTATATGTTGTATTTAAGACGATATTTGGTAATAAATAACACCAAATATAAATCAAATCGATGCAAAACACAATTTCACAACAGTATAAATAAATATTCACTTGGAATTAAACCTTTAAAAGTCATAAAATCACTTGTGATTACGATGTTTCAACTTGAAAATGAATCTGACATATCACGACAGTTGATGAATTTTAACACGAATATATATAAAAAAAAATGGTTTACTATAGCCATAGACTTTAAAAATCACAACAAAGTTGTATTTCAACTTGAATCAAAACGAATTTACAACTCCAAATCATAAAAATTCAATATTTCCGAAGTTATGAAAGTTGAAATCCATGACATTTGGAAATGTCAAAACAGTTTAATCACTCCTCCCGGTATCTTGCGGTGAAAACAGGAATTATTTGTAAAATAGGTCAATAGAAAATCGATGCGAAATGGTTTGAGTCTCGACTAAAAAATTTTGTTATAAAGTTCAACAATAGATGTCCACCAAATGAAATTTTCTTATCAAACCGAGAAACTATTTTTATTTAATAACTTAATAAATCATTCTACATCAACACTAACAGCAAACTTCAATGTTCAATAGTAATACTATTTAATTTTTAATAAATTATCTTTACGATTCAAATTTAAAACTGAAAAATGTTTATGTTTGAAAAATACAAAGCGATAATTTTCTCCAAATGTAATGAAACGACAATTTTTAAATATTGTACTCACCAATAGAATATATTTATTCGTTTTATAATAAAATGGTTCAATTTGTTTCCGAAACGGCAATCACTATTCATCCCAAATAAAAATATCAATAAACTTCGTCGTCGAATTTCAAGATGACATTCTGAAAAATTATTAAGTTTCTTTTAAAATAAATGTAAAACATTTAATAACAACTATCTTCTCCCAGTATCACACACACTCAAAATACTTCAAATAACTAAAACTGAATTTACAATTTTAAATTAAATAAAACAGCTAAGAAAACTGTAAAGACTTTTATCAATATTTATTTAATAATGCTTTCTATATGAAAAACAACAAAGCAATATAAAATTTAAAATTAAAATCACTTCAAAGTTAACTTTCAAAATTTTAAACAGGAAAAATATAAATTAGTGAACTATTCAACGCGAAGACCAAACTATATCTGTCCTCAAGAAAAAATTATTCACCCTCACAGTAATAAAATATTTTTCTTAACAATACTTTTTTCACACAGTAACTAAAAATTAATTATTTTTGTTGCTAAGCAAATTAATTTTGCAAATAAAAATATGTACTTTAGGTATCAAATTGTAACATTTTTTATATTGATTATAAATTTATCAATAAAATATTTTTTTTGCACTTTTTGAGAACAATAAAATTCAACTCTGAAAGAAAACAATTTAAATTATGAATTTTGATTATTCAGGAATCACAATGAAAAAAATTAACATGAATACTTAGCTCATATGTAGAATCGATGAGATGAATAAATTTCACTATACTTTCGTCATCCTTTCAATTGAAGATTTCCTCGTAAGCCAATTCATGGTATTCTTCAATGTATGACATCTCTCGTTGGCTTCTCTGTCAGATTTTAAGGTTTAGGAATGGACAAGGACTGGGAATCTTCCTATCGTACCAATTTATATCTTCCTAATCTAATCTAATTAACACGTCTTTCATCAAGAACCAAGCAACAAGATTTTAATATGGGCGCCAGGTCACATTTCAAATTTATGACTTGACATGATTATTGAATCTCCACGTATACGCGATATGCACACCACTGAGAGAGGGTTTGCTATTGGAAAACAAGCTTAACAAAGCGTAAGACCTGACCCCAAAAATGTAAAGTAACGGAGAAATAAGCCTGAAAAAAAAACGTAAGACTTGTCCACACACACAACCTATCTACACCGTCAGCGGGAAACAAGCTTAACAACAAAACGTAAGACCTGTCCACACATGAACATGTGAGATAGCGGGGAAACAAGCTTAACAAAACACAGAACCCATCCTCACACGACCTACTCACATTTGAAAACGGGAAAACAAGCTTAACAAGGTGTAAGACTCGTCCCCACAGGACCTCCCTTCCCCAATGACTTTTAAACGGCCACCACGTCTGATTTAAATGATGGTATTATCAATTCCTTATAATCCGCGCCCCACGTGCACGCGCCATTTGCGAGGCAGTGGTTTTGGAGAGCCTGATCTATTACAGGATCCAACTCCACTGTCATCGTTCACCAGTAGCTCAGTGATAGAAAAGCAAAAGTCTCTGCTGTCATAACTAGTGCTTACAATGACTCTCAGGGGTTCTATCTCGTCATAAACTTGAATGAGACCAAATAAGAAAATAAAATAATTTTATAAAAAAAAATATTATAATAATAATTAAGATCAAATTTAAAGAAATAGATTTGTTGCAAGGATTCTTGAGATAAAGACAAGGTTTTTAAGAACAAATTAACATTTATTTTTAATATTAAGTATTGTACAAGTTTACTAATTTCAATCCCATGAATGAATCTATTATAATTCAAATAAAAGATATGAATATTAACTAAAATATTAAGGCTGTTAACTCTTAAATAATATAAGTAAAATTAAGAATGTAAATTACTTGAAAATATAAAATATCAAAAGATTTAAATCGTCAAAAGAGAATTCTCTTTATATTGGAATGTTAAATAAACCGAACTAATAATAAGTATGAGAATTGATATTAAGTTCATCACAAATTGATAATTCACCGATAGACAATCAAAAATAAAATCATTCTACCTACGCTCGTCTCAATCTAAATCCTACTAAATGTTATAATTTATTAATTTCAAATACAACAAATAAAGAAATCCAGGATGAGTCAAGGACGTCATCATCACTCTTCATACGGTGAACTTTATACATCAAAATTCACCCCTTCAGAGATGAATGAAGTGTGAATGAATTTTTAATATTCTGAAATCCATATTGTGGTAATCAATTAGTACAGAGTTTCTTCCTAGTGAATGGTATCATCATATGAACAATCCAAACTTCAATATCACGTCGAATCTTCTAAATATTTCCCTTTTTGGATAGATTAACATGAAATCAATCCTCTCAATGTCATCCCTCAAGTAAATCCTCTGTTAAAATCCAAATTTATAATCTTCTTTTCATAGTCATCTTTAATAGAACTTTTCATAATTTTTACTTCCCATGGTCACATTCTCGTCGATAAAAATTGATATACAATCAATATGAGTCGTCTCATGATAAATTATAGATGTTCAAACAAGATGTCAAGTATCAATACAAAACATGAACGAAACAGGACGAAATAAACGTGGTACGTTAATCAAATTGACTTGAAACGACGAAGGACAGGACAAATAATATAAAACGGGTGGAAATAATGGGAAATCTGACATTAGACTTTCCTATGAAAAGAAGAATGATTTACGTTTACAAACTGTATCAATTCACGATCTACCACAAATATTGAATGTAATAAAATATCGAAAGGACTTACCCATTTTCCCGTTTCACTATTTTTAATTAAATAACGTCACCCGCCATCTTATAAATGGCTGTGACTCGTTAACATAACAATTTTATTAAGAAAAAGCGCCTTTTCGGAATGACAATCCTATTTAAGCGGTCAAATGATAAATGTTGCTAGTTTGCAAAATAACTCAGTGTGTCAGTTTTAAAAAAAATATAAATTATTTATTTTTATCTAATTCCTAGCCAGTATTTATAACGTAACGTGACAATATATATATATATATATATATATATATATATATATATATATATATATATATATATATATATATATATATATATATATATATATATATATATATATATATATATATATATATATATATATATATATATATATATATATATATATATATATATATATATATATATATATATATATATATATATATATATATATATATATATATATATATATATATATATATATATATATATATATATATATATATATATATATATATATATATATATATATATATATATATCATGTAGTTGATATATACAGACATTTAAAATATAAAGAGATATATTTACTTTTTCGTGGACAAGAAAAAGCTGTTACGATCACATAAATTAGGGATACGGCGTGATGTTATGTATGTATTGATGTTTAACTACATAAGTTCTTTTTCAAATTTACTACATTTTTGTAATCATAACAATTTTCGAAAAAAATAACTTTTCTCTTTACATGTGTATAAAAAATTCTCATATTTATACTCCTAGTATGAAAAATAATTTCACTTAATAAACTCGTTTTTACTTTATACTCTTAAACTTTAATATTTCTCTTTATATTTTAAATGTCGGTGTATACTTGTATATCAACTACATAAAGAGCATTACAAAAATCAATTCATTCCTAAGCGGAAAAAATATTTTTAATTCTCGACCAAATGGGCTCGCACCCAAGTGTCCGCCGCAGCCAAGTGTCCCACAGCCAAGTGTCCCGCACCCAAGTGGCCGCAGCCAAGTGTCCCATTCCGGCGTATAGCACATAGTTCACAGCACACATAATATATTATGTACATTGTGATGAAACTTTCAGAATACAATCTCAGCTTTTTATCGGTTGCAAATAAAAAATGACATAAAAAAACCTAGTAATAAAAAATGGCATGTAAAAGTAGAATAAATCTGTTTATATTGAGGACACATGATAATGGATTCAGTGGGTAAGCGGATGAATTGATAGGATCTGAATAAGCTGATTTACCTCTACTTACTTGCTAGAGATTGCTAGACACGATGCAACTAACCCTTTGAGATCATGTAGGAAGAGTATAAATGATATCGATTTAAAGAAAATGAAATTTTTCTATATGTTTTATTTCATCCGAACTACGGAATTATTCTTCGGAAAATTGGAAAAGTCGCGATTATTCAACACATGATAAAGTCAAGATGCAAAAATAGAGTAATTATCTTTTGACTTACATCAAACAGGGCAAAAATTGTATCATTAAAATTTTTTGGATAAAATACAACTAGAGACAAAAATTTGATTATATAAAATGAAAAGTAGTTGGACCTGGGGGGCTAGCCTAGTCCAACCGGCGAAATCAAAACCCTCACGATTACCCAAATCATGGATATAATTATTATATGGAGTTCAATAATATCTTTAGATGTTTTAGAACTCTATATGATAATTATATCCACTAGGGGCTCCGCCCCTGACCGCTGCCGCGGCCCAGCCCCCAACGGCCGCTGCGCGGCAATTTTACAGCTTCGCGGCCGCACAACACTGTTTCACGTCTCATTTTATATCTTGGTTCACATTAATATTATTTGTAAATATATAACTGTCTACTCAGTGAAAAAGAAAAACGTACTAACTGATTTTGAATAAAATATTATATATCTTTTTGCGTATTATTATGACATATTGAAAGCAATGTTGTCAGTATTCAAAATGGATATTCCGCAGATTATTACGGATAAAATTTATTCTGAATGCAAATCTCAATTTTTTTTTAACAATTTTAATAAAAATTGAATTTAGTGACGACATCGCTTCATACAATTTGTATGGCAGTCACCTATACATTATATCTAAGAAGACTTAATAATTTGATAATAATCTCCAAACATACATACATACCATCATGCTTTTTTCATATTCTGGGTAGGATCAAAGGACTGACCTCCATACTATCCTATCTTGACATAAATACCTAGGTACATGTGTTGTATAGAAAACCAAATATCTTAAAATATTAAATAAATTGTATTTATGGGTAGGTATAGTTTGGTACTTATTCTTCAACTATACATACTATCGCTATCAACAGTTGGATCTCATGTGTTACATGAAACTAGTATGTTCCTTAAATATGATACTAAAATCAAGACTTCGTCTTAGTTAGTTTGTATTTGAATGTTACTCACTTCATTAGGTACACGAAGAATTTTCTTTTTGAAGTTAGGTCAGTATGTATTTCTTCTTGTACAATTTGTAAATATTGTAATATTATGTACTTTCCATTGTTTTTTTTAATAAATAAATAATTATAAATGCGTTTGACACTGACAGTATGGAAGTAAATAATTTATGGTTTGTTGTGAAATATTTTTTTATTTAATTGAATGTATTACATATCACATCTATGTTAACATTTGAACTTTTTGCACTCCTCAAAACTTTACCTATGCCGAATCTCTAACGCCTCCTAGCGCGTAGTTTGCTTAAAAAGGGGTGCGATTTTTCGCTTCACGCATATATAACTAGATGATGAATATATGAAAAAATATAATAACAAGTGAGTTGTGACCAAACCTAAATTCTGCACTTCATGAGTAACATACATATAGTTCAACGCATAATCATATCAATATGAAGGATGGATTGATATTATACATAAGTTACATAGTTAGTAGTACGGAAGACACATTTTTTTAAAGGTTGATAATAATTGAATGCATTTTTACTATAGGTAGGTACCTCACAAAAAAATATTCTAGATTTCATTGAATCGTTTTTGTGTACCTATCGAAGGTTAACTGAGAAAAAAAATTCAAAACTATTTTCACTTTTTTAACAGAATTCAGGTTATTAAATATATATTTTTCTGAATGTTTGGTATTTAGACAGCAGTAGCGGAATTCCTTATAGAAGCCGAAAATCTTGGCTTGGCTATGATTTTTTGTCTGTTTTATTGAAACCATAAAACAAGATTAAAAATTTAACCGTATATAGATACTATGCTTGATAGGGCCATAAATGTAAATATTATTTTAGCATGTAATTTTAAAGTGTTTTCATGGCCACTCAAATGAACAAGGATAATAAAAAAAAATAGTTTTAAATTTTCGATATTTCCCAATTTTCTCTCAGGGTTTGCCTAGTCGTAGGCTCTAGGCACGCCCCTGTAGACAATACCTATTACTAATTCGTTTTTCAGTAAAAAATCATTATCAAATATTGCATGTAGGTAGATAGTATCCGATAACTTTTAAGTAGTTTCAAAATTATATACACTCAAATAAACAATTTATAACTTATTTATTTATAACTTCTCGGGTTAACTAACAGGTACTATGTCAAATATTAATTTAACACGCACCCAATAACAAGTTGCCACATTCTGGAGACTTACGATATTAATCGTCTCACAGATCCAGACTGAAAACAAAATTAAAAACTGTGTCTCCACCGGGAATCGAACCCGGGACCTTTGGATCAGCAGTCGGATACCCAACCAACTGAGCCACGAAGGCCGATAATTACATATGTCCCAAGAAAAGTACAAACTTCTAAATATAAAATTAATTTTTATCATATAGATTTATTTGGTCGATAAAGTGTTTAATATTTTCTTTTGTTTGTGAAATGTATCGTTTGTCTACAAGAATAAATAATAAATCAAGACACTGTTTCTCCTTGTAAATAGTTGACCAGGATTATAATAATTCACATTACAGTGGAAGGGTTAAGTTTTGTATGGTATGTATGTATGTGATATTATAAACAAATAGTAAGAGAGGAAGTATGGAAAGGAATGGAAACTAACTTGAAAGTACATAGAACAGCTGGAATTAGTAATTAAAAGCCTAGTACATATCTAGGTACTTCCCCATTCATACATATGCAACTATCTACCGATTAATCACTATCTACTACACAATGAAAGTGTGTGCGTGCATAACGGTGACTAGATGGATTAAGGTCTGATTTGAATTAGGTATCCAATTTTATTTACAAAAAAAAATATTTTCATTTATGTACCTATATCAAAGTATTTTTTGTCAGTTTTTATATATCTCAATAGAGACGAAGTTGGAATATTATAGGAGAACCAGAAACTCAAGGCACCTACAGGGCTGATTTACGTGATCACTTAATGCGCTTGCGCAACGTTCACCAAATATATGTATTCTTATTGAGTTCCCTTATCGATGCAAATTTGAAAGTTCTATAAATTTAATAATGAGAAACTGATCGTTTGAAAATAAGCTATTTTTACCATTGCCATCTATGAAATTACGGATAAACCATTTGTAACGCCATCTACTGAGAAATTTGATTTATGGAAAAAATAAATGTAACGGTCCTTATTATTCCTCTGGTTTTTATTCAGTGTTACAGTAGTCGAATCAAACAATAAAATAGGTACTTAATTTGTAAAATTTGAATATTAAATAAAATGTTTCAAAATGTTCAATGATATTCGTGTGGTAATTTAAAACTGATTTGTTCGAACTGATTTTATCGAACGTAAACAATATTTTTATACACGGTAAAAAATATCGTCCTTGTATTATCTATACTCAAATATATTATGGTTTGGTTCACAATTCTGCTAGAAATTATTATGTAGGTACTCTACTTAACTGGATATGGAAAAAAAAATTTAGAATCGTAATTAGACATTTAAAAATCATTGTACTTTGTATTATTGTACATAAATATTCAATTTTCTCAATATTTTTTATTAGTGACATTATTTGTTATTTATTTATAATAATTCTGTATAGGTAGGTACCTATACTCAAAAATATACTTTTTTTTTAATAAGTTAATTTACGAAAGTAAATTAGTTATTACCTATCTCCTGCGTTGTTGCAATATTTATTTATTTTATTTTTATATTATATTATAGATTATTAATATGTATTACATATTAATAATCTATAATATAATTACTGTACGCCATGTTTTTTCCTCCTTCAACGGATCACCAGTGAAATAATTTTTTCCTTAAAAAAACAATTTTCGCGTTCGAAATTTTTATTTAAAATAAAAAATAAATTGATGTGAAAAAATACAAATTAATCGTTTAAAATGTATTTTCTGCATAAATTGACAATATTATTGTTTAAAAAGGAATTTTAAACACAGAATAAATTTACACCGTAATAATCTGCGGAATATCCATTTTGAATACTGACAACATTGCTTTCAATATGTCATAATAATACGCAAAAAGATGACAGGTAATGTTTTCGTTTAATTAATTATGTAATTATATATATGTATAATTTATCATTATTATTGTATTATTATAAAAAGGTATTCCTGGGGGACAAGTCGGGTTCGACAGGCGAAATAAAAACCCCAGTGATTACCCATATCATGGATATAATCCAACTGTCGATTTGTTCAGGAGAACTTTGTTCTCTTTTTTTTTTTTTTTTGTTGGCTCTTCACCCGTTAAGAGTGTTCTCAGCCATCTAAGTTAAAATATTAAACTGTCAAAATAGAGAAACCTAAATTATTTTTGTATATTCCAACTGTCGATTTGTTCAGGAGAACTTTGTTCTCTTAACATATCGACAATGTATCAAGCCAGAATACGCGAGAATTGTATGGAGAGGTCTACTTTTTTCACGGCTTTTCCAACTTTGAAGTCAAAAAACACCAACTTAGAGGCTTCGCAGCATATATGTTCCATACACGGATTTACTCAGAATTCGGAGTAGAACATTTCGTGTGTCTGTGTGTGTGTCTGTGTGTGTGTCTGTGTGTGTGTCTGTGTGTCCGTCCCCCCCTTATAACTTTTGATCCGCTCAATTTACAGAGCCTAAAATTTCAGAATATATAAACAGTTACAGGCCTACAAAACTTTTATACTCGGAATTTTGAATTTTTGTTTCAGTCAGGGGTTATCAACTTTTGAATTTTTATTTTATTTTTCCATATATCTCAGAAACCATAAACGCTAGAACGCTGAAAATTGGTACAAACATAGACAAATACAAAATCTCAAATTAGTTTTTTCAAAAAAATTCCAGGGTTTCTCAAACATTTTTTATTAAGAAAAATATTTTTTTTATGATAAATTTATGAGTTTAACTCCCTATATTTCCAAAACTTTTACAATTATCGAAAAAAGCCGAAACACCCCAACTAGATAATTTAATTTTCTATAAAAAATATTAACATTGTAGTAAAAGATCTCAATTTTTTTTTAACAATTTTTTTAAAAATTGAATTTAGTGACGACATCGCTTCATACATTTTGTATGGCAGTCGCCTATACACAATATGTAAGAAGACTTAATAGTTTGATACGTCATCTCCAAACATACATACATACCATCATGCTATTTGCATATTCTGGGTAGGAAAAAGGATCTTCCTCCATACTATCCTATCTTGAAATACATACCTACATATGTTGTATAGAAAACAAAATATCTGAAAATATTCAATAATTTGTATCTATGGGTTTATAGTTTGGTACATATTCTTCAACTATACATACTATCGCTATCGACAGTTGGATCTCATGTGTTACATGCAACTAGTTATTTTACTTCGATCAATTTAAATTTTATGAACAGAGTTAAATTTTAATGTCATCATATCGACAATGTATCAAGCCAGAATACGCGAGAATTGTATGGAGAGGTCTACTTTTTTCACGGCTTTTCCAACTTTGAAGTCAAAAAACACCAACTTAGAGGCTTCGCAGCATATATATTCCATACACGGATTTACTCAGAATTCGGAGTAGAACATTTCGTGTGTCTGTGTGTGTGTGTGTCTGTGTGTGTGTGTGTGTGTGTGTGTCTGTGTGTCCGTCCCCCCCTTATAACTTTTGATCCGCTCAATTTACAGAGCCTAAAATTTCAGAATATATAAACAGTTACAGGCCTACAAAACTTTTATACTCGGAATTTTGAATTTTTGTTTCAGTCAGGGGTTATCAACTTTTGAATTTTTATTTTATTTTTCCATATATCTCAGAAACCATAAACGCTAGAACGCTGAAAATTGGTACAAACATAGACAAATACAAAATCTCAAATTAGTTTTTTCAAAAAAATTCCAGGGTTTCTCAAACATTTTTTATTAAGAAAAGTATTTTTTTTTTTTATAAATTTATGAGTTTAACTGCTTATACTGTAATTTTTTTTTAAAATATCGAAAAAAGCCGAAACACCCCAACTAGATAATTTAATTTTCTATAAAAAATATTAACATTGTAGTAGAAGATCCCAATTTTTTTTAACAATTTTTTTAAAAATTGAATTTAGTGACGACATCGCTTCATACATTTTGTATGGCAGTCGCCTATACACAATATGTAAGAAGACTTAATAGTTTGATACTTCATCTCCAAACATACATACATACCATCATGCTATTTGCATATTCTGGGTAGGAAAAAGGATCTTCCTCCATACTATCCTATCTTGACATACATACCTACAATGTTGTATAGAAAACAAAATATCTGAAAATATTCAATAATTTGTATCTATGGGTTTATAGTTTGGTACATATTCTTCAACTATACATACTATCGCTATCGACAGTTGGATCTCATGTGTTACATGCAACTAGTTATAGTATGGAGTTCTATGACATTTAAAGATATTGTAAAACTCCATATAATAATTATATCCATGATATGGTAATCACGGTGGTTTTGATTTTGAACCAGACTTGCCGCCCTGTTGTGTACTGTTCTAAATGATATTTAGAATGTACATTCAAACTAGTTGCATGTAACACATGAGATCCAACTGTCGACAGCGATAGTATGTATAGTTGAAGAATAAGTACCAAACCCATAAATACAAATTATTTATTATTTTATGATATTTAGTTTTCTATACAACACATGTACCTAGGTAGTCAAGATAGGATAGTATGGAGGTCAGTCTTTTTTTCCTACCCGGAATATGAAAACAGCATGATGGTATATGTATATTGTATGTTTAGAGATGAAGTATCAAACTATTAAGTCTTCTTTGATATTGTGTATAGGTGACTACCATACAAATTGTATGAAGCGATGTCGTCACTAAATTCAATTTTTATAAAAATTGTTAAAAAAAAATTGAGATGTACTGCTACAATGTTAATATTTTTTATATAAAATTAAATTATCTAGTTGGGGTGTTTCGGCTTTTTTCGATATTTAAAAAAAAATGGAAATATAGGCAGTTAAACTCATAAATTTATCATAAAAAAATACTTTTCTTAATAAAAAATGTTTGAGAAACCCTGGAATTTTTTTGAAAAAACTAATTTGAGATTTTGTATTTGTCTATGTTTATACCAATTTTCAGCGTACTAGCTTTTATGGTTTCTGAGATATAGGGAAAAATAAAATAAAAATTCAAAAGTTGATAACCCCTGACTGAAACAAAAATTCAAAATTCCGAGTATAAAAGTTTTGTAGGCCTGTAACTGTTTATATATTCTGAAATTTTAGGCTCTGTAAATTTAGCGGATCAAAAGTTATAAGGGGGGGACGGACACACACACACACAGACATACACACACACAGACACACAGACACACACACAGACACACGAAATATTCTACTCCGAATTCTGAGTAAATCCGTGTATGGAACATATATGCTGCGAAGCCTCTAAGTTGGTGTTTTTTGACTTCAAAGTTGGAAAAGCCGTGAAAAAAGTAGACCTCTCCATACAATAGGCATGATGACTAATTTTGAAAAACTATCTCACGATGTTTTTACGCATTCACTGTTTTCAAATATATATACATTTCTACATAAAATAAAGGTTTAGTAGCAAAAATCGCCATTTTAAAATCAAATTTGACATTTACGCCAAAAAAAGCTTGTAGTATCATGGCGGCTGCCGACCCTGACGGTGACGTCATGGTATCGTAAACTGCATATCACTACTATATGTAATATATGTGTTCTAAGACGATTTGTGTATTTATAATCAATTCAAAAGTGCATAAGTGTTGTGCGGTCCCTAAATGTACAAACACGACGAAAAAAACACCTACTGAGGTATTTGTTTTCGTCCCACGCGAAAAAAAAGAGAAATAAGTGATTAAATTTCGCACGGCGAGAAACAAGTGAATTTTATTAAGTACGCGTTTACAATGAAGTACAGTATTTGTTCCCCCACTTTTAGCTCTCAATAATATAATATTTACCATTATTTAGGCAATAAGCATATAAAGAACTTCATTAATGTCCAAACGTCAAAATAGGCCATCATAAGTTTCCCGCGTATGTTTTTAGCTTATGAACACATAATGTAGAGAGAAGAAGGAGCATATTTTATCGATTTTCGAGATGTAAGTTGTATTTAAATTACAGATAAATAAAGTACTTATATGTACTTATTATTAAGTTTTTACGTTTCGAAATTCTGATGAACAAAAGTCTTTGTTCGACGCAAAGAAATATCCGACCATCAAAAGTTCCATTCTAGTTAAGAGTAGTTAAGACAGGCAGAAAAATAACTACTATGGCTGCTATTGCTAAAAATAACGATAGCAGATAAATATAGCTTGTTATGAACACAATACAAATAACGAGCGCTATGTAATAATTCGTATGCTGCTAAAATTGTAACGATGTTTTAAAACGCATGCTTCGCGTAATCGCCGTCGTTTCGCAAATCGCTTCATTGCATGAAAAAAATATAGCTTGCTAGTTTAGTTTGGCAGTGACCAGCATCATAACATGTCGAACGTTCGTCAGCTCACCATCGCGTGACAAAATTGTAGAATACTAAAACTAAATTAGTTTACCATACGTTGCGAGCGTTCATTATTTATTTATTTATTCAATAAAATCTAAGTTACATACAAAATACAATTAACATAGGCCCGATATTACAGTCGGCCCTCAACTCATTGAGTTTGCCAAACTCAAGATTAATGTTAAGGGGAGATTGAATCCATTTCCGTATTACAGTGCAATATGACATGTCAGTTACTAAATCTTCAATTATAGACATATTTCACTTTTTCTGTGGTTATTATCTGTCAAATTTAAATAACCTCAAATAATACGAAATACAAAACGGGACGCTACGACTTTAAATACCATTGTTTTATTATCCAACATGGTAAATTTAATTTTTTTCACCAAAATAATGCTTTTAAATGCCCGTGTTCGTTTCAATACGGCTGTCAGTTTGTTTTGTTGTGTGGCGCCACCTTTGATACAACACTGAAACTACACACGTTGCCTAACGCCTCTAGTGATAGAAACTGAAACTACACGAGTTGCCTAGCAAATGACAGTTGACTCACAGTTAAGTACTTAATCTGCCAGAAACGTTGAGTTAAATATTTGTCGTTTTAGTGACGTATTTGAGGGAAGATTAGGTCTAAACGGACACTGTAATACGCTATATTTTTGTAAAACTTGAGTTTAGCTCTTAAACTGACACTGTAATACCGGCCCATAGTGTCCCCCGATAGGTAGGCGAGTATCTAGGTAAATTGAAACTATTTGCTTTGATGAATACTTGTTCCATTTATATTTAATTTGTTTTAGTTTTAAGTATCTAATTAAAATATTAATATATCGATAACACCAAAATAAACATAGTCCAGACCGACAATTAATGCGTATATTGTATTGAAGACTATCAGAAGAATTGACGCGACCATACTATGACGTCGTGCGCTCTGATTGTTTTTTCTCATAAAATGGCGGACTAACACATTTTGTATTTTTATATTTATAATATTATTATTATTCACTCCTATAAATTAAAAAAAAAACATTTTTTAAATCTTTATAACCTATTTTATTTTTTAAAATCATAATTTCAATGATTTTTTTCTTACAGTCATCACACCTATTACATATTTTAATATATTAATCATAATATGTATATGAATCATAACAGTTATCCCATATGTATATTAGATTCATCATAATACATTGTGTATTTCCATTTCAACCTCATGTAACACTGTACAACTCCCACAAACAATATAATTACATCATTTTATTTTATAATCAAGCAATGAAAGCCACCAAGTTATTTATTTCTGAAACGTTAAATATTCTCCACCACGTTACAATACTCGGTGCGTGTTATAACAGATGCGTCAACGATTCAATAGAGCGGATAGCGATATTATTTGGTTTATTGTCCCAAATAAACCAAATAAATCAATAAATAAAAATAGCATGTTAAAAATAAGCAGCATATTCCATATAGCTTGTTATGAAAAAAATAGCCATTTCGAACAACACAACAGTTGACAGTAACAAACACAATTGACAGTGACAATATGGTGACGTCATGCGCTCTGATTGGTGTTTCACATAAAATGGCGGACAAACATATTTTGTATTTTTATTTTAATAATATTAATATTATTCGCTCTTTTAAAATGAAAATAAATATATTTTTTCAAATCTTTATAACATATTTTATCTAATAAAATCATAATTTCAATGATTTTTTCTTACTGTCATCACGCCTATTCTCGCGTATTCTGGCTTGATACATTGTCGATATGTTAAGAGAACAAAGTTCTCCTGAACAAATCGACAGTTGGATTATCAATGTTTGTAATTTCAAACGTACGCATTTCATAATATCGCATTTCTTTCAAAACATTGACGAAATATTTTTTTTATAATTTCCGCATTTTTAGTATAAAAATACTATTTACTACTTGATTTTTACGTTTTCACGTAAAGATATTTAGTTTTTAAATGTTGTGTAATGTCCCAAATGGTATATTTGACGATATTTAGTTTTATAAGGTTATTTCGCAACTGCCGCGTAGCGGCCGTTGGGGGTTGGGTCGCGATAGCGGCCAAGGGCAGAGCCCCTAATATTTTATAAATATGACAAGAGTAAAATAATGTTCAAAATACCTTTATCAACACAACTACCAACCTTTATTTAGAATCTATTCTCCCACTCTTTTTACTGCATATAATATGTTCCTTAACCTATTACCTATACACAAAGGACAAACATATTAAAAAATATAATATAATGCGTTCTACAGCTGAGAAAGGTGACTCGTGGTTAATTCATATTTTCTAGTTTGACCATAAATCCAGTTAGATAATTTTATTTAATAATTTACCAACTACCAACATTTATGTTAATCAATATTCTCCCTTTCTTTTTACTTTCTTCAATATTATCTAGTTTGACCAAAAAGTTAGAAATCATATTTTAATATTTTCTAGTGTGACAAGTTAGATTATTTTAATTCATAGTTTACTAACTAACAACCATTATATTATATAATCTATTCTCCCACAAAATCCTATTAGATTCTTATATTTTATATTTATACTTTATTAGATTTAGATATTGATCTTTCGATTGAATTGTTAAATAACAGTGTTGTACCACAAACGAAAATTGTAAATAATTAAAAAATACCTGCTCGCTGAGAATTTTTTTTTTATAAAAAAATGTACATATAAATCTTCCTACGTTCCCTAAATTAACCATAAATGTTTGAGCTAGGTGAAGAAATCGGTCATCGGTCGAGGCAGGATTCGAACTCGCGACCACTGGATTACTAACCCAATGCTCTAACCGCTCTGCCATCGACCCATCTACGGAATACTCATATAATAAAAAAACGATGACGGAAATAAAATTAATAATATTAAAAAAAATATAGGAATGGTCTTATGGTTACAAGACCATTCCATGGGAGCGTTTGCTTATATACTTAATTGTCGGGTTTGCGAAAGAATGAAGGCTTAGGTCGACCGCCGTAGCACAGTTGGTAATCCGTTCGGTTTCTCTGCGGGCGTCCTGGGTTCGATTCCCAGCAGAGGAGAAATTTATTTAAATTTATTTCTCACGCAAATAATGCTTCTCTGGGCTGGAAACACTGGTTATTTGGAAGAAATTGCCATACGGCAATAAACTCGCCAACTGCGAAGAGTGCAAGGATGTGTTTTGAATTTAAATTAAATTAAGTAATTTACAGAAACCCCCAAAACTCTGCTCTTCATACACTTTAAAATGCAATTTATTACGCTTGCTAGGAATTGAAATTCTGACGATCTTAATCTGTTTCAGCGTCTTTCTGGTGGCAGATTCCTCTGACACAGTTCTTGAATATAATGAGAAGCCATGTCATGCAGAGCTTTGAAAACCATCAAACACAATTTGTAGTCTATTTACTTTGTACACCTCAAATGTGACAACTTTTATCACCCCCATAGAGGTTCCACGCACGCGACATAAACATCAGTTGCAACCTATTTAGTTGACTCTTGGGCATTCCAGTATATATATGTAGCATAGCGACACAGATGTGTTTATCATGGACAAACTTCGGCGAAGAAACATGAGCTAACAGTTTTTGATATCCGCAGGTCAAGCGATAATTTGTTGTTCAAAGCCTAGGAATTCAACATTACAAGTAGTACAAGTACTTCTACATTGATGTTGACCAAAGCATTCTTTATTACATATGCGTAGTCGCCACGATGAAACTAACCATCATGTAGGTATATAAAAGAACTTCTTCATAGTATATTCTCGAAGCCACGCAATTCTGTTATTATAGAATGAAATCGCTTAAATTTTGACCAAAATTACTGATTCGCTAGTAAAGTGCATTTATAACTTTGCCATCAAACAATCAATATGTATATTTTGTCAATTTTTCTAAGATTTCTATTTTATAAAACGTTTTTATTTTATATTTCGCGTAAACCATCTTCATGGTTCAAATTTATTAAACAAACATACCAAATTAAACTTAATATACGTTAAAATTGATACAAAACTTAATTACGATAAAGGAGTTTTCTGGTTTGTTGGAGGAAAATGCCTGATGGCAATAAGCCCGTCAGTATCCAATATATTTTTTTATATTATGTACAAAATTGTTAATGAAATAAATAATTCGTTATTGAAATAACCTAGCACGTCACTGATGTAGTCCAGTTTGGTCCATGGTCTAGTATGAAAGGGATGAAAATGTGAAGGGCAAGGCAAGGGAAGGGGTGAGAATGAGGATATAAAGAAAGGCAAAGCGGTAGCTGCCCCCCACATACTGTAATATCAGACGGGGGATGCAATCTGATTATACACTGGACAGTATAGGGTCACTGACAGAACTGTGCTCCGTGGATTAAAGCTTTAAGCCGTATTTAAAATTTATTTATTTATGGTTCGATAAATAAAATTTCATTTATTTCTAATTTTCCGACTGTTTATTCTTGATAGAATTCCATTCTAAATAATATTATTGATTACTTAAAATAAGTTAACAACTCTGTATTTTTAATTATCTTCCAATTAAAAATACACTTGACCACTGTACCATATTTTAGGATTCTGTAGATACTCTTTTAGCGAAACGCGTCGGTGGTCAAGTGTGTTTATAAGTGGAAATATGTTGAAAATTGAGTTTTTATGATATTTATTAGTTACTTATTAATATTAATTAATAATTTCATTTTATTTGGTATTGCTTCTTGGGCAACTAACAGGTACTATGTCAAATATTTATTTAACACGCACCCAATAACAAGTTGCCACATTCTAGAGACTTATAATATTTATCCGACAGACTGAATACCTACACAATTAAGAAGCTTTGAATATAATAATTTGTTTCTAAAAATATACTTTAAAACTGTGTCCAATATAGGGGTAAGCAAAACTAACTGGGCTCCTCACATTTCTGTCTTGACTTTGCAATAATTTTATTCAGGCGCACCAGTACATTTAATATTTAATATATTTAGTAATTTCAAAATATTTATGACAACTTTTCATTGGACAATCTCTGACTCTAAATCAACATATTTCAACCATATATTATGTTTGGTGTTTCTACGTTAATTATAGGTATAGTTGTCGGCAAACATCTTGAGCCCTTTCGCCGATAAGGGGGTGATTTGCACTTTCAATTTGATTTGCAATTTGATCTTTAGGATTATTGTCAAACGGCTATTTCTTTCAAACAACCAGAGTAAATGTTAACTATACAATACAGTGTGCACTATGTCAATAACATGATAACAATAAAAAGAAAATGAAGATTACAAATGAAAAGAGAAAACCAAAAAAAGGTTAAGAAATTATTGAATATAGAAACCGTTCATAGCACTGGAAACAAAATGATTAGGAAAGGAAGAAGAAATGTGGTATACCTAATCAGATAGATATTTTTGCTTTAGCCTTTTTTTACCATTCCATAATCTTTTGAAAGTATTTCAAATTATCAAATAAAAGTACGTCCAGTTTTTTACTATTTCCTAATGCCACATCTATGTTAATCAAATTCAAAAGTACAATTTGTTTTTCAATGTTAATTTAAGCTGCCTTTAGGATAAATTATTGATTGTATTCCTAATCCATTTGTTCCATTTACCAATCCAGTTAGATTTATTCGTTAAAAAATGTTTCATATATTATCCAATTGGTTTCAATATTTATACTCCTCACTAACCCAAGGGGATATAGTGGGGAGTTATGATTTATCAATTTTTAAGGGTATTTTTTTATTTCAGATTATCAACTAGTATCATGCTGAGATTGTATTCTGAATGTTTCATCATAATGTATCTGTGCTGTGTGCAGTGTGCTATGTACGGCGTGTTTATTTTTCTCATTATATTATCGATTATAGACTAAAGTACTCATTGAATTATTTTCAAATTTTGCAAATATAAGTACCTATACCTTTATATCTAATACTCGCTTAGACATCATTAGATTTTTTTGAAGGATATCTGAATAGTGCTTCTCAATTTATTTAACTGTCAAATATTTCAAAGTCGGCCTTCGTGGCTCAGTTGGTTGGGTAACTAACTGCTAATCCAAAGGTCCCGGGTTCGATTCCCGGTGGAGACACAGTTTTTAACTGTGTTTTCAGTCTGGATCTGTGAGACGATTAATATCGCAAGTCTCCAGAATGTGGCAACTTGTTATCGGGTGCGTGTTAAAGTCATATTTGACATAGTACCTGTTAGTTGCCCGAGAAGAAATATTAAATAAATAAATAAATAAATAAAGTGACGCCAAGCTCAGGAAACTAAAAAAAATGAAATTTTTATTTTCAAATTGGAAAAAGGCACACCACTTTCATAAAATGGCATTGAAGAGTTATAAAGTTTTCATAATAAAATATTATAAAAAATAATTTAACAAACTAATTTCATGAAAATTCTAAATATTTTCCATACAAAATTTGAATACTTTATAAAATGAATAGTTAGTGAGGAATTAAGTGTTGGCCACAACTCACTCCTGAAATAAGTACCTTTCTATCTACTTCGAAAATAATAGTTGATAATTTTATGGCTACAATCATAATTACCCATGAGGTGCAGACTTAGAAAAGTGCTTAAACTCTTTTCAATTATTCACGATGTAAGTTGTCCCGTTAGCCGAGTAATCGAAAATACAAGAACCTAAATATCATCTCATATCGTATGTGTCGTGCTTATTTTCATAAGGTAATAATGCACACCTCTCGCTGGTTGCCTTACATTGTGGGATATGCCGTGATGGTATGAATGAATGTTAGAAATTTATTTCTGAAACAGCGCCAAAAGTGAGTTTAACGTTTTGGAATAAAACTAGTTGCATGTAACACATGAGATCCAACTGTCGATAGCGATAGTATGTATAGTTGAAGAATAAAAATCAAACTATAAACCCATAAATCCAAATTATTGAAAATTTTAACACATGTTGGTATGTATGTCAAGATAGGACAGTATGGAGGTCAGTCCTCTTTTCCTTCCCGGAATATGAAAACAGCATGATGGTTCTGTATGTATGTTTGGATATTAAAATCCTATCAAACTATTAAGTCTTCTTACATATTGTGTATAGGCGACTGGCATATAAATTGTATGAAGCGATGTCGTCACTAAATTCAATTTTTATAAAAATTGTTAAAAAAAATTTGAGATGTACAAATACAATGTTAATATTTTTTATAGAAAATTAAATTATCTAGTTGGGGTGTTTCGGCTTTTTTCGATATTTTTAAAAAGTTTGGAAATATAGGCAGTTAAACTCATAAATTTATCATAAAAAAATACTTTTCTTAATAAAAATGTTTGAGAAACCCTGGAATTTTTTTGAAAAAACTTATTTGAGATTTTGTATTTGTCTATGTTTGTACCAATTTTCAGCGTTCTAACTTTTATGGTTTCTGAGATATATGGAAAAATAAAATAAAAATTCAAAAGTTGATAACCCCTGACTGAAACAAAAATTCAAAATTTTGAGTAAAAAAGTTTTGTAGGCCTATAACTGTGTATATATTCTGAAATTTTGGGCTCTGTAAATTGAGCGGATCAAAAGTTATAAGGGGGGGACGGACACACACACACACACAGACACACACACACAGACACACGAAATGTTCTACTCCGAATTCTGAGTAAATCCGTCTATGGAACATATATGCTGCGAAGCCTCTAAGTTGGTGTTTTTTGACTTCAAAGTTGGAAAAGCCGTGAAAAAAGTAGACCTCTCCATACAATTCTCGCGTATTCTGGCTTGAAACATTGTCGATATGTTAAAGAGAACAAAGTTCTCCTGAACAAATCGACAGTTGGATGAAATCCGATAATATGTAGTGTGTATGTATATTTTATATAGATGTAAAAAATTAGTTCAGTTTCTTATATCAAATTGAAAAAAAAATCATATTTAGGTACATAGTAAAAGAAGAACAACTAATTATACTAGTTGCATGTAACACATGAGATCCAACTGTCGATAGCGATAGTATGTATAGTTGAAGAATATGTACCAAACTATAAACCCATAAATACAAATTATTGAATATTTTCAGATATTTTGTTTTCTATACAACATATATTATGTAGGTATGTATGTCAAGATAGGATAGTATGGAGGAAGTTCCTTTTTTCCTACCCAGAATATGAAAATAGCATGATGGTATGTATGTTTGGAGATGAAGTATCAAACTATTAAGTCTTCTTACGTATTGTGTATAGGCGACTGCCATACAAAATGTATGAAGCGATGTCGTCACTAAATTCAATTTTTAAAAAAAATTGTTAAAAAAAATTGAGATCTTCTACTAGAATGTTAATATTTTTTATAGAAAATTAAATTATCTAGTTGGGGTGTTTCGGCTTTTTTCGATAATTGTATAAGTTTTGGAAATATAGGCAGTTAAACTCATAAATTTATCTTAAAAAAAATATTTTTCTTAATAAAAAATGTTTGAGAAACCCTGGAATTTTTTGAAAAAATTGATTTGAGATTTTTTATTTTTCTATGTTTGTACCAATTTTCAGCGTTCTAGCTTTTATGGTTTCTGAGATATATGGAAAAATAAAATAAAAATTCAAAAGTTGATAACCCCTGACTGAAACAAAAATTCAAAATTCTGAGTATAAAAGTTTTGTAGGCCTATAACTGTTTATATATTCTGAAATTTTGGGCTCTTTAAATTGAGCGGATGAAAAGTTATAAGGGGGGGACGTACACACACACAGACACACACACAGACACACGAAATGTTCTACTCCGAATTCTGAGTAAATCCGTGTATGGAACATATATGCTGCGAAGCCTCTAAGTTGGTGTTTTTTGACTTCAAAGTTGGAAAAGCCGTGAAAAAAGTAGACCTCTCCATACAATTCTCGCGTATTCTGGCTTGATACATTGTCGATATGTTAAGAGAACAAAGTTCTCCTGAACAAATCGACAGTTGGATAATATTCCAATATCCACCAAAGACACAAAAAACAAAGTACACAATATATTGAGAGAACTTTTCCTTTGGGTATTCAATAGCTAGGCGACGAAAAGCGGCAAGACTAGATACTTCCTTCACACATTCTGGCAAATCATTATACAATTGAAAACCTTTGTTAAACACATTCTTTTGTGTATCTGCCAGGTTAGTCGGAGACAGTCTATAGTCTCGCTGACTTCTCGTCGGATAGGTGTGAACAGCAAAATTATAAAGAATCTTTTTTTGCAAATAATGCGGTAATTGTTCATTTTTTTAATTTATAAATAAAAATTAACACATTTAAAACTATTTGCTGTTTTATTGCCAACATCTTCAACTGCTCAAGCATATGTATATTTAATTCGGGTGAATTTTTTGCATTTTAATATTGTTTGCAGTGATCTGTTTTGTATAATATGTAATTTTTTATCTTTTTATTCTAGCGATGATTCTATACAAAATACTCACCGAAAATTAATCAGTGATTTTAAATTGAAAACTCAAATAAATAAGCGACAAATCATTTCATTGAGCAATATAATGAAATATAACATATTAGAAGTACATAGGTAGACACCTACACCTTCCTATCCTGAGGAAATCCTTTAATAGTGCTGAGTTAACATGTCTCTATGTTTCACCCTAAAACCTGAATATCTCTCACTACCAATCTGTGAGATAAGAGACACGTAGTATACTTAGGAAGGTAGGTACTAGTACTAGGACTACAACCCTACACACTGGGACTATTGTTCCTGTTAATTTTCATTAGACATCATTGTATGCAGACTATGCAGAGATATATTGGAGGAACATGGAACCCCACAGAGCGGTCTCAAAATATGTTCTAAATTAACTTTCATTATCGACACTAGGTACATAATATATTATCATATACATACATACATACCATCACGCCATGTTCCTTACGGGGTGAGTAGAGAGAACAGAGCGCCACACTCCTGTATTTTTGCATACATTCCTGGCTTCCTTTAGATCCATGCATCGTATCATACATGCTCGTCGATTGTTCAAGCTCTTTATGTTTCCTACTTTCAAAATATCATTCATATATTAAGTCGATAGTATCAGCTCGTTTTTGCAGCGGGTGCGGATGGCTAAATAGTTAATATACCTACTCTTCCTAAGTCTTTTCTTTTTTATATTTTAATATACCTGTGTTAAAAAAAATATTTTTGCAATTGTTAAATAATTTACGTACATAGTTTAAACTATTTAAAAGAACCTTTAAATGGTTTATAACCTGTTAATATAATTATACCTATTGTAAATTTGTATTGTAACTTGTTGGTTCTATAAAATCAAAAAAATAAAAAATAAAATAAAAATAAATAGTAACATTAAGACTTCCTTAAGGACAGGTGTCTAATACCTTTTTTTTTGGAGTACAACAATCATCCATCCGGCAAACATATCCAATCCAACGTGAGCGCTGTATTTTTATTAATTGGACTACATTAGTTTCATTATTTTATTTTTATTTTATTTTTTATTCAGAAAACATACAGCATAATACATAATAATAGTAATAACAAAAATGATATATACAGTTTCATGCCTAAATACATGTTTTCGCTTATATAAAAAAAGTAGTACCTAAACATTTTATTTTTTTTATTTTATCTATTAATTATTTTTTTTATCATCATCATAGGGCGGGTACATTCGAGACACGATGAAAAAAGGAACGTCAAATATTACCCCTGCTAAAAATTTGCAATTTTCATAGCAAAAGTAAAGGGAACAAGCAAGCAGTAAAAAAAATATATTTTTAAATTATTCTGATTAATATTAAAATGCACAAACTAATGTTAAAAATTGAAAATTTAAGAGATAAATTCAACATCAAATTATTCATTGTAAGAGCTAAAGCTATATAGGCAAAAAGTAGAAATAAGAAAAAGTAGAAATAAGAATTCATTATACATTGCCTCTAGCTCATGATTTTACAGTTTTTCCAGGCCCCTCCATCGATAGTTGGGCCAAATATTTCCCTTCTTTAATACTTATAATTGGAATGCAATATCTATTATTTCCGTTTTAATTTCTTCTATTCATCTTTTTTTTAAAAAAGAATGAATATTTCCTTGTAACATGTCTATTGTCCATATACATTCTCTAAATCAAGCATATATTGTGCTTTTCGTGAACGAAATTAATCGTGGCAGGATTCGAACTCACACCCACTGGATTACTAACCCAGCGCGCTAACCTCTCTGCCACCACCCATCTGATTTCATATTCGTTTAGCAGCGAGCCTTTTACGATAGGTAATAATGGTAGTTACATAGGTTTTTTTTAAATATAAATAAATTATAGGAAACAATTCGATCCCCAGCAGAGGAAAAATTTATTTAAATTAATTTCTCACGCTAATATTGCTGGAAACACTGGTTAGTTGGAAGAAATTGCCATATGGTAATAAAATCGCCACTTGCGCTGGGTGCAGAGGAAGTGTTTATTATTTTTGATAAAAATAATATACACTTATATTTATACCTAATGTTAAAAAAAACTATTAGCGTGTGTATTGATGAACTTTTCTCATGTCGTGTTCACTTTCTAAAAGGACCTTGACAATATATAAAATTGTATATAAAATTGACAATATATAAATTTGGGTAATGCATACTCTAGTCTAGGCGATATTTATTATTTGTCATTGTTAAAATATAAAAACTTATTGCATCAATATTTCTTGATGCAAAATGTCAATTTTATTTCGCTATAAGATGTTATTATTGTTTTATCAATTACTCTTTTATTTTGAATTTATGGTATATTGTATGGGACTCTCTTTTAACTTGTATGGGTACTCTTTTTCTATCTCTCTTGTAATCTATTTTTACGTTACTTTGTTGTTTACTGGTTATTTATATATCTTCTTTTTTTAATTGTTTATTTAATTTTGTTTCTGCATCTATATATTTTGTGTATTGCATATTGTATGGATGTATACATATTTTTAGGCATCTCTTTTTTATATTTTGTTACATGGCTTATTTTTCAACTGTTTTTATGTTTCATTCTTTTTTAATGACACTTTTGAATTTACTTTATACCTAGGTATATAATTTATATATGCTATTTATTTTTGTTTCTTTTTGTTTTTGGTATTTATTTCTTTAAAAAATGTTTAGATATAGTATGCAAAAAATATTCTGGTAGATATTTCGTACATTTATACATCTCTTTTTGTTTTATTTTATAATATTATTGTATGTATTAAACGTGTTTATACTATTTTATTTTGTATGTACTTGTAAAAGGCTATTTAGCCGTTGATGGAAATAATAAATAAATAAATACATCTTTGTATTCCGTTGTCAATGTCTGTAAGTGTTTCTATTACAATAAAATAAATAAATAAAATTAAAGGAAATAAAAAAAAACTTAATATATTAAGGAATATAATACACCCACTCTCTGGGACCAACAAAAAGGGACTAATGTAAACAGTAAAAAATGCATCTTAAAGAAATTTCTAAATGGAAAAAATAAAATAATGTGATTGTTCAATGAATGAAATATTCCTATTAATGGATTCTGCACAATGTACTTAAACAGTTGACAAATAGTTATTTACAATAAAAAGCAAATAGGAATTTTCACAACACAGGTGTACTTATCTATAATAGTGTTATCCTTATTTATGATAGGAAGTTTAGACAAATTAGTTTATCTATGAATTATATTTTTATCGGTGATTATTTGAGCAGCTGATCATTTTCCACCATATTTTGTATCTTGTTTAAGGGTGAGTGTGGTGGATTGTGAGATAGCCACTATCGCGGTGATCCTAAGGGCTACTTTCCTCGGCCACTCACTTTTAGATAGTTTCAAAGCTAAAAGCGAACAAATTCCGCAGTTATTGAGAGCCTGTGTTCTACCAAATCTGTATCAGCTCCCGTATTGTCGTTCCTCTCCCTCTCACGTTCACAACAGACCGCCGTCCTTGTCTAGCGTTCTCGAACACGTGTTTATTTGTACGTTTTATCCTTCGGCGGCTTTAAACCCAACCCTCTCTGACCGCAGCCGCTCTCCTCCCTCCCGCTACCGCCCGACGTAGAAACCCGTCTCTTTTCCACTTTCCCATTTAATCAGCGCCCGCGGTCTTCCCTCTTTCCTCTCTCAACCCGTTCGTATTGTTATCTCTCTCTGGCTCACCGTAATAGTGCCGCCTAAAATTCTTAGCGGGCGTGGAAAATGGGATCTAAATTACTCCCACACGATTCGGCGTTGTTTACGGCGCTTTTTCACAACTATTTGACACTATCGCGGTTTTTATACGAAATCTGTATTTCGCGGGGATATTGAAATATGGTGGACCGGAGGAGAAGTTTTCCCGCGGATTTATCCCCCGGGGTAGGTACTTAACACACAACGCACCGTGGACTCGGACGGGAGAGATAACTAAAGGGTTGCGTGCGTGCCGTCACCGAGGGCAATGAGCATTCCTCCAGTGGCTACTCCACGTGCGGGCGTCTCCGAAGTCGTGCGGTGCGGCGCGGGTAGCGGCGGCAAGCGGTGAACAGTAGCGGTGCGCGGCAGCGGCTGGATGTGCGGGCATCGCGGTGGGAAGTGGGGTGGGTGACCACACGACAGTATCCCGCGCACCAGACTCGACCGGCCTACGTCGAAACAGTCAGTCGCGATTTTTTACCGCGGCGGGTGGTGACCCGCGATACACCGCGATACGATCGATTCGCGTAAAGTGTGTTGTTGTACAAATAATGCGACATTATTGAAAAATTGTAATGTAAAACACTCAACTTTGTAAAATAAAAGGTGCGTAAAATAATATTGTGCTTATTAAAAAAAATTGTGTATTTTGTTTGCAAAGCGTGCAATTTGACCACGTGCGTGTGTCAAAGAGTGAGAAAGTTGATTGCTATTCATTCTCTAGTCACGTATTATTCCCGACAAATGTGACGGACGTAGGGAAGTTTCAAGTGTCAACATACATACGTCACAAGGTCGACATGTCTCATTCAATCACTCCCCTTCTTAGACAAACGACTCTTAAATCATTATTATCATTTATTTACATTTTTAAGCTGGTCTGTGTACAGAATGAGACTATAGAGATACCTACAGTTTAATAATTACGGCGGTACTTTGAACCAACGGCGGAAGTTTTTGAAATGTTTTATCGCTCTGAAAAGTAAATAAACGTTGTATAGAAGGGGATATTTTATCCCTTTTTCGACAAGCGATAACTCTTTTTATATATATATTCATGCATTAAAACATGTTAGGTATATTATAATTTCTTGATGTACCTATTATGTATTTACAAAAGTTTTCATTTGAATTGTTTTGGTGTTTGAAACCCCTAATGGATTTTGACGTTTCAAACTGATTAAAAATTATATTAAATAATTCAAAGTAATTCCTTAGAAAAAAACAACAACTCTTTTTTTGCCAATCATACTCGTACTCTCAATTTAAAAAATCCTAACAATGATCCATTTTGTAATTAAAAGCTACGTTTCTAATCGTTTATATGTTTTCTAATGGAAATAAATTATAATCACAGAGTAAGGAAATATACAGAGCTGTCAAAAGTACGATTTTAGGCCAGGGGATTGGTATCCAAAGTGAGCTGGAATGGGGGTATCCCATACACAATCAATGTGCAAATATAAATTGGATATTAATGGCAAATTTAATTAGCATTAAAAGTATTTGCTTTTCGATATTTAAAATGTACTTTTTGATATTAGTGTTGAGTAGGTACTGTTTCAATTTTCATTCCGAACCATTTCGAAAATATTCGTATACCTACATTATTTTAATGGCAAAGTCACGCGGTGTGTACCACGAAATTTTGCTTATAAAATCATGCCTATAAATTATTTGTCTTACATAAGAATGTTATTTTTAAATGAAACAAAACTTTAATGAAAAGAATCCTACGAAGTAAAAAATGTAAATACTACTACGTAAGAATAGGAATATATTGCTATAGTTTTGTTACATACATTTACATTATTTAATTTATTTTGAAAATGTTGTTTATTTTCTAATAAGTTGATTGAACTCGAGAGCTTAAGGCTTCGTAAATAAAAAGTATACTTTGGCTGCGGTTAAGCTTAATTAAAAAAAATAAAATATTAATTTGTCTATAAAAATATTTTTATTCAGAAACTATGATTTCTATTAATATCGGGATTCACCCATATTATAAGTTGAAGATTGTATCGAACCATTAAGTCACAATCAAGTACAAAACCGTTGTTATTTTGAAAATGAAGCAAAGCTGAGGTAATAAATTCATCTAAGCTAAGCTTCCGCTAAAATGTATTGGATTAGTTCGAACGCGGGTGACAATGCTCATTGTAACGCGTTTCTAAAATCCCTCTAAGGATTCACTGAGCCATTTCTCAAATCCTTCAACAGACAACTGTCAGAGAATGTTTCCCAGACCGAGTTAACGCATTAGGTAAATACTTCCAATGCACGGAGCAAGAGGGATTAAAAGAAGATCAATTTACAATATATATATATATACTGTCGCCATACTGTTTAGACAGACTTTGACATGGAAAATTGAACTAATTTATTAGGATTTGTAAATTATGTCATCCACTAAAATAATACTCTCAAGATTCAACAACAATAATTTTGAATGTAGTCAATAATAATTATAAATACATACAATAATATAGTAAAAGCGTACCCCGATAAAAACGGGACAAAAGCGCCAAGGGAAAAGAAAGAAAGACAATAATATAGTAAAATATTTTGGGCATTTGAATCAAATAATAAAAAAAATAAACTGGAACGAAACTATTTTAAATTCAATTCAATTAAAAATAATAACGCATTATATAATATATACAAGAATACATACACATTAATCAAAAGTAAAAAGTATACAAAAATTATTAAGAGAACGTATTGTATAATAACACATTTTTTAATTTGTAATGGAAATTTTCAAATAAATCACAATTCAAAAATAGTATACATAGGTAATATAATTTGTAAAATGATCGAATATAATTATAAGATAATCATATAAAATGATATATAAATTGCTACTCGATTAATAAGTAAATGGAGGCAAATTTGAATGTTTTAATGACCCGAATAGGAAAATTCTTTACTTTTATATTGAATATCTTTTATTATATTATGGTCTTAATAATTATGGATAAAAAAATACATCAACAAAATTAAATATTGATTTCATTGTATGAATAGTGAACAACTAATGCAGTCGCGTGGCACCGCCTTAATCGAACCGGAACCGGAAAAACTTGAAAGTCAATTAAAAGTTTGACTGTGCGGCGCCCGTAAATATCGCGCGAAAAAATCTGTCATAGAACTAGTGGAAAAAAGTTCGGCGCCTCCCCCATCCCAGACTTTGCGCGCGCCGGAAAAATGCCCCCACCCCGCGAAAAACTTTTCATTCAATGAAAAAAGTGTGGCAAGGCCACGGGGTAACATTCAGCCTACCTGTCTATATCATATACATACCTATATACTAGTATATACCTACTCTATAGCTATTGCAGGAGAGGCAAGTCGTTTACGGTGACCGGCTTTTATTGTACTATGATTTGTAACTTTTCACCCCTCTTTGACATCGTACGGCAAATCTTATCGTTTTTTTTTACTTCAACATATTTTTATCCAAGAGCAGCATAGTTTTTATGATACGTCATGTTTGATAAGTTCGTAGCATTTTATACTAGATTGTTCTTGCAGATACACATTCTTTCGGTTACATAATATTTAATTACTCGCATTACATAATTGTGGTTTAGGTAATATCTCTAAATAATAGACATTTATATATTTTTTTAAATAAATTATTTTAAACTTCAGTTTTACTTAGGATTTATATACTTATACCTACTACAGACCATTAAAAATATATTATTATTCCCAATAACTTATAGGTTTAAAAAACTTGATGAATTGTGTCATAAAATACTTACATTTAATTAATAATTAAGTCTGTGATACTTAATTACTTACGTACTAATGAATAGGTTCAAAAAGAAGAAACTGAAAGCTGTCTATTTAAATCATATTTTAATTTAATTTGTGATAATTTCTAACATATATTTACGATCTACCTTTATAACTTGGTGATCGTTTAAATACTATGTAAAAGAGACAGCTAAATATATGTTTATTGTTTTGCAAGACAAAGTTTCTATACGACATTTTTCATAATTTAAATAGTGTTGCGATGACAGTCAATAGTGGTCTCTGTCCAGGATAAGGAAAGGGCGCCTTACAAAGGCTCTCATATGTGCACCACACAGCGGCTGAAGGCGGGAGGGAAGATGCATCTTACACCGAACAACAACACCGCAGGTAGCGGGGCTGTGGGAACCGGCACGACAGCAGAGGGCGCTACCAACCTCCTGCAAGAGTCCTACACCAAGATGACTTCGGACATTCTTGCCGAAAGAACGCTCGGAGACTTTCTATCCGAACACCCCGGGGAGCTCGTGAGAACGGGCAGTCCTCATTTCGTCTGCACGGTACTTCCTCCTCACTGGCGGTCCAACAAGACGCTGCCCGTCGCGTTCAAGGTTGTGGCTCTCGGGGACGTAGGAGATGGTACAGTGGTGACAGTGAGAGCGGGGAACGACGAGAACTACTGCGCAGAACTCAGAAATTCCACGGCCGTCATGAAGAACCAGGTCGCCAAATTTAACGATCTGAGATTCGTGGGCAGAAGTGGAAGAGGTAAGTTACAACTAAATATCTTTAAAATAACAACAGCTTAGTTGTTATGGTGGAATATATGGATGACGATTAACATACGTGTATTTAAAGTGCTTATTTTATCTTTGTTATCAAGACAGTTTTATGAATACTTATTGGAAAGAAATATTAGGAAATAACTGTTTGCTCTTTATTTGTGTGGTCTATCTGTTATATTATGCAAAATAGTATATCTAATTTAAATCACATAATTTATATTATATATCGATATCTTATCAAATATAATTAAAAATTAAAACAAAGGTTTTATTCACCCGACTAAAGATTTTTATGGCCGGACTATTTTATTCATTGTTTCGAATTTTGATAAAATATTTCAGGAATGAATACAATGTTCATTTTGATGTTTACCATATTATGTAATGATTCATATAATATAATGAATAAATGAATCTATGGAGTAGGTGTACATAGATTCATAACTATTTTTCATTTTATTTTTGTGTTGCTCATCGAACAACTAACAGGTAGGTACTATGTCAAATATTAATTAAACATGCTCCCAATAATAAATTGCCACATTTTGTAGACAGATTAATATCTTCGCACATGCATATACAGACTGCGAACTCAATTACAAACAGTGTCTCCACCATAAATCGAACCCGGGACCTTAAGCTCACCAGTCAGATTTATTTATTATTATACAAATAATAAATAAATCTGACTGGTGAGCTTAAGGTCCCGGGTTCGATTTATTTATTTATTTATTCATGTATTCATGTCTGACAAATATTGATACACTTATATTTCATATTATTATTAACATACATATATTATACAGTGATGTAGAAAGCAGTGTCATTAAGGTGTTTTAATCACCATCAAACTAGGCAAAGCCTGTGTCATGATGGCTATTTCTTTCACATAAAATTATGAATACAGTATAAGCGTACACATATTAACACAATACAAATATACAAAAATATTAATAAAAAAAAATTTGACTAAAATACTATAAATATAATGGCTTTTTAACAATCATAAAATAATGAAAAATAAACATACACATATTAACACAATAAAATAATACAAAATCTTAAAAAGATGACTAAAATGATTGTTAAAATAGTAAAAAATATAATGGCTACAATTATATAAAATTATTAAAAAGATGATGGAAAAAATTATTATAAAAACATTATTATAAAAACATGACGGCTATTTATATAAAAATATTTAAAAATGAACTAACCAAATCCCAAAAACATAAAAACAATTATTTCCTTAGTGAATTCAAATTTAAATCTAAATCTCAGTCTCAGTGTACCCTTCGTCACACGCCACACGTCAGTTTGCAAAAACTCAAGTAAGTAAATAGAAAGTATATATGATCTTATCCAGTAATCGTGCAGTAATATCTGTCTTAAACCTATTTTTATTTTTTAAAGCTTTAATTCCCACCGGAAGCCGATTAAATGCAGTCGGTGCTCTAAAAGCAAACTGATGCTGTGCCATTGTTGTTCTACAATAAGGTATACAAAAATTTATATTTACTGATTGACGGGTATTACGGCTTTGTTGTGATCTAGATTTAGAGCGATCATTGTAAAAGAAGTGCGTTGTTACTGATCTTATATAGATTTGTTTTATATCGAGTACTTTGTAATTTTTAAATAGTGTTATTGATGGATAGTCTCTAGGCCATTTGTTGATCACTTTTATTATACTTTTGTGCGCCCTTTGTAAAGGATCCATAATAGCATTGGCACATCCACCCCACACAATTATTGCATATGACAAAATAGACTGACACAACGCAAAATATACCTGTTTTAATACACTTGATGACAATATATTTCTAATACATCTAAATACATGTACTAGTTTTCTAACACGAATAGACAAATTTTCCACATGTGCATCCCAACGCAGATTTCTGTCAATATAGACACCCAAATACTTGATAGATGTAACTCTACCAATTGCATCCTGTTTTGAGTTATTGTTTATGTGGATAATAAGATTTATAGGAGGTTGCGTCGAGTTATTTAAACTAAATGGAATAAATTTCGTCTTATTCGAGTTCAAAGTTAGCAAGTTTGCATCAAACCAATTCCTTACAGTATTAATTGAACGTTCCGCTATTGCAAAAGTATCATGCCAAGTCTTTCCCTCAATAAACAGAGTTGTATCATCAGCAAACGCTATCGTCGTAATACCTTCACATAACGTGCATATATCATTTATATAAATCAAAAACAAAATGGGACCCAATACACTTCCCTGTGGAACTCCAAATTTCACAGTTCTATCCGATGAGTTGTGACCCAATAGTGACACTGATTGTATTCTATTAGACAAATACGAGGTAAACCAGTCAAGAGAGCGGTGTCTTATTTCTATTTTAGATAGTTTAGCAATCAAAATTTAGTGTGACACAGTATCGAATGCTTTAGACAGATCTAAAAATATTGCTAAACATTTATTACCTCTATCTAACGCCGTTGTGATATTTTTTGTCAATTCTAATACAGCCGAATCAGTAGAGTATCCTTCTCGAAAATCAAATTGATACTTAGATATAATTTCATGTTTATCCAAGTACTCATTAAGCCTTCTTTTAGCAATTTTTTCAATGACTTTATTTATGGTGGAAACACTGTAATTACCAGATATCTTACCAACTGAGCCACGAACTATCTCAAACACACGATACTGATACTTTATATTCAAGGAAATATATAAATACATTTAAATCGATCGATTAAAATATACAGTCAATAATGTCGAGATGAATGCTTAAAATTTTATCATGATTGAGCATTACGTAAATGATAGATAAAAATTCTGTGTGTGAAATTGAGTGGAGAATCAAATTTTTCATTTTGTTCTTCTCGTATACATCAAGTAGCACAATCACTTCTGCAAAGGCTTCTCTGTTTTTCACCACTTAGAACAGCTGTTTCCTTGTTCTCATTCCAGTCCTGTCTCTCTCACAATCGCGATATACTTCTTCGACTAAGACCACATTGGTCTTTCACTTTATAAGATGGAGGATCTCATATTTATTCCCAAGCAGGAAGTGACTCAAATATACAATAGTTCATAGCAGAAATAAATATATTTTCAAATGATCCAGTACTGCTACATCATATTTATAAACATTACATATAATATTTGGATGTCTGCAAATATCTTGACAATTTTCGGCGAAGGGACGCTTTGCGCTTCTACCAACCGAGCAAAAATAACAAATTTATGTTCTGAGCGCCCCACAATGGATTTTACATTTCCCTTATTCTTCTTCTTTGGGATTGGGTCGGCTTTTCAAATCCGTCGTCGTCAAATATGAATAAATTTATTTTCATGAGCTTACTTATGTTAGTAAGTTAGTAGATAATGGGCGTTATTTTCCTCTTCTACTTTTCGGGAGTGATGCTGGCTTTGTATACCCATATACCACATAATCTTCATGCCGTCTCATATAATTTTTGTACCATCTGAATCGACTCTGAGTTTTTCTGGTATGGGGGCTACTGCAAAACTACTTTTTATATGCAAGTTTAGGATTTTATCGAGTTTGCCACCCCGCCTGTCCACCTCAACATTTTCATCTCATTTATGTTTTGAAAAAAAAAAATATACACGATTAAACATCCCTCGTTTTGGAGAAACTGAAAGAAATTGGACTCCGATGGAATGGGTATATAAGTAGACGAAACTACAGTCACGTAGTCAAGCTGACCGTAAATATACCCAGGCAAGACCTAGAGGACTTCCACAAACGCCGTGGTGGATAAATATACTTTCCCAGATAAACTGGAGAAGTACGATTAAAAATGGTAATAAAACCAAAGTAGTAATTTTTCATTTGTTTTCGGGAAATTTACAATATAATAACATTTCTTGTACAGATGTATTATGTAAAGAAAACTAAACCAATTAAAAAATTTCCACAGTATTAATAATAAACTTTAACTGGTGTGTTTACATACTTCAAACTATGAGAAAAAATATAAGTGTAGTGTATGTATGTGTATGAGGTTGGGGTATGTGTGTGTATATAAGTGCCAGAGAGAGAGAATACATATCTGCAAGCTCACATGAGTTATTACAATCAATCTCGATACTACATTCGTCCGGTAAAATTTAATAATTGTTCTAGATTCATCCTGAACTAATTGTAGAGGAAAAGGATTGAGGCCCCAAAAGAAAAATATCGTCGTCCAAATGTTCACGATTATAAGTGTCCATCATGCGTATGAGGGATACGTTTTTCATGTATTTTCAAGTTTTGTTTTTCATAGTAAAATTTCGAATTGTTGTTAATTTTGTTTCGAGATAAATTAATATGACACGTGTTTAGTGTTTAGAGCATAAACGTAATGTTTTATTGGGTCGAGGAAAACAAGTAAACATTACACACACACATTGAGAGTGAGTGAGTGAGAGAGACCTCAGTGGAGAGTTGGGAAAGTGTCGGTCGGGTCTCCGGTCAAATTTTGGTTTTGGGATCCATGGGTACTGGGTACCCGCGATAGTTAGAGGTTTGGTCACCTTGCGCCAGACTATCGCCATCTGCGGCGGGCCAACCCGCCCACGCCGGCTAACCGAATTGTACCGCACTACCGGAGCTAGGTGACCGCTTACCTGGGACGGGATAGGATGGGACGGTTTGGAAAGGGATGGAATGGAATGGGATGTCTTAATCACCGCAATGGTGGAAAGTGAAAAGGCTGCACTGGATTCAGTTCTATCTTGTCCGGTCCTCGATGTGCCTTCGTCACTTTACCACATCATTTGAATTTAATCGATCGTCACCCATTAAACACAACACTACTTCGTTTCATATACCTCCTCGCGTCTCTCGGTGGTTATATCACACGCTCAAAACATACATTTTGGTAGGTTTTCTATTTCAAATTTATTTATTTATTGAAATATGTCGAGAAAGACTCCGGCATAATTAATTAGGTACCTTTCATATAATATCAATATGACAATATACCTTCTTCAGACGGGTCGGTAGCAGAGCCGCCATAGCTTTGGCCTAGTAATCCAGTGATGGTGAGTTCAAAACGTACCCTAGCATCATTGTTTTATTTAGGGAATGTAGGGAATGTTCTTACTTTTGTTCATAAAAAATACACATTTTTTTATATATTTATGATATTTTTTAACAATTTTTTAATTATCTCAATAGAGACGAAGTTGGAATATTTACTATAGGAGAACCGGGAAATCAAGGCACTTCAGGGCTTACGACCTGTCATCGGCTGGTTTACGTGATCACTTTATGCGCTTGCGCAACGTTCACCAATTATGCCTTTTTAATGAGATCCCTATCAATTCAATTTTGAAAGTTCTATATATTGTAATACTGAAATTATTTTCGCTTGAAAATAAGGAATTTTTACAACAGCCATATATGTGTGAAATTATGAACAACATTCTTATTATTTTTATTTTTATTGCAACGCCATTTACTGAGAGAATTGGTTTTTTGTAAATAATGAGAGCAACAATTCTTATACCTGAGATGACAAATGCATTTTTCGCATAGAAGTCACCCCTGAATTGCGCCAGACTTATAAGGTCATTTTTGTCTTATTTACCTACTTGTACCAATGTGTAAGTAATCGAATATTTTTATTATTGCATATGCGCAAACATTGGATTTTTTTCCCTTTCGGGAGTCAAAGATATTTTTAACAGATTTTTAATTATCTCAATAGAGACGAAGTTGGAATATTTAATCCTGAAGATTTCCCGGTTCTCTTATAGTAAATATTCCAACTTCGTCTCTATTGAGATAATTAAAAAACTGTTAAAAAATATCTTTGACTCCCGACAGAGAAAAAAATTCAAATACACATTTATTTCAACTTGCAATTTCGTTTATCAATTAATTTATTTTAACAAAATATTTATGGAGAACAAATTAAAATTAGCTACAAGTTTTTTTTAAATATAATTTAATTAAAATTAAATATATTTTTTTTTCATAATGTACCGAATTTTAGTTTATAAGAAAAAGCAGAGTTTCTATGTTTACCAGTTGATAAGGGCCTAATAAGCTGAAACGGTCGTCCTGGATTCAGGAAAAATATATATGTAGACCAAATCATTTGTTTGATTTAAAATACCTATTAAATATAATTTTGTTACAAAATGTTAGTTTATTACCTACAAGTATTTCAATGTTTTATATCCTAGTATAAGCTGGTAGCTTATGTTTAAGATAGGAGCTCGTTACTTACACAGTAAAAACACTGAACAATATTTTGTATAAAAATACCAAAATAAAGAAATATAGCTATTGTTTAAAACTAAAAATAAAAAAAGAACTGTGTATTCAATATATTTGTCAATATTTGAACTTTTATTATCTTGTTATTACAAGCAGCTATAGACTGGAATAACTTAGTGATGATAATTCGTTGGTCGTCTCAATCTATGCTGATATTTGAGGTCCTATTATCTTCTTGTTACAAACAGATAGACTATGGAATAACTTGGATACGTCGGTCGTCTCAATCTGTGCAGACATTTGAGTTCCTATTATCTTGTTAAAAGCAGATAGACTATGGATTAACTTAGTACTGATAAAACGTCGGTCGTCTCAATCTGTGCAGATATTTGAGCTCTTATTATCTTGTTACAAGCAGATAGACTGTGAAATAACTTGGATGATGATACGTCGTTTGTCTCAATCTGTGCAGATATTTGTGCTCCTATTATCGTGTTATTACAAACAGCTGGGCTACTTGAAAAACTTAGTGATGATAATACATCGATCGTCTCAATCTATGCCAATATATCTAATCTATGCCAGTATATTGAACAAAATTCCTTCTACGTCCTTTGATATCCTTTTTCTTTCCTCATTACTGTATTCAGTCATTTTACTGTATTTGAATTATTTTTTGTTATTTTATAAAACATTAAATAACTGCATATAAAAGCTGCATGTAATAATAAAATTGCATGCTGTTAATTCTTAAACGAACAAGTTAGAATATTAAAAAAAAACTAACAATTTTTGTTTAGACATACGAAAAAGTCATTTTTCTATGTAGGTTATATGTCATATTACAATTTAATTAATATTAATTTATTAAAATTATTCACTCTACATACAGTTAGGCACAACATGTAGATAGTAAATTCAATATATTATCACTCTCGTCATGGAAAATTCACAGACAGCTTTAAGTAAAGACATTAGCGCAAGGAAGGAACTTAGGAAACTTTTTGAGGAGTTTTTCGTGTTGCTTTGAAATGTATCTGGAAAAGGAAGTTCATTAAAAGGGCACTTAACTTTTTTCCAACACGAAAGTTTTTTGATGTTTTTGTATCAGGTATTAACAAACTAAAAAACTTAAATGGACTTACCTATATAGAATAAATTGCATTCCATTTAACTTTCAAAATACGGAGCTGAATTTGTGATTAAGATTATTTTTATTTCATCGATTTATATTAATATAGAGATGCAAATCATTGTTTTGTACTTTTAAGTTAAATAAAATCGAAAAATATAATCGTGTGGGTATACATGAATGTATCGTGTTTCATTTTATAAGGTAATGAACTCCCATACTCCGCACATCTGTCACTGGTTACTCCACATTGTGGTATATGTCCTAATGGTATGAATCAATTGATGAAAAACAATATGAAACTGTTCTTTTTTACGCTTATTTTATTTATAAACAATTCTGAATTGTCTGAATTTTTTAAACTTATTGAACATGGCAAATATTTTGACTATTATGTAATTATTTTCAACAAGTATGTTCTCATATTGACCGTATTCCCTAAAAGGTATTAGACACCTGTTCCGAAGGAAAAACAAGTGATAGCGGATGAGGCAAGATTATTATTCACTGGATAGACAATCCATCTCACTTATACCGCTCAGCCACCGACTTATCTATTTCATAACATATTGAATTCCAACTCGTTTGGATAAAAAAGATTTTTGGGTTATTCTCCAAAATGTTGGTACATTAATTAGTATTGTGAGTATTGCGTTAGATTTTTTTAAACAAATAGTGTTCTCGTGTCCAAAGAAAAAAGGTCTCTTTAGTCCCTTACATCAACTTTATTTTATTTATTTATTAATTTTATTTTACACCATCTCGATATTTATTCATTATTTATAAATATAATCCAACCACACTAGGACTACGCCTGTTTCGAGGTTGGAGATTTACAATATTATATTGATACATTACATCTACATCCATGTACCCACCACACAAAAATACAATATTTACTAATACGCAGTTGGGTACCTTAAATTATTATTGTGACCATAATATCATTCCACAGCAAAAAAAATAGGCACACCCAACTGGTACAATTAATGCAAGGTACTTTGGTACCTTACATCCACTTTGGTACCATATGTCCACTTTGGTCCCTTACATTTACTTTGGTCCTTTATATCAACTTTGGTCCATTCATCCACTTTGGTCCCTTAAATCCACATTGGTTCCTTATCACCAAAAGTTAAGACTTTTATAGACTCTCGTCGTGAGTTTTGATGATTTTTTAATACGTCATCATATAATATTATATTCAAATGACTATACTATAGTGAAAATATGTCCAAAGGTATGTACTTTATATTCAGTATACAATAATATTAGTGTGAACGGAGAGGCATCTTAATTATTAGAGGCATATCTATAAATGAGGGCTCTCTCGAATAATATATTCCCCTAATGGTAAGTTCCTTACATTGACAGTCTAGGATGGGGTGGAGGGTGGGGTACGGATGTGGCTGTCACCTGTCACAAGAATATTGGTCCACTATATCTATCCCATCCACAATCAACAATGTTACTATATTATACTATGCTATACTCTGATACTAGAATATTACTAGTCTTCACTTTCATACATACATAATGTAGGTAGTATGGGAGAACAATATCTATATTCAATAGGTACCTATATCTTTACTTCCAGATTAAATACTCATGATGTAGGTATGATAACTATTAAACTTTATTACATTGCATTTGTTATGGTAAAAAAAATGTCATTTTTTTTAATACATCTTCTTTTCTCTTCAGTCATATCTCCATTGTTAGATATAGCCCATTTTCATGTTTTTCCATTCATTTGTTTCTGTCTTGCATTTTTTTAATCTACTTATTCCCGGCGATTGGGATTATTTAATAATCATTGAATTAATATATAATTAAATTTATTAACTTTTTGTACCCAACTAAAGAAAATCTATATCTTATTTATTATAAATGTCATTCTAAAAATCTAAAGCATAATAATATATTGTTCCATGACTAACCAATTAATTGATTAGAAACCAATGTTGTAGTTTTCATTATTTTGTATAGTTTCAATCATTATTGAAACAAGAAAGTGATCATATGAAATTAAAAATTATTTAAATTCTAAAAAATGTAGGTACTAGGTACTATTTAAAAAATAATTGTATTTATTTTAATAATGATCGTTTATGCAAAATATACTTATTATAAAGTCAAACAGTTATTATAAAGTCAAACAAAAAATACAATTTAATATAAAGTTAAATACAAAATATGTAAAACAAAATATAATTTAATATAAAGTCAAGTACTAAATATAATTCAAAATAATATAAAAATATTAAGTCATTCGAATTGCAAGTCCTACATACAAATCTAATACTACATATTTTTAGTATGGATATACAAATCATTGTTTTTGTTGTTTGTTTTGTCTCTCCTACAATATGTTCTAAACACTTGTGTATTTTGGTATCGAAGATGAATCGTTTGTCTCATTTTATTGAAAAATACTGAAATTATTTTACACGTATAAAGATTTTGTAATCAGGCGTAAAATATTATTTCACTACAAGTAATCAACAAAGATGGTGTTAAATGAAAAAAAGCTTTACTTCAAATAATAATGCAGTAAATATGTACAAAATTCAATTACTAAGCGAAATCAATTACTTCACCATATTGAAAATCAACACATAAAATTTAACCTAAAAATACCAATTCATTATTTTTATATACATAATTTATGTGTTGATTTTCAAGTAGTGAATAAAAAGCGTTTCGCGCTTTCTTACGCGTGGAATTCTTTAAGAAATTTTCCTTGAATATTCTGAGGTGGGAGGGATGGGTATGACAAGAGTAAGAAAGGGGATGGGTGTAGCTTTCTTTATTATCGGACTTCTACGCACGCTCAGAATATTCTTTCTTATATTTTCTTATTTCAAGACAGACCGAGTTACTGGAGTTACATCACATTATTGGAAGTTGGCGTTTTTCACATATTAACTTATCCTGCTATTTGCAAGGTTTTAAGCAAAAAATATGTATAAATATAATATTCAAAATATATAAAAAAAATAATATTTTTTAATTTTATGTGTAAATTTTAAGATGAATAGTTTTTTTCAGTAGGTATGCAAAAAAATGTCTTACCCATGGAAAGTGTTTTGAAATATTTGTTTTTAAATTTAAAAAACAACAAAATAATATACGAAATACTTTATATATTTGTCAAATATTATTTCAATAAGTTTTTCACAATATACAAGAACATGATTTATTGAATTTATATAAAAATGGATTTCGGTATATTTCTTTGAATAAATAAATAAATATTCTGTTTATCTAATATATAAAAATTGATGTTGGTATATTTGTTTGAATATATAAATAAAGAAAAATCCTATATATGAAAAAATAGAGAAGTGACTATGTAAATAGGGACGGAATAGAATGAAGGGACGGAATAGAATGAAGGGACGGAAGGGATTGTAGGGACGAAAGGGAATAAAAAGACGGAATAATAATTAACGATTCTAGATAAGAATGTTAAAAAATTAAATACACACAGATCAAGCATTTTATATATTTGGAGGTAAATAAATTAAACAGGCATGACATCGCCTGCCGGGTTTAACCAGTACATTATGAAAACGAACATATTTATGTTCGGGATTCTGGTATTTTATAATTTTTTAAAGATTTATTTAATAAAATCCAATAGCAAGAAAAAATATACATTTTAACAATTTCGCAAAAGGGGGAGGGGTTGAAGCATGCACCACTGGAAACTCATATTAGGTATTTCAGTTTATGTTCTTAAAATTATTGATTTCTATAGTTATATGTTTTGTTCTTAAAATTAATAAAATAAATAAAAATAATGATTTCGTCGGAAAAACTTACACTTTCAATGTGAATCATCCTCTAATGTGAAAATGAAAATCAGCTATTATTAAATTTAAAAAATTTTCAATTGTTTTAAAGTTCAAGCAATTTATAAAACATTGTATTTAAAATGCTCAGTTTCTTATCATAAACTCTCTCCGTGAATTGAAACAATGTTGACTATTATTTTTCTAATAAAATAGTTATATCTCGATTTCATAAAAAACAATAAAAGTTGTAGATACTTTGCACTGATAATATTATTATTTTAATTAACTTATGTACAGAAAATATTTTTTTTAAGTTTACATGTTTTCAACAATTTACTTATAGTAGAGAGTTAATATGTAGTTAAATTTATGGGTTTAGATAGGTAAAACAATAACCCTTTGGTAGGCATGGTTAGAAGTAAGAAGGTACCTAATGCAATACATCTTGCAACCCTTTCACCGCTCCATTTCACTATTAATTCTATCTGACACTTGTGCGTCGGCATATAAATTAAATATTTAATTGTATCCATTGGTGCCGATCTACGAATACATATTGGGGCAACTTTGTACCATCCTACATACATATATAAATAAAGAATTTAGTGTTATTTTTTTAAATTTTGATATCAGCTTTAATGAATATATTTATATATAATTTTGACAAATCCCAAAAACTAAACATTTATGAAAATCCCAGTCAATCTGTATATATTTATTTAACAAATTATGGTAAAACGTGTATTCGTGGATAGAGTGAACTGTTGGTTATAAAGAAAGATTTTTAAACCTACATTCGCTACTCCCACCACCACCCGCTCTGCATATGGGGACTATAAACGGCCCCTTCACAGAACGCTAAGTGAGCGACAAGAAAAAAAATGCATAGCACGAAAAGTAGCTCATGGAGCCCTCTAGATTAGTAATCTCGACACCATAGTGCAAAAGAAAAATCGACGAATGTGAATGGAGGATTCACACTCGGGGACTTCAGATCTTATAAATGAGAAATATCAGGGGTATGAGCAAGATCTTTATAAAAAAAATAACCTACTGAGAATCTAACAATAGTAAGGCACCATAACTATGATAAAACTTTTTAAAGGCTTTAAAATTTACATATACTTTACTTTATATAAGATTTGGCAATCTATATCATATATGAAATTTCATTACTACGTGATGATACAGTACCTAAAGATGTATCTAGGTATATATCGCCAAGATTCAATAGTTTGTAGATATGTGACCATTAATGATTCAAGGGGTGCTACAGTTCATCTTACAAAGTTCAATGGCAGGAAATTACACTCAACTTGATAGTTTCTGTTTGCAAGGAAATGTCTCTTACCGTACTGATTTCCTAATAACCCGGTATTCCTTACCTCACCTCTCACAACCCTCATTTCTCACCCTACCCTTATAGGCCATCTAATTGAAACTGCACTTTTATGGTATATCTATTTATGTATTATGTCTCTATTTAGAAATAAACTTATAAAAATATTCATATCAAAATTAAATATTCTTACAATTTACTTTTAGAAGTCTTTATTCACTGTACGTAGATGAAGTAACATTTTGAACCTTAGAAATATTTTTTTTTTGTTAGGATTGTTAATTTTTGGTTATATTTTTCTAAATTTATGTAAATAGGTATGTATATATACAAAATATACATACCTCAAAGTGCTCAAATAAAATTACCTTTCATCTAAAAAAAACGACTTCAAAATAAATGTATGTCACGATAGAAAAATGTGGTGTTTGGCTATCTCTGCCTACCCCATGAGGGTGTGGCGAGACTATACCTACACCACAATGAAAACGTCATTCGTCAGATAGTCTCGCATCTCATTCATATTAACGAAGATGGCCGAAGGACATCAGTTCCTGAACCGAATAAGCAGCGCGGTTCGGCATTCGACGAGGCGATTGCAGTGTCAATTCTTTAACAATTAGTATAAAATTAATATCGACCCAAACATCACGAACATCTGTAAATTTATTATGTATAATATTGTGACTTATTTGAACCGAAAAAAGGTGCAAATATTGTAAGTCCTCTTTTATCATGAAACCGTTCATCACTCAATTACTATTTCTTTTTCTACTAATTAACTGATTATCAAATTGCAATATCTTATATAGTGGTATATGTTATTGGGAAGTAATTTGAACACGTACTTTAAATTGCAACCTTCTGATATATTATATTCTTAATTAAATAACAACCCCAATAGCATTCACACACCTATAAGGGACATGGCGTGACGGCATTTAGGTATGTTTTAATTATCGTTCATGCAATCCTTCGCGATGTGATGAGTTTCATGAATTCTCATGATTCTTATCATATAAATTGATTCTCGTAATAGCTTGGGTCAAATGGTACCACACCAGAAGTAATCCTTTTTAATGAAAAAGAAATCATCGAATTCGAACGACGTAGTAAACAATTATTATTAATTGCAGGTGACTTTGCAAATTGATTTATTTTTTTCGTGAGTTCCATCATCAGAACTCAATGTAATTCATATGTGTGATAATCTCTGAAGCACTCTTTTCCTATTGAAAAAAAAACAACATTAAAATCGGACAATGTTGTAAAGAGTTCTTATCGCTGAAGTGTTAATCGAAGATTTTGATGAGTTTCTCATGGATACCATGATCATATATTGACAAAATTGAAATGAGACCAATCGGATGAAACCCCCTTTTTAATGAAAAAAGATTCATCGAATTCGGTCAACGTGATAAAAAAAAATCGCTCAACATACATAAAAAAAGTTCACGTCGAATGAATAAGTTCCTCCGTTTTTTGCAAGTCAGTTAAAAATAGCAAATACTTACCAAGTTTTGTCGTAAATAATACTGTATTGCATAAAAATTGTCTTTGTTATTCTGCTAGTGCTTATTTGTAAAGGCCAAAAAAACTAGGTAGATTTATTGTGGCGGGTCACCTCCACAGTTCCGAGGTCTTCATTATACAAGTATCGTGTGAACACTGGCTATCATTCATTCACTTCATGGGAAATATGGAAAAATACACCCACCCCTTTACAACTCCCTCGTCTCCTCAACTCCTACCCTCTTCCTCCTCCCAGCAGTTGGTTTAGCCTTTTTTTGAACGGCTGCCGCTTTTCGGCTTTTTGGCGGTTCTTTATTTTCATTTCTGGTTTTTTCGGTTGGCATTTTGTGTGGTGGCGGGCAGCCGTGTAATTATCCTGACTCACTGCTGGACGGTAGAAACTTTTCACGGTGGATATCCATACTTTGGAATACATTTTGTATACAAATCTTATCGTTTCACCCATATACTAAACCGCTTCCACAAAACTGATGTTTAAATATTTTTGTCCGAAGCATTTTAAATTACTAATATCTATTATTTGACTAATTTTTAAAGGATAATGTGTTTGATTTAGTTTAGAATAAAAATAACTTTAAATTTAATTATTGTATTTAATTAGTTAACTATTGTAGTACGACGGACACACAATTTTCGCAGTTTTTGCGTTATTTAGAAGAAGCCAGTGTGAAATCAGTGTATTTTTGAGTTTAGCTGCACAAGTTTTTTTTGCATTGTGGGTTTCCTTGATGAAAATGTTATATATTTTAGGTGCCAAGAAAGTATAATATTTTGGCAATTGGTGAATATCCATTCACGGAGATTAATATAATAGGCATTTAGTAAAAACAGACAGTGGTTCGAGAAAAGAAAGAATGGTTTCAACTTACAACAATGTATTGTTCACAAAATAATTTACAATTTAAACACAGAAAATTCACAACCGATAACACAATAATAAGCATGCTATCACTATCAAATTTCTCGAAGGTGGTCTGCCACAATGTCTATGTCCATAGGTTGTATTGGTTCTAGGTACCTGCATTAGTTTACTAATGTTGGTTCTAGTTTGGTGTACCTGTTGTCCTAGAGTGTGTCATTCCGATTTCGAGTTGAAATGTTTTAAGATTGTGTATATGTATAGTTGTCTTATGTTCAATACTTGAAATTCAGAGAAAAGTTGATCTGAAAGATATCTATAGGGTTTTTAATTGATCACTTTTATAAGCCGTACAATTGTGGGTTCATTGAAATTCACTCGAATATCGCTGTAGAATTACCGTCGGAACGTTGATATGGAGAGGTAAATACAAAGTGCAGAATATATTCAGGAGGCTGTTCAAGATTATCGCAAAGCTGTAAATAAGACGAATTTGATAATAATAATAATAAAAATGTTTATTTGAACCCACTTTTGTTGTAAAATTACTTTGTAAAAAAAAATCTGAACGATAATGGATAACAAAAACGCTATTGCGCAGCTGTCAGCTCACTTCTTTGGAGTGCTGCTGGTTTTCAGCAATGCCTAGGAACATCACAAAACATAGAAAGAACTGACTACATAACATATAAATATTTTAATAGAATAGAAAGAAAAATACAAAAAATAAAAAATAAAATAAAAGTAAAAAGATTTGAGTTTTTAAATATCTGCTACTGCTGATACGTGATATCAAATCAGGTAGCTTGTGATACCTCTCGTGTCCAATAAGAAATCTCACTCTTCATTTTCACATGTAAATCTTAAATGCAGTTATTTTCATGTTTATGAATTCTTTTTTTCATTTGTTTATATCTTATTTTATCACTCTTCTAACTCATATGTTAATTTTGTAAAAAATTTCTACAACAAACGTCAAATCACATACAAAAAAAAAATAGCGCTTGGCGATAACGAACAGCGTTTTCAATTTGACTCAGGGCCAATGTTATCTAACCAAATAGGTACTTATTAATTTTATTTTTCCCAATTACCCTCAGCAATATATTTTCTTTTTCTTCTTAACTTATGAATCTATTAACGTATGTTCGCCTATCATGTACACATACACATGCACACCCACTCTCACATACACGCATACACATACGTATATATTATTACTCTCTCTCACACTAATTCACACTTTTTATTGTCTTCTTTTGATATCAGGTATAGTACCTACGTAAGAAGTACAAGTCTTATTTGTATTTTTCATCATAATAAATTCAATTAATTTTCTCGTATTTATCTTTCTCTCTCTCTCATCGTGAGCATCTTCCCATTTTGTCCTCATAATATTTTGGGGTGTTGTCCTCTGCCTCTGCTGACACGCCATCCGCATCGCTTTAATCTCCGATGTTCCCGAGGTAGCCTTGATTATATCAGTCTATATAGTGAGGGATATTTCTCTTCTTCTTTCTACTCTTCCCACAACAAAATTTCTTCAAGGCTGCTGTCGTGTCGTCTGGCAATGTGACCGAAAAACTGAAGGAGATCCTTAAAACAGATGGAGGAGAGCCTGTCATCTATGTTAGACTCTCTGATGGATTGAAGATTGATGGATCTGAAGGATTTAGATGTTCGTTTGTATCGAGGTCGTGGGGTTTAATGGTCTAAGATTCTTTCCCCATACAGATATACAAATCCATAAATCCAGTGCCCTCAATAATCGAATTTTTGTGGCTACGGAGATGTTTCTATCGTTTCATATTGTATCCAGTCTACATAGTTATGGTATTCTTGGACATTTTTGGACTCGTGTAATATAAGTCTATAAACAAAGTCTTATATATTTAATTCAATAATATTCTCGTATTTATTGATTCAGAAAAACATCTAAAATCAATTCGCAGTGGGTATTATAATGCTTTAACAATATACAATATTGACACATCACAATATGGAAATAGGTATATGTATATAGTAAGTCTCTATTGATGTACATACTTGATATCATTCGTTGGTTCCTGAATTTGTCAGTTGGGACATTGCAACATTCGGAGTATGATGGGATGGATCAGATGAAAGATTTAACTGTATTTTTACAAACCCTTTGTGTCTAGTCGCATTGTCCGTTTCGATATTTAATGAAAATACACTTGATAGAAAACATGCGGGCGTTGCGCTATACAGGATTTCCATATAAATAAATTTTTCCTTGAAAAAATTAAAAAAAAATATATTGAATACTATGGATATGGACAGTAGCTACTATTATCGTTATTTTTTTAATGGAACGAACAAAATCTATTATATGTATATATATTTTTAAATTATTTTACTATAAACTTATGTGTCTTAACAAATATTCATTACAATATTATTTAAAACCAAAAACGTGCTCACGTATTAATTTAATAATATTTTAAAACTAAATTTAAAATTATATTACAATATAATATATATTAAAATAAAGAGAAAAAAAATATTAACTGGGAAAGTAAATAGGAGAATTAAAAGAATATCTAGCTTTTAATTATTTTCCACCATTTTCCATTTATTTGGAACAGTGACATAGGTCTTTCTTATGTGAGAATTTCTTTTCAAAATTATCCAACTGTCGATTCGTTCATGAGAATTCAATTCTCTTAATGAATCGACATTATTAAGCCAAGATGCGTGTACGAAGGAAAATTTTGTATGGTGTAGTGGACTTTTTGCATGCTAATAACACCAACTAGAGGCCTCGCAGCATATATGTTCCCATACATGGATTTACTCAGAATTCGGATTAGAACATTTTATGTGAGTTTTGTGTGTGTGTGTGTGTGTGTGTGTGTACGTCCCCCCTTATAACTTTTGATCCGCTCAATTTACAGAGCCCAAAATTTCAGAATATATAAACAGTTATAGGCCTACAAAACTTTTATACTCAGAATTGTGAATTTTTACTTTATTTTTCCATATATCTCAGAAACCATAAAAGCTAGAACGCTGAAAATTGGCATAAAGATAGACAAATACAAAATCTCAAATTAGTTTTTTTTTTAAATTCCAGGGTTTCTCAAACATTTTTTATTAAGAAAAATATTTTATTTATGATAAATTTATGAGTTTAACTGCCTATATTTCCATTTTTTTTAAAATATCGAAAAAAGCCGAAACACCCCAACTAGATAATTTAATTTTATATAAAAAAATAAACATTGTATTAGCACATCTCAAATTTTTTTAACAATTTTTATAAAAATTGAATTTAGTGACGACATCACTTCATATAATTTGTATGGTAGTCGCCTATACACAATATTTAAGAAGACTTAATAGTTTGATACTTAAATCTCCAAACATACATACATACCATCATACTGTTTTCATATTCTGTGTAGGAAAAACAGACTGACCTCCATACTATCCTGTTCTGACAAACATACCTACATGTTTTATATAGAAAATAAAATATCTTCAAATATTTATTAATTTGTGTTGTTTATAGTTTGGTACGTATTCTTTGATTATGCATACTATCGCCATCGACAGTTGGATCTCATGTGTTAGATGCAACTAGTATTTATACTAATAGGTTATATTTTTTACTTAAGTATATTTTGCGACTATTCCATAAGAACATTATTTGGTCTCGTTACACCTTACCTCTATTCATTTACAAAAAGTCATGTAGATAGATGCTATGGTAGTATTATAATCACAATCAATAACATAATATTATGATGTTCCAAACAAAAATATGTAAAATATTCAGGTGATTTGCTTGCAATTTAACAAGTTATTTGATTGTTTCTCATTTCTCAACATTCTTATCAGTGGGAGTTTAGGGCAAAAATATGCACTAAAGGAAATATTAAAAAATATCGATTTACAAAATAGAGTAACTTTTACCAAATTAAGATTTTTCAACGGAAATCTGATTTACGACGATATTTACGACATATTTTACATCAATTTTTCAACAGGTATCATGTTGAGAGTGCATACTATGAGTTTTTGTGTGTATGGTGTATTATGAATACTTTTGTCCTCAAGGAAACTTATATTTATTTAGGAATTTAATAGAAATGTACCTACTTAATAAAAAATACATTTAAGGATTGTCAACACTTACTATGTATGTATATAGTAGAGAGTTTAGTTTTGATCACAAACCACTCGTTTTTAAATTATCAACGACATTGTATTGAAAAGTAAATTTATATGGACAGTTTTTTATCGAATATAAAACAAGCATGTTTTGGGAATAGTAGATACCTACTTAGGTAACGCTGCTGTATCTATGTACTTATACAAAATATCTACTGACTGAAATCAAATGCGTTAACATTGCTAGTACAACAATTATTGTGTCTATAAAATGGAAACATTTCGTGTTTCGCCGCAGGTAGCGTCGGTTCCCGTTTATTTTGCGGTATAGACCATACATATTTATACTATGGACGCATTTTACTTTTAGAGTTTTGAAAAAATTCATTTACTTTTGTTCAGTTTCTATTAAATATCATTTTCACTGCTGTCACTTGCAGCGACAACACTTATACCTAACTTCATGTTATATTTCCAAATGACATCAAATACATTCAGAATATGTTACATCAACAACTATATGTTGTATTGAGAGCTTCATAAAACACATACCTACATATTATAATACAAATATACGAACTAATAAGACACAAATATATTATAACTTATTCAAAATAATCAATAGGTATTTTACATACCGAAATAAGTCTATCCTTTTTTTCATTTTGGAGATGGAAAGCAGATAATGAAAAATGTACTCAATACACTTTAATCAAATAAAATGAAAAATAAATAAAACCAAAAACAAAATAAGTAAATGCTCAAATAAATAAAAAATAAAATAAGAAGCATGGAAATGATAATTGTATAGGTATTATGTAGTAAAATGATTTTTTTATTTTATTTTATTTTATATCATTTTAAAGAGTGCAAACAGTCAAATTCATATAATATATACAAAAAAATGAGTTACCAGCATATAGACCAGTGAAGACTCCAGATATTACCAAATATTAGTCCTTTATATATATAGAGAAATGAAATTAAGTGAAGCAATCATTAAACGAACACCATACAATACTTATATTACGTGTAATACTTATAATGATATAAATTATTCAATTATGTAATGAATTTGTAATGAATAGAAAGAAAACAGAGTAGGTACCTCTACTTATCGTTTGAAAATTCAAATGCTGCCACTCCCGTAACGCAAATGGTTGGAGAAGCTCTACCAAATAGTGACTCCTTTAAGTACCTGGGGTCGATGATCCATAGCGACGGAGGCTGTGCAGCGGATGTAACACACCGAATGAATGTGGGTTGGATGAAATTTAGAGCTATGACAGGAGTTTTGTGTGACCCAAAAATGCCAATTAAACTAAAAGGAAAAATATATCAGACAATTGTCAGACCTGCGCTACTGTATGGCTCCGAATGTTGGACGATGTACAACACCTTCCATAGGCAAATGGAAACCACCGAGGTGCGTATGCTAAGATGGTCAGCAGGGTTGTCTCTAAAAGACAAAATAAAAAGTTCATACATTCGCGGAAGCTTAGGAGTGACGCATTAACAACAAATTAGAAGAAAGACAATTGAGATGGTATGGTTACATATTAAGAAGATCCGAGGATCACATTGTGAACCAGGCTATGGCCGTAGACATCCCCCGATCAACGAATAGGGGAAGACCAAAAAATACATGGATGGCGCAAAGGAGTTCACAATAATTGATGAAACAAGAATTGACATTGGAGGCGGCCCAGAACCGAAGAGTGTACAGCTTGAGGACGAGGAGAGCTGACCCCAACAGTCTTCATCGACGATAAGTTGGGAAGAGGCCAGGAAGAAGAATTATGTACCTAATGAATTTGTATATATTATGTAGGTGTATATTTACATGTATAGGTACTTTCATTAGATATGCATACATCTTGTAATATAAATGTTTCCAATATCATAAAACTATCATTATAGTTTTATGAGGTACTTTGTAGAAATAAGACTTACCTCGTGGACATTTATTTATATTTAACCATAAAACAGCTTAAGCAGGGAACAAGAACTGAAGAGCCATTTTAGATCAAATGTCAAATTATGCAAAGGTCAAATCAATCTGTGCTTCTGTAGTGATATAGATCACAGGTCACATTACATTTTTGTACCTAAATAGTGTAGGTCTCATACAGTATTTTACTTCTTATTTAACTATTTTACTTCTTGGTTAACTATTTTACTTCTTGTTTAACTATTTTACTTCTTGTTTAACTATTTTACTTCTTGGTTAAAAAAATATAACAAAGTTTCATATTCCCGGAAATTCCTGGAAAAACCTGAAAAAGTTTTTTCATAAATTATAAAATACGGAGACGGTTATATTATGATACTTTCTATATACATATTATGTTAGTGTAATTCTTCCAGGAATGTTTGAATCGCCAATCTTAGGTTTGACACTTGATTCATTTACCAATTAAAAGCGTTTTTTTTTCATGTTTTATTTAAAATATTTTTTGCTATGCAACGTTTTTTTTTATTTCATGCATTATTTCAAATATTTTTTTGTGTCTATTCTTTTCAGAATATTGTCGATTTTGTGAATTTGTAATCATAACAACACTGACCACAGTAGTCGATTCTCGTTTCTCGGAAATACATTTTTTACTGTGTTATCGGTATGAATCTGTGACGGTTGAAATTAAATGACTCGCGATTGGGAGCTTATTGAATTAATATATTGCAGGTTGAATATTGTATTGCTTATATGGCAACTAACAGGTACTATGTCAAATATTAATTTAACACGCACCCAATAACTAGTTGCCACATTATGGAGTTTATCGTCTCACAGATGCAGACTAAAACACAATTATAAATTACATTAAACAATAACAAAACAATATTTGACGCAGTACCCATTTGTTGCAATAAAATTAAATATTTAAGCTTGTATTGTTGATTTAAAAAAAAACAACAATTTCTGAAATGCAAAGACAAATAAATTATGGAATGTTTGAAAATTCATAGTAGTAAATTATTCAAAAGTGTTTTATAGCACGTACAAAGATAATGAAAATGAATCTAAATCTCAAGTAGATCTACGTTGGAAGGTAGGAAGGCCGAATTTTCTGAACGAGTCTAATTTACGTATAAAAAAGCGACTTTAATCGCATTGTCTGGTGGTAATCGTTCGGTATGAAGTGTTTTGGTGTGGTTGTGTGTGATGTATGGTTGTTGTTGAGGGCTAGGCCTGGGTTTGGTGGGATATTATCCACATTTCTCCGGTAGGGCGGGGTGGTGGTGGCGTTGGTAGCGGTGGCGGCGGTGGTCGGAATCAGTGGTACCCCGTGCCAGCCGCAGGGAACCCCCTACCGACACGACTATCTCTATCTCTCTATAAATAATACACACATACACATTACACATGAGCCTATATTATATTGGATTGTACACTATTATTTTATGTAGGTGTGAGCCAAATTGACGATAACAACAAATAATGTGAATGAATACGTCAGGACTATAACAATTAGTCTTTTAATCACACAATACCTATGTATGTAGGTACTTAATAGTTAAGCAGACTTCAAAAATTTAATTGAAGATGTTGAGTTTTATGTACTACGTTCAAAAGAAGCTGTCGTATTCGATTAGAGTTATTTTTATTTCATACTTTCCAATGTCTTAAATAAATTTTACTTTTAAAGAATCATACGTACAACTTTGTAATTTTCGTGTTTCTCCTCGCACTTACTTAACAAAATATAAGTTAAAAATGTGTGAAATTTATACGAAGTAGTTGGTAGACCCGCTAATAATGAACGATTTAAAATGGACATATTTTCTTAATCGACGATATAAACGATGAATGCCGTAAAATAATTAAATAATCAATCATATTGGGAAATAAATAACTAAAATTAAACAAAAAAAAACTACTTGATATTCATATAACTCAATTTCTTAGATCGTCTGTTGCATTCCACATACTCACTGTTTACTTATAAAAATAATTAGATACTTAATAATTTGTAAAAAAATCAACATTTACCTGCTTTTAATAATATGATAAAATTACAAGAAAACAAATATAAAACGAGTAGGTAGGTAATATTATATTTTTTATGAAGAAAGTTGTTTATTTTTGTTCACAATGAAATATTGTTATCTTTTGGAACAATACGACCATTCCTCTTCTTAATTACACCCACGGTGAAAATTTATTTATTTGATCAACAATTATTATAGGGTACTTTTATCTGCTTATTTTTTGGCAGAATGCCTTTGTTTATATATTTGTTTAATATAATTTATTAAAAAATGTATTTACTTTTCCAACATTCATTATACAATACATTCTTACACACTCTGAATATTTTTAATTTGAAGATGATTCTTATTTATTGCTAAGGTGAAAGGAAACATGTTTTAAGATATAACTATGTTTGTTTTGTATTTAATTTATGTTATATATTCTAAAAGTTACGACTTTAGTTAAGTACTAGCTTTTATGTCCCGCCGTTGGCCAAGAATGTAAATTAGTGAAGGAATAAGAAATCGTTTATATACCTACATAATATTGTCACACATAATTTTTTTTAACCGTAGTATGAAAAGTAGTTTGAAATTTAATTGAATTTAAGCGGTGTAAAATCTTAAAGTGATGGCCACAATCCATTTGCTTTTATATATAAGCACATACAATTTCTGCACGTATGGACTATGGGAAATGATTTTAAATATGACTTAAAAAGACAACGTCGTAAAGAGTTTGGATTTGGCCACAACCCCTATTTTTATATATTGTCATCGAACGCAAATAATGTGTTTTAAATATTTAGTAATTTTGGATGATGGGAAATGGTTTAAAAATTGATTAAACAAAAGTACTGAAAATATTCTAGTGTTGGTCCCATCCCATTCGTTTTTATATTTTTCGTCAAGTGTGCATATAGTTTATTATAGTTTTGCACAGTAAAACTGATAGACTTAAAACTGACATATAAGTCTACATTACAGAAGAAGAAGACTTAAGGTATGTTAAATAGTTTTTAATATGAATATAAACGTTGTGAAGATCCAGCAATGGCCACAACCCCGATTTTTTATATATTGTCATCAAAATGAAATGTGTAGTTATTGAAAATTAAGCAATATATGATGATATAATAAATGGTGTAAATTTGATTGAACAAAAGTAATGAGAAGATTCTAGTGTTGGTCACATCCCATTCGTTTTTATGTATTTTCATCAAGTATGCATGTTGTTTATAATATTTCGTTACAATAGACTATTAGACATAAAACTAATCCAAAAGACTAAATAAAAAAAGAAGTAGAAGTATAAAACTATAACAAATAGTTTGTAATAAAAACTGACCCAATGGTCTACATAGAAGATGAAATAGAAGAATTACACATTAGGAAATGTATTATAAAAAAAACTGACCAAAATGTCTTCATAAAAGAAGAAGAAGATGAATTGAACTATAGGAAATATTTTATATAAAATTCACCCTACATCTACATAAAAAAAGAAAACGAAGAATTAGACTAAAGGATAGTTTGTTTAAAAATAGTTTGTTTAAAAACTAACCAAAAGGTCTACATAAAGGAAGAAGAAGACGAATTAGACTATAGGAAATAGTTTGTATAAAAACTCACCCAAGGTCTACATAAATTAAGAAAAAGAAAAATTAGACTATAGGAAATAGTTTATTTATGAACTGTCCCAAATGACTTCACAAAAAAAGAGGAAGAAGATTTAAACCCCAAGAAATAGTTTGTAGAAAAAATCACCCAAAGGTCTACATAGAAAAAAGAAGAATTTCACTATAGGAAATAGTTTGTAGGTATATTGAATGTGTATTGTAGTTAACCTAAAATAGTTTAATAATTTTCCTATACAAAATCAGTATATTCTTGGTTTTTAAGTAGTAAGTATTAGGTATGTAGGTACCTACCTACAATGATGTTCTAAATTAATTTGAATTCGATTTATAACAAATTTTATTTGAATATCAGAATGTGTCCGTTACCATAGTAACCATGTTCCAACATGTGAAAAATATCAAATGTTATGGAGACATTTTTTGAATATGTAGGTACCTACATTGGTTTGTTCGATGCCATAAAAATGAAAATTGTCAGAAAAATCAAATATTTTTACAAATTATGCAATTTTATTACGCCTATATCTTTACTAATAATTAACAGACTTTTACAATATATGTCTTTAAACTTGCTGTAATGTCTTGTGTTTCATTTTATTATTTCATAATCACATTTACATATTTCAAAGTTATATTATTTTAAAGAACATATTCATTCGGTAGGAAAATTAAATATCGTATGAAAAGATATTAAAATGGCGGGGTTATATGTACATTTGTACAAAACGCTTACTTTAAAAATAAGTTAAACATTATAATTAGACAAAATATTCACCATGTTTTTCACTTAAAAGCTAAGTTATACTTGAAAATATATTTTTTTCATGTAAATACGTACTTCTAACTTTTAAACTAACAGATATTTGCGTGCAAAATGTACACTTTTTTGACAGATATGACTTGGAAAATTTTGTATGAAAAAAATAATTATTGAAATATCTTTAAAATTCAGCATTTTAATCGCATTATTTTTAGCGTGACACTGTATCAGGTATACTGGTACACGTTCGCACATAAATTAGATTTTTAGATGCTCTTGGTTTTTCAAAAGGCGTGAGACAAACACACACACACACACACACACACACACACACACACACACACACACACACACACACACACACACACACACACACACACACACACACACATACACACACACACACACACACACACACACACACACACACACACACACACACACACACACACACACACACACACACACACTAACATATTGATTGCTTTATTACTTTAGATTTATTTGTTGGTATCAGGATTTTTTTTCATAACAGAAATAATTCAAAGCAAAAAGGTACCTTTTAAAATCAGTGCCGGATCTCATATTTTGACTTCCAATTTCAATTCAAAGGGGTTATTTATTTTTATTTATTTATTTGATTTATTTATTTTTCACACCTTTATAAAAAAGACTATTATGAAGATTACTGCTGCCCAACTAGGTAACCCTGTTCTAGGGCTAGCAGTTTACAATTTTAACAAGCCAAATATTTGACATTTCGGTTTTACATAACTAATTATTTTGTCTTTTCCAAAAAATATTAGAACGTACACCAGACATCACAACACAACAAATTACAATACAAAAGTATAAACCGATACAGTAAATTTGATATTACCTATTCTAATATTATTTCTACCATAATATGCACACCCGTTGTTGTCAATTATGTTATGTAGCAGTTTGACATTAAAATTTGTTCTATGGTCTTCCCAACGTACATACTCAGTATATATAACAATATTATTTGACTTGAGTCACAAATCAAATAAAATATAAAATCAAGTTTTCTTCTTTGAAATTAATCTAATATTAATTCTCAGAATTATTTTTGGATTTTTAGCATTTGGGCAATTTCTGTCCTTCCGTAATTCCCTATATATATTTTTATTCTTGATTTAAATAAGTAAGTGAAGTTATTTCCTTGAGAGACAAAGGTAAAGTATCATAAATTCGTGGAGCGATAAATGATGTATTTCTTTGTTGTTTAAAGGTTGTTTTCATATGAGGGATTATGTAATTTAAAGTAGTGCTTGTTCTGGATTCTGGGTGTGGTTCTGGATTGTTGTGTTTTCTGGTGATGTATTATCCCTTTCTATTTACCCAAAGATATTTAAAAATCATACTAAAGTAAGTAGAATGTCACAAAATATTATTCAATGATGGAATTTTGAAATCAGAAATTTTGAAATATCATTGAACGTTATATTTTTCTACAAACACAGAGAAAGGAATACACAGAGCCGATATAAAATACGAGTTTAGGCCAGGGGATTGTTCCACAAGTGATATCCCAAACACATTCACTGACACATTTATATAGCAGTAAAATGACCAATTTGCTTTTTGAAGTTTAAATCCATCTGTTAACAACTTGTATTTTTTGATATTAGTAATGAGTATTGTTTCAATTTTCCTTCCGAAAATATTCATATGCGTTATTATGATTGGCACCAAGTTTTTCTTAATATCGTATCTATCATTATAAATCTGTGCTATCCATAGCCATCAGTTTTGCGATTAATTGTGTTCATAATTGTACATATGTTTCTTATAACTTGTTCAAGATTCTCAAATGTCATTCATTTTTTATGACTATAATTACACTTATAGAACCCGAGAACCTGGGCTTACCTATTGATATAAAAATATAATAATAAATAAGAAATACATACAAAATAATAAATAAATTAAATAATGTAAATATACAGGCGCCCGAAATATACATAACATATAGACCGCCTCGCCTGTTCAAATTATGCTACTCGCGATTGTTGGTGGCTTTCTAAAAGGTTTTACATTAATATTGCTATCTCTTTCGTACTAATTGAATTTTATTATGAGAATTTACTTTCCCTCTCTCTCACTATTTTTTACCCACGGCTTGTTAGATGGTATATAATTTTTAAGGTCATATTGCAATGGCACTGAAATGAACAACAATGCTAAATATTTTTATTTCGATATTTCCCAATTTTCCATCAGGGTAGTACGAAGGTTCTAGCGACGCCTCTGGCTAAAAAGTGTATCCATAAATATTCTCAAATATAACATATTCAATCAGAAGTATGATTTTAACGTATATTTTCGTATTTTCAAAAGTAGGTGAATTTTTTGCACCAAATTGAACAGGTTTAAATAAAGTTACAATACAGTCAAATCCCTGCTCCTGGAGATTGTGATCATACGTTGCTCTTGTATATCATATTTCAATTCTCATTTTTTTTATTTATCACATATCCAGTACGTAAATCCAACCTTGATAAAATACTATAAATTAAAAAAATCCATATGAAATAAAATGAGGGCCATCTACAATTTTAGTTAAATGTTCATTTATCATCAAAAATTAAAAACAATTAATAATGATAGTAAAGACTTCAAAATTTTTGTACCTTTCGACCCCAACGTTGCGTGTCTAGCACTCGCTTTAACCAAAACACTTCATCAAAAGACGAAGACACAAAGAACCGTGTATTTGTTAATTTTGTTTCCGTGACTTATTTGAATTAATGAGTTGTAGTCTTTATAAGACATATTTTGGGTTTTATTTGGTTAATAAGTCTTTATTTTGAAGCTATGAATGCAATATTCTATTTACCTATTTCTTTATAAATATAAGTATATAACATGCTTTTGAATAATTATTAACTTTATCTTGATTAGAATACCTAAATGAATACTCATATCCATATAGGTACCTATTCATATAACTTAAACTACTTATATGTTAGTTAAATAATTACTCCTCTAAACAGAGCTGTTGCATGTTATAGTAGAGTTTCGATAACAACACAATTTATTTTGACTCTCAGATTTCCCAATTAATGGAAAAAAAATAAATATATTAATTTGTATTTAAATGTTAACTGAATGATTTTAATTATATAAAATTATTATAGGTTAGTGAGAAAATTATAAAGGTGATTGATGTTTTCACCATTTGGTGAGGTAAAATGTGTATGATATGTACCTGTTTATCTGAATAAAATAAAAGAATCATAAAAATCAAAGAAAAATATAAATATTATAAAGAAGGAGAGGTGAGGAGAGAAGGGAACAAGGATATATGATAGCAAACAAATTTAAGTGTTATGTGCATAAGGAAATGATGCTTCAGATTTGTTTTTAAAGTGTTAATGAAACTCGAAGTTGCGATGGGATGTGATTCCAAAGCCAGGCTGTTTGTACGAAGAAAGATGTGGTGAAAAAGGAAGTATTGCATCCCTGGATACTAAGCGTTCTTTCAGTATTTGAACGAAGAGGCAAACCGCGTTGTGAGAGGGAGTGAAATTGATTTCGTGGATACACAGAGTGTTGGGGTTGTCTTAGACCTTGTATAGAAGTGTGAGGGAATGTACGTTCCTACGCTGCCTGTGATTATCAACTACCTTAAATGTGTTCGGTATTATGATATGTGGTCAATTTTATTTATATTTAAAAATATATCAAACGCATGTATTTTTCATATTTATGTTAAACATTTGGCGATACAAAGTTTTTGAAAGACATTTATATATTTATGACCTGTCTCTGGGGTAAATTATAAACAAAAAAATGCAGCCCCGCAATAAAATGGTTTTCACTTGTATAGCACCCTATAGAAATTGTATTAATTAATATTTTTTTATATTTTCAGGGAAGTCTTTTACACTGACAATCACAATATCGACAACACCACCTCAAGTGACGACCTATAACAAAGCAATAAAGGTTACAGTAGATGGACCAAGAGAACCGAGGTCAAAAACGAGTAAGTAATTTTTATTTATTTCTACATCATTAACTGTATTTTGCTTGGATAACTAATTATAACTAAACTAAATAATAATGCACGCCAAGAGTTTCACCAGTATTTGCTATAAAGATAGGGGTACATCAAGGATCAGTGCTCAGCCCACTACTGTACTGTACTGTATTAGTCATGGACTACTTAACCAACCCGGAAATAAATTCAGCCAACAGCCCCCGAAATATGTGAAAAACATGAAGACCTGCAAAACAATCTGTAAAGGCGAAGAAGGTTCCTGGAAGACAATGGCTTTAGACTTAGCGGAAAGAAGACAGAATATTTGTACCTACCGTTTTAAAAATGCAAACGCACCATTCCCATAATCCAAATGGATGGAGAGACATTACCCAATATTGATTCCTTCAAATATCTTTGACCAATCATCCATCTAAATGGAGAATGTGCAGCAGATGTAAACCACAGAATTTGTGTGGGATGGATGAGATTAAGGTCAATGTCGGGAGTCCCATGTGATCCAAATATGCCAACAAAGTTGAAAGGAAAAGTGTACCAGACAATCGTCAGACTCTGGATGCTGGACAATAAACAACTCCTACTCTAGGCAACTGGAAACCATACTGAAATGCGTATTTAAGATGGGCAGCTGCGGTGTCCTTACAGGACTAAATAAAATGTTCACGCATTCGTGAAAGCTTAGGGGTTACTGATATACATATATAGTAAGATAGGGGAAATACAGTTTTGAAACGGTATAGGCACGTTGAACGTAGACCGCCAGCTCACATGGTAAAACCAAGCAATATCCATGGATCTTCCTCGACATTCATCCAGAGGAAGAACAAAGCATTCCTGAATCGTGCAAAGACGAAACCAATTTCAGAGAGATGGCCTAGGTACATAATACAAGACAGAAGGACCTATAATTTGGGGACGAGGAGAGCTGACCCTAACAGTCAGTACAGACAAAAAGTTGCGATATAGCAAGGGAGAAGGAGTTAGAGGTCATTGTTCATAGAATAAATCTAGAAAACAACCAAAAATATCCGCCGAGTATTTAAACTATATAATTTGAATAGTTTATATAGCGCCGTTTTCGTGAATATCTCACCTTAAGGGGTAGGGTAAGGCAAATGCAAACTTTGTTAACTATTGTATGATTATGTACGTCCTTAAAGATTTCAATCGTGTGCGCCCAAGTTAGTGTATTTGAATCGAGCATTACATAAAATGCCATGGTTTATTTGATTTTACAAAAAAGCGAGAACATTGAAAACATATCGATCCATGTCAAATTTATATTTTTCAAAGTAAGTACCTGTTGGTTGCCCAAGAATCAACAAAATAAAACAAATTGAGTTATACCTAAATGAATGGCAGTATTTACCTTTAATAAAAAAAGTATTAATTTATTATCAAAGAGATTGCGTGATATCTATGGTGTTTCCTTTATTTATCGGATCAATATATCTTAGTTGCCAACACTTGTGTAATAGATAGACGATACACATTATCAGTGTCTAAGGAACAAGTGCTACTTCTCTCTATATCTACTCTACTCTACCCACACCCTATTCCTGACCGTGGGATATTATACACATGACACCACTCTCTTTCAATTCCCTGTCACATCTGTTAGAACACCTTATAATTAAACCAATACCGGATTAATACTAAAACAAGATCGATTGTAAGATATGTATAGGTAACATTTACCCATATCTATAACCATAAATATCTATTTCTCTAACACTTATGAAATATGAGATATTGAAATACTAGTGCAAGAGTGTCAAAAAATTGAAGACACGCAATGAGGTGGTGAAGCTTTATTGAAATAATAAATTCATAACTCGTTGACTGACAAAGATAAAAATATGTATGTTAGAGATGAAACGAGAAGCATGGATCACCCACAATTGATTATAATATGTAGGTATGTCTTTATGTAGGTCTTGCGTAAAAACAATGACAATAAATAGTCAGCGTATATATAAATATGCTTAATAAAATTTATTTCTCACGCAAACTATGCTTTTTTGGGTTGGATACACTTAAATAATCTGGCCACAGAAGTTGGCAATAAATACACGACTTTTACAAAATCATACGACTTTTACAGCTTAATCTATATTTTGATATTGTTTTTCTTAATATTACAAATATTAGAAGCTAATATATAATCGAATCGAATTTTATATTCAAACAAATAAATATGCCATCATCATCATCTATGGTTCTACAACCCAGGTCAGGTCTTGGCCTCCTGTAGAGTTCACCTCCACGACTGTCGGTTTCGCGCAGCGCCACGCCAATTCTGGACACCTTTATTTCGAAACTCCTTCCAACCACTGAAGATTCGGCAATCCAGCTGTTCTTATTCCCCCTCCATGCACCATGTCTCCATCGCTCATTCTTTCTACGTGTCCGGCCCACTTAAGTCTTCCAATCAATATCTCTCTGGAGATTATGGGATATTTGTAAAGATCATAGAGCTCCTGGGTGAATCTGTTACGCCATTCTCAACTGTCATGAATAGGGTGAATTATCTTCCGCAGCACATGCCTTTCGAAAGTTTCGAGCGTTTTCAAAAAAATATGTATGTATATTGGGTTAAATTTTTCATGTAACTACATAGGAAAAATAATAATAGCACGATATAAGAACTTACTTGTACCAAAGTTTTGTATTAAGTCACGAGGAATAGAGCAGGTATGGATGTAGATAAATGTATTACACATCAGAAACCCTTACGACTAAGTCTATGGTATCGTCCATTACATGTGGACATTGAAAAAGCGCTTCGTATAACGGGAGACAATTTCAGGCATTATGTGAATCCAGCCATCAAAGTTAACTCCCCAATCGAAGGTCTCATTTTCACGTCGATACGGTCGAATGTCTTTTGGTCGTGGACAGTCAAACGGTGACGGAAAGTGGACGAAGTTCGTTTTAGTTTTGTCTGGGAAAGACGGTCGTACGGACTCAGAGTGGGATGGTTCAGATCCGCGGGTAACTTCTCAATTAGGTACCAATACGTACACTTTCGTGCCAAGCTGGAATTAGAAACTGTCATTTGCAAGGCAGGAAAACTCCACACAATGGGAGGCGGGCAAAGGGGTATTTCGATACAACCGAGCGGACCAGATTATTATGTCTTTCTCACAAATGTGATTCTGAACCGGCACAAATAAGTAAGAAAGAGGGGCTCGGCTCGATATTTCCTAGAGTCCTCGCAAAGGTTGGACAAACACACAAAGGAAGTGTTTGACAAAATTAGAAAGTGTCACGGAACTGAACCGATTAATTGGTGTTGTATTAAGTGTAATTATTTTGAGTGTAAACATCGCTGAACATTATTCCCTTGAATATTTATTAATTTATTTACCAATCACAAACATGTTTTTAATTTAAGACACGCAATATTGTTTTTCAACACCTTTTCAATTAAACCCATTTTTATGATAAATCATAAATTAAACTATTTAACGAAAAAAAAAATTGAAAATCTTAATTGTAAGATTTATCTTAATTTATCGTAGTTAATGAATTCATTTCAATTGAAACGTTAAATACCAATATTCCAATAAAATTAAATTTAGACGTGATTCTTAAAAAAAATGATTAATCATAACAAAGATTGTACAATAATTTTTATTGATTAAGTATTCAATTATTCACTCTTGTTCAATTTTTAACAACTCAAACATTTGTTTTAGTAATAATTGAAATGGTATATCATATTTCCGGGTTGTTATTCCTTTCATTTAAAAATTCCTGTTAAGTAATTATTATGTTTTGTAAAAGAATTACGCTACAAAGAACATGTTGTTTATGTACATAATATGTTGTCAGCTGTATGATGAATGATCAAATAATACCTATAGATACGCAATTAGGGTCGAAAGGATTGTATTTGTATGGTCTAATTGCATAGTGCCAAAATACTGTAATATCTTCAATGTGGGTAGCATATCAAAAGAGCAGACCGAAAGTTGCAAACGGTTTTGTTTAATCTTGAGCCAATATTAATGGTCGAAATTAAAGTAGGGAGCAGAGGGTTGTGATATATGAATATATTAGTGCGGAGGGCAGTTAACCCTTCATGCGCGCGTGGACTATGGCTCGTGGCTGCTGATAAGGGTCGCCGGTCACCCCCTTCCAGAATATATTTCAAATAGACCGGTCCGTTAATATTGAATAGTTCCTAGGAGGATATTTCCCAGCCCGGCTCGCCGATGGAAAATTGAACGGCGCGCGTTGCTTATTTAAAATAGAAACAACTAACCATAATTACATACATAAGTACGAGTATATGCACAAACATGTACATAACAAATGTATATCAAAAGCTTTTATACATATTTTATTTTATTTCCGGGAAATTTACAGTATAATAACATTTTTTATATAGATGCATTAGTATAAGTCTAAAACCAATAACAAATTTCCACATTATTTACAATAAATTTTGACTGCTGTGCTTACATACTTAAAGCTACATATGAAAAACGTTTATATCTGAATGATAGTGCATGAGTGTATGTATGTATGTGTGTACGTATGAGTGTAAGGGTGTATATATGTGTGTGAGGGTGTCTATATAAGTGTAAGAGAGAATGTATAGGTACCTGCAAGTTCACATAGTTTACTCCATTCAATCTTGATACTTCAATCATCCAGTGAAATTCAATCATTATTACTTGAACTGATGGCAGAAGAAAATGAGTTAGGTCCTAAATGAAAAATATCGACATCCAGATGTTCGTCATATATTTTTAATATTTTGTAAAGCTTATCGAACAACTAACAGGTACTATGTCAAATGTATATTTATAACATTCCTAATTGTAACATTCAGGATACTTGAATCACTCTAGGATTCCTCACATGGTTTTTCATGGAGTACCAGATGGAAAAGATACACCAGAGAGAACTCCAAAACGACGAAGAGGAACTCATTCTCACAAGAGACTAACCCCTCCTGAAACAAGAAGAGAAGAAAAAAATTCTGGAAACTTATGATGTTGTTCTCACAAATCCATAATCATGTATCCACAGGTATCGATCCCGGACCTTTAGCACAAGAGTCAGATATATAAATTCTTCTTCATGGTCACAATCCAACGATTGGTTTGCACCGAGCACTCCATCTTTCCACGTATCTGTGTTGCCCTCCGGACTCTTCATTTCTTGGTAGCTGCTACAGCGCACATTACTGATCATCTGTCGCTATGGCGACCTTCACAGTATATCTAAGTAACTCTTCCAAAAATCATTTATTTAAATTAATATTAAAATAGTTTAAAATATTACTAGATTAAATCAAAGGAATGAAAACATTAATTAGAAAAGACAATAAAAATAAATGTTCTTTTTTACCCATGATATTGCTATTTATACCGAAATAAAAATGAAAATTAAATACATTTAATCAATTCAAATATGTAGACCTGCCATTGCTATCAGTGCTCATTTTTTGGGAATTTCATCGATTCCTTTACAAAAAAACGAAATTTTAGATTTATTAAATTCTTAGAAGGCGGTTTTGACTGCCTCATCGATTTTTTTTTCTTGCGAAAAGTGTCCGAATTTCTAAGAATATCTCAATCAGTTGGAGCAAGATCTGAAGAGTATGGTAGGTGACCAAGAGTCACAGAACCAAGAGTCGAGAGTTTCCTGAATGAGAATTAGTGAAATTGAGCAGTGTCGGTTTTTAAACTGACATGCTATTCCATCATCGTTTGCAATTGATGGCAATATCTGCATCTGCAGTTATAAAATATCTGCAGTTACTGTCTGGTCAGATCGTACAAGAAATAACCAGACTGATAATAGGAATGAAGGAGGGGGTCGAAAGATGCAAAAGAAATATTTGAACAATTCTTTAGTTTTTTTTAATTATTTATATTCATTGAGACGACGAATCATCACTTTGAATTCAGTCTGAAAATAAATAAAAAGGGTTGCTCATCTGCAATGAATTGGTTTCTGTATAATGAGTATTAATACTGAAATGACTAATATTAGGGGAAGGACGGGTAAGGTGACCACCTTAAGCTTTGAATGACTACTTTTTTCAAAAATATCAACATTTTTAAACATTAAATAACTTGGGTATACATACTTAAAAACTAATGTAGGTTAAATATCGGATTGTTATTTTTAATTATATCAAAAATTTTAAAAATATTCTTAATTTAAAACTAAAACGGGAAATTGACCACTTTACCTACCCAGGTCAGGTAAAATGGCATACTAACAACAAGTATAAAAGTAAGTGCATTTATATATCAATTTTTTTTTCATTATTTAACCTAAGAAATGAAATAAGATCCAATATCAGCCATATAATGTCAGCTGCTGCGACGTTCATTTATACGTATTTAGCATGTCTAAAATGAAATATTTTGAAATATGACAAAAATACTACTAAAGCGGGTAAAGTGGCCTACCAGGTCACTTTACCTACATCCTAAGTGGACCACTTTACCCGTAATGGAATACATTGAAAAAAAAATTAACCAAAAATGTCAAATGAGGTTAAACGAACTTTGTTTACATTAATTTAATTAGTTCGATAGAGATACTAAACCGTTATAATATCGAAATATTTTATATTTACATTCAGTACTAATATTGGTTTCAAAGTTTAAATAGCTCACCTTAGATCACAGAATTCACCTTTTTTGCAATATTTTTTTTTCCCGGAAACTGAGCGTGTCGCCTGTCACTGGAGCAATATGTCGTCGGCTAATGAATAGTTTCTATTGGTTTAAATCTATGGCGACATCTTAATTTCTGTGTAATATTCAATGACCACTTTACCTGCCTGGGCCACTTTAGCGATCTCTCCCCTACTTCTACTAAGAAATTTGCGTACATAATCATTATTTCATTGCTCTTCGTGCAAAATTGCGATATATAATTAAATCGAATCTTTTATCTATTATTAATATTATTTCTATAATTAATAGTCATTATTTTATGTGGTCACATAATGGGCACAAGTAATAATTCCGAATGGTTATTACTGACAAGACACAATTTATTTTCTGCTGGAAATTGAACCTAGGATGCCAGCCAGATAGAACAAACCATTTTTATAGATTTTTTTGTCCATCTGCTTCTTGAGCTTTGTCTATCAAAAATGTACCAGATACTATATCGAATATTCATACATACATAGGCAATGTACATAATATATTAGACAGAATTAATTGAAGTAGGTATTTAATGTTTATTATATTTAATGGGATCTATTACAAAAATGCTGATGTTGGCATATTTTAAATATGTATTCACACTCGCTGCGTTCTGTGTTTTGATACTGGGTGGTATTTATAAAAAGTGAATAAAATGTCGATGATGGGTGTTCAGCGATCAATATGGACGCATGGCCGGCTGACTACTACTGGGTGGTCCACAGATACTAAATCATCGTGACAGAAATAACTTAATGACCATTGTATACAACACACGGTACTCGCTGGACCATCCACTCTTTCACTCGCCCACCTTCTGTTATAGACTAATATTGTTTTGACCGACAAACTATAACTAGACATGCTATAATGAAAAAAAGTTGCCTTTTAAATACTTATGATATTATGAAAACACACTGTAATGTATCACCAACATACGGCAAAAGACATATCAAATGTTATGCCATCAAATTATGCAACTGTCTTCAACTAATTTCACTTAAACTTCTATCATATAATACCGAGTCACAAAACTGCAAAAAACATATAACATCATGGATTAATAAAATCAGTTCGGAATACATAAATAACATTTAAACACCAAATCACACAAAATTATCTCCTACATTTATTACAATAACAAAAAACTATGTAATTAATTTTAAAAACAAATATACACTATGGACTATTAATGCCACGCAACTGATGAAATGAACACCACGGCACAGGACTTCCTAATGAGGTTTTCATTGTACCTTCGCAATCACACACTTATTGTTTTGATTGAACAGTCATGTGAGTATTGAATACACAACTTTTAAAAAATTGTAAATTTACAATTTTTTTCAAGATAGTAAATTAACTAACGATTCTTGGTGAAACTCAAAGTGAGGTCACATTATGTTTATGACATTTTATTGATATCTACTACAGTAAACCTTGATATTGACTATTTTTAAATTCAACTAAACTTTGCGACTTTAGTTGAATTAAAAATTTGTATTCGTTTATACAGCAAAAAAATTCATCGTGAATATAAGTTGTGGATGTATTGAAATAGACGTAGGTACTACACTAAACAGTGATGAAGCCATAAAAGTGAAAATCAACAGAAATAAAATTGTCAGAAAACTCATATTGACAAATTATGCATTTTTATTATGCGTATATCATTAATAGAATAATAATTAACAGAATGTTACCGTATGTATTTTAAAACTTGCTAAAACGTCTAGTGCATCATTTTATTATTTCAAAATCCCATTTATTTCAAAGGTTTTTTATTCTAAAGAACATTTTCATTCGGAAGGAAAATCAAATATTGTATGGAAAACAATAAAAATGCGGCGTTGTATGTACAGAACGCTTATTTTAAAAATAGGTAAAACATTATTATTATACAAAATAATCACCATGTTTTTTCACTCAAACGCTTCATTATAAGTTAATTATACTTAAAAAAATACGTATTTTATTCGTATAAATACGTACTTCTAATTTCAACATAAATATATATTTGCGTACAAAAAGTACACTTTTTTTGCCAGATCTTTTTTTTGAAAATAAACTATATTAAAGTGAATTATTAAAATATATTTCATAATTCTACATTTTTATCACGCTAAAGCGTGATACTGCGTCAGGTATACTGGTACATGCACGCACATAAATTTGATATGTAGATGCTCTTATTTTTCCAGAAAGCGTGAGATAAACACACATATACTCTAACAATATTATTGTTTTATAACTTTAGATGTACATACCTATACTTCGTTTTGAAAGAACAAACAAAACAAAATAGACAGTAGTGCAGCGGAATAAAAATATTTTCTATTAGTTTAATATTCTATTGATATCATGATTTTTTTCGCGCATCATGAACAAAATCCGCTCAGCGTAAAAATGTTGACAAAATGTCAGTTATACTTCTACTAATTTGAATTAAACAAATTTCACGCAGCGATAAAATTTCAGTATTCTGTTATTTTTTCCGTGAAAAAATTCCGCGCAGTTACTAAATGTCAACAAATTGAGTTGAGTTTTTTATTATGTAAACAAATGAGGGTAGCCCAACAGGTATCCAAAGGATAGTCCATACCGTCAAGTATCCGGGTCTGCTTGTTACTATCGCCGTAGGAATGACGGAAGGCAGAAACTATAGAGGTCGCCCTAGTGACAGTTATTTGGACTAGGTGATCAGCGATGTGCGCTGTAGCAGCTACCAAGAGATGTAGAGACTGGCGGACAGCAGATAACAGAAAACAATCCTAGGATTGAAATCATGAAGAAGACTTCTATTAATCATATCAAACAAATTTTGTGCAGCAACAAATTTTCAGTATTCGATAATTTGGTCAGTTGGAAAGCATGCAATTTAAATGTCCAAGATTGAAGTTATTATTTAGATTTACATTCTAGTTTTTGACACACATTAACCCAGGGCTGCTTTTAACTATATTTTTATAATAATAGTGATGTTCCTTTTTCATAATAATTTCCTTTATTTTATTTAATCTTCAGAATAGAAAAGAAAATACATTAAATGAATAAATTTGAAATGAAATTTAAACTTTTATGCGTTTTCATAATTGTAGCCTATTTTTTTGTCAAAAACAATATAAAAGCTTTACATTATTTAATTTGAACGTAAATAATTATGAACGTAAAAGTTTTCGACCTTTCGATCATCATCATATTTAGTCAAGTTAAGTAGGTACAATTAATTCAAATATTATAACAATAATGTATGCAGAAGTGTTACATATTATAAATAAAATATAGGTTGAAAATGTCAATAGTGTAATTAATCAGCCTTAAGAGAAATGCTCTCTACCAATCCTAGTTTCTATTAGAGTGGGAATTATATTATCTACATATGTATGTAGGTACCTACCATGTTGGTTAGTCACACACGTTAACGATTTTGTCTGCAAACTACATTATATGCTTACATTCTAGCCTCTCTTCTGTCTACCACAATATACATACACCACTTAATACTATGTAGGTACATACATACATACACATTCATACAATTACAGAACGGACATATTTTGAATTATTGTACTTATTGCATTTTTTTTGATGAAATAAAAACAGTTTTATTCCACGAGTATGCATTCAACGAGCCATTTGATACTCACACTTTCAACAGACACAGCTAGCAATGTCAGAAGCAATATTTCGAATGTCGGGAAATACAATATCATTACATACTATAAAATAATAATTTATGACATAGGTTCAAATGTTCAAATGAAGATTAAGGGAATAACCCTAGTACCTACTGATTAAATAATATTCATATTTATGTACATACTACATTTATATTATTATTTCATTTTGTATTGCTCTACAGCCTGTACGAGCATCTAGCATACCTATACTAATTATTTCAGATATTAATTTAACACGCACTCAATAACAATTCGCCACATTTCGGAGACTTATTTTGAATACCTGTCGTCTCACAGATCCAAACTTAAAACGCAATTAAAAACTGAGTAGGTATCAACCAGAAATCAAACCCGAGACCTCTAGAAGTCAGAAATAAATTACTATACACTGTGAGTGTAGACATGTAGGAATTATGACCCAGCTCGGTGTGTGAAATAACTATACACCAAAGATAAACGATTTCCATAATCCAAATAAATAATTGAAAAAAAAAACCTCGGTAAAATATGAAATACATACCTACTTAAATTATTCAGTTGTCGTATATAAATATGAAATACATACTTTAATATTCAGTTGTATATAAATATGAAATACATACATCAATATTCAGTTGTTGTATATAAATATGAAATACATACTTTAATATTCAGTTGTCGTATATAAATATGAAATACATACTTTAATATTCAGTTGTCGTATATAAATATGAAATACATGGGTATTTTAATACTATTAAATAATAAAGATCGTACACAGGAGAGAATTCGCGGATCAGATATTTCACTATTAAATAATTAACTTTTGTTAATTGTCCAGATTTATTAAATAAAATTATTTAACATGCACTGTTGCAAAATGGCAGATCGATCAATTTATTCGCTAAAACTCTAATTCCAATCAAAACGAATTTATCGAAAGGAATGTAATTTCTATAATGTCAATCTATCAGACAGTATACCACATTCCGATACATTTATTGCTAGTATTAACTTCTACAAAAACTCTTTATATCGATGCATAACAGTGTAAACTTGTGTATTGTTTATATTTTTAATTTGTTTAGGTACCTATTTTATTTTTTTGGTTTTATCTCATTTTATAACAGCAAGAAATATAATCCTTCTCCCATATTTTTTCCTTTCCTTTCTTTCCCATCACATACAATATTTGTTAACTATATATTTTTTTGTTGTAATCTAGGTACCTACTTAAGTGATTATTAAATGAACACAATCTGTGGACAAACGTAATTGGTCTGTTTTTTGTTTATGTCATATTTTTTTAGAATTATTTGTCCCTTAAATAAATAATTCAATTATGTTCGTTATAAAAACATAATTAATCAGAAAATCCTTTCATTTGTCATTTTAGAGATATCGTTTTTTTTCTGTTATTCAAATCTCATCTTGGAGACATAATGAATTATGAACTGTTTCTTGAGGAATGTTTCTGGTTCGATTCTGGGTTAACGCCTTAGCACTTATTTTTGTTTTTATTATGACCTTAAAGTACGATACTTTCGGCGTTCTCATTGTTAAAATAATAATTGACTAGTACCGGGTATGGACCGGAATGAGGCGTGTGGAAGATTTGTTTCGCGATGCACAGGGCAGAGAAAGTTTCTCCCGAGTGATCGGGAGATCCGAAAGGGTAGGTACATGAAAAAGAAGAATCATAATACATAAAATTGTACAAAAGTAGGATCTATGATATGAATTAATTGGAAGATCTTTCATCTTGACAAAGTTATTGTGTAGAATTGACTTTAATGTAATCTTGATATAATCCTGTATAGTCCTCTTCACACGTCAAAACCATTTTGCACCTGGATATGTTAACCTAATGAATGACTGGACACTCCATTTGTACCAACTTATTTATGCGTGTTCAACCAGGTCTCTCTCCATTCATTATACAAACGGAAGCCTTCTCGTGTATAGGAATACCCCACACAGACAATGGACATATTCACACTCATGAATTGGTACCTATATCGGGAGAGTCCAGTAGTCCAGTCATGGGATTTTCATTAATTTTCGAGGATCGAGGTTTGTCAATTAGCACTTTTCGGTTTGTGTTCATTCTGTAAACACACGTGTAGTAGAAATCATGATTTAAGAGTTTGAATCGAAACCTGTTCGGAATTTGTAATTTATAAATGTACGGATGTTAGAATATTCTTGTTTTAAAAAAAAACTTTAAGGGGGGGACTGCTGCCAACGTACCTATTTTTCAATTTGATATACCATCATTATTTCTTATCAAATCGTTTTGAAAAAAATAATTTAGATAGTTTGGGTATTAATAAACAAAAATATACCTTAACTTTTTGATAGTGCTCTGTATAAATTCTTGTAGAAAAATAATGGCATACCCCGAATTTCAACGTTTATCATATATTTTTGATAAAATATAAGGCGTAGAGTAATATATTTTTTTTAATTAAAGAAGACAAAAATATATAGAAAAATATGATGTGACGTTGCATTAATGCTTCAGGTTTAATAAATAAACCTAAAAAACATTTATTTTCCATTCAGCGTCATTGCGTAATAAAAGTTTTTTTGGTTTATTTACTTAACCTGATGCGTCAATGCAACGTCATATCATATTTTTCCAGGTATTTTGTTCTGCTTTAATTTATAAAAAAAATATTGCTCTATACCTTATATTTTTTTAGAAATTTAAGATAAATGGCTAAAATCGGGGTATGCTTATTATTTTCCTACAAGAATATATACAGAACATAATCAAAAAGTTAAGGTATATTTCTCTTTATTAATATCCAAACGAACTAGGTTCTTTTTTTCAAAATGATTCGTTTAGTAATAATGATGCAATATCAAATTGAAAAAATAGGTACGTTGGCAGCAGTCACCCTCTCAAACGCAATTTGTAAATATTTACATGTTACGTGAATTGTACAGCGCCGTTTTCGATTCGATCCACGAAAGTCAGAAGGCAATATTTATTCCAATAAATAGGTCCGTTTACACTGAAACCACGATGATTGTTAGCCGCTTTATTAGCTCTATCCTATTACATTAAAGAATTTGTATTCTGTAATTCGATTTCAATGTTCATTGATTTGATTTGACTCTTAAAACTAATATTAAAATAAACCGTATTTACAGTTAATATTAAATGTAGGTATTACGACAAACTCAAAAATAGCACCAAAGTTCAATGGGTTCCATTTTATTTTATTAGATCATTTCTATATTCTATTCTATATTGTTTTACGGCTATCCACTCGTCTACGAGTGATCCTAGTATTTACAAATTACACAATTTAAATACACTGAAATAAAAAAATTAACAAATAAAGACGAAGATATTTAAATAGTTAATAAATCACTTATCAATATGTTCCCGTTAACTAAATTATATCCGTCTTCGTTACATCTCTTCTCAGTATACCACTATAGAATGTTTATTATTTATTTATTGGTTGATAGAGTTCTACCCAAGTCTACTACTTCTACACAGTCTACCCAATTTATGAAACAACATTATTTCATTGTTATCCAACCCAACGAAGAAGCGGTCACTTAGAAAAAGATCGCCCACTGTAGTTCTTAACAAGAAAATATGTATTAATTCAAATTAATCAATTTACTTTCGTTAGTAAAATAATATAAGCTAGCTAAGTAATATATTTGTTTGTAATTTCCTATAATTTATATAGTGTATAATGAGAAGAGAACCGATTAAACTATGAACTAAAATATACTCGTATATTAGAATTATAATAATATAACTATCTGTACCTACAAAACCACTAATGTTGGAATGAAATGCCAAGTTTGTATTTCCGACCTAAGTATGCAATCTTACATGAAAGTCAGTGGAAGTTGAATGTGCAATCTTTAGATGCAAGAACAGTTTGTGTGCAAACTTTGTTAAGTTTGGAGATAATGTAAATTCTTCCATACTTCCATTCGAACTTTGTCATTGCAAGCTATATATACGACTTCTTTTTTTCAAGAAGCATAAATATTTTACAAAGTTGTATAATTACAAAATAAACGTAAAATTAAGAAATTAAGCTCGATAGTTGATAGAAACCGTCTGTGCGACACTTAGAGCCAATAGTGTACCTGAAAATTATGTGCTTGCTATACAAGATTCCAATGTATGAAAACGTCAAAACGCAAGTGAGATGCACCTCAGGTACCCATAAAGGTTGAGGTACATCAAGGATCAGTACTCAGCCCAATAATGTTCATCTTAGTAATGGACTACTTAACCAACCAGGGGGGCCAGTCTGGTCCAACCGGCGAAATCAAAACCCTCACGATTACCCATATCATGGATATAATTATTATATGGAGTTCTGTATATCTTTAGATGTCATATAACTCCAATAATTATATCCATGATATGGGTAATCACGAAGGTTTTGATTTTGCCGGTTGGACCAGACTTACCTCCCAAGGAATAAATTCAGCCAACAACCTGAAAAGGCCATACTATTTGCAGATGACATAGTACTAATATGTGAAAAACACGAAGACCTACAAAATAGTCTGTAAAGGCGGAAAACGATCCTGAAAGACAGTGGCTTAAAACTGAGCAGAAAGAAGACAGAGTATTTGTACCAACCGTTTAAAAATTCAAATTCTCTATAATGCAAATGGATGGAGAGAAATTACCCAATAGTGATTCCTTCAAATATCTTGGATCACTCATCCATCTAAATGCAGCAGATGTTATCCACATAATTAGTGTGGGGTGGATGAGGTTAAGATCAATATCAGGTGTTCTATGCGATCCAAAAATGACAGAAAAGTTGAAAGGAAAAGTGTACCAGACAATTGTCAGATCGGTTCCAAATATGGTTCCTCCTCTATGGTTCCAAATGTTGGCGTATGCTTTGATGGGCAGCTGGATTGTTATTACGGGACAAAATAAAAATTCACGCATTCGTGGAAGTCTAGGCGTTACTGAAATACATAGTTAGATAGAGGAAATGTCTTTTCTGAGATGGTACGAGCATGTTGAACGCAGACAGCCAGACCACATGGTTAACTAAGCAATATTCATGGATCTTCCTCGACTTTCATCCAGAGGAAGACCAAAGAATTCCCGAATCGTGCACGAAACCAATCGCAGAGACATGGCCTAGGTAACATAATACAGAACAAAAGGACTTATAATTTAAGAGCGAGGAGAGCTGACCCCTACAATCAGCACAAAGAGTTGGGATATACATATTTTACCATCAAACATAAAAGAAACCACAAGTCTTGTCGCCTTTCGTAGGCTAGATAATACATAATTCAAAACTAATGTTCTAATAGTTTCAGTTTCTTTTTTTCTTCTAATAGTTTTACATTATTTTTTTATAATTTTATGTCATTCTCTTACTATAATTATTTGTTTCAAAAAGTTCAATTTTTTTATTTTTTGTTTAAGCAAGATGTATTTTATTACTTTTTATCTACTTAGGGAGAAGAAGTTATTTTTGTTTGTGACTAGTTTTGTTTTTGCTAAAACCACTGCTAAATATTTTTTTTACTACGTAACTATATTATGTTGTGTAAAAATACTTATTTACGTGTCAAAATCAATATGTAATTGAATAGAATAACATTTCAATTATTTCGCCTTCAATGTGCTTAAATAAAATAAATAAAAAAGAATTTTTTATTTCTCATAAAATATAACAAAAGAAAATAACAAAAACAATACATAAATAGAAAAAAATTATGTAAAATTATACGAATATTAATTATGTAAATCATGATAAAATCTACTAGGCAACGCCTGATTATTGGTGTTACAAAAATAATTCATTCAAATAAGTGATTCTATCAATGTTAAAGTGAATATTAGAAGATAAACCAAAATAATTCATTCAAACAAGTGATTCAATGTTAAAGTGAATATCAGAAGATAAACCAAAATAATTCATTCAAACAAGTGATTCTATCAATGTTAAAGTGAATATCAGAAGATAAACCAAAATAATTCATTCAAACAAGTGATTCTATCAATGTTAAAGTGAATATCAGAAGATAAACCAAAATAATTCATTCAAATAAGTGATTAGAAAAATCATCTTTTTCATGATCATTTGTGAAACAATTATAATGATTGAATTAGAAAAAAAATGAATAGAATATATTTTTTTATTATCACTTGTTAAACCACGAATGATTCGTAGTTTAGTAGTAAAGAAAGTTTCATTACAACTAGCAGAGGGATTAGTAGTAATAAAAGTAGTTTAAAATGTTTTTTACAGTAAAATCTATAAAATATAAATTAAAATAAAATTCAACATAATGTCACTAATAAACTGATAACAAATGCTATAACAGAGAAACATTTTTCATTGTAATGTAAACATTGTTATGTTGTCAATAAGTCCCATGTATGTATGTAACTTATATCTATAATTAAAAGTAAAGACTTATAATGGAATTCTACCAAATAAAAACTTCGTCGATAATTATGTATGTAACCCTAAGATTGAGTCTTGCCCTAGGGCAGTTTGTATTGGACTAATGGATAGTGCTTTCGCTCCTAGGGCAGCAACAACAGTTCCACTTCGCCTTTGGGCAGCGTCCATTCCACTTTCCACCAGATCCACTGTCGGGGTTCAGGATGCCACCAATCACCAACTGCCAAAGTAAGTTATATTTATTTTTTCTTTGTCAATTTTTCATAATATATATGTGTAATCACACTAAAACCTTTAATGACCAAAACTTTAATGACCAATTTTATGACCATATATAGACTATTTTACTGAGGAAGTGATGTTATATGAGTGTTTTTTTTTTATTTTAAAAAAATGTCATTCTTGTGTAGGTATTCCAAACTATACTTAATACTTCATAATATGTTTTTTCAATAGGTATTAATTTTTTATGTTTGATTACTTTTATATTTACCTTTATCTCTAAGCACGTCTATGTTTACATTGTATGTAACTTCTCTAATGGGAAATATTGTGATTGCACATATAAATCAATTTTATTATTTATAAAACAAAAATATGTAGGTATGTGTGCTTTCGCTCTTGTTTTTTGTTTTTTCTCTTGATAAATAAATAAAAATTAATTGCAACAATGTGCTCTGTTCAGTGCTATGTCAAAAAATAATGACAACAATCTTTACTCTATAATTTAGTAGTAGAATTATTAACTATTTAATAAATATGAATAACAATTAAAATATTCTTAGTAGCAAAAGGGATTTTTGGCATATCGTTTGACACAATTTTCAACAAAAATATACTAAGTGATTATTCCAGGCACGTGGACTAGTAGTTATTCACGAGCTTCCTTTTCGAAAATAACAATTATTGGTTTTTATTTTGATTGAAAGGATTGATTGATTAGTTTATATGTAAATATCATAGGGATATTTTGCACATTCTTTATTTTGATCTCTTTGCTAGAACTTCACTTAACCACATATCAAAGAAAGTAATTATTTTATATCAATGGTATTTAATTATTAAATTTTATTTTAATATCAAAAGTGAAATCAATTCCTTAAAATTCACCATTCATGACGATCAAATCGCAAAACCGGTATATTTTGCACACAAATAAATTAGTTTTGAAATATAAATTCAGTTATTACCAGCATTGATTATGTCATTGTTAATTTTACTAAACACAAAGTAAACACGAAAGAATGTGATAGTTGGTTTTAAGGAAAAAACATCCTTAAAATAAAAAAAAATAAACTTCAAAAACTGAACGTTGAAGTCCTTAAATAAGAACCAGTTTTGTATATTTCAATATGTTCATTGGAATGTTAATATTAAAATCGTTTCATAGATTACCTAACGCGAACAGAAAAAATAATATTAATTTACTTTTTCAAATAATTTAGGTTATTTCATGATCTTTTTCTATCTCCATAATCCGGGCCACAGTAAGTGATAATTTTTATTTAAGTATGTATGTAATCAGTGTTTACCATTAAATAAAATAAAAATACGAGATGAATTGAATACTCAGAAATCAGAAATTTAAAGGCCTTTGTTTATATAATTTTTGACATAGGTACCTACTGTACAAAATGTGATAGGTAGTAAGTAGGCACTTCACCTTTTAAGTTGCATCTTAATTGTATTAGTTTTAAATTATTTATTTCTTCCTTATTATCTACATAATTATATATATGTAAATTAACCGGGTAAAATCTCAGTTTGGATATAAAATGTGTGTTTTTATATAAAAAAGAAAAACGTTTTACTTGTATGCTTAAATTTGTTTTTTGCAAAAGTATAAATCAATCATGGAATATTAGGTATGTACCTGAAACTGAATGAAAATAATCATTAGTAATAAATTATAATAAACTAGATAATGTTGGTTTAAAAATAAATTATTTCACTTAAGTTGCGAGGATGATAATATCAATTAAATAATTAAAAACAATTATTGTACGTAATTCAATATGTATGTAGGTATATGTTTATAAGATAGGTCTATGAAATTCTTTGAGCAGTATGACTGCCGATACGTTTACTCTTGTATGTACTCATATAAAAGGGTTTTACAATGTATTTGCGAAACACTCGATGGCTGAAGCCTAATATATAGACAATAGAAATATTCAAAGTTTCTCAGAGAAGCGGTGGAGCTTCAGGAGCCGATAATGAACAGAGTTGAGAACATTCTGTTTCCTTCTTTCTCACATGGTCGTGGTAACTTGTTATTGAGAGAGGCTGCGATTTTATCTCAGTGTTTCCGCGCTACTCTTTGTATTGAAATTTAATTAATAATCAAGCTTGTGGGGTGCGTGTATACCTCCCCACACACATACAAGTTAGCCCCTCACTTATTAGTTCAATAGAAAAAGCTCATTTGGTTCAAGTATATGCTAGGCGCTTATTTTACAAAGGATCCTTTGTTCAACAGTTTTAGAAATGTATCGGAAGCCAGAACGGTTAAGTTGCCAGGAACTTGGTTAAATTTATTCGCTCATTTTAATGTAAAATACTTTTTACTCTCACCATAAAATGTTTTATTTATTTTAGCTTTAATCGTTTTCATTTCACTAACACAGTATTTGAAAGTTGTAAATACATTAAATACTTCCAAAACATGAATGCTTAGGTTACAATAAATGATTTATGATAACTTGTTTTTGACATAAATAAGGCCGTAGAGTTGGCCTTCGTGGCTCAGTAGGTTGGATATCTGACCGCTGGTCCCGGGTTTGATTCCCGGTGGAGACACAGTTTATTAAATGTGTTTTCAGTCTCAATGTCAAGAATGTGGACACTTGCTATTGGGTGCGTGTTAAGTTAAATTAATATTTGGCGTGGTACCTACCTTTTAGTTATCCAAGAAGCAATACAAAATTTAAGCTAAAAAAATTCAAAAGTACCCATTTACTGAAATAGCATAGCTTAACTGTTTTGTTACCTGTATTTAAACAAAACCTTTATCATCAATAACGCAAGGTTACCTTTTTATAACTGTACACATCTAGTGTACACAAAACATTTAGAATAACCAATAAAAATTCTAGAAACTTTAATTTGGTTACTCTATCATGAAATTTGATTACTATAAATATATGTAGTTATATTCATATACATTTCAACCGATAAATTATACAAAATCGATTACCTAAAATGTAAAATAACATAAGTTGGTTGAACGTGATGTATAATAAAAAGATTATTCGAACATTTTTGTACATTGGTTGTATATACGCAAACATTGGATTTTCGTCTCTGCCGTCATATCATATTTATATGCCAAATTTATATGCTACATCTCAATAGATGCATAATTATTGATATATCTCAATAAAAATTATCGATCAATTAATCAATAAAAAGCATTATTGGTGAACGTTGAGCAAGCGCATAAAGTGATCACGTAAACCAGCCGAGTACAGATTGTAAGTCCTGTAGGTTCCTTGATTTCCCGGTTCCCCTATAATATTCCAACTTCATCTCTATTGAGATGTTTAAAATTTGTCATAAAAAACATTATTATTATTGCAACAAATATTTATATACTATATGTGAAGAAATAAAAATTGCAAGAATGGTGTAAGAACAATATTTTTGTCGGAATTTACCTAAAATCCTAAATAAGATAGGTAAACACACTAAATACATTTCGAAACCTCAATCAAATGTAGAAATCAATTTATTTCCAACTCGACGTTATCATAACAACGATATAATAAATATTAGGTATTAATGAAAAATGAATTACGAAACCGATAGAGTCCATTTAGAAAATAATCTCGCAAACAATAAAGGCGTCGCGTCGCACCGCTTAAAAAAAAACGATCCAATGATTTTCGGGGAGGTCAGTGAAAATAGGCAATAAAAATTTCCCGGCAGCGGCGGGCGACTATACAAAGCCAAAATATCCACGAAAAAGCCTCAAAATAACTTAACTGCATCAACAGTGAAAACAAAACATAGGCGGGGAGTATAAAACCGGAACGGAACCAGCCACCCACCGACAAATAAAACGCCAAGCGGCAAAAAAACACTACTCCTATATACCTACCAATATATATGCTAAAACTGCTGCAATGATTTTCACCAAACTCTGAACCGGAATCGGTTGTGCTTTGTTTCAAACTCTCAATGAAATACGAATCACTTTTCATTTTAGGTTCGAACATATTTTTTAATCAACTAGCCCATATGACACGTATTGAACACATAATTATAAAGATAGTTTATTCGCTTAAGGGTTATTGTGTGAAACTAGTATATCCATACGTAGTACAAGCGTTTTCATAATTTAGGAAATGTACAATGTACATGCATATTGCATAATTTAGGGAATGTATATATTATACATGCATATTATATTATACATGCATAGCATGTAGTATATTGTACATTCCCTAAATTATCCAAGTGAGGATTTTTCATCGTATCACAAGGATAAATTAAGTATTATCTATCCACTAGTATAAATATTGTTGATAGCAAAATATCATTAATTCATTACCTACATGAATCAAATTGATATAAAAATTTGACTTTTAGGGATTACATAAAATATAATAAACATTTATTTATTTACAAGTTCAACGCTCATGTGAGTATTTACAAAAATTTGTTTACTCAAGAAAAAAAAACAAACCTGTGCATTAATAAATTCATATCAAAAAATAAAAAAAAAAACAATAAAATAAAATAATACAATAAAAAATATAATCCAGTAAAATAAATAAAAGAGAAGATAAAAATACTAAAAATTCAACATGTATAGTATGCTAAAAAATCATCACCAAAAATCATCACCACAACACGCGATGACATAATACACATATACGTACACTAAACTTGTACTATTGAATTATGGCTTCTTAATTTTAATTTTAATTTTAAACAATTCTTATGTTTTTGTTAATTATTATTTTTTTTGCCCACTAATATTTTTGTATAATCAATTTCTTAACTATTTAATTTCCTTAATGTAATTTTTCATTACTTTTTTACTTGTTTTATCATTTATGTTTTTTTTTTATTTTTATTGTATTACTTTGCAAACTTTCACTTACATACATTGTGAATACAGATAAACTTTGACTAAATATATTGCTATTAGAAATACACACATTTATATTCTGTAACTGAATGTATATACTTAATGAATAACTTAATGTATAAATAAATAATATAGTCATTTAATTCGTATTATGTAGGAACATTATACTTTCACACAAATCGTAAAAATAGTAGAATGATACGTAAAAGTTGATGATTATTTGTATAATAGCAATTCAAACTCCTGTCAACTCTGTGTCTAATCCAAGACCGCTGACCACATTTGTGTTTTCCTGCTATTCTCACTACTGCCCACTGTTGACCATGCCTGGAGCTTCTCCAACCCACAATACGTAACAGATTTTACCATTTACCATAATATTATCTAAAAGTCACTTAACAACACTACCGACCCGACCGTACATTTTCTACTATTCCATTTCTAACCATTGCAACGATAGTTTTAAGAATTTAATACCGACTGTTTCACAATATAGGAGTACCTACTTAACCATTCATTATTTTAAAAATACCCATTTATAATATAATATATACAACATAATTTAAAATTACAATGGCAACATAATAGTTATTGTTACAAATTAAATTATTGCATACGTAGTGTTAATTTTTTTTATTTTGGATATCCAACAGTACAGTAGAATATAATTACATAGTAAGAGATTGAGAACAATGGAAAAAAAAACAGTAAATGATAGACTACGGTACATGATAACAGGACATAATATCAAGGGATTTTGAAAGTTTTACATACAATTTTTAACAAATGAGATAAACAAAATTATAGGATCATACCAGGCACATAAAAGGAACAGTACAAAAAAGATTATATTCTAGAATCATAACATGGGATTCTAACGTACTTAAGGTTTAACGAAAAAGTTGTATTTGCAACCTTTAGGGTGACACATACATAATATATGTATTAGAAAATGGAATTTTGAGTTATGTTATCAGTGAAAAGTTGGCGCTTTATCGCAATTTTGAACGGGAGTAGAGATTGAGTATGACAGAGGTCAATTTTATTGAGCAGGTTGTTGAAATTGGTTATTTTTAAGATTATTTTTACAGTGTGACATAGAAAAAGTGGGTTTTGATCTGACGGGTTTTGATTGCGGTATGGGATGTGAAGTGAAATATTTTCTAATAAATTTGGACAATCAGTAATATTATGAAATAGTTTATACAAAAATAGTGAATCTGTGGTTATTCGTCTAGATGGTAGTGATGTTAAATTTAATTTCAATTCAGCTAAGTACACGTAATTGATATGATTGTGAGGACCCATAATTCCTGACAGCCAGATTTATATATGAGGTGTTTGAGGAAGCGTTTGTGTACACTATCCAGTCTGTTTATGTATTAAAGATACATCGGGTTCCAAATTTGCGATCCGTATACTATATGACTTCTTACCATAGATTTAAAAATAATTTATTTAACGAAGTTTTATTCCTCGATTGGAATTTCGCAATCTATTTTTATTAACTTCCCGCCAGTTAGAGTTCTGTAACATTCAGAATTTGTGAACAATTTTGTCTTTCAAAGTAATAATAATGCATCCTATAGAGAGGATGCTGGAATATTATAGAAGAACCAGGAATTCAAGTCACCTTGGGTGACCAGGTCACCAGGAATTCAAGTCACGAAAAACCAGCCGATGATAGGTCGTTAGCCCTGTAGGTGCCTTAAGTTCCTGGTTCTTCTTTAATATTTCAACTCCGTCTCTTTTGAGATGTTGAAAAATTGTCTAAAATAGCATTGACTCCCGACAGGGAAAAAAATCCAATGTTTGCGTATATGCAACTTCTAAAATATTCGATGCTTCCTACACATATTGCATTAAACCATTATTTTTATCAGTAGCGAAATTGCTTATAGAAGCCGAAAATCTTGGCTTACCTATGAAAATTATATAAAAAAATTCAAGATCTACCGAATACTTTTTTGTTTGTTTTATTGAAACCATACCACAAGATTAAAAATGGAACAGTTTGTAGATACGATGCTTGACAGGGCCACAAATCTAAATATTATTTTGGAATGTGATTTTAAAATATTTTCATGGCTACTCAAATGATCAACGATGCTAAAAAACATAAAAAATTTTGACATTTCCCAATTTTCTTTCAGGGTTTGCCTAGTCCGAAGGTTCTAGGCACGCCCCTGATTATTATATGATTTTTTCATGAATATTTTACGTGAAGCAAACTTGATGTCCTCAAAAGTTTTTTGATTTACATATTTAAATCTTGTTTCCAAACATAGACATAAAAGGCAATACATGCCGTATGAGAAATCTAAAGTAATAAAGCAATCAAAATGTTAGTGTATGTGTGTGTGTATGTGTGTGTGTGTGTGTTTGTCTCACGCCTTCTGAAAAACCAAGAGCATCTAAAAATCTAATTTAAGTGCGAACATGTACCAGTATACCTGATGCAGTGTCACGCTAAAAAGAATGCGATAAAAATGCTGAATTTTAAAAATATTTAAATAATTATTTTTTTCATACAAAATTTTCCAAGTCATATCTGTCAAAAAAGTGTACATTTTGCACGCAAATATCTGTTAGTTTAAAAGTTAGAAGTAGGTATTTACACAAAAAAAATATATTTTGAAGTATAACTTAGCGTTTAAGTGAAAAACATGGTGAATATTTGGTATAATTATAATGTTTAAGTTATTTTTAAAGTAAGCCTTTTGTACATAAACGCCGCCATTTTAATATCTTTTCATACAATATTTCATTTTCCCACCGAATGAATATGTTCTTGAAAATAATAAACCTTTGAAATAAATGTAATTATGAAATAATAAAATGAAACACAAGACATTACGGCAAGTTTTAAGACATATATTGTAAAAATGTGTTTATTATTAGTAAAGATATAGGCATAATAAAATTGCATAATTTGTAAATAATATTTGATTTTTCTGACAATTTTCATTTTTATGGCATCGAACAAACCAATGTAGGTACCTACATATTATTCAAAAAATGTCTACAAACCATTTGATATTTTTTACATGTTCTATGGTTACTATGGTAACGGACACATTCTGATATTCAAATAAAATTTGTTATAAATCGAATTCGAATTAATTTAGAACATCATTGTAGGTAGGTACCTACATTATCTAGAGTATTTGCCTACATACCTAATACTACTTAAAAACCAACAATATACTAATTTCGTATAGGAAAATTATTAAACTATCTTAGGTTAACTACAATACACATGTCATTCAATCTACAAACTATTTCCTATAGTGAAATTCTTCTTTTATTTATGTAGACTTTTGGGTGATTTTTTATACAAACTATTTCTTGGAGTTTAATTCTTCTTCCTCTTCTTTTGTGAAGTCATTTGGGACAGTTCATAAATAAACTATTTCCTATAGTCTAATTTTTCTTTTTCTTAATTTATGTAGACCTTGGGTGAGTTTTTATACAAACTATTTCCTATAGTCTAATTCATCTTCTTCCTCTTCTTTTATGTAGCCCTTTGGGTGAGTTTTTATACAAACTTATTCCTATAATCTAATTCTTTTTCTTCTTATTTTATGTAGACCTCTGGGCCAGTTTTGATACCAACTATTTCTTTTAACGTATTTCTTCTTTTTCTAATTTTATGTAGACCTTTGTTGAATTTTGTAAAAACTAACTTCCTATAGTCTAATTTTTCCTCTTTTATGTAGACCAAGGGAGAGTTTTCATGCAAACTTTTCCTTTAGTCTAATTCTTCTTCGTCTTCTTTTATGTTGACCTTTGCGTTAGTTTTTATACAATCTATTTCCTGACGTATAATTATTCTTCTAATATGTAGACCTTTGGGTCAGTTTTTATATTAACTACTTTCTATAGTCTAATTCTTCTTTTTCTTATTTTTTGTAGATCTTTTGGTTAGTTTTTATACAAACTATTTCCTTTAGTCTAATTCTTCGTTTTCTTATTTAATGTAGACGTTGGGTGAATTTTATATAAAATATTTCCTATATTTCAATTCATCTTCTTCTTCTTTTATGAAGACCATTTGGTCAGTTTTTTATGTAATACATTAACTATTGTGTAATTCTTCTATTGCATCTTTTATGTAGACCATTGGGTCAGTTTTTATTACAAACTATTTGTTATAGTCTTATACTTATTCTTTTTTTTCATTTAGTATTTTGGGTTAGTTTTAAGTCTTATAGTCTATTGTATAGAAATATTATAAACAACATGCATACTTGACGAAAATACATAAAACGAATGGGATGTGACCATCACTAGAATCTTCTCAATACTTTTTTTCAATCGAAATTTACACCATTTATTATATCATCATATATTGCTTAATTTTCAATAACTACATATTTGATTTTGATGACAATATAATAAAAAATCGGGGTTGTGGCCATTACTGGACTCTTCACAACGTTTATATTCAAATTAAAAACTATTTAAGTCTTCTTCTGTAATGTAGATCAGTTTTATTGTGCAAAAATATAATAATCTATAGGTATGCACACTTGACGAAAAATATAAAAACGAATGGGATGTGACCAACACTAGAATCTTTTCAGTACTTTTGTTTATTTAATTTTTAAGCCATTTCCCATCATCCAAAATTACTAAATATTTAAAACACATTTTCGTTCGATGACGATATATAAAAATAGGGGTTGTGGCCAAATCCAAACTCTTTACAACGTTGTCTCTTTATAATCAGTCATATTTAAAACCATTTACCATAGTCCATGCGTGCAGAAATTGTATGTACCTACTTATATATAAAAACAAATGGGTTGTGGCCATCACTTGAACATTTTACATCGCTTAAACTCAATTAAATTTCAAACTACTTTTCATACTACGAATTAGCAAATATTTTTTGTGACAATATTATATAAACGATTGCTTATTCATTCACTAATTTACATTCTTGGCCAACGGCGGGACATAAAAGCTAGTCTAAAGTAATAAAGCAATCAAAATGTTAGTGTTTGTGTGTGTGTATGTGTGTGTGTGTGTGTTTGTCTCACGCCTTCTGAAAAACCAAGAGCATCTAAAAATCTAATTTATGTGCGAACGTGTACCTGTATACCTGATGCAGTGTCACGCTAAAAATAATGCGATAAAAATGCTGAATTTTAAAAATATTTCAATAATTATTTTTTTCATACAAAATTTTCCAAGTCGTATCTGTCAAAAAAGTGTACATTTTGCACGCAAATATCTGTTAGTTTAAAAGTTAGAAGTACGTATTTACACGAAAAAAATATATTTTCAAGTATAACTTAGCGTTTGAGTGAAAAACATGGTGAATATTTTGTATAATTATAATGTTTAACTTATTTTTAATGTAAGCGTTTTGTACATGAACGCCGCCATTTTAATATCTTTTCATACAATATTTCATTTTCCTACCGAATGAATATGTTCTTGAAAATAATAAACCTTTGAATTAAATGTAATTATGAAATAATAAAATGAAACACAAGACATTACAGCAAGTTTTAAGACATATATTGTAAAAATGTGTTTATTATTAGTAAAGATATAGGCATAATAAAATTGCATAATTTGTAAATAATATTTGATTTTTCTGACAATTTTCATTTTTATGGCATCGAACAAACCAATGTATGTAGGTACCTACATATTCAAAAAATGTCTCAAACCATTTGATATTTTTTACGTATTGGAATGGTTACTATGGTAACGGAAAGATTCTGATATTCAAATAAAATTTGTTATGAATCGAATTTATTTAGAACATTGTTGTAGGTAGGTACCTACCTATTATTATTTACTTACAAATCAACAATATACTGATTTCCTATCGGAAAATTATTTTATTTATTTATTTATGAATGTATGAATGTATGCAAGCGATGTGCTCCTAAACCGTATGTCCGATTACAATGAAACTTTGGCGAATTGTCGAGCGTGTGCCCGAGGTGGTTTCTGGATTTAAACTTTTTTCTTATTCTTCTTCTTCTTCGTGTATTTGGTCATTTTACCAATGAAAGCGGAATATCCTGGGAAAAGAAGGTCCGACTGTCCCTCCATCTCTTCGCAGGTCTTCCAGGACGGTTTCTGGATTTAAACTTTTTTCTTCTTCTTCTTCATCGTGTATTTGGTCATTTTACCTATAAAGGTGGAGTATCCTGGGAAAAGAAGACGGTGCTTACATCTCTTCGCGGTTCTTCCAGGATGGTTTCTGGATTTAAACTTTTCTTACCCGAATGAAGGGACGGGATGTAATTGAAGGGAAGGGAGGCACTAAAGGGCCTGAAGGGACGGGAGGTATTAAAGGGCCTGAAGGGACGGGAGGTACTGAAGGGCCTGATTGGAAGGGACGTGATGAGGGATTGAAGGGACGGGATGTACTGAAGGGCCTGATGGGACGGGAGGTACTGAAGGGTCTGAAGCGACGGCTCCTGGAGTCTAATTATTTTTCTTCTTAATTTTATGTAGACCTTTAAGGACAGTTTTAATACAAACTATTTCCTATAGATTAATCTTCTTCTTCTTTTATGAAGACCTTTTGCTCAGTTTTTGTACAATCTATTTCCAATAGTCTAATTCTTCTATTTTATGTATTTTTTCTTATTTTATGTAGACCATTGGGATTTTTTAAACAAACTATGTCTTATAGTCTTATACTTATTCTTCTCTTTTTTATTTAGACTTTTGGGTTAGTTTTAAGTCTAATAGTCTATTGTGCAGAAATATTATTAACGATATGCACACTTGATGAAAATACATATGTAAAAACGAATGGGATGTGGGATGTGAAGATGTAACCTGCACTAGAATCTTTTCAATACTTTTGTTTAATCAAATTTAAACCATTTATATCATCCTATTTTAAATAATTTTTAACACCTACATAATATATTTGATTTCGTTGACAATATTTAAAGAAAGGGAGCTGTGGCCATTACTGAATTCTTCACAACGTTTATATTCAAATTATTTACCATAGTTTAAGTCTTCTTCTTCTTCGTTAATGTAGACTTTTGTGTCAATTTTAAGTTCATCAGTCTAATTGTGCAAAAATATAATGCACACTTGATGAAAAAATATAAAACGAATGGGATGTGACCAACACTGGATCTTTTCAGTACATTTGTTTAATCAAATTTTAACCACATCCCAACATCCAAAATTACTAAATATTCAATAGGTAAGTACATATTACAATTTGTTTTCGATGATAATATTTAAAAATGGGGGTTGTGGCCAAACCAATCTCTTTACAATGTTGATAAACAGTCATATTTAAAACCATTTCGAATAGTGAAGAAATTGTATATTATACTTCATTCACACTTTATAGCAATATATAAAAAATAAAGGGTTGTGGCCATCACTTGAACATTTTACAATCAAATTCAATCATATTTCAAACCATTTTTCATAGTCCGATTTTGCAAAATAATTGGGTGACAATATTATAAAAACGATTGCTTTTTCCTTCACAATTTTACATTCTTGGCCAACGGCGGGACATAAAAGCTAGTAAATAAATAAAATACAATTTAAAAGTCAATGTGTAGGTATGTCTCTGATAATATTTTGTCAACAATATATATGATTTAAAAAAATGTATTAGACTCAAAAGTTTGGTCTAAGGTCAATTGCAAAAATGTAATGTGTAGAATTAATCTCCAAAATGACGAATGTTCACTTTTGTTTTACGATTAAGACTGCCAATGAAGGAAAAATATTATAGCAATATCATTGGGAATTCGTTTTGCCCTTTTCAATACAAAGTGTTATGTCTTTGATATCAATAATATATTTTTCTTTCATTACATCATGACCCAACCTTTGATAAACATATGAGATCATTAGATCTAAAATGAAATTAACTTGAGTAAATAGATCTAGAATGAGATTACCTTGAGTAAATAGATCCAAAATGAGATTAAACTTGAGAAAATAACACCAAAAATGTGTTTCAGACATGCCTCAGTTTGGCTTAGGATCAGGTAACTCATGGGGATATGGTGGTGCAGGAGGTTATCCGGCTTACTTACCCTCATGCGCAGCCCCAACTGCTCCTGCGGCCCCTGCTCCACAGTTTGGGGCACCACCACTTACCTTCGGCGGAGCTGCTGAACAAAACACAGGACAAGATTTTGCTTCCAATACCAGTAAGTACATGATAATTTATTAACAGAGATCATGGTTACTTCTTTGTTACAAAACTTAAAAAGAACTGAAATCGATAATATTCCATGAGGGTGGTTTTTATTCACAATTATAATTAGTTCTTTTTGCACCATGGTGCCATGATTGCTGACATAGAAGGATCTATGAGCTACTCTTAGTGCTATGTATTTTTTGTTGTTGTTCTCCTAGCATTCTGCGAAGAGGCCTATTAGATTTGATTCCATTTGTAGGGAAATTGTAGTTCATTATTTGTTACATAAAATAGATTAGTTTTCTTTTGTAATAAGTTCTCGTAGTTAAGAATTTGGTGTAAAATAAAGGTTGAAAAGTTGTAAAATCGACTCCCCACATAAGGCAAAAGTTATATTAAATCGATAGACAGTTTTTTTTACCTTTCTGGACGGTTCATTTGAGTTTTGATGTTTTATTTATTGTAGACAAATGCATATATTTATTTAATAGCAATATTTTATCACCAATTGTCATTCGATAAAACAAAAAAGTTACATCGAGAGAGATTTCACGGTAACACTATTTGTTTCCAAATTGGATGGGAATATTTCATACTGTGACGATGTTTTCATATATTATTGGACAAGTTATAAAACAAATATTGATCTATTTTATGGTGTTTTATTTTCAAAAAATCTATTGTCTTTACGTTATTACTTAATCTTCTACTTCATGGGTTTATTCATAGTGTAATTTACGTCTATGCAAATGAATATCGGAGTTCTGATCAATCCGTCAAAATTTTGCTGAACAAAAAAAAAATAATAAACACTTCCTTGCACCCTGCGCAAGTGGCGAGTTTATTGCCATATGGCAATTTCTTCCAACTAACCGGTGTATTATTTTATTGAAATAATAGAATTTTGTCTAAAAAAATCAGTTAATTATCTTGTAACATGATTTTTTTGGAATTGTTTGATTATGAGCATTATAAGTATTATTTTTTTTTCCTTATATCGATTTATTTTTTAATATCCATTTATGTATCCATTATCTTTTACCACAATCAAATTGTAAATGTGTAGATAAAAAAAATGAATTTTGTTATTTATTTTAATATATGCGATTGAAGTAGGTACCTATCATCAGTAAAGAATATTGAAATGGATTTACGTTAGTGTATTTTACTAGCGATCTCTCCATTACGTTAGTATATTTCACTATCGAACTCTCTATATTATTTTTTTGTTTTTTTTTATTTTATTTATTTTGGATATCCAACAGTACAGTAGAGCATAATGATATTAAATACAATGAAAAAAAAAAAACAAGTAAATGTAGACTACAGTACATAATAAACGGACATCATATCAAATAATTTTAAAAGCTTAACATACAATTTACGAAAAATGAGAAAAAAACAAAATTATAGGAACACACCTGAAACATACAGGGAATAGTACAGAGAGGATTGTATGAAATTCTAGAGTCATAACATGGGATTCTAACTCACTTAAGGATCAACGAAGAAGGTAATACATTCATGCATATACTAGAGAGTGGAATTTTGAGTTATGTTATCAGTGCAAAGTTGACGCTTTATCGCAATTTTGAACGAGTGTAGAGATTGAGTATGAAAAAAGTCAATGTTATTGAGCAGGTTGTTAAAATTGGAGGTGGCCCGGTTAGTAAAGAAATTTTTCCTAAGATTAGTTTTAGAGTGTGAAATAGAAAAAGTAGGTTTTGATCTGACATTGCGGTTTGGAATGTGAAGTGAGATATTTTCTAATAAATTTGGACAATCAATGATGTTATGAAATAGTTTAAACAAAAATAGTGAGTCTGCAGTTATTCGTCTAGATGATAGTGATGGTAAATTAAATTTTGATTCAGCTAAGTACACGTTATTTATATGATTATGCGGGCCCATTAGTTCCCGACAGCCAGATTTATAGATGAGGTGTTTGAGGAAGCGTTTTTGTACACTATCCAGTCTATTTATGTATTTATGTATTATGGTGTGTATGTACAGGGTGGTGATATTTTGTTTCCTATCCACGTTGTATTTTGTGAGCAAGCGAAGGAGAAAGAGGTCAATATTTTAGATTTGATACCTTTTATGCTATTGTAATTCATTTTTAATTTTTGTTTAGGGTGGCAAGATCAAAACCCTAGTGATTACCCATATCATGGATATAATTATCATAATATGGAGTTCTATGACATCTAAAGATATTATTATAGAACTCCATATAATAATTATATCCATGATACGGGTAATCGAGAGGGTTTTGATTTCGCCGGTTAGTCCAGACTTGCCCCCCTGATATATTTTGTACTTACCTAGTTATGTAATTATTTTTAATGATAATCTTGTAAAATTTTTATAGGTTTTACCCATAGAGTTATAAGGGAGTTTTACCCTGTTTATTTTACCAATGAAATATAATAAAATTATTATATTTACGAAATTACATACCTACCCATAGTAAGGAGATATCATTATCCATGGAATCCTATATTTATTATTATATATTTTTTCCTTAAAAAATATGATATGGTCACCATATTTGTTGCCTTTTATTTGACAAATAATAATGCTGTGATCAACGCCCGCTTGTTTGTGCTGAGGAGTTCATTTAGTTGTTTGATTGCGACAATTTGGGGTTTTTATGAGTGAAGCATTTTATTAATTCCATTGTATGAAAAAATATTTGCTCTCTCATTGTTAGTTGGTGAAATACGTCATTACAACAGATAATTACTCAAATAGATGATAATTAAAATCATTGATTTAATTTTTATTGTTTAATTAATACCTGCTAAAATTTATAATACTAGTGTTGCGTTTGCCTGCTATGATTCTATAAATAACCCATTTTTTCTAAACATGAATTTATTTTTTATACCAGTTTTACCAGATACGACAGCGTCGGACTTGGATCAACACCTCTCAGGACTTGTCAGTGGTCCCGCTTCTCACAATCATTCCTCATCGTCAAGTCTTCTTGTACCGAGGTATCCCAATAACAATACAGGAGGAGACTTCGGACTAGCTGGACCACGTTCACTCAGCGACAACAGCTCGCAACCAGAATCCCCAGTACAAGATGACCCGCTATCTTCGAACACGCCCTCGAACCTAATTACACACATCGGAAACACAAACTCAAATTTTCCCTCCTTGATGTCAGGGCACCAAAACTCAACGGGATATTCATCGGGAAACTGCAACAATTCTCTGTATCCTGTTCTTCCGGCGAGTCTCCTCTACAGTCAACTGTACACCGCGGCAAATCAGACCCACAACTTCCATCCGTTCCACTCGAACTCGATTCACTCTAGTCAGAATCATCATAACGACCTACAGACAATGATGGATCAGATAACCTCTACAACGGGAGGACACCGTCAGCAGCACATGAGCATCAGTCAGGGAGGTACTGGTGACCTGCTGGGAGCTGGATCTTGCGCGGCTGCTGCAGCGAGAGGAGGAGATGATGGAAGAGGGGGAGGGCTGGGAGTGCAAAGAGGACAACCACAAAATGACAGCAACGCCGTGGTTTGGAGACCATATTAAATAGAATTGTCGTATTTTAATATAAACAGTATGTTTATCGACGATACATAGTGATAAAAGGTGTCCAATATTCTGTACATTAAAAAAACAATTGGTATTCATAATGAAATAATAGGTATATATGTATTTATAGTTAAATACCTTTTCCTATTCAGTGATGTATTGTAATGATGCAGCAATTAGAGGTTATACAAGATGAAGTTTCTTTTACATGCGTTAATTTAAAAATAATGAGTTTTTTGTGAAACCTTAATAATACAAAGATAACTCAAAGAAACAAAAAACATTTAGACGTAAAATATCTAAAATATGGAAAAATACTATTTAATTTGATAATTTCAAAAAAAATTGGAGACACATAATTTTATGAATATATTAAAAAAAATCATATTCAAATCTCATTGTATATACCTACGACATAATACTCGTACAACAAATACATAATAGAATTTTTGCAATATATGTGCAATTTAAAATGATATCTGTTTGTTTTAATAATTTGAATATGTATAACGATTATTGTAATTCATGTCAGTCTTCATGATCATTGTATTATAAATCATTTTACAAATCACCCGGCGAAAGACTCTTATTAAGTTTTTAATTAAATTTTACTGTTACTTCATTTACACTGTTTTTCTAAATAATTTATAAAGTGTTTATGTACATAACTATATTTAATATTATGTAAAATGTACAGTTTTGTGATGAAAGTTCTAATTTAGATTTAGTGATAAAATTACACGAGTAATTATTATGTAAAGATGTACTGATTTTAGTCAAATTCTATTTATTATTAGTCCTTTGTTCAGTACCTATAAATAGATTAATTTATTATTGGGTAAGATAATTTAACAGAAAAAATACCTCTTTAAACCCCATAAACTTATTTAATGCACACGATAATTTTACATTTTAGTCAACATTGTGTATTTTTTTTGTAGAGATGTATATTCGTTTTTAATGTTAAAAATACATTGTTCAGTAGTTAATTTTTTTTGCAAACAATCTACTTTGCTTCTATGTAAAATATTTTTTTGAATTATTTGTAACGACTTATTTTGAAATAATTCAAAATATGTAGGTGTTTTTATCGAAATTTATCGAAAAAAACTTCACTTTTTTAAATTTTACATTTGTCTATATATGAAAGTGAACAATTCATATTACATAATTTTGATCTTTTATATGTTATGTACATCTTATTTTTTCACAGAAACAAAGCCGACTTTTCCTACTTCTACGACAAAAAAATTAACAACATAACAAAATAAATTACTCATTATTTTTTTATTTTTTTTTAAGAGTGATTGTTTATTATTATTATTATCATATATATTTAATGTTAAAGAGAAGATCTCAAGAATTGATAAGTAACGAATCGACATGGATCACGATATCTACATAGTATATCATCGTTAGTTTTAGTTATTTGTTTTTATAAACATAATATGTATTTATATTTTTGTTTAATATTTATAAAGTCGTCTACATACAATTATTTATAATTATAAACTTGAAATATCGTTTTGAAAATAAAAAAGCGTTAAAATATCTTTAAAAATCATCATGAAGTGTATGTTAATGTTGACGTTTTTTTTTATTCATGTTTAGAGTTATTTTACCATTTATATTTACTTATTATTATTATTGATTTGTTAACCAAATAAAATCATTATAATTGTGTGCAATGTATCATAAAAGTGTATTTTAAATACAATTTAGTTGTATCTTAGAAATAAATTTAACTATTTATGGAAAGTACGCCATAATGTGGCCGTCCAAAATATATATCTACATTTCACTGTGAAAAGGACTTAATAGGTATTGACAAAATGTATGTTTGTAGGTAAAATGAATTGCAGTATATTAATTTTATAATTTTCAAAATATTATTTTCCTATCCAGAAAACAATCCCAATTTTATAATTTTCGATTGATTTGTTTTATTCAATATATACCTATAGGTATCTTCTTAATTTATATAAAGACAAAATAATCTACAAAATATCCAAGAAATTTTTAGAAAAACGACACATCAGTATTCTCATAAAATACAATATGAAGCTTGGGCAGCGTTCACAATGAACGCCGAGTGCACTTAGTGACGCTCTAAGATGTTCATAATGACTGGAAACAGACGCTTGAAAGACACTCTGTGGCGTGTTTTTCAAGCGTGTACGCACCAAACTCTAGGTAAAATTGTCGGGTGAAAAACGCTCTGACAGTTATAGTGTCTGTTCACTTCTATTTTATCGGTGGAATGATGACTTCTAGTGACTTCTATTTGTTTCTGTGTCATCTATAATGTCAGTTGATATTATTTATGATGACGATATGCATTCACAAGGAGGTTAATTTATAAAAATATCATTCAAAAATTTCCAATAAAAGGTCACAGATCGTTATTTACACCACTGCCCAATTGTTGTCTTTCGATGAAAATATAACCTAAAAAGAGGCATGTATGATAAGTGACATTTGACATTTAAAACGACCGATGCTGTGTTCAGATTGAAACGCCGCTCGAAAACGTTCAGTGAGATTGGTGTTAAAAACGCTATAATCTGCAACTTCAGGTATCTACATCCGACGCCCAACGTCGAGCGTTGTATCTGAACACAGCCCTGCATAGATAGCTTTAGTTTTGGATATCAAATAATAAAGTTTCACCTAATTCAAAACTATATTAAGTGTAGGCAAGAATATTTTTTATTCAATGTTTTATATTGTGAACTTACCTCTATTAAAAATCAAACTGTTTTTAAAAAATATATTTTTTAAAGCAACAATCGATACAAGAATAAAATAGCCATACTCATTTTATTTATTTATTTATATAACTACTTATTGATGTTGATGATATTTTTTTGTTAATTAGGGGCAAATTGATTATTTGTAAATAAACATTGTAAAAAAATAAAATGATTCATGAACCAATGTGTTTTGTTTAACTTATTTTTGTTGTATAAAATAAAAAGTCAAAACAAACAATACATTTGTTTTTTTAATAATATGAAATTTATGTAGGTAGGTAGGTACTGTTGGTTTTCTATCAAATATAACTATAAGTAAAACATTTAAGTAAATATCACAAACTTCTGAGACCCGTTTCATTTATTAAAAAAAAGTAAAATGTACAAATTAGTTATTTAATATTTAAATGTAAAATACTAATTTGTATATCCAAATAGTCTGATTATTATTTATGGATGTGTTTATTAATAGTTCGTGTTTATTTATGGATGTGTTTATTAATACGGTTCATTGCCTACTGCTATTTAAATCAGAGAACCATCACACAAAAATAAATAAATAAGCACGACCACGTATGTAGATCTGTGTAGATATTTTATTACATAATATATTTATAATTTAATGCGTATGATTGGACACATCAATAAATAAATTCTCATGAAAATATTATTATGAAATCCTCGTCCATCTGTTAGAAGTGCACGATATTTATTCAGTGGAAAACATCCATGATCCTGGTTTTAAAGGTAAGTACCCACTGGGAATTTGTTTGAATACATCACTAATGTTATTTTTAATTGATATTAATCCCGCCGCTATTGACCAATCAAACGGAAAATGTCAGTCTATATCGAAAGCTTATGTATATATTTATATGTATACATATAGGAATTATCGGAGAATTGACAAATGATAATTATATTATTTAGGTATTAATGTATAACCAAACAATTAATTAGTAATTTACAATGAAATATTGACAACTTCAAAATGTTTTGATATTTCAAATAAATTCTCGGAAAAAAACAAAATAATTGATCAACAAAGCAATTTTTTTATTACAAAACATAGAAATAGTAATTAAAAAGCTGGAAATTGATTTACAGGTAAATTGTTTCAGTTGTATTTATACCTGGCCTTTATAATCTATTATTCGTAGAAAAAATCTTAAATTCACTTTGGGGAGTCCTCAAGGAACACACCTAGGTCCCTTACTATTGAATGTATTTTTTTTTTTATCTTGCATTTGCCAATGATACGAAAATATACATACCTAACTTTTAATTTACTCTTTCTCAGTCTATTATTACTTAATCATCATCATCATCAGCCTATCTGCGTCCAGAGTTGAATATAGGCCTCCCTCCTCTTCTTCCACTCCTCCCTTTCCTGGTCACATCTCTTCCAATTGCTCCCTGCCATTCCTGTAATGCAATATAAAAACCGTGTCTGAGGATGTCATATAGATACTTTTCTTTACGTCTCTGACGCCTCTCCCTAACTCTCTACTATTACTTGCTACAAGATAATATTTCTACCTAATATACCACAACGTAATGAAATAATTTTTATCAGCAATATTAATAACTATTTGGAAAATCGAGGACATCATTATTAACAGAACTCCCGATAAACATCGATTTAAAGAACTGACCTAACTAATTTGTACCGTATAAAGCAAAACTCATAAAAACCTGCAGTTTTTACAAACCTTTTCATTGAACAATATATCCATTTGAATGAGTAGTCCTAGATTGGAACGGAATAATAAACCAGAATGTGGCTAGTGGAAACTGGAGAGCAGGAAGCGGAGAAAGGGTAGATGGGAGGCTATCCTGTTTACCATCAGCGGTCGTGTGTGGGTTGTGAGAGTTAGGGATGTGGGGTGGGGTAAGGGTGGAGAATGGAGATGGGAACCACCGACCTCTCTTTTCCATTTTTTTCCACAATTCCTAACCACTCGGTATCATCGTAACACACAAATGACATGTTATTGAATGTATACATTGCTGTAGAGTGCTACATACTGCATTTCACTTATCCATAACTGATTCACATTTCAATTGCATAAATTTTATCGTTGAGTAAAATATTTATCAATATAATGAATGCATTTCAAATAAAATAAGCTTCAATAATAATTTATGTTTATGATTCTGTCTCATCAAAAGAAAACAATGATATTTTATTTTATCTGCACATAGTACCTACCTATTCATTGTACTTATAGACAAGACCCAGCGACTGGCAGAATTAAGTCAAAGTATAAAGTCTGATCATTTTTCTGTATAGGATACCACAGCAGGTAACAACGAATGGATTTTATGAACGCCGAGTACTGGTGGCTCCGAAGATAACAGCAAGTGTTAAAAAATGCTATTTCAATACGTCAGTATGAAGCGTTATAGTATTAAGCGTGATTTTTATATGATTTACTACGGAAGACTATTAGAAATCACATCTTCAATTTACATACACTTTGTTTGGTGGAAACTCCCCGACAGATTCCCGTTTTAAGTCCATTCGTGGAAATAAAACAAATTACACTTTCACTATGTACGTATGTTTGCTTTTAGTTTTGCAAGTGATATTATATTAAAGTGCAGTGTATGATACGTGTTTGGTTGATCAATTTATAACTAGATCCTAACTGCGTGAATCTATGTAGTACCTATAGCCTTCCATATGCAATTCCGCAAAATGTATTACAGATGAGTTTTCCACCATTAGGTGGATACATATAAAATGTTTTAATAGGTACAGTACATAGGTATATGGGACCATTTGAACTAGCTCCACATACGAGGGGAGATTGTGAACTACAAGAGAGGCACATACATAGGTACATACAAAATTTTCTATGTAGTTGAAAAATAAGGGGTTTAAATAGAATGTGTATGTAATTTTTACTTTAATAATTTTTCTTCTCCTTGACAATGATTATTTACAATTTGCACATGGTAATGCGGTCTGCCATTTTGTTTATTTGCCGCCATTCAGCTTTGTCCTACGTGTAGATTCTGGGAAGACATTGTAGATTCTCATATCTAGCCATTTTATTTTGTGTTACCTGCACTAAGTCTACATCTGAACCTCCTGGGATATTACGTTTTATATTTATGTTTTGTAAATATTTTACACATATGTGTGAAGAAGGCCTTGGTATCCATGACATGATGGACAAACTCCAAGATAATCGGCTCAGATGGTTTGGTCATGTCAATAGAAGACCACCTCAATATATTGGTAATGAGGTAATGAGTTTTACATTGCCGAAACGATGTGGGGTTGCAAGGCCGAATATTCGATGGCATGATGTCGTTTGGCAAGATGTTGAATCATGCGAGACCACCGAGGATGCAAATGTAGGACAAAGAGTAGGACCCGAAAAGCAAAGCCCGTCACCATGCAGAATAATTGATAGTAGGATTGATTGATTGACACATGAAAATTTCTTTTTATGAGACAAAAAAATATATATCTGAACTTTATTTGAAAATGTACTAATTATCAATATTCTAGATCTTGGTTTCCAGCAAATAACTTGAGAATTTTGAGGGGAGCGGTTTTCGCATACCTAATTACGACCATGTAAAAAACACATATATACTTTCAAAACAACATAAATTATTCAAAATAATATAAATTATTTTGAATAATCCCTTATCTGAGAATTTAATATTCCAACTGTCGATTCGTTCATGAGAATTCAATTCTCTTAATGAATCGACATTATTAAGCCAAGATGAGTGTACGAAGGAACATTTTGTATGGTGTAGTGGACTTTTTGCATGCTAATAACACCAACTAGAGGCCTCGCAGCATATATGTTCCCATACATGGATTTACTCAGAATTCGGAGTAGAACAGTTTGTGTGAGTTTTGTGTGTGTGTGTGTGTGTGTGTGTGTGTGTGTGTGTGTGTCTGTGTGTCTCTGTGTGTGTGTGTGTGTGTCCCCCTTGTAACTTTTGATCCGCTCAATTTACAGAGCCCAAAATTTCAGAATATATAAACAGTTATAGGCCTACAAACTTTCATACTCAGATTTGTGAATTTTTGTTTCAGTCAGGGGTTATCAACTTTTGAATTTTTACTTTATTTTTCCATATATCTCAGAAACCATAAAAGCTAGAACGCTGAAAATTGGTACAAATATAGGCAAATACAAAATCTCAAATTAGTTTTTTTTTTAAATTCCAGGGTTTCTCAAACATTTTTTATTAAGAAAAATATTTTTTTATGATAAATTTATGAGTTTAACTACCTATATTTCCAAATTTTTTAAAAATATCAAAAAAAGCCGAAACACCCCAACTACATAATTTAATTTTCTATTAAAAATATTTCCATTGTATTAGCACATCTCTAACTTTTTTTAACAATTTTTATAAAAATTGAATTTAGTGACGACATTGCTTCATACAATTTGTATGTCAGTCGCCTATACACAATATGTAAGAAGACTTAATAGTTTGATAGGTACTTAATCTCCAAACATACATATAGAACCATCATACTGTTTTCATATTCCGGGTAGGAAAACAGGACTGACCTCCATACTGTCCTATCTTGACATACATACCAACATGTGTTAAAATTTTCAATAATTTGGATTTATGGGTTTATAGTTTGATTCTTATTCTTCAACTATACATACTATCGCTATCGACAGTTGGATCTCATGTGTTACATGTAACTAGTGAATATTACATTCAAGTAGGTATTTACATTAAACGAACAAAAATGTATTATTAATCGTTTTTTGGTACCCCTATTTGCTAACACCAGGCGACATTGTGATTAAGTATCCATTAATATAGACGAATTTATGGAATGGTAAGCAAATGACTTATTGAGGTAAAAATACAGAAGTATACCTACATATTGTACTTTTACCTTTTTTTATAATTTTACTAATAAAATAAATTTGAATATTTTGGAATGGTTCCGAATGAAAATAGAAAATTGTTCAGAACACAATATCAAAATGTACATGTTGTTAACAAAGGTATTTGAATCAAAAAAAAAACAAACACTTTTGCTACTATATAAATGTGTCATTAATATCTGATTTATATTTGACCACTGAATATGCTCGGAGAACTCCTCGTGCCACTTTTTTTAGCTCATACCAATCCACTGACCTAAAGTAGTAGTTTATGGTTGATGCGCAAATCTTTCATGTCTTCTTTATTTTTCTTTACCTCTACCTGGGCTCGATTGTTCAGCCCCCCTAGACAACGTGTCATTTAGCTTAAGAAAAGAAACAAGAAAAGAGAACTTAATGTATGGAAGTGACAGTTGTCACGTGACTGGCAACTGTCACTTCCATATATTGAGTTATCTTTTCTTGTTTCATTTCTTAAGCTAAGTGACACGTTGTCTAGGGGGACTGATACGCAAACAATTGTGGCAAGACTTGATGTACACACTTACACACACTCATAAACGCACGGACTACTAATCGACTACAAAAAAATCCAAATCCAGAGTAAAAAAAATCCAAAATTTAAAACTTTTTTATCGCCAAAATTATTCCCTTTCCCCTTACTTCCTGGCTACTCCCTTCTTCTTTTTATATGTTTTATATTACATAAATAACTAAACATGTAGGCTGAGACATAAAAGATTACAGTCCCAACCGAGCTCTATCTAAAACAGGGACTACATACCATTATACCTACTTATAGTTGTTTAATTCCTTTCATACTGCCAATATCAAACACGTAATATGAAAGGCAGTTGTTTTGAATTCAAATACAGAATATGTTCCTGGAACCATATGTCACAAATCCGTTCACCTTTAAGGATATGTAGACGACATTGATATTGTATCTAGAAGTAGGCATGCTCTTGCGGAGGCCTTTACAGCCCTCAATACCTGGGCTAGGATTATGGGTCTGACAGTCAACGAATAAAATACATCATGCTATCACACCCTACTGTTCATCATACTTCTCTGCCACTACCACTTGCAGTAGACAGCCATATCTTCGAATCTGTAAAGCAATTCACATACCTCGGTTCACTAATTACCAGTTACTATAACATCAGTGAAGAAGTGAACAGAAGAATTGTTACTACTAACAGAATAGATGCTATACTTTGCCTACTACAGAGACACATGAAATCAAGGTTGTTGTCGATAAAGACAAAGCTGACACTTAATGAAACTATTGTCAGACCAGTGGATTAAAAGAGATGAGGACCAACTTGACATTTTTGAAAGAAAGATCCTGCGGTGAATCTTCGGGGCTGTTTGTGAGGGTGGTGTGTGGTGAATCAGATACAATCCAGAGCTGTACCACTTTTATAATGATGTGGACGTCAGGGATTTATTAGGTTTGGGAGACTCAGATGGCTTGGACACGTGTAAATAATTAGTGACCAACTGCCCGCCAGAAGATTCCTTCACCATAGACCATAGGGAGTAAGGTGAAGGGGGAGACCGAAGAAGAGATGAATGGACTGCGTCCCCCTGGACTCGGGGCTCCAATTTGGGCGAGGTCAATTGAGGGCGAGATATGGAGCCGCTGACATAGGATGGCGAAGACTTCTTTTGGAGGCCAGGTCGCACCTTGAGATGTGGAGCAGACGATGATGACAGAACATGTTGAAGAAAATTACATAATCTACATACAGTGAAACAGTATAAATGAAACATAATACTTTGCAATATGTGAATAGGAAACTTTGTACCCCGTGATGAACACATTGGACCTTACTTACTATTTGTAATTTGTGTTTAAGCTGATACTTACCCAGTTTTTTGTATGGCCGAAACTGACTTAGCATTGGATTAAACTCGTATTTTAAATAGTAAGTAAGGCCCAGTATGTTTGTACAATGATTTTTCTAACTTAAAAATTAAATAAATTACGGCCAAATTTTTCACTAACAGATAATATTAATGTGGCCCTGATATACAAATGAGTATATAAAAGTGTTTCCAGGTAGACGCCGATATTGTGATGTACAGAAGCTGATTATATCAGACTGCATCACATCACATATATGTAGATAGTCGGTTGGTAGCGCGGGTTCAATGCAAATATGCAATAATCCATTTTGCGTAGCTTCCCCACCTCTCCTCACCCCTTTCCACTCCCACCATCAGACGCGATGTGTTATAAAATATTTTACATATGCCGCGCACAGGGGGTGAAACACATTGCGTGCTATAGGGCGTCATTGCCAAATACCTTATGGTGAAAATTTACCAAATAACACATAAGTTCAATAATATGCACATACAAATTTGCTACCATGATCTAGATTCAGCCACTATAACAACAACCGTTGGTTGAGTGATACTTTTGCCGACAGAATCAGTCGTTGTAGTAGTGTTCAAGGTATACCTCGATCTTTTTTGCATTGGCTTAGAAATAATATCATAGATAGTATAGAAGGATGAAGATGTCGCTGTCGCTCGCCGAATGTAGATGGTGTGATCTATTTAAATCTGAATTGTGCTCTTCAGTGACTGGTGCTCTACGTTCTGCCCAGAACAGATTAGCATTAATGTTGGCCACACAGTGTGATTGTTAACAGACACCATCCTCAGCCATTTAGATGAGAACGAGAGATAGAGTAATAATATCGGCACTGATGGCTCAGCAATAGTCAAACGGAACTTATATAATATGATTAGCAGGCTAAGTCTGTAAGTAGATCTCGACCGATAAATGTCGAGATTAACTTTCAAAATATCGAATAGTCGATATTTTGACAGTTTTGGTAGTCACTAAGCAGATAACGCGTCGAATCGTTCTCGCCCACTTATTTGACGGCGAGATTGGGTCGACATCGAGGCGAGAGACAAGATCTAACGCCGCCATGTTGAATTAAATGTCATTTTTTACGCGAACAATGCCGAATTTCATATTTATTTTGAGAATAATTATATAAACGGGTTAAACGACGCCGTTTAAGAGATTCTTCAAACCCTTTAAATATTCCGCGGAATTCATTTATTGCTAATTACCGCGTAACAAAAGTTTTATATGGTTATATATTTATTGGAAATATGCGTCCGTACTTAGATTATAACATTATAATTCTATGCGTCCGTAAATGTTTTCCGTAAGTATAGATTTGAAATAATTTTTCATTTTGAGAAAGTATTCTTGTAAGCTATTTTATCACATATGTATTTTAACACTTAACAAAAAAAAATTCGGCGTAGTTTTTAGTAAAAAAATAACACGCTGCTGTCATCACACTTGATAAATTGATCGAAATATAATTAAAAATATTTTTTAAAATTACTCTCAAAACATTCAATAAACACAAAAGAAGTTAATTTAATCGTATTATAACTTGCTTTCGTGCTTTAAAATATGACCATATTATATTTATTTAACAAATTTATGTAAACAAATTTGACATTTATTCAAATCATGGGGAAAATATTGTGTATTGCCATAAATGATAATTCAAAAATGTACCGCAAGCCAGCCTAACGGCGACAAATACTAATAGGTGCATTTACGAACTCGACAGCGCTTAGTGACTACGAATTGTCGTCACGGTCGTAAACATGGCGAGAAGAGCGGCGATACGTTGTCGGATCTCGACTTTTTTACTGACTTGGCCTGAAGTTTATTAATAGTCGTTTTCAAGTCTTGTCTAGTTTTTTATATTTTTCAGATATAACAAAAGGATACTCATTTACCATAAATCCCAATTACGAATTGCGACGTGAACATAATGTGTATGCCATAATATATGGTGACTACAGTAACGATTTGTAACACGGTTGACTTCATTAGTTATCGAAGGCGTTTTTGAGATCACGTAAAATTAATGTCCGGTGCCCTGTTTCAGTTATTCCATAAAATCAAAATGAATAATTACATATTGACAGACATTTTTATACAAATACGAAAATAAAATAATGGAAAAATAATGTCCAACGCCTTTTTACTTAGTTATTTGATCCACGTGGAATATAGACAGGCTTTAAAAAATAGAAATCAGTTTTTCTGTAGCCTTATTATGAGAAATTGCAAGGAAAAGTAAGAGTATTTGTTCATGAATTTATTTATTGGTTGATTTATTTCTTGATTTATTTATTACTTCACTTAATTTAATTTCTATTGTAATTTGTTTAATTGAGTATTGGTTCATTTATTTCTTGATTTATTTATTTATTTATTTATTCATTGATTAATTAATTCTTACCTAGTTATAAAAATGATTAATTTTTGGTAATATCTGGAGTCTTCCCTGGTCATGATATTAGCCGTTTTTTCTATTTTTTTTACATAGTACGCAAAAGCTTAGCATTTGTCTGTTTTTATTTCATATAGTTCGAGAAATAGGTACGTTTTCGATTAATCATTTTTAAATGAATGGTTTTTTGATATTGTCTTTCTTATTGGATATAGGTATGAAAAAGGAAAGCTTGATACCTGGGTGCGCATCATCTTTATAGGTGAAAGTTGCAGATTTTAACATTATTTAAATATAATTTGTACTAGTATGTTATTTGTACCTTAAAATTCATCCGTTTGTAAAATATGTACTTACTGTTACTGTAACATTTAAAAAAATAAAAAGAAAGAAGATTTTTTTTTCATAAATCTTGCCAGGTGTGCGCTGAACGATCGCCAAGTTTCGTAGTAGTCAGATGGATGGTATAAGAGCACAAAAAGGTCTTACAAAAATACAAATGATAATAAAATCTGCAATTTTTACCTATAGAAAGAGGATACACATTGTAAACGCAATCAATCCAGGGGGGAAAGTCTGGTACAACCGGTGAAATCAAAACCCTCACGATTACCCATATCATGGATATAATTATCATACGGAGTTCTATGACATCTAAAGATATTATAGAACTCCATATAATAATTATATCCATGATATGGGTAATCGTGAGGGTTTTGATTTCGCCGGTTGGACCAGACTTGCCCCCCAGATTTACCTTTTCATACCTATATTCAATCAGGAAGGAAATATAAAAATGCCAACCATTAAACAATTTATTATTTTTGACGTTGCTATCTCTTAAACTAATAGACAAATGAAAGTTTTTATTTTAACATGATAATTTTTGACGTACAACTCCAATGGACTGCATTTTTGATTTTGTTTAGGTAAAAGATTCCATGTTAAGTAAAGTCACATCACAAAGGGAAGCGCATTCTGAATTTACCTTTTAATTAATGCCGCATGCAAATAAATTTCCGTCAATTATTTACACACGAAAGCTCATCTTGCCTAATCTCATGTAGGTTATTAAAAACGTCATCAGTCTTTGAAGAAACCCCTTTGAAAGTTCCTAAATAATATCCTTTGTCTAATGAAGTATGTCGTTTTATTTATATTATTATTACTCACATAGCCATGTGCTCCCGTCGTCGCTATAATTATTATTATTAATGTTTTACACACAGAGCGCACATTTGTTTATTGTTTTATTTAATAAATAAGATTTTGATATAATCAAATTAAATCAACATATTATAAATAACTTTGAACATTACGAAAAATATTTGATGTTGATGAAATTTGAAATTACAGTCCGAAAGCTTATTGTACCTACTTAATTATACAATGTTGTAAATACAACGTTACTTATTTAAAATTTATTTTCTTAAGTATTTTGAACTACTCATAATTGCACGTACATAGGTTTCAAATTTTCGACAAGCATAATTAATAAATTCTGTTATTTTCGATTTATCAACATTCATATAAAAATTAAATAAAAATCTGATCATAATATGTAACCATAGTTATTTAGTAATTTTAAATAATATTACACTATAGTAATTTATATTTTATATACCAAATCTAACTATGACAAGATATACAATTGTGAAATTTGTAATAATCAATGCAGGTATATTCGAATTTTTATCATATTTTAGAGTATTTGATTATTATTCGAATAAAATCAAATACCTACTCATAATAATATTTTTAAGACCATTTTCAGTAACCTTGTGAAATTTCATAATTGATAAAGTTATTTTAGCAAAATTTCTTAATTACTTTGTATTTTCTATTCAATCGATATGTCTTTTCACCATTAATTTTTTTTGTTTATTTATTTGACTGCAAACATGTACTAACTATATAATAACTTGATTACATAACTTATAGTAAAATAAAGTAGTACCCAAATTACTTGTTGCCTTATAATACTAGTTGCATGTAATACATGAAATGCAACTGTCGGTAGCGATAGTGTGTATAGTTGAAGAAAAAAAGCAGACGTCTTCTTCTAGGGCGTTCATAACAAACAGGTATCGCACTATAACTGACGTAAAGCTTTTATGCGAGAAGAGAAAAAATAAGTACAAATAACTACCAGACTATAAACCCATATATCCAATATATTAAATATTTTAAGATATCTTGTTTTCTATACAAAACATGTATGTATGTATGTAAAAATAGGATTATATTTAAATATAGGTAGGTATATATTTTTTAAAACGGTACATTATAATGATGTAGGTAATAATTATTGCTACCAAACAGGTAGGTATCTATGTATAAGCATAGGAGGTAAAGGTGGGTAATAACAGTTAAATGAATACAAACAAATTGAGTCACAGAATTGGATCGACATGTTTCTTTGAATTGTCAATTAGTCAGAGACAAAGGACACCTCGTATTCCCCGCATGCCCCGCCCTCACCCACCCCACACACAGTCCACCCCACTGCGCCCAGCCAAGAGAAGAACCGCCATAATGATGGACTCACAAAGGTGGAATGTGATTTTAAAAAGATGTAAGTAAAAAAAAAAAAACACTGATTTCAATATTGTTATAAAAAAGAAATATATCAAACAATGAACTCACATAGATAATTAAGAATATTATGTAATATAAATTCCTACCTAGATGCGACGAAAAATATCATGCTGATCCATGTGATTATGAAGCGTTGCAATAGAGGAACGCCTCTGAATAGGAAGAATAGGAAGACGTCAGATGTCTTCCTATTCTTCGGCCGGCCGGCATCAGAGACAAAATAGAGGGACGCCTCAGAATAGAAAGACGTCAGATGTCATGGCTCCGCAACATTCGTGAGTGGACCGGCATCAGAGACGTCGGCGAATTATTCCTTCTCAGCAGTAATCTTCAACGTCATGGGGGAAATGATATGGCACAAAGAAGAAGAAGAACTAGATTTAATTTAAATTTCTTCCATTATCGGTTAAATTTTTACAAGAGACCAAAATCGCACTTAGATATCAAAATAATAGATGGGTCGATGGCAGAGCGGTTAGAGCGCTGGGCTAGTAATCCAATGATCGCGAGTTCGAATCCTGCCTCGACCGATTTCGTTCACCTATAGCACAAGCATTTATTTGCTTATTTTAGGGAACGTAGGAAGGTGTATATGTACTTGTTCTCCAAGGACATATTCATTTTTGTTAAAAAAAAAATACACTCCACTTGTCAAACTGTACGCCCTTGCACGGATAGCACCCCCTTACATCAGGCGCGAGGTGCACTGCAGCGGAGAACTGGACAAAGCCCAACACCAACCCTCGCACCGCCTTTGCAGCTGTGAGACTTCTTAACCCAGTCTTAAATCCCGCGAAGGTTTACTAGGGCATATTGAGCCACTAAAAGAATCTCCATAGTAAGCCAGGCTCACCCTGTGGCGAGAAAAATCACCAAAAGATTTTATCGAATCCCATGAGTGCCTCCCGCCAGGCCACGAACTAGATTGGCGCACCTGGAACAGATTGTGAGAACGGGCGTCGGCAGATCTAAGGACAACCTGAAAACATGGGGGATCCTAAGGATGACAACTGCCTCTCGTGTGAGTGCGGCGTGCCGCAGACCACAGACCACCTGCGAGACTGCCCTGCTTGCCCTGCTACCTGCTCATATGAGGACCTACTACGCTGTAACGGCGCTGCGGTTGAAGAGTTTGATTGCTGCTGACACGAGAGAAGAAAAATTGATGTTTCTATTCATATTTTTTTGTGGTGAAATTTTAAGTGATAAAAAGTTAAAGATGTGACACGAAGTTCATTTGATTTAATATATATTGGATTCTAATTTAATGGGTTACACTGTCAAGTAACTGGAAAACATGCATTTTGTAAGTATGAGTTGTGGACAAAACAAAAACTCACTTTGTAATATAATATGGTTAAAATATGATAAACACAGAGATGATTAAAAATAGTTTCGAAAGTTTCAGTGTAAATATTGCAATTATTTCAGTACTAGCTTTTATGTCCCGCCGTTGGCCAAGAATGTAAATTAGTGAAGGAATAAGCAATCGTTTATATACCTACATAATATTGTCACACATAATTTTTTTTAACCGTAGTATGAAAAGTAGTTTGAAATTTAATTGAATTTAAGTGGTGTAAAATCTTAAAGTGATGGCCACAATCCATTTGCTTTTATATATAAGCACATACAATTTCTGCACGCATGGACTATGGGAAATGATTTTAAATATGACCCCTATTTTTAAATATTGTCATCGAACGCAAATAATGTGTTTTAAATATTTAGTAATTTTGGATGATGGGAAATGGTTTAAAAATTGATTAAACAAAAGTACTGAAAATATTCTAGTGTTGGTCCCATCCCATTCGTTTTTATATTTTTCGTCAAGTGTGCATATAGTTTATTATAGTTTTGCACAGTAAAACTGATAGACTTAAAACTGACATATAAGTCTACATTACAGAAGAAGAAGACTTAAGGTATGTTAAATAGTTTTTAATATGAATATAAACGTTGTGAAGATCCAGCAATGGCCACAACCCCGATTTTTTATATATTGTCATCAAAATGAAATGTGTAGTTATTGAAAATTAAGCAATATATGATGATATAATAAATGGTGTAAATTTGATTGAACAAAAGTAATGAGAAGATTCTAGTGTTGGTCACATCCCATTCGTTTTTATGTATTTTCATCAAGTATGCATGTTGTTTATAATATTTCGTTACAATAGACTATTAGACATAAAACTAATCCAAAAGACTAAATAAAAAAAGAAGTAGAAGTATAAAACTATAACAAATAGTTTGTAATAAAAACTGACCCAATGGTCTACATAGAAGATGAAATAGAAGAATTACACATTAGGAAATGTATTATATAAAAAACTGACCAAAATGTCTTCATAAAAGAAGAAGAAGATGAATTGAACTATAGGAAATATTTTATATAAAATTCACCCAACATCTACATAAAATAAGAAAACGAAGAATTAGACTAAAGGATAGTTTGTTTAAAAATAGTTTGTTTAAAAACTAACCAAAAGGTCTACATAAAGGAAGAAGAAGACGAATTAGACTATAGGAAATAGTTTGTATAAAAACTCACCCAAGGTCTACATAAATTAAGAAAAAGAAAAATTAGACTATAGGAAATAGTTTATTTATGAACTGTCCCAAATGACTTCACAAAAGAAGAGGAAGAAGATTTAAACCCCAAGAAATAGTTTGTAGAAAAAATCACCCAAAGGTTACATAGAAAAAAGAAGAATTTCACTATAGGAAATAGTTTGTAGGTATATTGAATGTGTATTGTAGTTAACCTAAAATAGTTTAATAATTTTCCTATACAAAATCAGTATATTCTTGGTTTTTAAGTAGTAAGTATTAGGTATGTAGGTACCTACCTACAATGATGTTCTAAATTAATTCGAATTCGATTTATAACAAATTTTATTTGAATATCAGAATGTGTCCGTTACCATAGTAACCATGTTCCAACATGTGAAAAATATCAAATGTTATGGAGACATTTTTTGAATATGTAGGTACCTACATTGGTTTGTTCGATGCCATAAAAATGAAAATTGTCAGAAAAATCAAATATTTTTAACAAATTATGCAATTTTATTACGCCTATATCTTTACTAATAATTAACAGACTTTTACAATATATGTCTTAAAACTTGCTGTAATGTCTTGTGTTTCATTTTATTATTTCATAATCACATTTATTTCAAAGGTATATTATTTTAAAGAACATATTCATTCGGTAGGAAAATTAAATATCGTATGAAAAGATATTAAAATGGCGGGGTTATATGTACATTTGTACAAAACGCTTACTTTAAAAATAAGTTAAACATTATAATTAGACAAAATATTCACCATGTTTTTCACTTAAAAGCTAAGTTATACTTGAAAATATATTTTTTTCGTGTAAATACGTACTTCTAACTTTTAAACTAACAGATATTTGCGTGCAAAATGTACACTTTTTTGACAGATATGACTTGGAAAATTTTGTATGAAAAAAATAATTATTGAAATATCTTTAAAATTCAGCATTTTAATCGCATTATTTTTAGCGTGACACTGCATCAGGTATACTGGTACACGTTCGCACATAAATTAGATTTTTAGATGCTCTTGGTTTTTCAAAAGGCGTGAGACAAACACACACACACACACACACTAACATATTGATTGCTTTATTACTTTAGATTAACATTTTTTATAAAAAAACATTATAAAAAACTTATATAAAATTAATTGCAGAATTAATTGACTATAGTTTAAATTGTTACCGCTAAGTTAAACCATGACAACTTTGATTGGTATAAGTAAATTATAAGCTTTTTCATTTCAGAGCATGATTAGATATTTATTTATTTAGATATTTCACTAAGCACAAAGCTTTAATGTTGAGATTGTCTTTTGGTTCTCATTGGCTCTTAATAATATTAATATTCATTTCCTTGCACCCTGCACAATATTTAACTAGCAATATTTGAGTGATATAATCATAATAATTGTTTCCTTGTAGATTCAATATTCTTTCACTTTATATGTCAAACTGTTTTCTTTGGGCTATTTTAGCACAAGAATCTAATTCAATGAAAAAAACTTGTGATTCTTAGTAACAAATTGAAAGAAAATAATCACGAGACACCAATGGTGATATACATGGGTAGGTAGTGGAATGGATGGCAACGAATATAGAGAGATAGGATAAAGGTGACACTGTACAAATGAAGCTTTACAATTACATACAGCCACCTTCTTCTATTCTTACACCCTTTTCTCCATCACCCACATCTAAATAATTACGAATCTACTGTGATTTCCTAAAGATATTCACAAAACTAGACACATTTTTTTTTACGAATTATATATAAATTAGGAATATGTAGTAATACGTTGTAATATGTTGTAATAATGATGTCATGACTAAGCGATAAATAAAAAAAAAAAAATAAAAAATAATGTTTTTTTAATAAAGAATGACCTTGTAACAGGTATACATCCCTAAAATAAGATTAAATGCTTGTGTTGCTGGTAAACGACATCGCGCGGTCGTGCCAGGATTCGAACTTTGTACCTGGAATCGTATCTTAGTAGTTATATTAAAACTCGTAAACTTCTTAATCTTCTCGTATTACAATCTCATGAACAACAAATATAGTAATATATCTGACTATTGATCCATAGGTCCCGGGTTCGATTCCTGTTGGAGATACAGTTTTAAATTGTGTTTTCAGTCTGGATCTGTGGGACAATTCATATCGTCAGTTAGAATGTGGCAACTTTTTTTTGGGTGCGTGTTAAATTAATACATATTTGGCATAATACCTACCTATTAGTTGCACGAAATAAATATAAATAACATATCATAAATGACTAATGACAAGTACTTGATTAACAACTCTATGACAGATGTCGAAATAGCGCTCTGCGGTATGCCCGCCCATATATATAAACATAGCCTCTCACTCCGACACTCGCGCTGTCTCGCTCGCTCACGTCAGTCAGATATTTTACAATAATACATGTTTATTGCGTATATTTTTTATAAAAGACCGAACTTTCTTTCTTTTTTACTCCTCACTAACCCAAGAGGATATGGTGGGGAGTTATGATTTCGCAATTTTTAAGGGTATTTTTTTATTGCAGATTATCAACTAGTATCATGCTGAGATTGTATTCTGAAAGTTTCATCACAATGTATCTGTGTGTGTGCTATGTACGGCGTGTTTATTTTACTTTATCGATTATAGACTAAAGTACTCATTCGATTCTTTTCAAATTTTGCAATTATGTATATCTAATACTCGCTTAGACTCCATTAGATATTGAACGATATATGAATAGTGCTTCTCAATTTTTATAACTATCATATATTTCAAAGTGACCCCAAGCTCAGGAAACTTATAATAAATAATAAAATATTTAAATTAAAAATAATTTAACAAACTAATTTCATGAAAATACTGAAAATTTTCCATACAAAATTTGAATACTTTTTAGAATGACAACCCACTCGTTTGTTATAAAAAAATCAACATCAGAGACACAACACCATTTTATCAAAAACATACATCAAGAATCAAAACAAAATACAATCCTAAAAAAACAACTAAACTTACAAAAAAACTAAAGGATAGATTATAAGGGGCGTTATTGTATACCTACAACCAAACGAAACCTACATGCATTGTGAAAGCTTCTCTAAACATTTAAACTATAAATACGATGTAGATTGGAATCTTCAGGATTCAGCGTTCAAAATAATAAAAAACAATATATCTATTATGTTCAACATCGCAAAGAAAACGTAAAATTTATAAGATATGATTCGAACAACATATTATTATTTATTCATACACAAATTTCTAAAAAAGGACACTTGTACTATACACATTGCGTGTACCCAGGCGTTTTCCAATTTTCTATTTTTTTATGCATCTTCTGGGGCAACTAACAGGTGCTATGTTAAATAACTAGTTGCATGTAACACATGAGATCCAAGTGTCGATAGCGATAGTATGTAAGTTGAAGAATAAGTACCAAACTATAATCCCATAAATACAAATTATTTAATATTTTAAGATATTTGATTTTCTATGCAACACATGTACCCTCATATGTATGTATGTCAAGATAGGATAGTATGAAGGTCAGTCCTTTGATCCTACCCAGAATATGAAAACAGAATGATGGTATGTATGTATGTTTGGAGATTAGTATCAAACAATTAAGTCTTAGATATTGTGAGTAGGCTATTTCCATATAAATTGTATGAAACAATGTCGTCACTAAATTCAATTTTTATAAAAATTGTTGAAAAAAATTTGCAATGTGCTAATACAATGCTAATATTTTTTATAGAAAATTAAATTATCTAGTTGGGGTGTTTCGGCTTTTTTCGATGTTTTAATAAAAATTGGATATATAGGTAGTTAAACTCATAAATTTATCATAAAAAAAATATTTTTCTTAATAAAAAATGTTTGAGAAACCCTGATTTTTTTTTAAAAAAACTGATTTGAGATTTTGTATTTGTCTATGTTTATACCGATTTTCAGCGTTCTAGCTTTTACGGTTTCTGAGATATATGGAAAAATAAATCAAAATTTCAAAAGTTGATAACCCCTGACTGAAACAAAAATTCACAATTCTGAGTATAAAAGTTTTGTAAGCCTATAACTGTATATATATTCTGAAATTTTGGGCTCTGTAAATTGAGCGAATCAAAAGTTATAAGGACACACACACACACACACACACACACACACACACACACACACACACACACACACACACACACACACACACACACACACACACACACCACACACACACAGACACACAAAACTCACATAAAATGTTCTACTCCGAATTCTGAGTAAATCCATGTATGGGAACATATATGCTGCGAGGCCTCTAGTTCGTGTTATTAGCATGCAAAAAGTCCACTACACCATACAAAATTTTCCTTCGTACACGCATCTTGGATTAATAATGTCGATTCATTAAGAGAATTGAATTCTCATGAACGAATCGACAGTTGGATTATTCAACACGCATCCAGTAACAAGTTGCCACATTCTGGAGACTTACGATATTTATCGTCTCACAGATCCAGACTCAAAACACAATTTTAAAAACTGTGTCTCCACCGGGACCCTTGGATCAGCAGTCAGATACCTAACCAATTGAGTTACGAAAGCAGACTTTCTTCAATAATACCATTATAATTACAATAACATCTTCAAACACAATAATTAAGATTTAATCTAAAAGAAAAATTGTTGGTCATTTGAAGTGTAACAACACAAAATAGTTTCAACTTATATTAGTGGTAACTAAGGCATTACTGAATCTTAAATTACATTTTATAATATGAAATCCTGATTACCTTTCGAAACATAGTGAAGTTTGATCATTAACCAAGTGTGATACGGTATTTAAATGGCGCAGGAAATTACTATGTGGAAACCAAATGGCCCTCTTAATGTCCCCTACATTAAGTGGAAACTTTTCAAATAATAATTTTTCAAGTAAAATTGTTATATTACCAAAATTATAATATTATCTAAATCGTTATATTCATACAATATATTCATACAATAATCCAACTGTCGATTCGTTCAAGAGAATGAAATTCTCTTGAAGGAAGAGGCAGTTTATATCCAAGACGCGTGTATGAAGGAACATTTTGTATGACGTAGTGGACTTTTTGCATGCTAAAAACACCGAATTAGAGGCTTCGCAGCATATATGTTCCGATACATGGATTTACTCAGAATTCGGAGTAGAACATTTTATATGAGTGTGTGTGTGTGTGTGTATGTGTGTGTGTGTGTGTGTGTGTGTGTGTGTGTGTGTGTGTGTGCGTGTGTGCGTGTGTGCGTGTGTGCGTGTATGTGTGTGTGCGTGTGTGTGTGTGTGTGTGTGTGTGTGTCCTTATAACTTTTGATCCGCTGAATTCACAAAGCCTAAAATTTCAGAATATCTAAATAGTTATGGGCTTACAAAACTTTATAATCAGAATTTTGAATTTTTGTTACAGTAAGGGGTTATCAACTTTTTAATTTTTCCATATATCTCAGAAACCATAAAAGCTAGAACGTTGAAAATTGGTATGAATATAGACAAATAAAAAATCTCAAATTCACTTTTTTCAAAAAAATTCCAGAGATTCTCAAACATTTTTTATTAAAAAAAATATTTTTTTATGATAAATTTATGTGTTTAACTGCCTATATTTCCAAAGTTTTTAAAACAGAAACACCCCAACTAGATAATTCAATTTTCTAAAAAAATATTTTAGTAGTAAATCTCAAAATTTTTTGAACATTTTTATAAAAATTGAATTTAGTGACGACATCGCTGCATACAATTTGTATGGTAGTGGCCTATACACAATATCTAAGAAACTAAATAATTTGATACTTAATATCCAAACATACATACATACATACCTACCATCATGCTGTTTACATATTCTGGGTAGAAAAAAAGGACTGACCTCCATACTATCCTATCTTGACATACATACCTACATGTGTTGTATAGAAAACAAAGTATCTTAAAATATTCAATAATTTTGATTTATGTGCCTATAGTTTGGTACTTATTCTTCAACTATACATACTATCGCTATCGACAGTTGGATCTCATATGTTACATGCAACTAGTTATTATTCAATATGGCCTATGAACAGTAAACGTCTAGCAAAAAATAAATTAATTATGTGCACAAATCTTACTTACTTACATACAAATGGCTTGACAAATATGAAATAATCTTATTCCTAACCTCAAATGGCAAAGGTGTTGATAAAAATTTTCCTGAAACCAATTTTTATTCAATTTATAAAGCAACTCGCTCACGCAAGGCGCTATTATCATTAATGAATTACTAAACCTCACCGAAAATATAGGGGATGTAATAAAATACAACAGGGAAATCATAGTATGATGGATACGTAAATTTCGATTCCCGTTTATTTTTTGGCTAGTTTTAGTTAGTCTCTAATAATAATAGCGACTCGCTTGAGCGAGTTGCTGTATAAATTTAATGGAAAATGGTTGCAGGAATAACTTTATCAACACCTATGGCATTTGAGGTTAGGAAAAAGTTTAATTTTTGTGTATGTTTAGTAATATCAACTGTGACAGCTCATACGATATTTTTAAAATGACCAGCACCCCTAGACAACGTGTCATTAAGCTCGAGAAAAGATCAAAACTCAATGTATGGAAGTGACAGTTGTCACATGACTGGCAACTGTCACTTCCATACATTGAGTTATCTTTTCTTGTTTGTTTCTTAAGCTAAATGACACGTTGTCTAGGGGGCTGTGCGTTTAACAAGCTCTAGTAAATCTTCCTACTCTATTTTTTAGAAGAATTTTTTTAACAATACACCTAACACTTTCTAAAAATGTATATTACAATAGTTACATAACCTACAATATGTAGATAAAATGAGGAACAATTTATGTAATATATTACCATCGAATTTTTTTCTAGTAATTCAACAAATTTATTATGATAACGAAATAATTTGTTAATTACCTCAAAACGTGTGATGAGATAAAACAGTTCCAGAAACAGACGATAATAAAATTCATAACTGCGTATTTTATTTACCTGGATTTATGTGTAACAATAAAAAGACCGCCGTTGCCACCGAGCCGAGAAGTTGTCGTACATTTCGGTCAATTGCTAAAGTAGTAATATAATTAAGAGGGAGATAAAGCATCCTCCCTCGGTTCGTTTATTCCACACACATCATGGAAGGGTCTCTTTAGTCTTTCTACCCGTATTTTCCGAGGCCCATAAAATTGCACTCAAAAAATACGTTTACAAAATATGCCACTAGGGTCACGCGTGTGTGTAATAGCTAACGCCCTATATGCTGCTAAGAGTAGAGATCGTCTGGTTATAACGAAATCAAACGTCATGAACTAGTTTCTATTTTTTTATTCCTTCTTCTTATTCTTCCAAAAGTTGACTTAAACTTATGAGTACACCACCCTATCTCCAACGGCTCTAAAATGCTCCTCCACGGTCATTAACTCTTTTTTCTGTATTCTAAAGTAAACGTTTGAATGATGAATTGTCGTACAAATTACAGTAAAATAGGGTTAATCAAATATATTACAATATCATCATCATCAAAAGCTCAACAGCCCACTGCGGGCCTTGGCCTCCTCCAGCATTCCTCGCCATCCCCCTCTATCCTGACATGCTCCCCTCCAGTTCCTTACACCAACAGCCTCCACATACCGTTGCACGCCATCCAGCCATAGGAGCTTGGGTCTACCAACGTTTTGTCTACCTTGTGGCTTTGTGTGCAAGATCCTTTTTGGCACTCTTTCATTACCCATTCTTTCCACGTGTCCTGCCCATCGCAGCCTCTCCACTTTTATCACCTTTATAATGTTGGGCTCATTATAAATATTGTAGATCTCATCATTGCGTCGTATTCTCCAAGCTCCATTAACCTGCACAGGTCCGAATATCCTTCTGAGTATTTTTCTTTCGAACACTAGTAGAGACAATTCATCTTTTTTATTCAACGTAGCAACGTTTTGTAGATTGTGACCGAGATGCCAGATGTCTTCTCATACCAAAGAAGCTGGTTGGAATATCTATCGGAAAACAGATAGTCCAATATAAATTCATATTATTCTGTTGGGCAGAAATATATTGGGAACAAAAACATCACGCCAATGAATTACTTCTTATTTATTTCAAATTTTTCGACTTCTAATAAGTGATGGAATTCCATTATCAATATTATAAAATTACTTAAAAAAATAAGTAAAAACACATGCTCTTTAAGCGAAACGCGTCAGTGGTCAACACTTTAAATTAGTGGAATAAAGTTAAAAATTGTGTTTTTACTTGTTTTTTTAAGTAATTTTATAATATTGAATTACTTCTTTTATACGGACATGATATAAAATATGGACAGTTTTCTTCAATATTCGTTACCATTCCAAATAATTGTATGTTAAAAGTGATTTAATTGACATGTCTATTAGTAACTAACAATAAAACAAAATTGAAGTATTTCAGTTGAAGTTGGATACAGTTTACAACACAATGGATAATACATAATATTCAAAATGGCCCAAGTTTTCATGACTTTAACAATGGCCAGAACTTCAGTAATGGCGGTCATCCCGGCAATAACAATTGCCGTAAATCCCGGCCACTTGCCGGCTCAGTCCACCATAACTTACTCCAATTAACGGAAAACAAAATTCATTACGCTTGTTATTATTTTTTCCTCTTACATTACATAGAAACCAGCGAATGGAGGAGGGAAACTGTATCTAGTTGTTTAAAACTGACAGAGCATGCGGATGATAGTATTTCTCTTTAAAATATAATAAATAATTAATTGTATTCGATTACATTTGTGTATTTCTTTATTCGATGACTTTCACTTTCAACTATCGGATTTAATCTTTTGAAAACGCAAAAACATTCTTCGTAAATTTTTGCAAAACTAATTTCATTAGATTAATTTGATAAGTGGTTTGTATTTTAATTTGCTATACAAACTATGCATATTATCAAAATAATTTTGCTATACAAACTATGCATATTATCAAAATAATTTTGCTATACAAACTATGCATATTATCAAAATAATTTTGCTATACAAACTATGCATATTATCAAAATAATTTTGCTATACAAACTATGCATATTATCAAAATAATTTTGCTATACAAACTATGCATATTATCAAAATAATTTTGCTATACAAACTATGCATATTATCAAAATAATTTTGCTATACAAACTATGCATATTATCAAAATAATTTTGCTATACAAACTATGCATATTATCAAAATAATTTTAATGCTTTAATATCTTTGGTTCGTATTCCTGTGTTATTTGGTTTGAAGCATATCTTGTTGTAAAATGTAGATTCGTAGGTACATATATACATACATAATTCTACGTCGTTTCCCTATTTGGGGTAGGCAGAGAGAACCGAACGCCAGACTCCTTTGTCATGACATGCATGTTTTGCCCCATTTACATCTATGCTCTGTTATTATTCTGACTTCGTATAGGTATTACCATCTTTCAAAATGTCATTTTAATCATCATGTCAACTATTTCTCGGCCAGCCCCTACTTCTCATTCCACTCTTTACACTCTTTTCTTTATCTTTTTTTTTTGCCATGTATACTTTCGTTGTCAGGCGTTCATTGTTCAACAGATTTTTAATTATCTCAATACAGACGAAGTTGGAATATTTACTGTAGGAGAACCGGGAAATCAAGGCACCTACAGGGCTTACGACCTGTCATCGGCTGGTTTACGTGATCACTTTATGCGCTTGCGCAACGTTCACCAATTATGCCTTTTTAATGAGATCCCTATCAATTCAATTATTGAAAGTTAAAATTTTTAAAAAATATCTTTGACTCCCGACAGTGAAAAAAATCCAATGTTTGCGCATATGCAATAATAAAAATGTTCATTGTTCATTCTCTCTACATGGCCGAACCATCGCAGAGCGTTTATCAATATTCTACTCACAATATCTTAATCTTGCATTCTCGTTTGATAACCCCATGAAGGAAATGCTGAAAAAATGGCCTCTTTTTCAAGTTTGATCCAAAAATCCTTGCATGCATTATGAAATTTGTTGTTTGTTTCATTTGATCTACATTAATAATTACCAGTGGTGAAAGGATTCAAGTGAAAGATCGCAATTTTATTAAATTGTGGTAAATTATTTACTATTTTTAATTATTTTATTTTATTTTATTTTTGATTAGGAAACAAAACAGAAGTACAGAAAGAAAAGTACATGATAAATATAAAAGAAGTATACAACAATCTGTACACCCAATAACATTGTTTCAATATTTGTTGGAATCAGTGCAAAATTTCTCACAAAATGTGTATTCCTAATCTTGTATTCATATAAAATCAACTAAATTATATGTAAAATACTGCATTGCTTACAAACACCAAATCTTTGACAGCCATTATCTCAAAGAAATGTGTGTGTGGGTTGACTCACTTCACCATCACGGCAACGTTATTATTTTCTTGTTTTTAAGCCAATCCGTATTTCAAAATTCAACTAACTTTCTTACAAACACACAAATCAATTTTCTGAAGTTATGGCTGCAAAAAAATTCTTCATTCGGATGAATTTTTTGATCAACACCATGACTAACCCAACCTGACATACTTCATTATAACGTGTTTGATTTTTTTGGACACAAGCTAATAATAAAAAGATATAGTAAAAATATGAATAAATTGAATGCAAAATAATATTTCAATTGATACGCCAAGTTGTGGTCAACTATGTCAAAAAAGGTTTTATATTTGCACGACCTATCAATCTAATTAATTGCGTTTAATTTTATAAATGAACATAATGCTAACGACAATAGGTTTTTATTGGTTAAACGAAATCACCTCCCTATTTGCGTGTGTCCATGGTTGTGTAATGTATTGGTTGTCAACTGTTTTTTATAAACTAGAAACAGTGTGATATCGAAATATTCACCCGCGATATCGTATGTCGCAATATTGCGAACAAGGGGGCGGTGTCAGGCGATGCGCTACGAAGCGCGGCACGGGTGAACTACTGATACTGGCGACATAAAATGGAAACATAGGGTTTAATGGTCTGGAAAATTACTTTGAATTTTGATGCGGCTCAATGTAAACAGCTAAGTGCATGTTAAAATGGACAACACAGAGGGGACACTATAATTGTATCGTTAATCCAGACATTCTATATTTTTTCGTATAAATACAACAGATAATAAATAAAAACCGTATTAAAAAATCGATCTTACAACACGGTATATCTTAGTTCAAATATTTTTTTATAATTCAGAGAATCTTTTTACAATTTTTAATGTGATATCACATGATTTTGTACTAACTTTATTTTACAGATAATATAAATATTTTCTGAAAGCTCAAATCCTGAAAGTCGTCATTAACATGAGGAATTGATTATGACCAATTATAATCAACAGCCTCATTATTTCTAAAAGCAGATTATTTTTTATATTTTTGTTTCATTATTTATCAATTGTTTAGTTATGTATTTGCAAATTATAATCATTTTATTTTATGGCATTACATAATTCTTCAATAACATAATCGCCTGTGTATGTATGTTTGTTTGTCCGCATAACACTGCTATAACTAATTAATGCGCCAGGAGCACATATTATAGAGTAGGTACCACGTAACGCTGCTATAACGTATAAACTAATAATGCGCTCATATAATAAAATGTACAAATACAAGCGGTGTAATAAGCATAATGCTGCTGATGTCGCATCGATTGCAAAATTCAAATATCAGTAGTATAGACTTTGAAATGTGTTCCGTCATTTTTGACGGATTGTAACTTTGTTTATAATGAAGCTTGTGTCTTGGATTCAGAGACAGTAAACATTGTTTTGTATTCTTATACTACATATATCTACTTGTCGAAAAACATATTGGAGAGAATAATATGAAATGTATTATTTTGTGGATTGTAATATTTTTTGAAAATAATAATGATTTTATTTGGTAAGATATCAATTTATAAAACGATTGATCAAAGCCTGTACAGCCTGTTACGTAGGTGATAGTATTGTGCTGGGTATATAAAGTGTTTCAGCTCACACACTTTTCTGAGAAACTTAGTTAAAACAAGAATAACAATTAAATGGGGGATAGGAATCAGCATGAAGCAATAAGCCTCCTCCGAGTCATTTATCTCCTTCAGAGACCAGTCGGGAGATGGTGGATGCTGTGGAAGACAAAGAGAATAGCTCCCAAGAGAGAAATACTTTGTTCACTACTTAGGCAGTCTAATGTATTACTTACTTGTACCTACTTCTCTGTTTGCTCACACTCCTAACAGTCCTAACTCCTACACACGTCGATCGTTAGAGAAATGTGAAGTACCTACCTTACACGGAATCTACCTACATTATTTTACATAATACATTCCTTAGCTTAATGAACCATACAAGGATACTTAATGTGCAAATTAAATTGAATACGTTAATTAGTTGCTACGAAATTAAATCAAAATTTTCTTGAAATATATTAAAGTAAAAAATTTTTGTTGATAAGTACCATACCGTTACATACCTATAAACATTCGGGTTTATGAGCAAAAGCTCTTGTGAAAAAGAAGTAGGTTTTCATTTATATTGAAATATAAATGAAAATATATATATTTATATCGATGGAGACACAGTTTTTAAAAATGTTTTCAATCTAGATCTGTGAGACTTGTTATTTGGGTGTATGTTAAATTAATATTAGAAATAGTACCTACCTGTTAATTTCCCGAGAAGTTAATTAAAAGTAAAATAAAATAATATACCATCGATTTCGAATCTTCCTTATCACACACATACCATCACGGCAAATCCCACAATGTGAGGTTACCAGCGACAGGTACGCGGGTTTGCATTACCATATAAAACCCGTCTCACCTGGAAAGGCACTACGTTCAGAAGGGGTGGTGAAAATTCTCACGTCGTCAAATGGCACAAATCCACCTTAAATGATCGCATTGCCTATATTACAATAATAATTATGTATTATTGTTAACATTTTTCCAAATACAAAGTATAAAATAACAATTCGTGACATTAATTTCAATTATCAATTAAAATATTATACAATTATTTTTAAACATACTACTAATGAAGAGATATTCATCTTTATAAGGGTACATTTTTTTATTATTTTTACAGATAACAAATTTTAGAGACGCGAAAGGAATATTAAGTTGCTGTAATCTGGAGATGTGAGAGGTTTTGGAAACAGTTAGGATTAATTTAGGACAGAATCTTGAAAAGTGTGCCTCGCTGGGAGATGAATTGTTCTTATCAGGTCGGGTTGTGCCCCGCCCGCCCGGGCTGAGGGGGTTAATCATGCCCGACAACCGCAGAATGGCCCCCGGGGGGTTAAAAGTCTTAGCGGGGCGGGTATTAATTACCCCCCGTTCCTTTATAAGGGAATATTCTCCGAGAACGTTGGGAAACTTGCGAACTCTACACAGAAACTTTGATACAGTTTTTATGTATCAATTTACAATATTTTATTTTTTTCTGATATTTATTGAGATGTGACTCGAGAAAATAAAAAAAAACTAAAAAAAAAAAACAATGCACCGTGTAGTACATATGTATCATTACGATGTATTTAAATATGCTTTATTGCGTGAATATGTCTATTATGTATCAAATCTGACACAGAAGTATGATGACTTTCTCTTTACCATAGAAGACAAAACAGTGAATAATGAAAAAAAAATAAAATTAGATTCTTGGAAATAAACATCGTGGTAAAGTACCTAGTATAAAAATGTGCATAGATTGAACGAGATTGAAGTGCTTGATTTTGTCGGGAGACTTTATTACGATATTAATTTATTATGTCTGTAAGTTGCTCTGTTTATGATGTTCTCTGACATTCTTGTTAAAGTTTTCTGACTAATAATGGCGGTAGGAATTCTTTTATGGTTTCTTTTTTGTAATTTCACAATCCAATTATTTTAAGATTGGTGGCCTGCTGAGATGTCAGAAGAAGACGGCTTTTCAAGCTCCAAAAATTCGTAAATTGACCGGTTTTAGAAATGTGGAATAGCTATTTTGCAATGTCAAAAACCATGAAGCTTTCTTCCAAGTATGTCAACGTCGGTCTTTGGGATCTAAATCAACACAAAAAATAAGAAAAGATTCTGGGGGGCGAGACCGGTCAAACCTTTATAAATACACATATCAAGATATAATAATAATTATAATATCTTAAGATATTATAGAACTCTATATGATAATTATTTCCATGATAGGGGAAATCATGAGGTTTTGATTTCACCGTTTTACCGGACTTGCCTCCCCCTGGTGTAACGTTAATTCAAATATTTAATAAAATAGTTTTTTTTAATTCTCAACCTTTTGATATTCTCTAATTAAATGACAGATGTCATATAAATTGAATAATAAAACAAAATAAGGTCAATCAATTTGTATTATAGGATACTAAAAATTTATACCCAAAAATCTTACGTTAATTTTAATATATTTTTTATTTATTTTATTTAACACTTTTGCAAGTAACGAGTTTATTGTCAAATGCCAATTTATTCCAGTGTTTCCAATCCAGAGAAGGTAGATTTGGATGAGTAATGAACCAAACATTTTTCTCTTCCGCTGGTAATTGAACTCAGATCGCCGGCACTGTAGCCTGACTACTTAACACTAATAGAATTATATGATAAGGAAGTCTAAATTCAATCGAATGAAAAAATAATTAAAACACAATATGTCCTATTCTGATTCGTTTCAGAGTACGAAAACGTCTATAACCAACGGGCGACCGTGGAAAAAGGATTTTATCCTCACGGTGTGACGTAATGAGTCCCGTATAAATGCAGTCAACGTTATCACATTTCTCATTTACTAAAATTTAGACGGATAAATTTAGACGAATCAGAATAGGACACATTAAGTATAAATAATAATAATAGACTGAGATTGAAAAAATGGCCCCAGCGTAGTAGTAAAGCAATATTTCTTGCGCTAGTAGAAACAGAACAAGCAATCGAGAAGTGAAGGCGTTAAGAAAATTGGCCTTGCAATGGGGATGACTTGTAACGTGCTGATTTCAATGATAATAAAACAGAATGAATAAAACAACATTTACATTAAACATCATTCGCACTTTTAGCCCTTAAAGGGTTTCACAATAATTAAATCTTTGTTTTATTCAAACGCTGAATGAGATGATGATGCTGTGTACCAAACGCAAATTAATATTTTCGTACCTACGTAATTATTCCGCCGATATAATTTATGATATTATTAGTTTTAATGAAATTTTTCTGGCAAAATGTTGAGTGGAATTATGATGACCATTAAAAGAACAATCACGTTTTATGTGTCTGCCTTTTGTTTGATTTGACTAATTATTTATGTTAATCTAAAAAGCTATATATAAAATATTCAACAATTATATTGTCAAAAAATGAAAAATAACAAAATGAGTCGATAGAAGAGCGGGAATTGCACTGGTTTAGTCATCCAGTGATGGCGACTTCAACCCCACCCATGCTGCCTCGTCCGAATTTGTTTCCTATAGCACAAGCATTTTTGCTAAATTTGAAAAAGTATAAAGATGTAAAGTAGTTATATGTATATTTCACACGGACATAGATGTTCATTCTTAAAAAACTAGTTGCATGTAATACATGAGATGCAACTGTCGATAGCGATAATGTGTATGGTTGAAGAATACATACCAAATTATTGAATAAGTAAAGATATTTTGTTATCTATACAAAACATGTATGTCGAGATTGGATATAGTGGAGGTCAGTTCTTTTTTCCTACCCTGAATATGTAAATAGCTTGATGGTATGTAAATATGTATGTAGATTAAGTATCAAACTATTGAGACTCCCCGTAGATATTGTGTATACTGTAACACAAATTGTATGAAACGATGTCGTCACTTAATTCTTTATTTCAAAAAATGTTAAATAAAAACTACTATGTATTTTCTGTAATAAGTAGGTACAATTATTATAGAAAATTTAAAATCTAGTTGGGATGTTTCGGATTTTTCAATAAAATTGAAAATAATATGAATATAGTCGAAAGCATGTTAACTTAAATGTATTTTTTCCAAGCACAAGTAAACATATTTTATGCGTTAAAATATAATAAATTTATTTATTTTAGTTATACAGATCCAGTTTGAAAACGGGAATCGAACTGTCGAACCTGGAATCTCCAGCTCACAAGTCTGATATCTTATTAAATGAACCACGAAGGTCGACTAATTAATTCAAAAATGTATTATAGATTTTTCCTCAATCACTAGAAATTAGTTGTCATGAATTTTTGTTACTAAAAATAAAAAGAGGTCTTTTTATCAAATTATGTAAATGAAATTATTTTTCAGCAAAGAAAAAATGTGTTAATCAATGGCTTATAATGTTTACACTTCGATACTTCGTTGTGTGTCAACAAAAAAATGTAAAAATAACGTAAGAAACGTTACACGAATATATTCGATGTAAGTGCAAAAAAATATACGTAGCCATGAATATAAAAGTGACAAAAATTTTATAATACCTACATTATACATAATAATACTGATATAAAAAAAATATGAAGAAAGACAGATCATTATATACCTAATATAAATATTTGTTTTAGTTAGTAATCTATGTATAATATATAATCTATGTTAGTATCTATGCATTTTTTGACAAATTTAATTCACAAATTTAAATTTACAATTCAAGTTCACAAATTTAAATATACAATTTAAATTCACAAATTTATACATACAATTTAAATTCAGTTATTTAAATTTACAATTAAAATTACCTTTTTTTCTGTTTATTTTAAAAAATACAATTATTTACTAAAATTTAATTACACAAAGAATGATGTATTTGTCCCATCACTATACATACAGTGTAATCAAAATAAGTTGCTTAAAGAAAAAAAAAATTATTTTGTATTTATAAAAATCAGCACTAGAACGCCATCTACATTATTTGAAGCAAGATTTTATTTTCTTCAAGACGTTGCATGCAGCGCCAACATCTTAGATGCGGAATCTAAATGAAACTCTTGGTATTTTTCCATCCCTTACTGGCTAAGAAAGAAAATTTTCTTGCACTTGTAGGGGTGATTCGCACTTGCGCGGAGGGTGGGAAAGAAAATCAATAATAACAAAACTCTTCCAAAACTTTCTCGATCTCATGGTATTATAACCTTTATTTACTTTTTCCATAGTGCGCAAAATCGGGTATACTTTTTTAAACACTTGAACCGTTTTCTTACAAAGAATCGAGTCCATAAAGGAAAGTCGAGTTTCCGTATCGAAACAGCTCAGAAGTCTACATATTTATGAGGACATACGACATTTTTCTTTTAGGGTTATCTGTATTAGTGACTGACTTGATGTATGTGAGTATCTTATACAAGTAAACGTTTGTGTTAGTAAGAAGAAGCAAAATATTCTTATGCGGGGTTGAGTTTTCTTTAAAGTATACGGAAATGGTGACCTTTTCTTCTTTGTAACTTGAAGAAAGTTCAAGAGTTTTCACATAGAGTGCGTTAGTAGTAATATATTTAGATAACATTTTTTTAAACATTTTGTGATGTTATTTTATTTATTTTTTTATATCATAGGTTTGAAATAGTACAAAATCATCGTTGCATTCTTATTTCCCTATATACACATATTATATGTATATTTTCATACTAGGTATACTTGCCTTTTTGTTTTTAACACAGTACGAATTCATGTTATTTATTCTAGTTTTAAAAACTTTATCAAATAACTTAAATAATTATATCTCGTTTAGAGCAAAACATACAATTAAGAGAAAAAAAATATTGTTACTCAAGTTTCAAACTTGTTTTAAGCATCAACAAAAAAAAACATTTACAGCATTTTTATCATTTAAAATAATTGCTTTACTAAATTGTGTTATGTAGAAATTCTTTCAAATTATTAAATAGGGTACTCGAAACTAACCAATGAAATTCAGTTCTGTCCAACCAATGGCGTCCCAGGAAAAAATCTCCCGCTATGTACAATCGTAAATAAATGTATATATGTATCGATATTCTTGTAAACCGCAAATGGTGATATTCGGTTAACCACAAGGGCAGGTGGCGGACCAATGAGAGGGCCCGCCGCCGACCGCGGCCCCGCCTTTTTTGACCGCAAACCAACCGCAAGGCAAGACGACGCTTATGCGCCGAGACGCTCGCCTAGCGACGCTGCTCTAACGATCTGACGTCGCGTCGCGCCGCTAGCGGGAGAGACTACATAACACACTTGATAACCGACAAATAAACGCGGGTTTTATTTTCTCTATTCAATTTGCCCCTTTCAAAAGGGCTATTTAATATACACAAAGGAATATTCATCTTCTTTATATACAACATTCATCTATGCAATGAGTTATTCTCGATATATTATAGCTGATAACATTTATTGATCAAAAAGGTCAAAAACATACATATTTTTTCGTGTTATGTATATTTCGTGTCTTACACCCTTACGTCTGTCTTACTATCTTACCTATTATACCGTCTTCTACTTATCTTTTAGACTACTCAGAAATGTCCATCGCACGAATCCGGTCGTAATCAAAATTAAAATTTATATTAGAATAATTAATTATTTATTTAATTTTTTATAATTGATAAAAAATGAAATGGACATATTTCATCAAGTCCTTTTGGTCAAAAAAGCTGCAATTTATTTTATTTATTTATTTATTTATTTAAACAGTAACAATGCAAGTAAAAAAAGAAAGAAAAGAAGATAAAAAGTTAACAAAACATAATACATAGTTACTTCCTCTTCTCTTTCCTTTATTCATCATAACCTCACCTAAACGGGTGAGGCTATTCAGACAAAACAATTATATTATACATATATACATGCACATATGCATATATACACATACACATATGCACATACATACGCACACATCAAAACAATAATACCATAAACATCAACCATATGATCAACAGTAAACAAAAAAAAACAATAAAAAAAAACAATAAGAATAATATGAAAAAAAGAATATATATAATAATACACTTCCATAAAAATAACATGTAAAATCATAGTATTTAAAATATATTGTTTGACAAGAAAATAAAAACATATAAATAATTAGTTCTTATTTTGTAGGAAAACTTTTTAAAATTAAGGTAACTACTTTTTTTTTAATGTATAATGTTAGAACTAGATATTTTTTCAAAACAAATATGTTTACTCATAATTATTTATTTTTATAATCCATTCAATTACAAGAACATTGGTTACGAGTAACGATAATTAAAAGGATTCATAATATAAAAACCAATAAAATGCTTTTAACTACTCTACTAGCCCATGGGAATGTGCTAGAGTGTACATTATTATGTTACTACTTTTTTAAGGATAATGTATTTGATTTAGTTAAGAATAAAAATACTTTTATATTTAATAATTCTATTTAATTAGTTAAGTAACTATTGTAGTACGACGGACACATAATTTTCGTAGTCTTTGCGTTTTTTAGTAAGAAGCTAGTGTGAAATCATTGTGAGTTTAGCTGAAGAAGGGGTTTTTTAATTTTGGATTTCCTTGATGAAAATGTTATATATTTAAGTGCCAAGAAAGTATAGTGTCTATGTCCATCGGTTAATAATTAAAAAATATTAATAATTGAAAAATACACAAGATTTCCGTAGAATAAAAATAAGTCGTTTGAATTTTGTGACGGCGTCCTTGGTTCAATTTCCAGCAGATGAAATATTCACAAATAATCATTTAATACTAAATTCTTTCTTTTCTGATATATTTTAATTAGATATTTAACGAGATAGTCATATCAATTTACTATATTAAAATTTTAAAGGAAAATTCAATACTTACTTCCAATTCGACATGTGTAATGCATATATAACGATTAAAAACAGATCCATTTATTAATATAGCATATTATATTCATTAAAAGTTACATGAATATCAACCAGAAACTAGAATTTTGATAATTCAACGAGATTTAATATTCCATAAGTTTTAATTTATTTTTTTCATAAGATGATCGTTTTGCCTTGTAAAGGCTTTTTTGACTGATATAAAATATAATGTAGCTATTATATAAAAACACTGAACAAACCTCAAAATATTCAGAGAGAATGTTAGAAATGGCTTAGGTACACAAAAAAATAAAATACATAATTGATTTATTTTTTTAAGAGTTTAGTGCTTTCCTCTGAAAGCTTTTTATGTTTCAGTGAAAAGATTTTGTATTTTTTAAGTACAACGTAAGTGAAAGCTTCGTTCGAGTATGAATGTCATAGCATTGACCGCCGCCGCCGTCGCGTCGGTCGTACGTACTTACAAAAGGAAATAATCGATGCCAGACTGGGTCAAAAATAATTTATTGCACATTTCACCATATTATTACTAATTTTTAATGTTGGTTAAAACTTTATCAAATAAACAAACCAAATATTTTTAAAGTTGCACATACGCAACAACAGTTGTACAAGCGATTATTGTCAGATGTACCTACATTTTTTGTGATATACATTTGTATAGTTACTAAAGAATGTTATACCCGAAATGTGTTTTTATTGTTTGCTGACTTTTATTATCATTATTCATTAACTTGTGTCTTAAATGTAATTTGTGTTAATGTTGAATTGTGTTGCTATGTACTTATTTAAAAAAAATATTTAGGAGATTTTTTGTTGTAATTTTTAAGTGTTTTTATATGTGTATTTATATAATGGCGTGAAGCCGCATATGTTAAAATAAATAAATAAATACGCGAACATTGATTTCTTTCCCTGTCGGGAGTCAATAACATTATTTTGACAAATTTTCAGCATCTCAATAGAGAAGAAACTGGAATATTATAGTCATTATTAAAATGTATAGAACTTCCAAATTTGCATTCATAAGGGAACTCAATAAGAAAGCATAATTGGTGAATGTTGCGCAAACGCATAAAGTGATCACGTAAACCAGTCGATGACAGGTCGTAAGCCCTGTAGGCGCCTTGAGTTCCTAGTTCTCTTATATTCCGACTGTGTCTCTATTGAGATGTTAAAAATTAATCAAACCATTTGGTGTTTTTTTTATTATTTATTTATGTATTCTTTACAGTTTTATTTTTTTATTTGCGACCGACACCCGCTTCACTGGGAACATACCCGTGTCTGAGCGAGTGTCAAAATGAAGAATTTTTATTTCTGAAGAAGTTTTTATTTTTTTATATAGAGATAACTTCTCTGGCAACTAACAGGTACTATGTCAAATATTAATTTAATACGCACCCAATGACAAGTTGCCACATTCCGGAGACTAACGATATAAATCGTCTCACAGGACCTTTATCTCAACAGATAAATATCGAACCATCTGAGCCACGACGCCCGACATTTTATTAATATCAACACTTGATGCGTTGAGTTATTATGACCGATGTATTGTAAATTGAATATATTTACATAAAATCTCATGTAGTTCAGCAATGACGTTCAGCATCCATTCTTGTTACTTTTATACGTGAGATGAAGTTGGTGTGTTGATAAGATAAGGTAATGCATACCTTTCGCTGGTTACCACACATTTTGAGATATGCCATGATGTCATGAATGGATGAAGAAAGTATATGAGGTGTGGAACGAAAAGAAAGAATTCTTAATTATGGAAATGTATAAACTCAAAATCGAACAATTTTGTCGAGAGAGAAGAGTATAGCATCAATTTTCTCTCATAACCTTGAATAGGGTACATATTTAATTTAATTCTGAATATAATTTTTTATGAAAATCCATTTTTTTAATTTATTTTTTCATATGAAAATTTCCTTTATAAAACTTCTCTAAGTAAGGTATCTACTCTAAGGTTTGTATTTTTTTATTTTATTTTTATTAAAAAATATTTTATAATATTATTTACTAGTTGCATGTAAAACATGATATCCAACTGTCAAAAGCGATAGTATGTATAGTTGAAGAATAAGTACCAAACTATAAATCCATAAATACAAATTATTGAATATTTAATAAAATTTTGTTTTCTATACAACACATGTAGGTATGTACCTATGTCAAGATAGGATAGTGTGGAGGTCAGTCCTTTTTTCCTACCCAGAATATGAAAACAGCATGGTGGTATGGAGATTAAGTACCATGTACTATTAAGTCTTCTTAGATATTGTGGATAGGCAACTCCCATAAAAATTGTATGAAGCAATGTCGTCCCTAAATTCAATTTTTATAAAAATTGTTAGAAAAAATTGAGATGTAGGTACTGCTATAATGGCAATATTTTTCATAAAAATTAAATTATCTAGTTGGGGTGTTTCGGCTTTTTTCGATATTTTTAAAAACTTTAGAAGGCAGTCAAACACAAATTTATCATAAAAAAATGTTTTTCATAGTAAAAATGTTTGAGAAACTCTGGAATTTTTTTGAATAAACTTATTCGAGATTTTGTATTTGTCTATGTTTATACCAATTTATATATGTTTATACCGACACACACACACACACACACACACACACACACACACACACACAGACACACGAAATGTTCTACTCCGTATTCTGAGTAAATCCGTATATGGAATATATGTTGCGAAGCCTCTAAGTTGGTGTTTTTTGACTTCAAGGTTGGAAAAACCGTGAAAAATATAAACCCTGCATACAATCGTGTTCCTTCATACACGCGTCTTGGATTTAAATTGCCACTTCCTTCAAATTCTCTTGAACGAATCGACAGTTTTTTATAATAATTTATAATTTATTTTATGAATAAAATAAATAAAGACAAACCTTAGAGAAGATACCTTACTAAGAGAAGTTTTATAAAGGAAATTTCTATATGAAAAAACCAAAATATATTTTTTAAGTATGTACCTATAGTTTTTTTGTATTGTTATAGTGGAAAGTAACTTGTATATAAGGGAAAATAAATTATTTAATTTAATATACCTCATTGTAAGGCAACTAGCGACAGGTGTACGGGTTTGCATTATCGTATAAAAGAAAGCACGACAAATGTATGTATACCCACACACTCTCGTCTTACCTAAAACGGCACTATATTCAGAAAAGATGATGAAACTCTGTGAGTTGTTATTGTTTGTTGCTTGTATTTCGATTACCCGGTTCTCACAGTACAACCGAAAACGCCAATAGTGGAGGCACTATTCAGAGCCGGTGTCTCACAGCAAATTTATAAAATTTGTTAAATTTGGATACACGCTTATGAATTGATAGCAAATTAATTTTCATATTAATTTGCAAATCTTTAAAATAAATTCCTGGCAGAAATAACATCTCCCTCCACCCTGTCCTGGTCATTTATGGTATGCGACCTCCTCTGCCCATAATTGACGATACAGAAAGAACGCGGAGCATTTTTAAGTCATACCAGTGTAGTTTCAAGTTGCCCCTCGGTTGCTCCGAAGCCCCTTGCTGCCCCGTACCGCAGCCTCTTGTCCGACCGGTCTGTTAGCCAAGCAATTATTTTAGGAATTTCTCAAAGTCCCTGCCTGCACCTACAATAACCCTCACCGCCAGAATTACAAATTAAAATAATTAAGGGCTGTTTACATAAATAATTCAATAATAACATCAGTAGGTTTTATTTTTAATAAGATCATTAGCGAATAATAATCATTATTCAAAAAATAATTAATATAAATTTATTAATTTATTGTATACCAATATTTTTTTTATATACAAACCAAAAACATATTTATTCAAAGAAAGTTAAAACGAAGAAACAATAAATATTTATTTATTAATTATTTACGAAAAACCAACATTTTTTTATATACAAACCAACCATACCAAACCAACAGACGTTTTTATATTTCATTATATATTTTTGAAAAAATATGTAGTAATCAGATCAAATCAATAACATAATTACACCCAATCAAAAATAATTAACTTTCACATTTTTTCTCAATAGTTTTTTAATGTATAATTTAATTCAAGAACTCTATACATGACGTACTATCTATGTCACAAAACAAATGAACACCTCGGTACAGGACTTCCTAGTGAGGTGTTTATAGCAATTACAATACTTACAAATAAATAACACACATATATGTACACACTCACTTAACTTCCTCATTGTATTGTTAATAATAAATAAAAAATATATATTTTGAAGAAACCTGCATTCAGCAGTGGAAAGACAGCTGAAGGAAGAAGAGGAAGATATACGACTAATTTTGCATGACTATAAAATATATTAAAAGAAAAATATGTATAAACAATCATCATGTATGTATTATATTTTTTTAACAAGTAGGTACATATACATACGTCCTCATACATTCCCTAAACTAAGCATAAATGCTTGTGCTATAGGTGAACGAAATCGGTGGTGGCAGAATTCGAATTCGTGACCACCGGTTTACTTACCTACTGCGCAAACCGCTCATCTGCCCCCATTCATCTATAACATCACCAATATGTAGGGAAATTTAAAAAAAATCCAATATTTAACTAAAAATACGTTTTGGATCCGTGTTCCTTATAATATCTGGCAGAAATATAACTGCATAATGAGTACCTTTTTCGATCTTCATCTTTACGATTTTCGAACATTTGCATCTCTGTCGATGTGCACTTAGCTCCACACACATGCGAACAGACTATATAATCCCTAATTTTTTTTTAAACGAAAATGTCCTTGTTAAACAAGTACATATACATCTTTCTACGTTCCCTAAAATAAGCAAATAAATGCTGGTGAAAGAAATCGGCCGAGGCAGGATTCGAACTCGCGATCACTGGATAACTAGCCCAGCGCGCTAACCGCTCTGCCATCGACCCATCTGACCCATCCCTAATTGTATTTTATGTATTTATTTATTGATTCAAAATTTAAATTTTTATAAAAACAGTCGAGTAAATAACACAGTTATTAACATAATTTCTTAATTTACGCTTCGTATAAAGTAACAATTCTTTCATAGTAAATACAACTAATATATTCTAAGTAGGTACAAACTTATCATTAATAGTTTTGTGTTAAAGATGTAATATTGTATTGTAATAATAAGCTGCATGAATATAGTTATACAGACTTATACAGGATAATACATTGGATATTAATACAGACTTATACAGAATAATTGTATATTTACTAAGCAGACCATCATTCAAACCTTACATGTACCATATTGCAATCAACTTTTCGTTAAAGTAAGAACGAAGAAATTCGCACTGTTCCATTTTTAGACCACAGCATTACTGAACCAGTAAGTAGGACATATTATTTTAATCATTAAATAATTCCATCAAATAAGTTAGTTAATTCAATACAAATTAAGATTGAACTGAATATACTTACATATCCCTATCAAATGTTTGCGCAAAAGAAGAACACACGTATAATACGATGTAAGTAAACCATGTATGTATGTAGGTGGATGGTTGAAATAAAGCAGACAAATTGTATATTTTATAATATGAGGGACCGACAACACCGAGGCAGTGAATATTTAATATTCTCCTTCAACAAATCAAAAGTTGATTTTATGAATCCACGCGAATGAGCATCCCTTATATTATCGGGGATCGCCATTCCACAATAGGGGTGTTATTTACAATCATGGCACCCCCTCCCCTCTCCCCATCTCCCACACCACCGTCCCTCCCGACACCCTTGTATCTACCTCCCCAGATCTCCTCTTTGCCTCCTATATCCTCACCCCGCCGAAGCCGGCTGCGATGGTAACGCCCTTAATTAAAAACTGCCACTCGTATTTATTTTTCTATCTAGCCGAACCACCCTACTTTAGTCGAACAATAAAGAATTGAATCTTCGTGCGGGACGGATGAGAAGTTGCGATTGATTTCGTTATTTTTTTTTTCGCCAACTGTTTTCAGCTCATCCAATTTAATATGCTCGAAAAATCAATATAAAGGGAGCAGCTACGTAGAAACTTATCACTATCGATGGCGATAGTATGCATAATCAAAGAATACGTACAAAACTATAAACAACACAAATTAATAAATATTTGAAGATATTTTATTTTCTATATAAAACATGTAGGTATGTTTGTCAGGATAGGATAGTATGGAGGTCAGTCTGTTATTCCTACACAGAATATGAAAACAGTATGATGGTATGTATGTTTGTTTGGAGATTTAAGTATCAAACTATTAAGTCTTCTTACATATTGTGTATAGGTGACTACCATACAAATTATTGTATGAAGTGATGTCGTCACTAAATTCAATTTTCATAAAAAATGTAAAAAAAAATTTCTTCTTCTTCTTCTTCTTTCAGCCTCTTTCATTCCACTGCTGGATAAAGGCCTCTTCCTGAATTTTCCACTTATCTCTGTCCTGGGCGCTCTGTTTCCACCCATGTCCCACCAGTTCAACAATGTCATCAGTCCATCTCCTCTGTGGTCTCCCTACACCCCTTCTATTATGATAGGGTCTCCAATTCAGAATTTTGGGGGTCCATCTATCATCCTTCTGTCTTGCCACATGACCTGCCCATTGCCACTTCAGCCTTCCCACTCTTTCTGCAATGTCGGTGACCCCCTGTACCAACCCGCAACTGGACAGCGTGGTACAGAGCTACATAATATTGTAGCAGTCCAAACAACCTTCCAAAAAAAAATTTGAGATGTGCTAATTCAATGTTTATATTTTTTATATAAAATTAAATTATCTAGTTGGGGTGTTTCGGCTTTTTTCGATATTTAAAAAAAAATTTTAAATATAGGCAGTTAAACTTATAAATTTATCATAAAAAAAAATATTTTTTTAGTAAAAAATGTTTGAGAAACCCTGGAATTTAAGAAAAAATAATTTGAGATTTTGTATTTGTCTATCTTTCTACCAATTTTCAGCGTTCTAGCTTTTATGGTTTCTGAGATATATGGAAAAATAAAGTAAAAATTCAAAAGTTGATAACCCCTGACTGAAACAAAAATTCACTATTCTGAGTATAAAAGTTTTGTAGGCCTATAACTGTTTATATATTCTGAAAATTTGGGCTCTGAAAATTGAGCGGATCAAAAGTTATAAGGGGGGACGGACACACCCACACACAGACACACAAACAGACACACACACAGACACACACACACACACACACACACACACACATACACACAAAACTCACATAAAATGTTCTACTCCGAATTCTGAGTAAATCCATGTATGGGAACATATATGCTGCGAGGCCTCTAGTTGGTGTTATTAGCATGCAAAAAGTCCACTACACCATACAAAATTTTCCTTCGTACACGCATCTTGGCTTAATAATGTCGATTCATTAAGAGAATTGAATTCTCATGAACGAATCGACAGTTGGATTATTTTTGAAATCGGAGTCATAGTCGTAATCAGTTTTATCTTGTTCTTCTCCCTATACAAATCGTATTAGGTATTCATAATTTCACAAAAACTCACTCAAAAATACCCATAGTCTTTTGTCATAAAAAAATCTACTCCATTTATTTATTTGTTTATTTATTTAGAAAACAAAGAGGATAATGTTATAAATAATAAATGTTGTAAGTATAATAATGTGATATCGATGGATGGTGGCAGGGTGGTTAGCGCACTGGGTTAGCAATCCAGTGGTCGCGAGTTCGAATCCTTCCACGACCGATTTCGTTCACCTAGAGCACAAACATTTACGCTTTATTTAGAGAATGTATGAGGATGTACATATACAATGTACTTGTTACAAGGACATATTCATTATTTGTTAAAAAAATATATTTTATGCAAATAAACAATGAACGATTAGTTCATTTTATCCCAATAATATATTTTCACATAAGAGTAACAAATATAAATTTTACATATAGATGACAATTTGTGTAATTATATATGTTTTAAACGGTTGAATGCATGTGACTGTGGTATGTACTATTATCGAATTGTTTAAATATGTATGTTTTGAAATCTGCTTGTGATTTGTGTATTATATCAAAATGTTTTAAGTATAGCAAAGCCATCTAATGTAATTGTTTTGTGAGTAGTTTTTGTAACGTCGGTCGACATAGAACAAATACTGAGATCTGAAATTACGCAATGGCCAGTCAAAATTTAACTGAGAAAGTAAGGTGGGTTTACACGGTTGTGAATAGTTTTGTGAAGGTGCATCACAAAAATTTCGTTGTATTTATTTTTAGGACTTGCTGGTTGGATTTATTGGAGTCTATTCTAACCTTTTATTTTATTTTATTTTACTCAAAAAACATACAGCATACATAATAATAATAACAAAAATGATATACACAGTTTCATGCCTAAATACATGTTTTCGCTTATTTAAAAATGTAGTAGATACCTAAACACATTTTTTTAATTTATTTTATTTATTAATTTTTTTTTCACCATCAATGTACCCGACATTAGAAACACGATGAAAAAAGGAACATCAAATATTACCCCGGCTAAAAATTTGCAATTTTTATGGCAAAAGTAAAGGGAAAAAGCAAGCAGTAATAAAACATATTTTTTAATTATTCTGATTAATATTTAAATGCACAAACTTATGTAAAATTGAAAATTAAAGAGATAAATTCAACATCAAATTATTCATTGTAAGAGCTAAAGTTATATAGGCAAAAAGTAGAAATAAGAAAATAAATCAAAAAATACTCAAGTTGGAAGAAAGAAGTAAGTATAATCGGTTAACATGAAATTAGTCAAAATTTTGAATTTTATTGCCCGTCTGTAGGAATACTGTGTAGTGACAGACAATATGTCCACATCACTGAGGTGATTATTGTAGTATTGCAGATTTTTTATTTATTATTACCTACCTACAGTTATAATACATAGGTACTATGACTACCGGGAATAATAGAAACCTCGAAATAAAGAAGTAATACAAATCATGTATGATGACTTATTAAGCAAAAAAAATCATGAAGGGTATATCATTAATTTTATGGCAGATCCAACTAACTAAGGACTCCTTAGATTTTTAGATGTATACGAATACCTACATAGTACATCTATAATTCAAATGGGAAAATGTATTCTGTACCTATCATAAAATCTCCAACATTTATATTTCTCATATTAATTTCCGGAGAGAGAGTGAAAAGCCGTATGTATTAAAAGAGCCTTAAAGCATATAAATTACCCTTTCTGACAAAACTTACCCTTTTTACATTAGCGTAAGAACGCTGTGCCGCCGCCGCCGCCCGCCTGGGTCCACCCGAGCTGAGCCTGGCCGATAATGCAGCAGACCTAGGTCACCGGACACCGCCCATATAAATCTGGAAGAAAATGTGGAAATGTAAAAAAACCGTTCAGGCAACGGAAAAACTAAAAGGTTCCCAGCTGTCCTCCTCACGCTTGGCTTCATGGTCTACAGATTCATTTTTCAACATTCATACATATTTATTTATTGAATTTTACAACAATTCACAGAGATCTAGATGTACAGTGTGTGTGTAAAACATAATTTAAAATAATTTTCAAAAAATACATAATAGTATAATGACACAGTTTTATTCCACAAAGAATTAAATAGATGACTAGCGATTAATAAAGAATACTACTTAATCAAATATTTTTAAAAATTGCATATTATACGCAAACATTGGATTTTTTCCCTGTCGGGAGTCATACATAATTGGTAAAAGTTGAACGTAGCCGATGACAGGTCGTAAGCCCTGTAGGTGCCTTAAGTTCCTGGTTCTCCTATAATATTCCAAATTCGTCTGTATTGAAATGTAAATTTGTCAAAAAAACTTCTGAAGTTTTGTTCGAACTTTGCGCAAGCGCGTAAAGTGATCACGTATACCAGCCGATGACAGGTCGTAAGCTCTGTAGTTGCCTCGAGTTCATCTCTATTGAGATATCAAAAAAATTGTCATAGAAAATATTTTATTTTTTAAGTTTGTTAAATGGCAAATCTTAGTGAAACTTTATAATAATTTAGAATAAGATACTTACGTTTTTGTTTCACTGTTTATTTATTAAAGGCACTAACCGGTATCTATCTATCTAAGACCATCATCAAAGTGCTATAAAAATTAGTATTCAGTATTGTTAATTATTTATCCTCAGAAGCTGAAATTATTCAACTTTGAACATTCTCTCCGTGCTTCGACATATTGAATCTTATAATCGCTATGGAATGAAACTGTGCATTATTTTTTTATAAAATAAATTAAATATATATTTTAAATAAAATTATATTTTAACTATTACACATACATACCAAGAAATTGATTATAATAATATATAATACTTAGACATCATTTTTTCGGTATTTAGGGTTGTGATGTAAAATGAGTAAAGATTTGAATATGAATAAAACAATTGTACCCTTCTATGGTAGGGAGGAGTTACGGACCAGTGAATATATCGCATCGTGTAAAGAGAATAGAATAGCTTTGTAGATAAGACAAAATATTATTTATTACTTTATAGGCGATGAATAAAAATTTACGCTTTCTTCCCTATTGTAGAGGAAATTATACATGATAACATTATTCCTGAATATTATTAATACCAAGTATTATGCTAAATTGCTTTTATGAATGTTATTACTGTATAGGATCTTGTTGTTAATACCTACCAAGGTTTCCTAATAATTGATTCATTCTTTTACATTCAGGATACCGGATTGCTGTCGAGATGACAGCCTTATGGGGAGACATAATAGATCAAAAATATGGTCGCAGTGCAGGGACATAATTGGACGTACTACCAGTAAATAATAAAATATACTTTTTTTTGTTTTATTAATTTTAATATTTTATAACATTTAACACACACAAAAGTTTTAAACAAAAAATATTAACTTTTTATGCACTCTCAGTAGAGTTAAGAACTCGTGTACCTACGAGTATTTAAAACATTACTCTTTTCCACCTAACCACTCAGTACACTAACCATGCTCAACATACAACAATCTGCAATATCTATAATACCTACATAAAATAGACATTTCCAAGAGTTCGACATATTTTTACTAAGTGCCCCAACATTTAAAATATATATCAGACTTAAAATTTCATCCTCATAATCTTACTCAACACTTAATATACTGCACACATTTATATATACAATTTTACACAATATCTCACCATAATATTATGTAACTATTCCTAACTTATCTTAATATACTACAATAACTCCAGTGACAACCTCTAATTGGCTTTAATATTACTCAAATCATCTTTATTTTATATAATTTATTATACGCTGCATGTTGTCCTCCAAATAAATAAATAAATAAATTATATAAGAATAAGTATTCATAACATTACATATAAGTAAGTAGGTAGTTATTACACAAAACAATATAATTAACACCAAAAAAATCATATTTCTGGCGCAATTTCGTTCCTCTAAGTTAGGAGTTCTACTAACTGGTTGTTGGTAAAAAATATCATTCAGTATTAAATCCGCAACTTGCACATGTTACATGATAGTGTTTATCTATATTATAAAAATGAATGTTTGTATCTATGTATGTATCTATGTATGTGTTGAATGCGCTCCTAAACCGCTCATCCGATTGCGATGAAATTTTGGTGAACTGTCGAGAGTATACCAGGGATGGTTTCTGGATCAAAAAATTTTTACTTCTTCTTCATCGAGTTTTAGGTCATTTTACCTATGAAGGTGGACTATCCTGGGAACCGTTCATCCGATTGCAATTAAACTTTGGTGAATTGTCGATCGTATGCCCGGGATGATTTCTGAATTTAAAATATTTTCTTCTTCTTCTTCTTCATCGGGTATCAGGTCATTTTACCTATGAAGGTGGACTATCCTGGGAACCGTTCATTCAATTTCAATGAAACTTTGATGAATTGTCGAGTGTATGCCCGGGATGGTTTCTGGATTAAAAAAAAATTCTTCTTCTTCTTCTTCATCGGGTATCAGGTCATTTTACCGATGAAGGTGGACTATCCTTGACACCGTTCAATCAATTTCAATGAAACTTTGATGAATTGTCGAGCGTATGACCGGGACCTACTGAAGGGACGGGAGGTAATGAAGGGACGGGAGGTAATGAAGGGACGGGAGGAAATGAAGGGACGGGAGTAACTGAAGGGACGGGAGTAACTGAAGGGACGGGAGTAACTGAAGGGACGGGAGTAACTGAAGGGACGGGAGTAACTGAAGGGACGGGAGTAACTGAAGGGACGGGAGTAACTGAAGGGACGGGAGTAACTGAAGGGACGGGAGTAACTGAAGGGAAGGGAGTAACTGAAGGGACGGGAGTAACTGAAGGGACGGGAGTAACTGAAGGGACGGGAAGTACTGAAGGGATGGGAGGTATTGAAGAGTCTGAAGCGACGGGTGGTTATGGAGGACAATTTTTAATTATACAGGCAATACGAAGTTTGCCGGGTGTTCACTAGTCTATATTATAAATTTGAATGTTTGTATCTATGTATGTATCATGTATGTGTTGAATGCGCTCCTAAACCGTTCATCCGATTGCGATGAAACTTTGGTGAGTTGTCGAGAGTATGCCCGGGATAGTTTCTGGATCAAAAAATTTTAACTTCTTCTTCTTCTTCATCGAGTTTTAGGTCATTTTACCTATGAAGGTGGACTATCCTGGGAACCGTTCATCCGATTGCAATTAAACTTTGGTGAATTGTCGATCGTATGCCCGGGATGATTTCTGAATTTAAAATATTTTCCTCTTCTTCTTCTTCATCGGGTATCAGGTCATTTTACCTATGAAGGTGGACTATCCTGAGAACCGTTCATCCGATTGCAATGAAACTTTGGTGAATTGTCGAGAGTATGACCGGGATAGTTTCTGGATTAAAAATTTTTTCTTCTTCTTCTTCATCGGGTATCAGGTCATTTTACCTATGAAGGTGGACTATCCTGGGAACCGTTCATTCAATTTCAATGAAACTTTGATGAATTGTCGAGTGTATGCCCGGGATGGTTTCTGGATTAAAAAAAAATTCTTCTTCTTCTTCTTCATCGGGTATCGGGTCATTTTACCGATGAAGGTGGACTATCCTTGGAACCGTTCAATCAATTTCAATGAAACTTTGATGAATTGTCGAGCGTATGACCGGGAGGTAATGAAGGGACGGGAGGTAATGAAGAGACGGGAGGTAATGAAGGGACGGGAGGTAATGAAGGGACGGGAGGTAATGAAGGGACGGGAGTAACTGAAGGGACGGGAGTAACTGAAGGGACGGGAGTAACTGAAGGGACGGGAGTAACTGAAGGGACGGGAGTAACTGAAGGGACGGGAGTAACTGAAGGGACGGGAGTAACTGAAGGGACGGGAGTAACTGAAGGGACGGGAGTAACTGAAGGGACGGGAGTAACTGAAGGGACGGGAGTAACTGAAGGGACGGGAGTAACTGAAGGGACGGGAGTAACTGAAGGGACGGGAGTAACTGAAGGGACGGGAGTAACTGAAGGGACGGGAGTAACTGAAGGGACGCGAGTAACTGAAGGGACGGGAGTAACTGAAGGGACGGGAGTAACTGAAGGGACGGGAGTAACTGAAGGGACGGGAGTAACTGAAGGGACGGGAGTAACTGAAGGGACGGGGGTAACTGAAGGGACGGGAGTAACTGAAGGGACGGGAGTAACTGAAGGGACGGGAGTAACTGAAGGGACGGGAGTAACTGAAGGAACGGGAGTAACTGAGGGAGGTACTGAAGGGACGGGAGGTACTGAAGGGACGGAAGGTACTGAAGGGACGGGAAGTACTGAAGGGATGGGAGGTATTGAAGAGTCTGAAGCGACGGGTGGTTATGGAGGACAATTTTTAATTATACAGGCAATACGAAGTTTGCCGGGTGTTCACTAGTCTATATTATAAATTTGAATGTTTGTATGTATCTATGTATGTGTTGAATGCGCTCCTAAACCGTTCATCCAATTGCAATGAAACTTTGGTGAATTGTCGAGAGTATACCAGGGATGGTTTCTGGATCAAAAAATTTCTTCTTCTTCTTCTTTTTCATCCACCTTCATTTTACCTATGAAGGTGGATTATCCTGGGAACCGTTCATCCGATTGCAATGAAACTTTGATGAATTGTCGAGCGTATGCCCGGGATAGTTTCTGGATTAAAAAAAATCTTCTTCTTCTTCTTCATCGGGTATTAGGTCATTTTACCTATGAAGTGGACTATCCTGGGAACCGTTCATCCGATTGCAATGAAACTTTGGTGAATTGTCGAGCGTATGCCCGGGATGGTTTCTGGATTAAATTTTTCTTCTTCTTCTTCTTCTTCATCGAGTATTGGGTCATTTTACCTATGAAAGTGGACTATCCTGGAAACCGTTCATCCGATTGCAATGAAACTTTGGCGAATTGTCGAGGGTATGCTCGGGATGGTTTCTGAATCTTCTTCTTCTTCGGGTATTAGGTCATTTTACCTATGAAGGTAAAATGACCTAATACTCTGGGAGAAGAAGCTTCAACTGTCCTTCCATCTCTTCGCAGGTCTTCCAGGACATTTTTTGGATTTAAACTTTTTTCTTCTTCTTCTTCTTCTTCATTGTGTATTTGGTCATTTTACCTATGAAGGTGGAGTATTGTGGAAGAATAAGATGCAACTGTCCTTCCATCTCTTCGCAGGTTTTCCAGGACGGTTTCTGGATTCAAACTTTTTTCTTCTTCTTCTTATTTATCGTGTATTTGTTCATTTTACCAATGAAGTTGGAGAATCCTGGAAAAAGAAGGTCCAACTGTCCTTTCATCTCTTCGTAGGTCTTCCCAGTATTGTGACGGGAATTAAACTTTTTCTTAACCTACTGAAGGGACGGGAGGTAATGAAGGGACGGGAGGCACTGAAGGGACGGGAGGCACTGAAGGGACGGGAGGCACTGAAGGGACGGGAGGCACTGAAGGGACGGGAGGCACTGAAGGGACGGGAGGCACTGAAGGGACGGGAGGCACTGAAGGGACGGGAGGCACTGAAGGGACGGGAGGCACTGAAGGGACGGGAGGCACTGAAGGGACGGGAGGCACTGAAGGGACGGGAGGCACTGAAGGGACGGGAGGCACTGAAGGGACGGGAGGCACTGAAGGGACGGGAGGCACTGAAGGGACGGGAGGCACTGAAGGGACGGGAGGCACTGAAGGGACGGGAGGCACTGAAGGGACGGGAGGCACTGAAGGGACGGGAGGCACTGAAGGGACGGGAGGCACTGAAGGGACGGGAGGCACTGAAGGGACGGGAGGCACTGAAGGGACGGGAGGCACTGAAGGGACGGGAGGCACTGAAGGGACGGGAGGCACTGAAGGGACGGGAGGCACTGAAGGGACGGGAGGCACTGAAGGGACGGGAGGCACTGAAGGGACGGGAGGCACTGAAGGGACGGGAGGCACTGAAGGGACGGGAGGCACTGAAGGGACGGGAGGCACTGAAGGGACGGGAGGCACTGAAGGGACGGGAGGCACTGAAGGGACGGGAGGCACTGAAGGGACGGGAGGCACTGAAGGGACGGGAGGAACTGAAGGGACGGGAGACACTGAAGGGACGGGAGGCACTGAAGGGACGGGAGGCACTGAAGGGACGGGAGGCACTGAAGGGACGGGAGGCACTGAAGGGACGGGAGGCACTGAAGGGACGGGAGGCACTGAAGGGACGGGAGGCACTGAAGGGACGGGAGGCACTGAAGGGACGGGAGGCACTGAAGGGACGGGAGGCACTGAAGGGACGGGAGGCACTGAAGGGACGGGAGGCACTGAAGGGACGGGAAGTACTGAAGGGATGGGAGGTATTGAAGAGTCTGAAGCGACGGGTGGTTATGGAGGAAGATTTTAAATTATACAGGCAATACGAAGTTTTCCGGGGGTTCACTAGTCTATATTATAAATTTGAATGTTTGTATGTATCTATGTATGTGTTGAATGCGCTCCTAAACCGTTCATCCAATTGCAATGAAACTTTGGTGAATTGTCGAGAATATACCAGGGATGGTTTCTGGATCAAAAAATTTCTTCTTCTTCTTCTTCTTCATCCACCTTCATTTTACCTATGAAGGTGGATTATCCTGGGAACCGTTCATCCGATTGCAATGAAACTTTGATGAATTGTCGAGCGTATGCCCGGGATAGTTTCTGGATTACAAAAATTCTTCTTCTTCTTCTTCATCGGGTATTAGGTCATTTTACATATGAAGTGGACTATCCTGGGAACCGTTCATCCGATTGCAATGAAACTTTGGTGAATTGTCGAGCGTATGCCCGAGATGGTTTCTGGATTAAATTTTTTTTCTCCTTCTTCTTCTTCATTGAGTATTGGGTCATTTTACCTATGAAAGTGGACTATCCTGGAAACCGTTCATCCGATTGCAATGAAACTTTGGCGAATTGTCGAGGGTATGCTCGGGATGGTTTCTGAATTTAAAAAAAATCTTCTTCTTCTTCTTCATCGGGTATTAGGTCATTTTACATATGAAGTGGCCTATCCTGGGAACCGTTCATCCGATTGCAATGAAACTTTGGTGAATTGTCGAGCGTATGCCCGAGATGGTTTCTGGATTAAATTTTTTTTCTTCTTCTTCTTCTTCATCGAGTATTGGGTCATTTTACCTATGAAAGTGGACTATCCTGGGAACCGTTCATCCGATTGCAATGAAACTTTGGTGAATTGTCGAGCGTATGCCCGGGATGGTTTCTGGATTAAATTTTTCTTCTTCTTCTTCTTCTTCATCGAGTATTGGGTCATTTTACCTATGAAAGTGGACTATCCTGGAAACCGTTCATCCGATTGCAATGAAACTTTGGCGAATTGTCGAGGGTATGCTCGGGATGGTTTCTGAATCTTCTTCTTCTTCGGGTATTAGGTCATTTTACCTATGAAGGTAAAATGACCTAATACTCTGGGAGAAGAAGCTTCAACTGTCCTTCCATCTCTTCGCAGGTCTTCCAGGACATTTTTTGGATTTAAACTTTTTTCTTCTTCTTCTTCTTCATTGTGTATTTGGTCATTTTACCTATGAAGGTGGAGTATTGTGGAAGAATAAGATGCAACTGTCCTTCCATCTCTTCGCAGGTTTTCCAGGACGGTTTCTGGATTCAAACTTTTTTCTTCTTCTTCTTATTTATCGTGTATTTGTTCATTTTACCTATGAAGTTGGAGAATCCTGGAAAAAGAAGGTCCAACTGTCCTTTCATCTCTTCGTAGGTCTTCCCAGTATTGTGTCGGGAATTAAACTTTTTCTTAACCTACTGAAGGGACGGGAGGTAATGAAGGGAAGGGAGGTACTGGTGGGTCTGACGGGACGGGTGGTACTGAAGGGTCTGAAGGGACGGGTGGTACTGAAGGGTCTGAAGGGACGGGAGGCACTGAAGGGACGGGAGGCACTGAGGGGATGGGAGGCACTGAAGGGACGGGAGGCACTGAAGGGACGGGAGGCACTGAAGGGACGGGAGGCACTGAAGGGACGGGAGGCACTGAAGGGACGGGAGGCACTGAAGGGACGGGAGGCACTGAAGGGACGGGAGGCACTGAAGGGACGGGAGGCACTGAAGGGACGGGAGGCACTGAAGGGACGGGAGGCACTGAAGGGACGGGAGGCACTGAAGGGACGGGAGGCACTGAAGGGACGGGAGGCACTGAAGGGACGGGAGGCACTGAAGGGACGGGAGGCACTGAAGGGACGGGAGGCACTGAAGGGACGGGAGGCACTGAAGGGACGGGAGGCACTGAAGGGACGGGAGGCACTGAAGGGACGGGAGGCACTGAAGGGACGGGAGGCACTGAAGGGACGGGAGGCACTGAAGGGAAGGGAGGCACTGAAGGGACGGGAGGCACTGAAGGGACGGGAGGCACTGAAGGGACGGGAGGCACTGAAGGGACGGGAGGCACTGAAGGGACGGGAGGCACTGAAGGGACGGGAGGCACTGAAGGGACGGGAGGTACTGAAGGGTCTAAAGCGACGGGTGGTTATGGAACATTTTTAATTATACAGGCAATACGAAGTTTGCCGGGGGTTCACTAGTAATACTATAAATATAACACTTCATTTTTTACAAGTTTCTTAGCCAAATAACATATGAAATGTGGTTAAATAAAATCGTTGAAAATCGCAAAATAACACTAACGGGTTGCTACACTTTAGAGACAATGGTCCACAGGTATGGAACCAAGATCCCACTAGAAGACTGGCAGCCCTTCCTTAATTCGAAGAGAAACATATTCCAAAAGACGTCTTGAAACCCTTTATTTTTACCCCGTTACGTTCAAACAATGCCATATTTAAAACCATAAACACTTCTGGGGAAAAGTGGCGAGAATTATAAGTGGCTAGAGTTTGTGCCACGAGGGATGGTGGGGTATGGGAAGGGGTGCAGCATGGTAATGCCTCCCAGTGGGGTAATAAGACTAATTAATGATACTCGACTAACGTTCATTAGCAAAGTACGCGAGACGTCAAAAGATAATTTTCGCTTCGCATATTATTTTGATTATTGTGAAGACATATAGCCACTTAAACTTAACTTTATGACCCCGCGGTGGAATGAAATCTTTGGTGTCTGGAACCATCCACATTGTCTGTGTAACCATGTTTTTGCCTGGAAATATTATTGTCTACGTCTATATTTTTATTAAATGATTATAATTAAATCGATCTCTTTATTTACAGTATACCTTTGCTAATAATTGTGCAAAAACACTGTAATATAGATCGTGTAGAGGATTTCAACAATATGAGAAGACTGCCTTAATCTTCGTGGAATCTTTATGGAACACAATTATTCATAATGTATTGTGATGATCCAGAATTTGGCATGTCAATCAACAAGATTTTGTCATGTCAACTTTTTTTTTATTGAAAAATAATATTACAAAAAAAAATAATGTTTCTGAGTCACGTGTTCTCAAGACAATATCTATGTTTACTGTAATAACAACATTACAGTAAAAAAAACACGCACACACAAAGATGGTCTCCCAAACATATACTCCGTCCATTTACAAAACTTCTCTTATTTATTATTCTATAAATGAATTAAAAAAATAAAATCATGTGAAATCTGTTAATTATATTATATAAATCCACACCTCAATAGCCATTCCTTTACAAGTCTGCTTACATTGTTTTTGCTTTTGCATTTCTTAATAATAGATGCCGGCATCATATTAAACAATTTATGTACATTATATTCTAACGTTATGTTACCTTATTTATTATTATATTTTGGAACTACATATCCGTCGTTAAATTTAAATCTAGTGTAATGCGTGTGTCGCGGTCTGTCTTTATATTCGTCCTTTAAAAACTTTCAAGGATTGTTCTTTCCCAAAACAAGTCATCGGCTCATTACAGTTATAATAACCTCGGGTTGGTTGGAAGAAATTGCCTTATGACAATAAACCTGCCTTTGTACACATGTAAATGAATTATATAAATAAATAAATAATAGCTTAACAATAGTTTAGCTATTGTAACTGTACAGTTTAGCGGTTTGCGCAGTCTATCGTTATTTTGACCGAACAATGTCATCAATAACCATAGTTTAGCTATTATAACTGTACGGTTTAGCTGTTTGCGCAGACTACCGATATTTGACCGAACTTTGTTATCAATAACCATACTTTAGCTATTATATATTTATGGTTTAGCTGTTTGCGCAGAACATTTGTCCCTGTACCTAACTATTATACGTGAAATTTTATTACTATTTAAAAAAAAAAATCTAGTGTAATTAAATTATTGTTAAGAACAAGTCAACAAAAGATTGGTGTATTGTAATGGAGTAATAATTTATTAGTCGTTACCTCTGCTCGCCAACAGAACGAGAGTTGATGATTCGGCATTTAACATTGTGCCCAATAAACATACCCAACATGCTCTTAGCGAGCGGCGTACAATCGTATGAATAATAAACCACTTTTGTGCTACTCCGCATACACCGACCCCCTAAACGGTGGATCTCGCAGATTGAAATCTGAGTTACGTTCGACATGTTTACATATTTCCTTGGTTTTCCCCATACCTCATTCCATCCCATACCTCGTTACCCCTCAAGTACTGGGTACAGGCCCCGGTTATCAAGTCGACGGTATTCATACAAACACCAGAAATAATACATACGTTTTTCATAACAAGGCACAGATTATTATGATACACACGAAACATACAAATATAATAATGTTCAGAGCTTTGCTGTGAATCACAGGTTTAAATATGTTTTTGTTAAGTATGGGAAGGTACCTACTGTATGAACCATTTGATATGTAGACACGCGGTATGGCGTGTATTCTGCAAAGGCACACGTTGCATAAATATTTGATGAGTCCCTTTTAAAGCAAAAGTCGGTGTTTTATTTGCCATAGAAAGGAAAACCTTCATAGATACATACTTTTCACCTACCTGAGGGTATATTACAATAAAGTATTATTTTATCTATTAAATGATCTATCATTTTTTTGTTTATATGACAGATTCTTTATGTACATTTTTATTTCTTCCCGATGTGAGGACTCGAATTTTTTCCTCGTGGATTGTTCCCGATTATTGGACCACGCAATTCCTTACTGGACACGGCAGTTTCAAAAGCTATCTCTTTCGTTTTCACTTATCCGATTCGTCCTGATGTCAGCTTTGTGATAACCTTGAACAGACTTCTGAGCATATCCTATGGGAATGCACTAACTTCTCCGTGTCAACTTTCAGACGAGAACTCTACGACGATGTCCGAGGGAATTTCTTTGGACCCATTGAACATGCGGACCTTGTAGCCACGAAGAGCAATTTTAGGGCTTTCAAGACTTTCTGTCTTAAATTCGGTGCACTATTATCTTCACTATCACTGAGCAGTGAGCCAGTTGTTTCAGCATGATTAGCTCTCTTTGGCACATTAAGTGCAGTGTCTGCAAGGTTTTAGAGTTCTCCGGACTGTTCATAAATATGTTCTTTATGTGTTCTTTCAGAGTTTTGCAAGGGGCCGTTATTAGTCCCCATAAGCAGAACGGGTGGTAGTGGGGGAAGAACAGATTCTTTATGTAATATCCAATATAAATACATGAGAGTCCATACTCCACAAAGTATATTCCCCAGTTCATACTAAAAACCATGAAAGAGCATTTGCCCTAGTGGGTCTGGTTCAAAGGAATAAACTTCACATAATTTGAGATCTATAGACAGTGAAAGTGTATTTGAGAAACAGTAAAAAACTTTTTTTTTAAAAACTCGTATACTCATAAAGTTACACTTAGTTAAATTTTGATATATTTTTAAACAGGTTTAATTATAGTACAAAAAAATGTGAATACACAAAAATAGCGGTATGTAAATTATCCATATACTATGTATTATGATCATAATAATAATGAACACTTACTTGCACCCTGCGCAAGTGGCGAGTTTATTGCCATATGGCGATTTATTCCAACTAACCAGTGTTTCCAGCCCAGAGAAGCAATATTTGCGTGAGAAATAAATTTAAATAAATTTCTCATCTGCTGGGAATCGAACCCAGGACGCCCGCACAGAAACCAAACGGCTTACCTACTGTGCCACGGCGGATAATCATTTAGATTCTTGAAAATATAGAAGAAAATTGATCATATTATAAAAAGTTAATGCTTCTTAAGATTATTTTTATGATGCTAAATTATTTGAAAAAAGTTTCAAATAAAACAAGAAAAATTATTTAAAGAACCTTAAGAGAAAAAAAAAACAAAATTATAAATTTATGTGATTGAAAGCTAATTATTTCTAAGAAAAATATTCTTTACATTATTTTTTTGTCATAGAAAGTCATAGGAATCGTCAAAATGCATAGTTTGATTTAATGGATATAGCTTTAGTTGATTTCTTTTAAATGATTGGATTAAAAATCACCAAAACATCCTTGTTCTTTACAAATAAGTCGGTAGTGGAGAGAAAACAAGAAATACTGTGTCATTAGTCATTACATCTTTCTCAGCATAAAATTTAACTATAAATACTTAATATTTGATTGAATGTGGGTATAAGAGAAATAAAGGAATTGAATCATCTGCGAAAAATATACTTTTAACATATGAAATAAAAATAAACACAATCCTCACATAAAAATAATCCGTTTACAGATTTGCGTCCAAAAACATACAGCACTCTTTTTGATAAAAAAAAATAAAAATTAAACGAACTTGTTCATTACTTTGTTTCACAAAAAACATCCTCGTTACATATTTAATTCGGTATTATTTTGTTCAATTTCATACCATTGTCAGTAAATTTAAATCATTATAGGAGATAAAAGGAGGTACCTATAGCATATTAAAAACTTTAACAAACAAGAAAATCTCATTACGTCATACATAAATAAATATTTCTTATAAATATCAATATGCCTACAAAATTGTCAGTATTAAATATATTAGATAGGATTATATCTCTACCAACTTTTATTTCATAACAAGAAAACTTTCGAAAAGAAAATTTTCATAAATTTACAGATTCTAAGATAATTGTTGACATGTTACCAGTAAAAAAAGCAGAATGAAATGGTAAAGTATCTTCCAATTTTCTAGCTGATTGAACGTATTACTTTCACCCTTAAATATCAATGTATAGATAAACTTATACATATTGAGTGTTTATAAAAAATTACAAATGAAATCAAAGGGAAAATCAAGCTGCTAAATGTATCTTTTGGTCTTTCTTACAAAGTTGTATCATCTTAGGGGAATGAATCAGCTAATGGTGGATATCTCATCACATAACTTTTGCAAACTCCCCCCATATATCTTGTATGTAAGGAACGAGGAGTTGTTGATTTGAATCCCGCAAAGTCTTAAATTAGGGAAAGATCCAGAAAGGAAGTTTCTTTGCATACAAATTCTAGTTAGGGATCTCAGGCAGGTAGTGGATCGGTCAATTAGTAAGATAACATCTCCTTTTGCCTTTTCATGAAAAGGAAAACCAATAAACTAAACGATATTCTATATAGCTTTGTGAAAATTTATACATACTCGTATTTACGTAAGAAAATCACGTGTTTCCGCTTATTATTCATTTTATCGAATAAAAAAGTTTATTTTTATCTACTCATTTTATAATAATAAATACTCTGGTTTAATTCTCATTTCTAAGAATAGTATTTATATTTTAGTAATAACCAACCACTATATACTTTTACTGTCGCCTACACTAGCCAAATTTATTTGCGTATTGTGACTTATTTTTCTTGTTTACTTCATGGCATCAGAGCAAATATAGTTTTGTGGAAGATGGGTGGCTTTAAAATAATGAATTCAGTTGATACTAATAACTAAATGTTTTCTAAATGTTTTGTCATATCGTACACAAGAAAAAGGAATAAAATTTGCAACAATTACAATCTAGATAATGTGAACATAAAACATAAAAATGAATGTAAAGACCTTGGAGTGCACCTTGATGCAAAACTTACCTTTACTCAACATATAAACACTGTTATTACAAAATCATACAAACTACTTGGATTCATATTTAGAATAGGTAAATCTTTTAAAAATCCGCAAACCTTAAAAATATTATATTTCTCACTTGTCAGAAGTACACTGGAGTTTGCATCATTTATTTGGAACCCGCTGTATAAAATCCATATAAAAAATATTGAAAACATCCAACGCAAATTTTTGAAACGACTCAACTATAAATACAACAATAATACAACGGTTAATAATATTCAAAGTTTAGCGAACCGACGAACAATGACTGATTTATCTTTTATTTATAATGTTTTAAATAACCATATAGACTCCGCCGATATACTCACACTTATTGACTTTAATATACCTATAAGACGTACAAGACATACACCATTATTTAAATGCAAATATTATAAAACAAATGCTGCAATAAATTCACCAATCAATAGGGCCATGGATGCTTACTCAAGGTATGTGGATATTTTAAACTTGGACATTTTTTACGACTCCCCAAACGAATATCGACGGAAAATATCCCAAATAGATAAATTAGAAAACAATAGCTAACCATGGCCCATCACTCTTAAGTCCACATACTCTCTTTTACACACACACACACCCTCACACACACACACACACACACACACACACACACACACACACACACACACACACACACACACACACACACACACACACACACACACACACACACACACCCTCACACACACACACACACCCTCACACACATACATATACACACCCTCTCTCTTACATAAGCGGAATAATAATTAAATAAATAAATAATAAAAATACTTTACTACTTACACTACACACACAAACCAAAATGTATTTGACACATGTAACTGACATTAGATTTAGATAATTGATGTATCATATGTATTAATCCATGTAATAAACTATCTAATGTTGTATGTGTTAATTAAAAAATAAAATAAAATAAAATAAAATAAATAAATAAAACTAATAATTCAGTGCACTAATAACTCAAATCGTAAATCCGTATATGTATACCTAAATCAAATCGTATGTCATACAATGTATATCTGGAAAAAAATAATGCGTCTTTAAATGTGTGCTTACATAGGAGGCAGACACTTCAAGAATAGGAGGCAAAAATCCATATGACTTTGGTATAAATGGAGTCAAAATGGCGATGAAATAGCAACTTCTATGCGATATTCTTACGTCTTCACTACCTACATCGGTCATTCTATGTTGCGAAGTGGGCAGTGGGCAGTGGGCAGTGGGCAGATAGACGCTTTGAAGTAAGACTCTAACTACCAAAGGAACAGAATGAATAGTCAATTGATTTTCCGTTTCCATTAGCATGTAGATGCTCTGCATTGAATACGAAACTCACTTATTGAAATTTATCATATCTATTATAGACATGAATTATTTCTATTTTTTCAAATTGGTCAATATTGAATTTATTATTTCAAGCTGTAATGGCAGAGTAGTCAAAGAGCTGTGGAATTGTAATATAAATGTCTCATATTTAAATTTTGTATTGACAGATTTTATCTATTAATATCATAAACGTTTAGCTTGAAGGCAATTTTATTTATATATTAATAATAATAAACACGTTCGTGTACCCTGCGCAAGTGGCGAGGTAATTACTTGTTGCATGTAACACATGAAATCCAAGTGTCGATAGCGATAGTATGCATAGTTGAAGAATACGTACCAAACTATAAACCCATAAATCCATATTATTGAATAAGTATATTAATATCTCCATAAAACGTATAGGTATGTTTGTAAGGATAGGATTGTATGGAGCTCAGTCCTTTTTTCCTACCCTGAATATTAAAAAAAAGAAACAGCATGAACAGAATATGTGTTTGGAGATTATGTGTCTAGCTATTAAGAGTAGATATTCGTAGATATTGTGTAGTGTATACACACACTCACACAGACAAACTGAATGTTCTACTCCTAATTCTGAGTAAATCTTTGTATGGAACATGTATGCTGCGAAGCATATAAATTGGTGTTTTTTACTTCAAAGTTACAAAATCTATGAAAAATAAAGACCTGGCCATACAAATCTCGCGTATCTTGGCTTGATACTTTGTTGATATGTTAAGCAAAATAAATTCTCTAGAACAAATCAACTATTGGATAAGCCATATAAAAAATATTTTTTTGTTGTGGTTTTACTACATATATTTTTCATGATAATAATATACTTACTAGATATAAGATTCTGGTTGGTTGGAAGAAATTGCCTAATGGCAATAAGCCCGCCAGTGTGCATTTTATTTATTTATATTATGTACAAAAGAGGAATCAATAATAAAAACAATAAAAGATTGACGTAGATTTTTTTACCATACTCGACAGCATTTTTTTTATGTAAGAATGTATAACATTTCGTTTTCGTTTCGTTCGTATAATACTACGTTGCTTTGTTTTATAGGAAGTAAAACCCATTTGAAAATATATAAAAAAAACATTATTTGTAAAAATTTACGTGACATAATGTAGTTTTCTTATAATGTAAATTTTAATGAAATATCAAATTAATTTTTTTTTGAATTTTTTTAAGATTGAATGAAATCGAGTCTGTTAAGAATAAAATGCCTAAAGAACATCACTTGTGGATTATAAAATGGATAGAGTTTAATATGACAGTCTGGTGAATACATTTATGTACTTAAATGTTCTATTCAGTTAAAATTCGTTTTATCAAAACTAAAAAAATATATATAAACTCAACCGTTTTGACATAAAACAAAAGGATATCATAAAATTTATATGAGCCAATATTTGAATGTGAAACTTTTCATATAAGATTTTCAAATTAAAAATTGTATATCATAAAGTTGTTAATAAAACGTTTATTTGAATATCGCCATATCGTTAGGACATTGTGCCATATATAAGTGAGATGTGTGAACGTGAAATGAAAAAGTCTTGCTTTTATTTAACCGTAAAATAAAATAATTTCCCTGGTTTAATTGGGACGCCGCCGCACCGCGCCGCGACGCCGACGCCGCCCGCGACGTGACCGTATGTAATGAGCTACCATGCAACCCAACCTTTCCCATTAACCCTAAAATTACCACATTTATACTAATATTTACACATTATTATTTTATTTATTTTATTCATGTCGGCCTTCATGGCTCAGTTGGTTAGGTATCTGACTGCTGATCCAAAGGTCCCGGGTTCGATTCCCGGTGGAGACACAGTATTTAATTGTGTTTTCAGTCTGGATCTGTGAGACGATTAATATCGTAAGTCTCCAGAATGTGGCAACTTGTTATTGGGTGCGTGTTAAATCAATATTTGACATAGTACCTGTTAGTTGCCCGAGAAGTAAAATAAAGAAATAAAGAAATAACAGATAAAAAAAATTAAAGTATGAATACTTTTCACAAGGAAAATCGTGAGCTGATATTTTTAAGTTTTAGAATTAACGTTTCCATTTTCTTCCCTTTTTCTACTTACTATCTATTCAAACGAATAAGAAACATTGAAATTAAAATATTTGATCTGTTTACCATATTTTAATTTATTAATACGTATACCTACGATTATTTTTTAGATAATAACAAGAAATTTATACTTAAACACTAATTAATTTATATTATTTATTTATCTTTATTTACATAATATAAACAAATATACTGTACACTGGCGGGTTCTTCTAACCAAACAGATCAAAAAGTATGACAAAATTGTGTATGTACATCAACAAAAAAATGGAAACACTAAAAAAAGAAAATATACATTACACTAAGATAACAATTAAAACAAAAAAAAAACTAAAATACTTCATAGCAAAATAAGGGAAAGTACAAAGTGAGTTAGACGACGCAATATCCGGACGGTCTATCAAGTGTAATTTTACCTTGAATAAATGCAAACTAAACCGAGGTTCAATGATTACGAAATGTAAAAATGTTTTTTTGAAATTTTTGCGTCTCTGGGATAAAATACAGGTGAGTAAGAAGCTTTCGCCAATTAGAATTCATTTCAATATTTGTACAGGTGTTCAGGCGTTGTACAGGCTTCAAAAAAGTTTAAAGCATCCGAGAAAACGTATATTAATTAATTCCTCGATTAACGTGATTGATTCCTTAAAAATGTAGATTAAATTAATTATTTCTCGATTAAGATTAACAAGTGTAGAATCTAGAAATTGAAGTAAACATGTAAAAACATGTTGCTTTTACAAATAATTCATTATGCATTTTGTCAAATAAAGGTATTTTTATGAAAGAAAATGCCCTCTAAGCAAGTAATATAACTCACAATTTGCAAGTTAACTACAATTCGACGTTTAACCATCTTAGAACCTACAAAAAATTGAGTGAGCGTTCAATAATAATCAAATTGCAAACAGTAATAAGGGGTGTTCAGATAAGCAAATAATTTTTATATTGGTTTGAACCCTTGTCTTACAGATCATCAATCTAGCGAACTATCGCTCTGACATCTACCTATATATTTATTTTATATGATATCTATTAATTATTCGTACCATATCAAGTAAACCATATGTACATTCCATATCAATTTGACGATCACTGCCGAGAAAGCATGTTTGCCCGGTCCGGGACATTTCGCCGACATCTCTAATGTCGGTTCACTCACGAATGTTGCGGAGCCACGATATCTGACGTCTTCGTATTCCTCGGCGTGTCTCTATTTTGCCGTCCTTCATAATCAGTTGAAGTAGCCTTTACCTTTCGCAGAACGTGACCCAAATCTTTCGTCGCTTAACTGTGTCAACTAGGGTGGGAAAGCCCCCTGCCATGACTGGTGTGCCATGTCCCGCTCGGCGGTAGCTCGCCACGCTGATGATTCAGCGTAGCTTGGCGTGGAAATCGAAGAAATGAAAGTACTTTTAATGTGTGGGGAAGGCTCGCTGTTGAGTCGCCTGTTACTGAGCACTGTTGGGACGGGAGACCCTCGCCATGACTGGCGGACCCCCACGCTTATAGTTGTAGCCCACAAGGCGCTGCTACAGATTCTTAGTGGTAGTGGTATGAAATATAGTAGATAGTAGTCCCTTGTTTCGTCCGATGAGCAGTCGCTTCGAGGATGAATAGGGCAACAAGCTCTGATACGCTCCCGATGGAGCAAGGTAGGAGACTGCAAAATTATATGTGTCAACTAGCTCGCGCTCGACGTTTGCTCTTCTGAGTACCTCCACATTTGATAAATAAAATTTTCAGGCAGATTTCAACAGACATATGATTTTTTTTAAGTAATAAAGAAATGCTGTGCGAGGTTTTATAAAGACGTGATAGTCAATTCCGGGTTAGGTTCTAGGGGGATATAGAACAAAACAATGTTCCACCCAGAGCCGCCTTCAATGCAAGATTTAATTAAATCCCCGCCCTTGATTTATTGTCGCACCCTCAGCAGGAAACGGTGTTCCACATTTCTGGCCACACCCTGTACCATCTACTGTACTCAACGTGCACATACTTACCTAATTTATATTATATTATTATCTATTGCCACATATGGGAAAACACTTTCAACAATAAATACATACAACATTGCACACTTTAATGAAAATAAAGATCCATGCATACCATCACGGCATATACCACAATGAAGGATAACCAGATACAGGTTTGCGAGTGTGCACTATCTTATAAAAAGAAGCATGATATGTATTATGCCTGTACCAGTCTCGTCTCACATATAAAGGCAACATTCAATATGGGAGGTGAAGCTCATTGTACTACATGAGATGTTATTGTTACCTGTTATATTTTCGATTACCTACCCGGCTTTCGGCTCGATAATGGAAACGACAGATCTAAGCAATTCATTTAATAACATATGTATGTATATTATCTCTAACAGGGTTAGTGCAGAGAACACCTCTATATTTATATTCAATTATTCAAGCATCTTATGTTTTCTGAAATTATCGTTCACATAGTCATGCCATCATATATTATTTTATTTAATATTTAATTGCTTTTCGGCCAACTAACAAGTACTACATATGTCAAATATTAATTTAACACGCGCCCAACAACAAGCTACCACATTATAGAGACTTTATCCTCTCACAGATCCAGACTGAACAACTTTAAACTGTGTCTCTACTGGAAATCGAACCTGGTACTTTTAGCTCAGCAGTCAGATATTTAACCAACTGAGCCACGAAGGCCGAAATATTATTCAAATAAACATATTAGCGTCTTTGATCTATATTTATTTAACAGTGATCATACATACCTATCTATACAATATTGGCAGATAGGAAAAATCTTATAACAATACCAATATACCTACTTAACGGCTTTACGTGTCTACTATCCGATGCTACATATTTATCATAATGTTTAATTTTGTTTGTATTTTCTAGTGCTGGTTATGTAAATTCATTCTCATTTTCTGATTTCTAAACTTCATGAAACAACATTCACCTACTCATTTCTTCTTTTCTTTTGCCTCCTTCTTTCCATCATTTAGGGCCCGAGTTGTATCTAACATATTGTACTCACCTACTTACTTATTTTCCGAAAATTATAAATTCATTATTTGTAATTTTTGACTACTATCTCTTGATGGAATTCCAATATCAATTATATAAAATTACTTAAGAATAAGCAAAAACACAAATTTATAACTTTTTTAAGGTTTGTTACCAATGAATTTATGTATAAAAATAAAAGGTCCACTAATTCACAAGTACCGTTCTGTAGATGCTCATTGAGCAAATCGTGTCAGTGGTCAATACTTTTAAATTAAGGGAAAAAAGTTGAAAATTTGTGTTTTTACTTATTCTTAAGTAATTTTATACAATTTATAAATTAATTAATGTTCATCGAAATAAATTAATTGTAACATAAAATTTAGGTACTAACTACATAATACTAGGTGCATGTAACACATGAGATACAACTGTCGATAGCGATAGTATGTATAGTTGAAGAATAAGAATCAAACTATAAACCCATGAATCCAAATTATTGAAAATTTTAACACACGTTGGTATGTATGTCAAGATAGGACAGTATGGAGGTCAGTCCTCTTTTCCTACCAGGAATATGAAAACAGCATTATGGTTCTGTTGGGAGATTAAGTATCAAACTATTATGTTTTCTTACATAATTGTGTATAGGCGACTGCCATACAAATTGTATGAAGCGATGTCGTCACTAAATTCAATTTTTATAAAAATTGTTAAATAAAATTTGAGATGTACTACTAAAATGTTAATAATTTTTATAGAAAATTAAATTATCTAGTTGGGGTGTTTCGGCTTTTTTCGATATTTTTAAAAAAATTGAAATATAGGCAGTTAAACTCATAAATTTATCAAAAAAAAAATATTTTTCGTAATAAAAAATGTTTGAGAAACCCTGGAATTAAAAAAAAACTAATTGAGATTTTATATTTTTCTATGTTCAAATCAATTTTCAGCGTTCTAGCTTTTATGGTTTCTGAGACATATGGAAAAATAAAGTAAAAAATTAAAAAAAAACAAAAATTCTAAATTTTGGGCTCTGTAAATTGAGCGGATCAAAAGTTATAAGGGACGGACACACACACACACTACTAATTCTGAATATTCTACTCCGAATTCTGAGTAAATCCGTGTATGGGAACATATATGCTACGAGGCCTCTTCTTCTTCTTCGATGGCGCTACAGCCCAAATCGAGCCTTGGCCTCCGTTAACTTTCGCCTCCATCCAATCCTGTCCTCTGCTGCCACTTTCCAGCTCCTCTCTTGGAGAAGCTGAGCCGCATCCTTTTTGACCTCATCTTCCCACCGCAGCCTTGGTCTTCCTACCCTTCTTCTCCCACCTGGGTGTCCAGTCATGATTCGTTTTGGCACCCGTGAGGTTGGCATTCGTTGTACATGTCCAGCCCATCTCAGCCTAAGTAATTTCATGTGCGTTGAGATACTTGGGGTCTGGTATATGTTGTACAACTCATCGTTGCGTCTAATGCGCCATTCATCGCCATCCTTCACGGGGCCGCATATTCTACGCAGTACCTTTCTTTCAAAGGTGTCCAGCGTTTCAGACATCTTCGCCGTTAAGGTTAATGTCTCGCATCCATATGCCAACACTGTTCTTACTATGGTCTTGTAGAGTGTGACTTTTGTTTTACGATGGACACTGCGAGATTTAAAAACAGGGAGCAATGAAAAATATGTTTTATTGGCTGCCGTAATTCTTTTTCTTATTTCAGCTGGATCTTCATTATTTTCGGTAAGACTGGAGCCCAGGTAAGTGAATTGATCCACTACTTCAAACGAGTAGTTATCCTTATATTGCACACTGCCTCTCGGTCGATGCGCCGGGTTTCTGCTTTGTGCCATTACTTTTGTCTTTTCTTTGTTTATACACAATCCCACTTCACATGCTGCTGTCTCTAAGGGGTCGAAGACTTCTTCAATGGCTGTCATTGATCTTCCTATAATGTAAATATCATCCGCATAGCCGACAATTTGACTACTTTTGTAGCAAATATTGGAATTGGTGTCCACTAGAGTTTTTCTTATCACATGCTCAAGCACGATATTGAAGAGATTGGGAGCCAGGCCATCACCCTGTTTCAGACCCTGAGACACTGCGAATTCCTCCGTCAGTTCTCCATCTACCTTGACCTGACATCTGGAGTTGTTCATGGTTGATTTGATAAGCCTCACCAATTTCGGGGGGATCTGGAACTGTAGCAGTATCTCATATAGGCTCTCCCTGTCTATGCTATCGTATGCCTGTTTAAAATCTATGAATAGTTGGTGCACATCGATGTCAAATTCCCAACACTTCGACAGGATCTGGCGGACTGTAAATAACTGGTCCGTAGTTGACCTTCCAGTTCTAAAGCCCGCCTGATACTCTCCTAATAGGTTTTCTGCGTATCCCTCTAATCTTTGTTTTAGTATGGTGGTAAAGATTTTATACGCTGCGCAGAGCAATGATATGCCTCTATGGTTCTCACATTTTAATTTATCACCTTTCTTGTGTATGGGACATATTACGCTGGTTTGCCATTCCATTGGGATTTCCTCCATGGTCCATATCTTTACAATGAGGCTATGTATCAAATTTTTTAGGTGCTCGTTTCCATTTTTAAGCAGCTCAGCGGGCAAGTTGTCCTTTCCAGGTGCTTTATTATTTCTTAATTTTCTTAAAGCGATGTTTACTTCTGTTATTGATGGTGGGTTTGTCGGCTCTTCGTTATTTGATTCCGCGGGGATATTAGTAGTATGATTTCTCAGATCATTGTTAGGATTAAGGAGTTTATGGAAGTATTCCTTCCACACCTGCTTGATTTGCTCTTTATCTGATATTATGTTTCCGTTTGTGTCTTTACATAGTGTCGTATTTGGCTTGAATCCCTTTTTAAAGAAGTTAACACCTTTATATGCTTCCCTCGTATTATTATTTGTAAAGTCCTCTTCCATCTTGAGCAATATATTATTTAGAAAGTCTCTCTTCTTTCTCTTTATCAGCCACGAGGCCTCTAGTTGGTGTTATTAGCATGCAAAAAGGCCACTACACCATACAAAATGTTCCTTCGTACACGCATCTTGGCTTAATAATGTCGATTCATTCAGAGAATTGAATTCTCATGAACGAATCGACAGTTGGAATATTGAAAGTGTCCTTAGCGCATAACTATAACGTAATTCCTCCATAATACTTTAAATTAAATTCTTTTTTTGGGTGTATAAGGATAACGTGACATGGTAGGTATCAAATTTTTATAACTATCTCAACGACCTATAATGAATAATCGGTGTGCTAAACGAGTGGAGAGTATTTGAAGGAAATTGAATATCAAAGTGTGTATTGTGTAGTATCTGAAACGAATATATCTACCTACAGACCTGGATCTGGTAGATATATATGTATGTATGTATATTTCAGTCGCACAGGGAGAACATTATGTCTGTTCCACTCACTCCCTCACTACCTACCTCACTCCCTCGCGTCTTCTCGTTCTTCCAACTCACCCCTTTCCCGTATCTTGCGCTACCCTTTCTACTCACCCAGTAGCTCCTACCTCCCCCTCCCACTCCTCACGCCCAACACCACAGCCACCGTCCTTACCCCGCCCGCCCTATCAGGAGGTTTCTCAGCAACCGTCGAGGTTAGCCCGAACGGCCTGGTCTTGGCTAAGGCACTCAATCATCCTATAAAGTAACGCAGTCCGCTCCGAAATAACAAATTAAATTTAGTTATTTTTTTAATATATTAATTATCTTTTCCAATGTTCTGCGTGTGTAAAATCAACGACATGCCACGAGCTTGTACGTTTAATTTACTACCGGCGATCGTTCAATCTCGGCAAAAAATTTCCGATCTAAAGGGCTCCGTAAACTATTCTTAGAAATATGCGTTATTTTCTTGTTTTTCATTCAAACGTTCACAAAGGCGCAAATTCATTTAATATCACCCAACGTAGTTCATTCATTCCTGTTCCTTATTTACGATATTTATTCACAGTTTTTATATTTTATTCTAATTCGTTTTTTCGATTTAAATTTTGTTTAAAATTTAAATTTGAAATTTCAATTCAAAAGTTCTTATGTACATACTACGTACAAATAATGTGTTTCATGTTGAGATTTAATTTAATGATTCTGTATTTTATTCTTATTCGACTATTTAAATGTTTTTTTTACCTACAAAAATGCGTTTTCTTGGTGTGGATTTTCACTCTTCTTGTTAAAATGTCACATCTTCTTTGTCTGAGCATAGCTTAAATGTAAAAATATATACCTACGTCAATTAAAATTGATACAATCAAATATATTTTAAAATATATTTCTGGAAACTTACACGCACTGATTGTATCATAGCACAATATAATCACCCTCCTTCAAGGGTGAGTTTCCTCAAAATAAAAATGGTGATTTAAAATTATTTTTACTGGCACGTATTTTTAATTTGTATTATAAGACTTATAAAATTATACGATTATGTTTAGAATTTTATATTTATTCAAAATCAGAGATAACTGGGCAACTGAGGTCGACCCATCGCAGTAGAGAGTTGTGGTCGGTGGAGTGTTATGGTAAAGAAGTTTAGAAAAGTATAGCAGGATATGTCAATAGTACAAGATAAGGAGTCATGGAGGAAAAAAAATACGAGGAGCTGACGTCAAAATTTGTGGATGAAGGATGAATTTAAGGCCCTTGTATACCTTGGGTATACGGTTGTACGCAAACATGCGCACTAAATTACCTTCTAATGTATGAAACAAAAAAAAAATATTGCACATCACCTGATATGTGATAAACAACATTTTACCGTAAAAAAAGATAAAATTTTGAGGTATTAGGGAAATCATTTTCAAAATATACTATATAGCCTCTTAAAAAAGATACAAATGAGGTATGAAAATCATTTATTACACATAATATTTGGATTTGTTTTATTGTAAGTGTATAAACACATATTTATAGAAAGAGTGTTAATTATACCAATATAATATGGGTATTTTGCTGTGAGGCACCGGATAAGAATGGTGCTTCCACTCATTTCTACTATCATAATTTTGTGTGTCCTGTAAGAACCAGGTAATCGAAAACAAAATAAGCAAAAACACCTCACAAAGTTCAGCAATGAGGTTCACCACCCATTCTGAATGTGTGGGTACCTCTGTGTGGGTATAAAAGCATGTGTCGTGCTTTTTTTAAGGTAATACAGTAACACACATCCACTGCTAGTAACCCCACATTGTGGGTATGATGTCATGGTATCTATGTATATAAAAATAAAAACAAAATAAAAATATTAGCATCGAATTTAATTTTTTTTTAAATACTTAATTTGATTATTTTTTTTTCCTATATAAATATATAGTAAAAAATAATATGATCTCATCCCCATTGCAGGTAAAAGGCTTGTGATAGATAAAAAAATGTAAATCATTACAAAATGCTTACACCCAGCAGTGGGGGGAAGGTTAACAAAGAAGAAGAAATATATGTCTTTTTTTTATTTATGCTGTAGAATCAGTTGATTTATGTACCTACGTTATACTAGTACTTATCTATCTATATTATAAATTTGAATGTTTGTATGTATCTATGTATGTATGTGTTGAATGCGCTCCTAAACCGCTCATCCGATTGCGATGAAACTTTGGTGAACTGTCGAGAGTATACCAGGGATGGTTTCTGGATCAAAAAATTTTAACTTCTTCTTCTTCTTCATCGAGTTTTAGGTCATTTTACCTATGAAGGTGGACTATCCTGGGAACCGTTCATCCGATTGCAATTAAACTTTGGTGAATTGTCGATCGTATGCCCGGGATGATTTCTGGATTTAAAAAATTTTCTTCTTCTTCTTCTTCATCGGGTATCAGGTCATTTTACCTATGAAGGTGGACTATCCTGGGAACCGTTCATTCAATTTCAATGAAACTTTGAAGAATTGACGAGTGTATGCCCGGGATGGTTGCTGGATTAAAAAAAATTCTTCTTCTTCTTCTTCATCGGGTATCAGGTCATTTTACCAAAGAAGGTGGACCATCCTGGGAACCGTTCATTCAATTTCAATGAAACTTTGATGAATTGTCGAGCGTATGACCGAGACCTACTGAAGGGACGGGAGGTAATGAAGGGACGGGAGGTAATGAAGGGACGGGAGGTAATGAAGGGACGGGAGGTAATGAAGGGACGGGAGTAACTGAAGGGACGGGAGTAACTGAAGGGACGGGAGTAACTGAAGGGACGGGAGTAACTGAAGGGACGGGAGTAACTGAAGGGACGGGAGTAACTGAAGGGACGGGAGTAACTGAAGGGACGGGAGTAACTGAAGGGACGGGAGTAACTGAAGGGACGGGAGTAACTGAAGGAACGGGAGTAACTGAGGGAGGTACTGAAGGGACGGAAGGTACTGAAGGGACGGGAAGTACTCAAGGGATGGGAGGTATTGAAGAGTCTGAAGCGACGGGTGGTTATGGAGGACAATTTTTAATTATACAGGCAATACGAAGTTTGCCGGGTGTTCACTAGTTTATAAATAAAATATAATATAACATGATACAATGTCGAAAACATAACACGACATATATTTTGTTCTTTATGAAATTTCCCGACTTATATCAATCATGGACATGATTTACAGATATGTAATAAGAATAGTAGTTTTATTGCAATTGATTAATGTTTCTGGAGTATTTTGTTATATTTATTTACTTTGACTTATTCTCTTGCCCCTAAGGGTAGAAAAGATGATTAAAATCCAATGTTTGATCCTTTAGCCCCTTAACTTTACTAAAGGAAATAAATTATAACTCAAATATATCTAATAAGTACGGACAAATTGTTCACGAAGTATGCTCACAGTTCTTGAAATTTTCTACTTAGCCAAAAGTACCCAGCATGATACAAAGAGATTAGATTTCTATTAAGGTTGTGCATGTACCTACCTCTATATATCATAAATATTATGTATATTACACATTTTTATTTATAAAATATTATGAAATTATAAGGTTAATCATTTTGAAAAATAAAATTAGTACCTAATAAAGCATTTTTTTACTTTATAGGGAACGAAAACAAGATGATCTAGATACATCACAAATCATAAAAGGGAAGAACTGAATTTCAATTAAATATAATTATTTTTTATATTTGAATTTTTTGTATAAAATTATTGCATACAGTTAGTGAATGCATTTGGGGCATACTAAGTTAGTTTATCTTATGCAGTAGACGAGTAAGATCGTAATTGAAATTTGTCTAGGGCGGCAAGTCTGGTCAAACGGTGAAATCAAAACCCTCGTGATAATCAATATCATGATTATAATTATCATATTGAGTTCTATAATAAACTAGTAAAACCCGGCAGACGTTGTCCTGCCTGTTTAATTATTTACCTCCACATATATAAAAATGGTTGATCGGTATTTTCCTTTCAATTATTTATCATTACTTATTCGATCATTGATTGATTTATTAATTTATTTATATGTTTTTTTTTATTTTTCTTAACTTATTTATTCGATCCTTGATTTATTATATCTTGCAATAACAAATAGTTAATTTTAAAATAACTGTTTTGCGAGAAATTGAATAATTAAATTTAACTACAAATATATTTTCTGCGCTGAACGAATCCCTAAAATTCAATGACAATCCCAAATAGATAATTTTTGTAAATTATTGTGTGAGTTACTAAATAAATAAATAAATTTTAATTTTTAAAACTTCTCGTGTGCGCGCTGAACTAACCCACTAAATATTTTTTTTTTCATTATTTTGTTGCGAGATATCGAATAAATAAATAAATAAATTATAATGCAAAAACCTTCTCCGGAATGAGCCGAACAAATTCCCAAAGTTTCATCGAAATTGGATGCTTGGTTTGGGAATCCATCGGCCACATACTAACAAACAAACAAATATATGTACATCCATTTTTATATACATAGATTATAGAACTCCATATGATAATTATATCCATGGTTTGGGTAATCAAAGGAGTTTTGATTTCACTCTTTGACCAGACTTGCCACCCTGCATGTATTCTTTAAGATTCAAGTTTAAAAATTTAAACAAGTAAATAAGAATAGATGGCGTTACAAAAGGGTTTCTTCGTTACTTCATATAATATCTTAATTTCAGGTAATTTGTTACTCATTATTCAAATATACAGAACATTCCAAATTTTCATTGATAAGGAAACTCAATAAGAAGGCATAATTGATGAACGTTGCGCAAGCGCATAAAGAGATCACGTAAACCAACCGATAATAGGTCGTAAGCCCTTTATTTGCCTTGAGTCCCTGATTCTTCTATAATATTACAACTTATTGAAATGTTGAAAAATTTGTCAAAAAAATATCATTTGATTCCCGACGGGGAAAAAATTCAATGTTTGTGTACCTATATGTAATTAAAAAAAATATTCGATTTAAATAAAACTAGTTTTGAACACCCTTTTCAAAGTTTTCTTCGCGTTTAAATGTTACTATCAAAAATGATTAAAAATAAATTCAAATAAATACTCCTGTTTTTATGCAATAGGCTATTTTTGTTATTTGCTTTGTTTGATAAACAAACTTATTCAATTTTTTCAAAATATCAAAAGTATCCAGCTGAAAATGCATTCTCTTGTTAAAAATCGATTAATTGTCTTGTTAGTTGGATAAAAAAATCGATCTTCTTTGTTGGTTAAAAATCGATTAATTATCTCATTAGTTGGTTAAAAATCGATTGCTAAATTCCAGTACAGACACACATATTAAGTTAATCAAAAGGGAACGGAAAAAATAAATCTGTAAATTAGATCATGAAACTGAACATAAAAATGTATTAAGAAAGTTTCAAGACTTAAGTCTTTACGAATGATATTGCTTTACGAAAGTGTTTATCGGCTCTCCACTCCTCTACGAATGATCCTAGCCATAAAACAAGTTATAATAATTAAGATTGAAAAAGAGCTAGCAAAAGATGTGAAAATATTGTTAAGCCAGCATATACATTATACATTGTATTGATATTGTAGTTGCTGCCGCTTCAAATACATAACATCTCTGAAATTAATGTTTCGATAATAATAATAGGTACCTAAATACAAACATCATTAATCGTTGTCAATGTAGAAAATCATGAATAATGCTTAAAAAATGTTGTTTTGTTAGTTGACTGGTTTTGCACAGTTTTTTGCACGAGTCTTTGCAGCGACGCGTGTAAAAAACTGATGCTAAAATCAAACTCTACTTTTGTCCATTTCTGTGTGTTTTTCAAAAAAACGTAAAAAAATAATGTCAAATCCTTTCTATTTTCCAGATTGACTGTAATAGAAGAAGTATAGGTTCTCTATCTTCCCTCTAACAATATTATCTTGTGAGCCGCGTGTGAAGGAAGCAACTGACCCCTCATAAATCAAAACACCAGCCCCCGACCCGACCCTGAGATGAATTGTTTTGTTCTGTTGTGATGTTCTGTGTTCTGTCCTGGGCCTGTTCTGCCTTTCACTGCCTTGCCAATACTGCACAGCTCGGACGTACTCTCAATTACCTAAACTTTTTCAACTAGTTATCTTGTACAGCCTTTATGAAAATATTTTTCTCTTTTGTTATTTCCAACAGAGTAGCCATACGTATCACCTTTAGTATCAATTACAATATTTTGTAGTCAAATATTACACATTACCTTAAGTATCAATCACCATATTTTGTAGTCAAATATTACACCTTACCTTAAGTATCAATCACCATATTTTGTAGTCAAATATTACACCTTACCTTAAGTATCAATCACCATATTTTGTAGTCAAATATTACACCTTACCTTAAGTATCAATTACCAAATTTTGTATTTAAATATTACACCTTACCTTAAGTATCAATCACCATATTTTGTAGTCAAATATTACACCTTACCTTAAGTATCAATCACCATATTTTGTAGTCAAATATTACACCTTACCTTAAGTATCAATTACCAAATTTTGTATTTAAATATTACACCTTACCTTAAGTATCAATCACCATATTTTGTAGTCAAATATTACACCTTACCTTAAGTATCAATCACCATATTTTGTAGTCAAATATTACACCTTACCTTAAGTATCAATTACCAAATTTTGTATTTAAATATTACACCTTACCTTAAGTATCAATCACTATATTTTGTATTCAAATATATTTTCAATCATAAAACATATATATTTGTATATCTAGCCTTTTACCAATACAAATGTTACATAAAAAATTTCGTTTCAGAGATAATGACGTCTTTATGAGCATATTACTATGTAACAAGTTGTAGATCTCAACAGATGCAACAATAAGATCAAAAGAGATTAATAAACATTAAATAAAAAAAAATGACGGCATCCTTTTCATTTATGTCCTCGTGATAAAATGTTACTGCGAAAAGAATTATTCGTAAAATAAAAAGAATCATTAAAATACTTCTATTTTCATGCAATTATAATTAATGTTTAGGTACTTTTTAGGTAATACAAAATTGTTCAATTTCATCAAAATATCAAATGAATGAATCTGAAAACAGTTTTAACATAATACATTAATAATAATAATAAACACTTTCTTGCACCCTTCGTAAGTGGCGAGTTTTTTGCCGTATGGCAATTTCTTCCAACTAACCTGTGGTTACAGCCAAGAGAAGCAATATTTGCGTGAGAAATAAATTTCTCCTCTGCTGGGAATTGAACCCAGGACGCCCGCACATATACCAAACATATATTCATATATTGTTTCATAGCTCTACTCGTACCTTGTCGTGAAATTATTTAAAATTTGATATAAAAATTCCAGTACGGATAGACATGTGAAGTTAGTTAAAAGTGTTAAAAAGGGTTTTCAGCATAGTACAAAAGGTTAGTACACCGGTACAGTTAAAATCATATATATCTATTTTCCAAAAACATTAGCAAAAGAGGCTTAGGTCCGAATGCAGAGTCCTACCTAAATACTAAATTCTAAATACTAACTACGTTTTCATTGCACAGTCGCTCACTTAAGTTAGGAAATCACGTGGCTTCCTAACTGGAGGATGCTACGACGTTTTTCTATGAGAATTGCACTGCAGAGACATATCTAAATACTTAGCGCATGCGCATCGGAGTAAACTACCATTTGCGAATTGTCAAAAAGTAAGGTTGATAGCGAGGAACCTTAGAGAAGTTTAATACTAAAAAATATGTGATTTTTTTGGTGGATGATGATTTTATCGAAATACGAAATTTTTTCGGTGGATGATGGTTTTATCGAAATACGAGATTTTTTCGTTGGATGATGATTTTATCGGCTTCGTTGAATGTGTATTTGGTAATTTTGTCAAATCAAATACCAAACAGAGTATTCAACGACCCATACGAGATGCCGAAAATTCGGTGGAATTTCAAAAAAATTATGACATCGAGCTGCAAGTGTGAAGTGTGAAGTTGGTTATAACAAATGCTATAGGTTATGTTGTTATAGCAAAAAAACATTTTAAACGTCAAACGCCAGAAAAGAGATAGATAGCTTTCTAAGCCCATAGAAAGCTATCTATCTCTTTTCTTCATACACAATAATGTGAAATTCTACGCCATCGAACTTATTTAGTTAGGGATGTCTCTGCAACCCAATTGCTAACTTAAGAATACTAAATACCCTAGTGAATTTAGGAGCTAGTATTTAGGTACCTAGGACTGTGCATTCGGGTCTTAGTCATATTTTATAAAATACTAATGTCTTAATATTACAAATTTATCGAAAGCAAAATGTATACATATTATATTTTGTGTCCCTTCAATAAGTGAATATATTTGAACATAAGACACTGTGAATTAATTTAAATATAAACCTAAATTCATGGTACAAGTTTGGACGCAGGACTGGCAACTTGTTGGATAATTATCAAATTGAATTAAATTCCCACAGGACCAAGTAGCTGTTATAAAGAGAGAGAGAATTCTAGAAGGCCTTCTTAGTTGGGAAGAAAAATTCTCAAAGTTATTAATTTAATTATCGCTTTTCCTTTCCACGTTATTCTTGAATTGTAATTATAACCTTCCTTAATAACGTGCTAAAAGGTAAATATAAAAAATAAAATATTTTTATGTAAAAAGATAAAATTATTCAAAACTGTAAACAGATTTTTAAATGTAGGTACGCAATAATTTATATAAAAACAGTCAATAATTGATTGAAAATCTATCAACAAAATAAGTTGTAAGAAACATAAGTAACATATTAAATATGCTTTTACGCAAAAGAATATTCCTCCGAATTATTCATTTCTTGATAAAATATCAACATACGAAATCAGTTTTCTCCATTTCAGTGGATAAAGACTTATATTACATTATTTTTTATATTTTTTACTTTCATCGGTTTCACATAACCAATTAGATGGGTGGTGGCAGAGCGGTTAACACGCTGGGTTAGTAATCCAGTGGTGGCGAGTTCGAATCCTGCCACGTACGATTTTGTTCATCTATAGCACTGGTAGTTTAGGGAATGTATGTGTTTTAATTAAAAAGACATATTCATTCTTTTAAAAAAAATATTGCAAGTTCACCAGAAAAACTTAAAACAGTGCGCTATCAGGAGAGACGTGGTTAAATGTATTGATGAAATTATTTAATAATAATTACAATTATAATATAGGTGGTTTAGTGTGTATATGGTTATAATTGTATTTAACAATTGGGTAATTAATAAATATATATGGGAGATAACTAATATGAGAGTTATATTATATACACACACAATTTTCTGTAATGTTCTGTTGCAAATTATTGAGGGATCAAGAATCTAACCTCTATGAAATTAATACTAATTGTTACTTACGCTTGTATTTTGGAATTGAACCGAAATACGTATAACATAATCTGACTACTATACTACGTGCGTGGACGAACCAACAGCCCCATATATTTAATTATCGCGGATGGCGATAATACAACTTTAATCAAATAATTATATCAGGAAGGTACAAGTTGAGATATATTGTGAGAATATGGGTTCAAGAGATTTAAAGACTATTTAGTACTCACTCGTTTTATTGATTGATAAAAATAACAAAATAACTTAAAGAAAAAATCGATACCTATACTAAAATTAAAATGTGCACGTGAACTCGGATCGAAAATATGAAGATCGCAAGCAATAGTCACCAGCCGGAGTATCGAAACGGAATGGTTCAGATTTTCAAGATGGCGGTATTTGTAAGTTTAATTGTTTAGGGATGGGCAATAGCCACAATAATAAACACTTTCTTGCACTCTGCACAAGTGTCAGAGATGCAATATTTGCATGAGAAATTAATATAAATAAATTTCTCCTCTGCTGGGGATCGAATCTAGGACGCCCGCACAGAATACAAACAGTTTACCAACTGTGCCACGGCAGTCGGCACAGTTGCAATTTTTTCAAATACTTTCACATTATTGTGGAGATAACACTATTAGCACTTTTGCATTGATTCTTGGATGAATCGTGTAAATTCATTTGAAGTATGAATTACTTTGTAAAAGTTAAAAAAGTAGTTTTCAAAAACTTATCAGTCGAAGTAAAATAAATATATTTTAGTTGTATAAATAATTCCACCATTTAAAAAATGATATTTATGAATATTTACTTATTAAAATTGCTTATGAATAGTATGTTTATACATACATACATACCATCACGCCATATCCCTTACAAATCAAAGCTTGAATAATCGACGAGCATGTATGAGACGATGCATGGATGTAAAGGAAGCCAGAAATGTGTGCAAAAATAGAGGAGTATGGCGCTCGGTTCTCTCTGCTTGCCCCGTAAGGGATGTGGCGTGTTGGTATGTATGTAATAGTATGTTTAAAGGTGCATAACACAAGTTTCTATAAAAATGATTGTGTTAATATAATAATAATGGTAGGTTAATTTTCCGTTATATAAGGTAATATGAAATCAATACATGCATCAACTATCTAGTGTAATGTGGAAGTAGGCATTATCTCAAGTATATGCTTACATAAGCTTCCGTATCTGAAGATACATTATAACCGGAGCTTTTGTGCTTTTCGTCAGTAATTATTAATTAACCCGGGAGCTTTCAGAGCTTTTACCGGCAGCTTAGTATAGCAGCGTCTTCCTTCATTGCTCCGCTTCCTCCTATGTATACTTACTTACTTACCACCTTTTGTATAAATATTAGGTATGACTTCACCTTTATTTTATTTTGTTTTGCCATATATAATTTAATAGTTCACACTATTATACACACACACACACCACATTACAATATATTCAGAAACTCTCTATCTCATTCGGTTCTCTTCAAATTTTGTAAATTTGTATATCTAATAGGTACTCACTTATTTTGACTCCATTAGATTTTGAAGGATATCAGTGCTTCTCATTTTTTTTAAAAACAATATATCAAAGGACCACAATCTCAGGAAACTTGGTATTATTATTTTTAAATTGCTAAAATGGTAAGTACACGACTTTCATAAAATGACATTAAAGAATTATGAAGTTTTCATAAAAAAAAATTAAATCAAAAGTAATTTAACAAACTAATTTCATGAATATGCTAAAAATTTTCCATACAAAATTTGAATATTTTGTGGAATGACATGGTAGTTATAGTATAGCGTTGGCCACAACCCATTCGTTTTTTTTTATCAATTTATTTCTGAATATTTTCTTGTTTATGCAGTTAGTGTATCAGTGCTCACAGCGTTTGAAAAGATCCTATAATCGTAGATAATAGAGTTAAAGGAATAATATCAAGAGATAGTTTTGCGACATATAAATAAAATATCTGCATTATAGATAATGTAGATCTCGTAATGAATAAAAGAAAGAAACAGGTATACAAAACTTATGAAAATAAACGGTTGAGAGTTTGTATGAGACGATCCATAGAATTCGGTTTTATGATAAAGGGAAATTACGTGTGATAAAATGTCATTTTTTAAGGATTCATATAAAATTACGTTTTGAAATTATAACGAATATAATGACATATGAGTAACAATGAGTCTGAGCACTTTTCAAAACAGAGGGGACAACTAAAACATTAAATTTACTGTTTTAATTTTCAATAAAATTTTGATTTTCGCCTCTTAGCATCATTCCTAATTCCTTTTTATAATCATTGCAATAACAACTTACATGCACATCTTCGAAAACTGTTTTTTAACAAAAAAAAAAAAATTCCGTATTTGTGATCACATATTCAGTTACATATGTATGTTATTCATACTTCAGTATAATTCAAAAATGCTTATCTTAAAAAGTAAAATCTGTAATAGGTCATTGGGAATACTAAATTAAAATGATTCATAAAATATGAATCCAGAGATGAAATTTTCCCATAAAACAAATGCGTGAATTATATAGTATGATTAGAGTGTTTAAGGTTAGATACATACATAGGTATAGGTAATATGTTGTAACAAGGGTAAATTCCGTGTAGAAGGAGGTTGTACGTACAATGTTCAAAGATAATGTAATATGTAGGTGTTTGTTCAAGATAGGTAGATGGGAAGCAATTACTCTGAAGGTTGGTGGAACGATATCATTATTCACATTCCATCTCATGGTGTGATATGGCATCACTTCCAGGAATGCGACTCCATAATATGACAGTAATGTACTATTGCATACTGATATCTAATAATTCTGATATTGATGATATAATACAACCATAATCAATACGGAATTATTTATACCATCACGGCATATCTCACAATGGGAGGTAACCAGAGACGGGTATGCAGGTGTGCATTGACTGATCATTGGAATTGATCCCCACACACCACAGTCTGGATTCACATAAATAGCAAAACTATGTGAGATTAATTTTAATTTTATTTTATTTATTGTTAATACACAACATTTTTACATATCTAGGTAAGTAACGCCCCACTAGGCAAGAACTGTTCTGGATGTTATTTTTATTGTTTGTTGATGATATGTTATAAAAATATAAAAATACTTGGTAAAAGTTCTATTGCATTTATTAGATTATCGACGCGTTTCGTGCAAGGAGACTTGAAACACAATAAAAAAATGTGTCTTCATAAAGTATATGCCAGTAGATGGACTCATATAGGCGCTAGATTTGCAAGATGATGATTACACATTCGAAACTGTTGGCGAGTTTTTGTATCACGGTACAATGGTGACAAACGACAACAATGTGTCGATCGAAATCAAACGTCGAATAGTGGCCGCAAACAGGTGCTACTAAGGGTTGCAGAGGCACATGAAGTTTCGTCATCTGACTAGAAAAACTAAAGTCCTTCTCTGTAAGACTCTTATCCGGCTAGTACTCTCATATGGATCGGAATGCTGGGCAATCACTAAAACTGATTGAAAAGCCCTGGAAACTTTTGAGAGAAAAGTGCTGAGAAGGATCTACGGCCCGATTTGTGACAACTGACAGTGGCGTATTAGATTCAATCAAGAACAGTATTATCTGTACAAGGATCCCACCATCTTGATTGCAATAAATATTGGAAGACTCAGATGGGCCGGACACATACAGAGAATGAGCGAAGAGGACGTTCCAAGACGAATAATGAATGGTGAACTGGGGAGACAAGAATTGGAAGGCTGAAGCTTCGATAGCTTGACGGAATAGTGAAGAATGCAAACAACATAGGCATCCATAACTGTCATAATGCATCACAAGACCGACAGTCATGGAGACGGGATCTGCAGGAGGCTAAGACCTGACCTGGGTTGAAGAGCCACATATGATGACAATTGGATCAGTAGTCAGATACCTAAGTCAGGTCACAGATACCTAAGTCAGCAGTCAGATACCTAACTGAGCCACGAAAGTCGACGTTATTGTTGCCTGTTGTATTTTCGATTACCCGGCTATTCAGAGATAACAAAACATTCATCAAAAAACAGAATTCCTTCTAGCAAATAAACGACCAAGATTTTAAAATGGAATGCAGAATCAAATATTTCTCATTGCGTAGTTGATTGACACCCTTCAACTCAATATCGCTTGTTAAGTACTTAACTATCAATCGACATGTTTACTTTTTTCTCTTTCTAAGTATAGTCTTAGTTTTAATTGTTCAAAAGGTGTTAAATTTTAAAAATTCTTCGGATTTTTTGAATGCTCAAAAATCGTGCTATTATTCATAAAGGTCACATCACCGTAAACATTTAAGGTGGTGATGTACACTAAATACTTAGTTCGTTATCAAGGAAATATTTTTCAACACTTGATTTTTCAAATATCAATTTTTATACGCAATTCCTTTCTGCTTTGTACAATAATTATTGTTCGTCGAAAATCTTACGAAAAAAGCTCGAGTAAAACAGCTACAAGCCTAACTAGTATTTTAGTCTCTCCTAGAAAATTATTTTTAATCACTAGGGCTGTTAATATTTTTTTCTTGGGAAAAATGTAACTTTGAGGCGAGCAACAGTATACACAACGCTACGGTAGTTTTCACGGTGGGTAAGGAGAGAAGGGGAGGGTAGGGGGCCCTTGGAGGGCCACTCATAACCTTAATTAAAAGCCTCATCTTCTCGGCAGAGAATAAAAAAGTTTCCGGCGCTACCAAATTAAAATTTATGGCTCCGGAAAGGAGTAGAAGGAGAGGGGGGGGGTAAGAGAACGGGCAATACCACTTCACCACCCTCCCCCTACATCTGTCCTTCCCCCCCCTGCCCTACCAGCCATACCGCCCTCGTGCGCACCAATCCGATATCTAGTAAATTATTAAATACTTCTATTTAAGAAAATAATCTGCAATAGTTCGACTATGATTTGTTATTAGATATAGTCGACCTTCATGGCTCAGTTGGTTAGGTATCTGACTGTTGATCCAAGGGTCCCGGGTTCGATTCCCGGTGGAGACACAGTATGTAATTGTGTTTTCAGGCTGGATCTGTGAGAAGATAAATATCGTCTCCAGAATGTGGCAAATTGTTATTGGGTACGTGTTAAATAATTATTTGACATAGCACCTGTTAGTTGCCCGAGAAGCTACATTTAATAAAATAAATAAATAATTGATATTTATTAGTTAGAAAAACTATTAAAAAGTGAGTACCTTGAGACAACTATTAAAAGTGAGTAGGCACTTAATCCATTGCCTTTTATAAAATACTATTTTGTACTCCTGTACAGAAATCATGCTTCTCATTCTGATCGAGATCATAATTCCAGCATTATGAAAGACCATACCATCACGCCATTTCCCTATTTGGGGTTGGTAGAGAGAACTGAACGCCAGACTTTTCTCTCTTGGCCTTAATTTCTCGCGTCAATATATCGTCTCATACACGCTATTTTGTTATTCTTCCTTCTTACGTCTCCATCTTTCAAAATTCCATTATGTTATGCTGTTAAATTTTCCCTGGCCGACCTCTACATTTCGTTCCTCTTTTATCAGCCTTATATATATTTATTCTTTCTATGTGGCCAAACCCCCTTAGGTCATTTATTATCATCTTTCTTACGATATCTCTTTCAATCATACATTCTCGTCTAAAATCAAAATTTCTTTTTCTATCATATGTACATCGTTTTACCACATATTCATCTTAGTGACCTCATTTCAACCGGGTTAATTTCTACTTTCATGCGTCTTCTGCCATTTCCATGTATCTCTTGCATACCTACATTGGATTCGGTACGACGATACCAATGTGTACCACGAGCTTTGCTTGTCTCAAAATAATTGGGTCAACCATTACAAATCTCAATGCACCATTCACACTATTACTTGCCGTTACTCTTCTTTCAATATCTTTTTCCAGTCTTTCATCACGCCGAAACATGCTTCCTTAGTTTTTATCCATTTTCATCCACTTATTCTTATTGTACATTATCCACTCGTATCTCGCATTTCGTTCGTCTTTCGCACTTCCCAAATACCATCACTTTAGATTTAGATGCATTCATTCTCGGTCCATTTTGCATGCATCCATCGAATACTATTTTATGCTTTAATATTCCAAGTCTTCCACACTTTCTGCAATCAATATTTTGTCATCTGCATACATTAGATCACATACAGTCACCTTCCAGTTTCAACCCAATGTTCTCATTTTAGTGCTCTCACACAGTAGTCAATGTATATATTAAAAAGCCATGGTAAGAGGTAAGAGAATTATCTATTATTAAAGACAGTTTCAAAAATCAACTCTTGTTTTATCCTGCTACTCGAACGTTTGATTATAGCTTCATTTGAGGTAAGTAGATATATATTACGAAATTTAAAAGATAAACGTTTGGTTAACTATTTTGTGCCACAACTACACTAAAGCGTTCGCCTACTGTTAGTCGAACTAGAATGCTTCCATGTTTTATCTTATTTCACAGAGTTATTTGAATTATACTTTCCAAGCATAAGAATGTAAAGTTGCAGATCATGCACCAATTCATGTAGATGATCAATTTTATATCATATAAGCCGAAAATCAATAATTACGTTGAAATTGGAATACAAAGTGCAAATTATGCAAATTGCAAATAAAAGAAAAACATTTTCGATAGCTTAAAAATCTAATATTTCATTGTTTGATTATCTACGTAAGTTCGACCTTTTTCATAGCACGACTCTATGCGGTGTCATCGCGATTCATTTGAATAATTCCTTATAAATCTGGTAATCAATTCAGTTTACAGAAGCTTAACTTAAGTCTATCCTTTAAGTATTTTTTTGCCTTTTTTCCCAAAGAATGGACGAAATATAATTTTGCCTCATGTCTTAGTCTAATGTTTTTTTCTCTCTTTCTATACCAGGTCATAGTCCAGAAATAGTGAAATGGATACTTGGTTAAGCAGTCGAGTATACATTTTCACGTTGTTAGGTATTTCCTGTGGACACTCTCCTTCGGTTAGTATTCATGGGGTGGACGAGGAAATGGGCAGGTTGAGATGTATTTCGGAAGCAAAAGAGATTACAAATGGTACACTTAGTTCAAGTGACTAACTAAATTTTACACACAAGTAAATAAAATATTATTTGTATGTATGTTCTATTTCACAATTAAATTTTTCAAGTATTTAGTAATGTAGTATAAGGTCCGAATGCAGAGTCCTACCTAAATACTAAATTCTAAATACTAACCATGTTTTCATTGCACAGTCGCTCACTTAAGTTAGGAGATCACGTGGCTTCCTAACTGGATGATGCTACGACGATTTTCTATGAGAATTGCATTGCAGAGACATATCTAAATACTTAGCGCATGCGCATCGGCGTAAACTAACATTTGCGAATTGTCAAAAAGTAAGGTTGATAGCGAGGAACCTTACGAGTGGTTTAATACTAAAATACGAGATTTTTTCGGTGGATGATGATTTTATCGGCTTCGTTGAATATGTATTTGGTAATTTTGTCAAATCAAATACCAAACGGAGTATTCAGTGATCCATACGAGATACCGAAAATTCGGTGGAATTTCAAAAACATCGTGACATCGAACTGTCAGTGTGAAGTGTGAAGTTGGTTACATATGTTCGTGTTGTTATAGCAAAAAAACATTTTAAACGTCAAATGTTAGAAAAGAGATAGATAGCTTTCTAAGCCCATAGAAAGCTATCTATCTCTTTTCTTCATACACAATAATGTGAAATTCTACGCCATCGACCTTAAGTTTGGCGTAGTATTTAGTATTTAGTTAGGGATGTCTCTGCAACGCAATTGCTTACTTAAGAATACTAAATACTTCAGTGAGGTTAGGAGTTAGTATTTAGGTACCTAGGACTGTGCATTCGGGTCTAAGACGTCTATTCGGGTCGCAAATGTTAGTTTACGTCGATGCGCATGCGCTAAGTATTTAGATATGTCTCTGCAATGCAATTCTCATAGAAAATCGTCGTAGCATCATCCAGTTAGGAAGCCACGTGATCTCCTAACTTAAGTGAGCGACTGTGCAATGAAAACATGGTTAGTATTTAGAATTTAGTATTTAGGTAGGACTCTGCATTCGAACCTTAGTGTATTATTTGTATAAGACATGAATTGTTCAATCGCTTCAAAACAACGACAACTTTGTTTCTAAAAACAAATATTTAACAGAATATTTGATCGGTAGCTGACGGTTTAAATCTAGAACATATTTATTTGTTTTTTGAATTTGTGGCCTGAGATTTTTGTCTATTATTGTCGCATGAGAATCGGCCATAATCGAATTGCAAGTTATTTAAATGAATTAAAAATAGTTGAAAGTGATATATGCGAATGCAATACCGACGTACAAACGATCCGTTCTTCTTTAATAATCCAATCTTCTGGTAATCTTTACAACGAATTCAGTAAAATCTCCAAACCTTTTAATTTTGCTCACCTCCTTGCTCTCAAAAAAATAAATGTGGATCGTAAACTAAGTATTAACATTTATTGTTAAAAATAATATTCTTCTGTAATATGCCTTTTGATATTAATTTTATGTGTATTTTAATGATAAGTGACTTTCCTTTGTTTTCTATTGTTCATAGTATACAAACATATGTCATATTTATTTATAAGTTTGGGAATACAATTTCAATTAATACAATTATGGCACAAATCATCATATATTATGTGAAATGCCTTACTAATAAAAAAAATGGATATAAAAAAAAATCAAGCAACACCTCAAGTAATTTCCCTAATCTTAAATTGTTATTGTCCATAAAAATATGACGCGAATAAATAGATCTATCACAACAATTAGGAAAAAAAGACGTTACAGAATACAGAAGATATATCGTTAAAAATATTGGATTAATACGTTTTCTTGTTTTCTTAAATACTACCAATTTAAAAGTTTTCTTAAATATCTAATATAAACAAATATATCGTACACTGGCGGGCTTATTGCCATAAGCAATTTCTTCCAACCAACCAGACTTTTCACTTGAACCGTTTTCACTTGATTTTGGAAATATATATGAATGAATTTGTTACATAATATTTTTGTCAAAACATAATTGGTTGTCACAATAAGGTCATAAAAGCGTCACAATAAGGATCTCCTCTAAATATAGCTTCAAAATTATTCAAGTTTATGCACCAACAAGTACCCATGACGATGAAGAGATGGAAACATTTCTAGAAAATGTAACAGAAGCTGTGCGAAATAAACCAACTAAATATACATCTATAATTGGTGATTTAAACTCTAAAAAGCTATTGGAAATTATGGAATCGGAACTAGGAATAAAAGAGGACAAATGCTGCTAGATTTCCTACATCAAACAAATTTCTATGCTATGAACACATTCTTCAAGAAAAAGGAGAGTCGTAAGTGGACTTGGAAAAGCCCAGACGGGAAAACAAAAAATGAAATATACTTTGTTTTAATAGACGACAAATCGATAATACGAGTAGTGACTCGGTATCAGTGAATCGGTAGTGACCATTGACTAGTCAGAGCAACGATTAAAATAAATCTCAAGAAAAAACGTCGGAAACTGATAAATAAAACTCCAAATACCAGAGAAATGGATGTAATAGCAATAAGAAATAAAGGAGAGGAACTATCCAATACGGTGGACGACCAGTTGAAGCTAATAGATACTAAAGACATGTCTATAGATACAATAGATAGTTTAATCAAAGACGTAATAAATAAGGGGCTGGAATTAATAAGGCCAAATTCAAGGTCAAAATCTAAAAGTAAACTCAGCCAATCTACAGTAAAATTGATGGATGAACGCAGAAAACTTCGAGGTAAAATACCAGCAGAAAGATTGCGGGAAATGAATAGAGAAATACGCAAATAAGTTCGTAAAGACATCCGGAAATTTAATTTGTACCACATTGAAAAGACAATCCAAAAGAACAGTAGTAGGAAGATCCTAACATCAAAACTATCAACTGGAAAAAAGGAAATCTTAAAATTAACTAACAAGGAGGGTACAAAAGTCACAAATAGAGATGAAATACTAGAAGTTGCACATGAATATTATCAAGAGTTATATACCTCTAAAGTTCCAAATCCCACTAAAAAATGAAAACCTTAACAGAGGGCTCACTTGCAATGTAGGGTCTGAGGATATCCCTGATATCATAGTTGACGAGATAGACTTTGCTCTAGAACAAATAAAAAATGGAAAAGCACCTGGAGAAGATAATGTTATCCCCGAAATGTTGAAATTACCAAGAAGACTACTCCGGCAAATTTTAACAAAACTATTTAATAAATGTCTACACACATCAAATATACCAGAGAGTTGGAATAATGCAGTAATAACAATACTTCACAAAAAAGGAGATAATACAAAACTAAATAACTACCGTATAATTCACAAGGGTAATATGCAACAGATTGACATCTAAACTTGACGCCTATCAACCAAGAGAACAAGCGGGATTCCGCTCAGGCTATAGTACTAGCGACCACTTACAAAGTCTCAAATTGTTGATTGCGAAATGCAATGAATATAAGAAACCCATAATACTTACCTTTGTGGATTACGAAAAGGCCTTTGATTCCGTGGAAATTTGGGCTGTATTGGATGCCCTGAAAGACAGCAGAATAGACGGAAGATATATCACGCTGCTGAATAACATTTATAAAAACGCAACATCAGTCATCCGCTTACATGAAAACACGGAAAAAATTTATATAAACAGAGGTATAAGACAAGGCGATACCATCTCTCCCAAACTCTTCACCCTTGCTCTAGAAAATGTTTTAAAAAAAAATTAAACTGGGAAAGTAAAGAAATAACTATCGACGGAGAGCGATTAAACAATTTGCGATTCGCCGATGATATTGTGTTAATCTCGGAGGATGTTGATGAAATGGTGGAAATGATCAGCCAACTAGAAGGTATATCTGCTTCAATTGGTTTAAAAATGAATGTCAAGAAATCGAAAATAATGACAAACTTAGACACAAGCAATTATTGCCTTCCAGTGGAAGAGGTTGATCACTATATATACCTTGGACATAAGATGACCCTAGGCAGAGACAATTAAACCATAGAAATTGAGAGAAGAATAAGTCTCGCATGGGCGGCCTTTGGGAAACTCGATAACACCTTTCGTAGCCCCATACCAAATTCTCTGAAGGCAAGGGTGTTTGAGCAGTGCATTCTGCCAATATTCACTTATGGCATGGAAACAACCACTTTAACCAAATTGTCTGCCAACAAGCTGCGTATAGCACAAAGGAAGATGGAAAGAATAATGTTGGCAATAAAACTAGAAGACAGGAAGAGGAATGACTGGATACGCAGTCAGACCAAACTGTCCGATGTGGTTGAGAGAATAGCCATGCAGAAGTGGAGATGGGCAGGACACCTATCAAAAATGACCGATAATAGATGGACTAAAAGACTGGTGGAGTGGAGACCGAGGGGCGACAAGAGACCACAAGGGCGACCTCCTAATAGATGGATGGACGACATAAAAAGATTTGTTGGACCACAGTGGATGGGAGTCGCACAGGAACGGGAGGAGTGGAGAAGGAGAGGGGAGGCCTATGTCCTGCAGTGGGCAAACACAGGCTGACGATGATAATTGATTGGTATGTAAGGAATATAATGAATTTTTATTTCTAGGCTGCGTTTAATCTATCAATAATACATCTATGTAAGTACACACCAATGGAAAAGAAAAAGGCGATCGAAATTTAAACCATTTTGGTGTCTTGATTTCATAATTTAGCGCCTTTGGAGTGATCTTGTATCACTAAACGGCGCTTTATAAATTCTTATTTTTATTATTATTTATTCTACGTAGCTTTATTTTTATGTGTTTCTGTCGGGATGTGACATACTTTAAAAAACCACGCACTTACTTAAATGTATAGTTTAAATACAAACATGCAAGTATTTAATGACAAGTATGACAACTACATTTAAATAAATTTAACACTATAAAAGGGAATTTCTATATGGTCAATGAGACGAAGAATAACTAGTCAGATCTGGAAGCAGATTTAGAGGCAGACTCTATATATAGGTAATATAATGTAGATAGATAGGAAGGTAGGTGAAGTGGATATAGATGGATGAAGTGAAGGTGGACGGTGAAGTGTTTGCATGAAGATGTTTTACATGTCATGTCCAGAAATGTATGGAGACTTAACATCTATTTTGGAGGCGCCTCGGGGATTTATCCCCGATGTCTTGAATACTAAAACTTTTATCCCAACAACTAGGGGACGTAATTCTTTAAGTGATATACGAAACTAATACCTGGGGTCCCTTATGAGGGGTAACCTTAAAAAAATTCTTGATAGTTGCGCACAAGTTAGGTACAAATAAAGTTTTATTTCATGTTGCAAATTGTGCTCGTATTAAAACTTTCTACAATAGGTACCAACTTACTTACTTTGGCTCCTAATTTTTTTTAAATTAATTTCATAGTAGTTATTAATATAAATGAGATAAATATGTATAACACGATTTTGATTATTTATTTTATCTAAAACATAAATAACTGGGCAATAATTAATTATTCTAAATAAATAATTAATTATTCTAAAGTTTTTGAGTTAATTAACAGAGTGGATATCCACTTTAAAATTAATGACCAAAATATATTTTAATATTTTTTCACAAAAATTCGATTATAATGACCGAACGTTTATGCCGAGGTGGTTCGGTATTATCAAGGTCTTAAATTATACAACGCTGGCAATGCTGTAAATGCTGTTAATGTAGGATGACTTTTGTTTAAATTGGTTAGTTTAATTTCATCATCATCATCATCATTGGCCCTACAGCCCGTTGTGGGCCTTGGCCTCCTTCAGAATCCGTCGCCATTCCTCCCTGCACTCTGCGGCTCTCTTCCAGTTGGTAAGGCCCAGCGCTCGTACATTAGCCTCCACATCGTCCAGCCATCTCATTTTTGGTCTGCCTCTGCTTCTTCCGTCTGGTGTGGTGTTTAAAACCTTCTTGGGAATACGATCATCACTCATCCTGTGGACATGGCCCAACCATTGTAGTCTTCTTATTTTAATGAACTGTACGATGTTAGGTTCGCCATACAGTGCCTCTAATTCGTGGTTGAATCGTCTCCTTAGTTTAATTTAAGATATTGACGTTCGGTCATTATAATTTTTGTGGAAAAATACTCAAGAATATTTTGTTCATTAATTTTACATATAAATTATTAGAAGGGATATACCTTATTAATTTATTTCAAAATAAAATACTTAGACAAAATAAGAATATTCAAACACCTAAATAGCTATTTAAAGGGAATTCTTTGATGTGAGATATCCTATTATATATTTGACCTAGCAAATTTATCAAAATACTAGCAGACCCGACAGACGTTGTCCTGCACGAACATTGGCATGTCGGCATATCCCACAGCGACAGATGTGCGCGTGTGGATTACCTTATAAAAGGAAGCACTACATATGCGTGTATACTCACATATCAGTCTTACTAACTTAATAATTTCATAAAATATAATGATAAAAAAAATACCGCAGACAGCGCGAGCGTTGAGAAAAACATCAAGTTTTAATAGCATAACCATCATCGCATAATATTATGATATATCGAAAGCAATGTAGCCAGTTTTCAAAATGCATATTCCGAAAATATTTAAAACCGTTGATATTTTTATTATTCTTTTATTATATCATTGTATAAAATTCCTTTTTGTGAATCTAAACCATTCAGGAACTCACATAAACACACATAAAAAGTTTCATCAAAATTGGTTCAGCCGTTTAGGAAGAGTTCAGTGACATACACACGTACAGAAAAGTTATATATATATATAAAGATTATGTAAAATTGACCACGAAAATCATGTTCTTTGCGACTCGAGAAAGTAGCGAGCTTAAAAATGCAATTTCTTCTATCTTTTGTTTTCTCCGTTCAAAAACCAGAATTGAATGCATATAAACCTAAATATTTATTAAAATTAAATGCTGCTTTTCTAAGTTCTGATGCTACCACATAAGACAAGTAACACAACATATTCAATGTCTTTCACAAATACTAGTTTTAACATATTAAAGTACGTTCTGACCTTCAATAGTGAGAGGTAAAAATTGTCTCGAGTAATGTTTGAGCGAAGAATTATAATAATACATCAAATTAATTTTCTCAGTTTACAAATTTCTTAGTAAACACGAAAATAATGATAGAGGGTAAGCGTAGTATAACATTGTCTGCGTGTCTAAATATGGGCGAAATATTAGACGCGCCAGAAATTCTTACAAAGGCAAGACGACGGAGACTTTGTTGAAAATTCGTTGTTAGGTGGGTGGCATCTATCCGCTAAGTATTGAAGTATATAACATCGTTACCAACTTGGTATAGCTACCTACCGCCAGATGTCGCCATTATGACCTCTCTGTAAATAATAAGGTCTCGTGTGTATTGTGTAATGCCATTACACAAAGCCTAACGCAGATGTTCACACTTGGTAATAATATTTGATATTTGCATGATAATGAAACATTTAAGGTAGATAACCCTGAAACAGCAATATTTTTTTAATTTTATTATATGAATTCAGCGATGAACTTCAATATGAAACATTAATAACTACATCACTGGAATGATCTGCCCATATATTATGTTCAATTTGTAATCCACAGCGTCATATTTGTCAAAGTCAGTTTCTTAACTAAAAGGTAAGCAGATTATTACGCACATTACTTTGTCATTCTATTTGGGGTAGGCAGAGAGAATCGTAATCGTATTGACATTATTTATTGCTTCATTCATGCACATGCATCGTGCCGTATACGCTTTCCCTTTATTTTACTGTGTAAGAAGAGTATTTTACTCTTTTTAAAAAAAACATAAGTTAGTCAAAATATTTTTTTTAACAAAACAAATTTCTTGTACCACTTAATTAATACTAACATATTTTTTTAAAGAATGACTATGTCCTTTTTTGAATGACTATGACAAGTAATTTTTAGATATACCAATGCACACAAATACATTATATATTTGTGTGTCATTGCAACACCAACAAACAGTCTTATCATTACTATGTCCGTTTCATGGAACTATCATATTAAGAATGTGCATAAACCTATCTTTGCATTTTTAAGTCAATATGTTATTTAAAATGTTGACCGGTATATTTTTACTACCTATATATGTATATATATATATATATATATATATATATATATATATATATATATATATATATATATATATATATATATATATATATATATATATATATATATATATGTATATATATATATATATATATATATATATATATATATATATATATATATATATATATATATATATATATATATATATATATATATATATATATATATATATATATATATATATATATATATATATATATATATATATATGTATATATATATATATATATATATATATATATATATATATATATATATATATATATATATATATATATATATATATATATATATATATATATATATATATATATATATATATATATATATATATATATATATATATATATATATATATATATATATATATATATATATATATATATATATATATATATATATATATATATATATAATAAAATAAAAATAGAATGAATATGTCCTTGCAACACAAACATACTCATAAATTCCCTCAACTTAGCATTAATACTTGCTTTAGGTGAACGAAATCGGTTGTGGCATCGAACTAGCGACCACTGGATTACTAACCCAGCGTGCTAACCTTTGACACCACCCATCTAAATAAAAGTAATTTGTAAATAAATAAACAAAAACCAAAAACCCCATTGTAAAAAAAAACTATTTAACAGTGAATTTCATAATTTTTTTTATAAAAAAAAATAATAGGTATATTAAGAAAAGCTGAAAAAATCATATCATAAAAAAATCATAGTTGTTTGCGTATATATTTGATTAAAGATTACTGACTCCCCAACGATTTAAATGTATTACAAACTTATTTACCTCTATATAAATTTGCCTATTTTATAAATGTAAGATTGGCAAAACAATCGCGTACATCAACCAACTTGATTTCTATTGAATAAACATATTGTCCATTCTCAGCTCAGCTTTCCCTCGAATATCTTTTGATTATCCCCAGATACATAACGAGAATATCAGTTTTTCTTTCTCGCACAGTTTCCCAGCGTTTGAAAATAATGGGTTAATCTATATTATTGGTATGAACGAGTGAACATTCCATTAGCAGATTACATCTAGGACTACTTGTACCTACCCACTCAGGAAAACTTGATATATTGCATTGAAAGGAGATATACGCGATATAATAAATTATATAAGGGAATAATTAAATTAATGTAAGTATTTATTTTTTCCATAATCATTTCTATCAATGTTTTGATGGAATAATTAAATACGACAATAATATAAAAAAAACTATGTACCTCATAAAATAAAAAGCAAAAAACTGCATTTGTATAAATACATATTTTTCATCTTCTTCTTGTGCCACTCCTAACGAAGGTTGGCGACCAACACACCAACCTCATCCCGATCTTTCGCTAATCTAATTAGTGGTACCGCAACCGGAATCCTAAACCACTGCCCGAGATTTTTAAGTCACGATACCTATTACTTCTTTTACGCCCCATACTCCCTCTATCTTTCCGACCACTATGAGTTGTTGAAGGGCATATCTATCACCACGGAATACGTGGCCAAAGTATGCAGCTCGCGTCTCTTAACATTGGTCATGAAATCTGTCTCTTTCTCCATCATAAATAAAACTCTTTCATAGGAGAATCTATCAACCTATGAAACCCACTACAATCTTCTGAATAGCCACATCTCGAATGCTTCAATTTTATTAACTTACTGTTAAGATTTTGAGAATCCAACCTTCCACTCCATAAACAGTACTAGCAGCACGTATGCTTTAACAACTCTCCATCTTGTACTTTGCTTTGAATCTCGGATACCTACACATAAATTTATGCATATTTATTAATTATATATTATAGAAATATTTACTTCAAGGATTAAACAAATTATGAGAAATTTAAGATACTATGAACAATTAAAATTCCTAGCATAATGTAAGAGATGTTCATAGATAGTTGAAAGAAATTGCCATATGACAATAAAATCGTCACTTGCACAGGATGTAAAGAAGTGATTAAATAAAAAATATCAATATAACTAATAATGAATATACTAACCACGCTTAATTATTGTTATTGTTTATCTGCATATAATTATTGTTATTGTTTATCTGCATATAATTATTGTTATTGTTTATCTGCATATAATTATTGTTATTGTTTATCTGCATATAATTATTGTTATTGTTTATCTGCATATAATTATTGTTATTGTTTATCTGCATATAATTATTGTTATTGTTTATCTGCATATAATTATTGTTATTGTTTATCTGCATATAATTAAGTATGTTTTTTTTCTATTTCTTTTTATCACCTTTTTGCTGTCAACTTTTATTTTTTGTTCTGCATATAATTATTGTTTTTTTATTATTATTAATATTTTTGTTATATTGTGTAGCTGCTTTGTTTTTTGTGTATTTGAAAAGGCTTCTGGCCGTAGATAAAAATAAATAAATAAAATAAAATATATTTTTGCTGTAGGTACAATAAACAACACCATCTTTTAGCGATATTCACTTATATCGTATTTCATTTGTATCGTCAATGATATAAAAATATCCTCATTCGTAAAATTATTTGCTGGTATCATACATATGAAATTTCTAAGAGGAAAATTAATATGAAATACGAATATAGGATTTATCCTACTGCTCAAATAATCTTATTAACTTTTGCCATGAACCACTGTAAACGGTTTTCCGTTCATTGAATCATTTCATAATAATATATTATATTATATGAAGACATGATTGTTACCCTCCTACGTAGTATCTCACAAGCCTTTGTTTAATTTTGAGATTTATTAAAGAATCTCTCCATTATGTTTGAAATATATTTCATATATTTTTTTATGTATTACTCTTACTTTTATTCAATTACTTTATTAGAAAAAACACAATTTTTTTAATCAAACACACTTTCGTCACAATGAATTTATAATTGATCGGACCTAAGTAGTCTATTAAAAAAATCATAGAAGCTTTACCATTTTTTATGTATTGAACATAATTATAATTAAGTAATGAGTTCATTATTAGTATTTTCATTTATCTATACATACATATTTATAATAATAATAATATAAACACTTCCTTGCACCCTGCGCAAGTGGCGAGTTTATTGCCATATGGAAATTTCTTCCAACTAACCAGTGTTTCCAGCCCAGAGAAGCGTGAGAAATCAATTTAAATCATTTCTCCTCTGCTGGGGATCGAACCCAGGACGCCCGCACAGAAACCAAACGGCTTACCAACTGTGCTACAGCGGTCGACGTATTTATAGTAGGTACTTAATGTTAATTTTATCACAATAAAATTCATATGATTTGTAAATGAATAATCAATATAGAAAAGAAAAATTACATCCGAAAATATTCTACGAGTATAATATGACGGTAAGCGCTGGCCTAATAAGGGGCCAGCGCTGAGTAAAGTAAACGAATACTTATAATTTACAAAAATAAGATAAGGTACATACTTAAAAGTAAAACAGTAAAATAAAATGCACATTATATGAGAGAAATTTATGAAGACGTTGAAATAAAGAAAACAGGGCTATTTATGAAGGTGATAAACCTAAGATTAAAATCAACTTCAGACTTTTGAAATCTTCGAGGTTAAAATTAATTGAATAATTAAATTAATTTATACAAAAATTAATAAGAATTTCATACTACACTTTAAATTATTTTTTTATTATTCAATTAAGAGTGATTAGATTATGATTGATTACTAATTTATGCATTTTTAAGATTAAGGCAAGATAAGAACGTATTAAGAATGTGCCATGAGTAGCCACCCTAGTTAATATGAGTACTACAAGTTTTTATTTGGTATGTCATGTTGAATTGTTTCTTTTTTGTTCACTGTCATGAAAAACATACTTCATGAACTAGAATTATTTTGTTTTATTTTATTTATAATGGATATTGACCCAAATAACATCGCGTAATATACATTTTTATATATAAAAAATGCGGACCAATAACTTGAACACAATTAGATATTATTTTTTTATAATCTTGAAAGGTTAAAAATAACTAAAACAGCGTTAAATAAAACATGAAAATATATATATGTACCATACTGCACCAATAAACAGATACAAAAATGTTACAAAATCTGTACTGAACATTTGAATCTTATGTGGAACCGAAATTAAGATTTTGGTGTATACCTACTACTCAATCAAATATATCAGATACAAAACAAATTATAAAGTTGTAAATTTCAATCTAATGTTGAACAAAAATTATGGTTGTTAGGTATATGCTCAAAGAAATATAGCAGATACAAAGATGTTATAAAACCTATACATTATAATCTAACGTAGAACAGAAATGATGTTTGTGAGGTATACCTAATAAATAAATACAATCCATATAAACATGTTTTTAAAGCTGAATGTACATTTGAATCAAATGTGGAACAAAAATGATGGTTGTGATGTATACTGCTCGAAGAAATATAGCAGATACAAAAATGTTATTAAACCTGTACACTGTACATTTGAACCTTACGTGGAACAAAAATGATGGTTGTGAGGTATACTGCTCAAAAAAATAACATTTGTTTCATAATTTCAAGCAGATTCAAAAATATTATCAAATATGTACATTTAAGTGATACAAAAATGTTATAAAATCTGTACATTTAAATCTTATGTGAGTTGTGAGGTATAAATTGCATTCGCAGATGGTTACAGTAACGTGTAGTAGTCTGTACGTATCTACACGTAGATATTCATAGGAAACGGTAAAGGGTCCGCAAGTGAGTAGAATGAACCGGAAATCAAATCTGTACCGGAACCGGTGTGGCAGGACAAGGTGGGGGTGAATGGAGGGAGGGAAGTGAGGTTGAGATAGGGGTGTGAGTATGGGGAAGAAGGCAGTGGACTCGGTTAACACCGAGCCGGAATATTTGCTGAGAAACTTGAGAATAACATTTCCCGGTAGTTGTACCCACATTTGGCAAATGCAAGCCTTTATCGTCACATCACAATCAAACTGTTATTTCAACACAAAAACATATAATAACAATAACCAAATTATACCTATGTATAAATTTCTACGTCAAATACGAGTAGGTACATGAAATCGTATGTTATGTCATGGGTAGGTAATAAGAAATTTAGTAAAATCCTTATACCTAGAATATTTTATACAATCGGCGCAATGGTACAATGGCGCAATTCACTTGTATCATTAGACCGCTTATTCGCTATACACTGACAAGTTAGAGGAATTTATCACTTGTCGGCATATAATCTAGATCGAATATATTTTTTTTATTGCATATACGCAAACATTGGATTTTTTTCCCTGTCGGTAGTCAAATGGTATTTTTATTGACAATAACATAAGGACGGTTGCTTTCATTGTTTACAAATAAACTTATTTCGCAATAGATGGCATTACAAAAAATTATTTCTTCGTTACCTCATAAATGGCAATAGTATAATTTCGTATTATTCAGGTGAAATATTTACACAGTATTCAAATATTTGAATAATGTGTAAACGAACACGCGTTTCGAACTTTCAAAAATTACATTGACAAGGGAACATTTTCAACGGAAAATTGTCAACAAATCCAAATGACATTAGTGTCGGTAATCCGATTGGTGCGCCTCTGTGGACGCACTGCCACATACAAATCCGTCTGATGCGCTCCGTCCAATTCGTCCGCTGCGTCTATATGGACGATTGCCTTTATAGTCAGAGTATATAATACCTACGGATATTTATAGTATCTACATAGTTATTAAATATGTACAAAATACATAGACATGAATCATTGACAAATATCTGGAAAAAAATATTCATGTGTTTTCATCGTTCTATTTTCAATATCATTTTTATATTTGGTATAGTAAATGGTTCCTATACCTACAATATAAAAATTTTGTATATTGACTCTGTTTAAAAAAGCAATGTATAAATAATTGATTACGGTTCTTTATATATTAATAAAAGTGGGAGTTTTGTTGTAACAGGCGAAATCGGTTGAAGTAAAACATCGACAAAGAGAGATTAGATGTAGGAGCAGGGCAGGGTAAGAGGATAGCAGGGTAGTACAAGAGGTATAGCACCATTATCTGCAGTTGGGGCCCCCGGAAGAGTGATGACCTATCAGTGCAAGTGGTCACTGCTATAGATAGTCCGGTTCTGTTCACATCCTCCCACTACACACTATCTCCCTATAAAACATCCATTTCGATATTTATTTCAGAAACTGGCTGTAGATTCAAGAGATATAAATAGATCTAAAAAAACAATTTTTCGTTTAAATATAATAATATTCAAGTAACTACGAATTATCAAAGTTTGTAGAATGGGCTAAGATAAATTAATATCACATAATTATTATCCAGAAAAATATTGATTGTTTCTCATGTATTGAAACATCAACACAATCCAGCATTTTTTAAAATTATTCATCAAATAACTTAAATTCAAAATACGCAAAAATGTGCATATTTGATATTTTCCGGGGAAAAATTAAGTGAATATGTATCAACAAATTATTGAAAATATAATAATAGATATAAGTGAAAATTATTTGTTAAATTATGATAAAAAATAAGATTTAGTAAAGGTATAGTTTTTCCTTCTATTAATTTTAATCCGCAAACGCGATTCCCATTAAGTGTATGTTATTAATTTGTTTTGTGAATATCATCTAACGATATGAATGTGTATATCATCTAATAATTGTATGTTTATAAATTATGTAGACTCTATAACTCTCTCCATCAACCAATAAAAGACAAATAATAATTCAATATTTTTATTATTGCATATGCGCAAACATTGGATTTTTTTCCTGTCGGGAGTCAAAGATATTTTTTAACAGATTTTTAATTATCTCAATAGAGACGAAGTTGGAATATTTACTGTAGGAGAGCCGGGAAATCAAGGCACCTACAGGGCTTACGGCTTACGGCTGGCAGCCGATGACAGGTCGTAAGATTGTAGGTGCCTTGATTTCCCGGTTCTCCTACAGTAAATATTCCAACTTCGTCTCTATTGAGATAATTAAAAATCTGTTAAAAATAATAATTTATCCGCCATTGCACTATCTTAATTAATTTTTCATTTATTTATATAAGATTTCTCTGTTTTTTACAACATCACATAACGTACAAGAGTTTTTTCTGTAGGTACCTACCTACCTCATAAAAAATATTATAATTTTGTGCTTGGTGAGTCATTGTGTCTAAATATAAGCCCAAAAAGATAATAAATGAATAAGGACATACCTAAATCTTTCAAAGGACTTAATTATAATATTTTTAATTATACATAAATACATAAATACTAGTTTCTTTTCAAAAAATATTTTTCGATATTTTCTAAAAACCTTGTATGGATGTCTCCAGTGGGTAGTTATGTCTTGTAGGTATCCGACCCCCGTCCTTAAAGGAATTATATAAATTAGAATGTCCGGCTTGTATGGGGCCCACAAGTGGCCATCCCTTACGCTCCAATACATAATCTATGACGATCATGGGGGTCGATTGCTTTTTACGATTGATAACAATTTTGTGTCAAGTGTGCGTAAAAGGAAAAGCGATGTTCACTCGATAAGATGGGAGAAATAAATAAAAAATACGACCATGTATAATATCAAAGGGGATAATATAATATCCACTCATACATAATATCAAATTTTGATCTTACATAGAAGTACCTAATACCTATAAATAAAATATTACATTATATTATATTTCAAATTATCAATGATTGTCCAAAGATTTAAGAGTCCGTTTAAATACTAAGATAATATTAACGATAATATTGTCTTTTCACTAGGTATGTAAAAAATGAAGTAACTACAATACGTCTTTACGAGTCTTAATTATGTATGTGACATAGTCAGCTTAACTGAATCGATATAACCAAAGTTGCAGCCTTCAAGAAAAGTCAATAAAAAATAATCCCTTCTTACGACAGACATATTTTTGTCATATTGTTATACCATCATTATTTTGTCCTATAAGAGATACCCTCAATCTTTAATTAAAATATTGTTCTCTATCTGTTCCATAATGTCTCTCGACCACCTCACCATGATGCAGAAACCGTTGAATTCTATACCGGCGTCCCTAATTTTATTTTCAATAGAGAAAAAAAATATCAAATATCTCACGCAATCATTGCTTCTTTATAGAACGGATACACTAAATCGTTGAAAGAATTTTCTAATCGATTATAAACTCAACGCTTTCACAAGATATATGTCAGAACATTAACAAATTTAAATGCAGTAGATTAACAAAATTACAAAATGAAATATAAAACGGATAAATTAAAATGGTTATATCACACTCGCACTATGAATTAATTATACCTACAAACAGTATTATGGTGGGCGATTATACCCAGCCTTATAGAAATTCAGAGAAATGTTCATAAACCACGAGATAATCAATAATCAATCTGTTATTTTTATGTATGTCTCATAACACGACTGTTTTGAGTTTTTATTGTTTTAGTATCATTTCTCTCTTTGTTCTTTCGAATCAATAAATCCTAGTTTGTCTATCCATCCAACATATAAAATTAATAATAATACTAACCCACGTCTCAAATGTCTCGATTCGGAATAGTATTCATATATAAGTTATTTTAGGCTATATAATATTACCCAAAATATACATTCGCATAATATTCTCGTTGATGTGCCTCCATGTTATGAAGTTTGCATTCTCGTATTTCCGCTTCACCTGGTTATAGAATCCTTAGCTTTTGCCTGGTTATAGAATCTTCCGGAACTTCGCCGGAAGATGATCGGTATGCACACTGCACTCCATACTACAGAATAATATATCCCTCGGTTATTGATTGAAATTATCTATTAATTTATTATCATTTTCAATCAGTTGAACATGCTATGAATAGTAAGATAAAATTACGTTGTTGTGTTTAACAAACTTTTTTTTTATTCAAAATACATAACAATACGGCATATTATACCACAATGTAGGGTTACCAGCGACAGGTGTGTATGTGTGCATTGCCCTATAAAAAGAAGCTTATCACATTCGTGTATATCCCCACCCATCAGCCTCATCAAATGAGCCTATCCGAAGGAACATCCCAATTGAATAAATCTTTGATAAGCATTTTTCTGTATCCCGTTTGGACTAATGTAAAATTCAGTCAGTCTTCTATGTTGCAGCCAGGCTTATCACTGGAGCATCTAGATTTTCTCACATGTCTAACCATCTTCGTAATCTGCATGTGAATATTATCGCTAAGCATATTGCGTGAATTTCATGTTAAAATTAACCGAGATATAGTGACTACAAAACATTTGTTTTTGTGCAACAAAATGTTTTGTGCACATAGCCAAACAGTACAGTCATAAATATATAAACTTTTATTACTGATAGCAAAGGTTTGGCTAAAACGCAGGTAGCCAGTTCGGTTGTCATAATTTTTTTTTTCAGTGTGAATAGTGTTACAATCTCTCTATGCCAATTCCAAATAGGGACACTGTATGTGTATAATATATATATACATGTTGCGAGAGTTTGTTACGAGATTCGCTTTTCAATATTTTCGTTTCATTTAAAATTTTGATTATCAATAAAAAAATAAATACAAAAAAATAAAAAAAAATAAAAAAAAATAGGATGGGCAAAAGACGGCGTACATAAAAAAACTGAGCAAGGCCTTAAATTGATTAAAACTTGGTTGGACAATAATCTACTTACACTAAATACAGACAAAACTGTTTACATGACCATGAGTATAACGAACAGAGACGATGACTATCTAAAGACCAAAAACTTGAAAATACATTCCTGTTTACAAAATCCCTCAGACGATGGTACACCTTATTTATGTGAATGCCCGAGCATTAAAAAAGTCAAAGACACTAAATACCTTGGAATAATTATAGATGAAAGACTTGACTGGAAACAACACATACAAAACACATCTGATAAAATAAGGAAAACTGTATTTATATTCAAGGAAATAAGAAACATGCTATCTCTAAAAACATTAAAATCTATTTATTTCGCTCTTGTACAAAGTATACTAACATTTGGAATATTGGGTTGGGGGGGAGCCACCTTAGCTGCCCTAGATCCGCTTATTAAAAGCCAAAAAGCCGTTGTAAGGGTCATAAATAAAAAACCATATAGACATCCATCCGACCAACTGTTTCGCGAATTTGGTGTACTTGACGTTAGACAAATATACACAAAAACAATTGTACTACATTACAACAAGCATCAACATCTGCTAATACCATTGTCTCATCAACTTTCAACGAGATGTCGCAACGAAAAGCATTATAAGGTGCCCAGGACCAGAACAGAGTTTGCACATAGGCACTTCTCGTTTTTGGCACCCAGGCTGTTTAACTCGGTTCATGATAAAAACTTTAACCTGAAGAAGTTTATTGGTAATCCTGCACTTAAAGGATTGTTGACGGATTGGCTATTAAAAATGGGAAGAAAAGAAACTGAAAAGGTACTTACCTATGTCCCTGCCTAGTGCACAGATGAACAGGGTATGTACGTATGTGGGTGAGCGCGTGTGTATATGTGTGTGTGTGCGTGCGTGTGTGAGTGTGTGTGTGTGTGTGTGTGTGTGTGTGTGTGTGTGTGTGTGTGTGTGTGTGTGTGTGTGTGTGTGTGTGTGTGTGTGTGAGGGTGTGTGCGTGTGGGTGTTTGGGTGTTGGTGTGTGGGTGCAAAACAGACCACACTATATCTGATATTTTTGTTTTGTTTTGTTTATATATATATTATTTTTTTTTTTTTTTTTTTTTTTTTTTTTATTTTTTTCTCTCGCCTTTTTGATTGATATATTTTTGTTTACTTATGTATAAACCATTGTTTTGTTTTATTTTCTGCTTTATTGCTTGATGTACTATTCTTGATTACCTATAGTTATATAAATCATGTTATATAGAATGCATACTGTCACAAAACTGAATGAAATACGAAAATATTGTATAAATATGTATTAATGTGATTGTGAAATATTCCACCTCGGTACAGGCTAAGCCTAGTGAGGTGGATATATATATATATATATATATATAATATGTAAAAAAGATTTTGTAAATTATAATAAATAAATAAATAAAAAAAAATTAAAAGTATATTAATGATGTTTCCTCCATAATTCGGTTTTTGCGAATACCCCTCTCTCCACTATCCTAAATCCAGTCATTTTCAAAATCCGCTCCTGTATCAAGCGACTCGACATCGCTGCGTATTTAATTGATATTTCAAACCCAAATACCAAAAAAATCAACGATCCTATGCAAATATGTATTTAAAAGTGAAATCGTTTGTTTAGTGTTCTCTTCGAGAAGACTAGACTTCTGACTAAACAACCCACGAGTGCTACAAAACCGGCTCGAAGATTGGTCACTTGACTCTTCAACTTCAATCTCCTCATAAGTCCACTCTCGCCCGTTCGGCAACAAATGTCGATGCTTCAGATTCTCCCAACGATGTGTCGATCAATCACACAATACCAAGGGAAATATTGTCGACTGAAAGAATGATGCAAGAGAGAGAAAGAAAGATTAGAAGTAAAGGAGAAGATTGGGGTATTGAGAAGTACATAGTATGAAGCGGTAGGAAAGTATTCACCGATGTCACTACCATCACGTCATCGCTCTTTCTTTCTTTGTTACTGTGACGTTGATCAAGCATGTTACCTGATCTACTTTTAACGCAGAAAAATAACGAGGTATTTTAAATTTAACCATTATAATTTATATTTTTGAATTTTACTACACACAAACGTCCTTCAATGTTTTCCATTGTAAATAAACAATTTCGTTAAATTGCCATTTTTTTAGTGAAAGGTTCATGGTTCATATTATTTTGTTTAGATATTTTCTATATTTCATACGCTCTGTTCTCATATCATTATTTCTTCTCAGTGTGCTCACTTTAAGTTTTTTTTATTCGATAAACTCTTTAGTTATAATTGTAAATGAGTCATGAATATTTTATTTTTATTTACCCGATGTTATGTTTTTCTCTTCACTTATAATATATTTGATAAATATTATCTAAAAAACGTAAATACAAACGTCTAAAAAAGCAAATATTCAAAGATCATACAAAATGTATTAAGTTTGACCATCAAAAAGACATTATCAAATTAATAAATGTTATGGATGATGAAATAATCGGTAACGAAGCTAGAATTGAATGTCAAAAGAGGAGAGAATGACACAAGTTTTAATACACACAAGTTACAAGTTTCAAAAATAGTAAGACATCTAAAGATATGGGTAATCGTGAGGGTTTTGATTTCGCCGGTTGGACCAGACTTGCCCTCCTGATATGATGTTTCAGAATTCGCATTTTTTATTCATAAGCAAAATACTATAACTTATTAGAATTATGAAAAAAAAAAAATTAAATTCTATTTAAATTTTTCGCAAACGCGATTATGGAGTTCTATCATGAAGTGACAGTTTCAAACATTGAATAAATTACTATAAATTAATATAAAAACACATTCACATTATTATTAAAAATATTAATGAATATTTATGTTTATATTTAGAACTTAAACATATTTCCACTGGTAATAAGACGGATGGTTGATGGGAAAATAATGAAGGTATTTTTGGGATTCGATAGAGGGATGTTCTGTTATGTAAAATAATATTGTTGATTATAGCTTATTCATGTTTTAACACTTAACAACACAATGCTGACAAAATCTTGTTACAGAATGAAAAGAAATAACTCACCCTCACACCCAAGTACTTTGGTAAACATGTCTCTTTCTAAACGAAAAGGGTATTGAATTTAAATTGATGCATTTTTATCGTACAATAAAAAATGAACTTCAACATATAATATACCATGTATAAAACAATATTATAATATTATTTGATGATTCGGCGGATATTTTGTGGTAGTTTATATTAAGTTAAATATGCATTGAGTAAAGATTTTTTTATAAATGATTAAACATTTAAATACTGACCATTTTTAACTTATATTATTAAATATATACCACTATTTTTTATGAGTCACTTCGCGACATGTTTCAGAAGGGCTGTCGTTACATCGACCGGCGCAGCTCGTCGAAAAAATAGTAGTGGTAAATAGCTAATAATACCTTTAAGTAAAAAATGCTCAGTATTTTTTTAATGTTTAATCGTGATAAAAAAAATGTTTACTCAATGCACATTAAACTTCATTATCATAATTTTATGACCAGTATTTATATTTATTAGGTCCTATATAACCACGGTATATCCATGCATATAAAATTTGTCGTTCCATTTATTACTCCTCACTAACCCAGGGGGATATAGTGGGGAGTTACGTTTTCGCAATTTAAAAGGCTATTTTTTATTGCAGATTATCAATTAGTATCATGCTGAGATTGTATTTTTTTTTTATTGGACTAAAGTAATCATTCGATTATTTTCAAATTTTGCAAATATGTATATCAAATACTCTATATAATATTTTAAAGTGACTCCAAGTTCAGGAAAATTAAAAAAAGATTTTTTTATTTTCAAATTTCAAATGGAACACCACTTTCATTAAATAGCATTGAATAAAAATCAAGTTTTCACAATAAAATATTTGAATAAAAAAATATTGAACAAGCTCATTTCATAAAAATGAAGTGTTGAAATAGTATAGCGTTGGGCACCACCCACTCGTTTGTTAATACCTTAGTAAAATGAATTTTATTAGAAACCACTATAATCTATAAACACTAGTATTGCAGTATCTAAATTTAAAACATATATACTTGCATTCAATTTAAAACAGAAAAAAATGTCGAATATTTATGTTTTAGTATTATCAACGTGGCAATTGAGATTTTTTTTTAATCCTTCAATATGTACTTGTTAAACAAGTACATATATGTACTTGTTAAACAAGTACATATACATCTTCCTACGTTCCCTAAAATAAGCATAAATGCTTGTGCTATAGGTGAACGAAATCGTTCGAGGCAGGATTCGAACTCGCGACCACTGGATTACTAGCCCAGCACGCTAACCGCTTTGCCATCGACCCATCTGATTTGTTAGTGTATTCTTTAAAAATTACTATCGATGTGCAATTTTAAAAATAATAAAACATTTATTCAACATCTTATTATAAATGCTGTATGAAGTACCTACGTATAATTTTCACCAAGAAACAGATTTATGTTGAATGTCGATTGATTCTGTACCATTACTTAGCAAGGTAGTAGACAGCGTTAACAAACAAGCGTTCCCTCGAAGAAAAATAATGTATTCTTTAAAAATTAGGTACTATTTATGTGCAATTTTAAAAATAATAAAACATATATTTGTTTATTCATATTCAACATCTTACTATAAATGCTGTATGAAGTACGTATAATTTTCACCAAGAAACAGATTTATGTTGAATGTCGATTGATTCTGTACCATTACTTAGCAAGGTTTAAGTAGACAGCGTTAACAAACAAGCGTTCCCTCGAAGAAAAATAAGTCTCATTTAGGAGATAAATAATTAAATTCTACCGAGGCGAGGGAGGGAGAGATCCAAACAACTGGGAAAAAAGTGTCCCTTTTCCAAATCAGATTCTCAAATTTGCAAGAGATTCTGCACACCGCGCCAGCACGAGAACTTTTATCAGCCGGTCGCTATTTTATATCCTTTGGCGCTACAATGAATAAATTACAAAACTTGTGCCCGGACCATAAAATATTCACGGGCTCAACAGTGGAGCTTTTAATCTTGCCCAAATATATGTGGACCGAGTGGAGGAGGAGGAATGTTTGGCATCCTGCAAAGGCTACCCATTCCAACCTATGTACGTCTCATCCCTGTTCTACATATTATATCTAGACCTCACTTCCTCGTGATACTCTTTCCGTCCATCCATCCATTCCCATCAACTCTATTCCAGTTAGAAAAGGTTCGTAAAAGGATTGAAAATCCACAAACACACATTCATAAATGAATACAAACCAACGCACCTACCATTTTTCTTGGAAATTGAAAAAAATGTATTTACTTTAAAATGAGAGAAATACTTAAACTATTTTTCTTCGAATACCTTAAAGGATATTTTAAGTAATGTCAAACAATTATGTTATTATTAATTACGCCTATGTTTACATTGTACCTACCATCTCTATGGGAAATATTGTGATTGCACATATAAATCAAATTTATCATTTATAAAATAAAAATGTATATGTGTGATCAGTAGCGGAATTGCTTATAGAAGCCGAAAATCTTGGCTTGCTTATGAATATTAACAAATAACGGTAATATTTTTTAACCATACTACAAGATTAAAAATTAAACTGCATGTAGATAGGAAGCTTGACAAGGCCACAAATATAAATGAATTTTCATGGCCACTCAAATGAGCAATGATGCTAAAAAAACATAATAAATCGACATTTCTTAAGTTCTTTCAGGGTTTGCCTAGTCCGAATATTCTAGGTATGCCCCTGTATATGATTTGTAATTGTTTTTCTCTTAATAAATAAATAAATTTTGTATGTTGTATACAAAGACAATAATCTAATTGTAGGTATATCACATTTTTCTAGTCCGATAGATAGCAACATTTTGGATATATTATTTTTATGGCTGGTTTTTTGACATCTATTTTCTTATTAAATATAGGTATGAAAAAGGTAAGTCTGGCACTTGGGAGTGGTTGGATTTACCAGTGTGCATCCTCTTCAAAAAAAATAATAAGAACATTTTTTTAAGAAATCTTCCCGGGTTTGCGCTGAACAAGTTTCATTGTAATCAGATGGATGGTATAAGAGTACGTAAATCTGCAATTTTTACTATTGTTTCTCGGGCAACTAAAAAGGTACTTTGTCAAATATTAATTAAACACGCACCCAATAAGAAGTTGCCACATTCTGGAGACTTACGATATTTATCGTCTCACAGATCCAGACTGAAAACACAATTAAAAACTGTGTCTCCACTGGGTGTCGAACCCGGGACCCTCGGATCAACAGTCAGAAACCTAACCAACTGAGCCAAGAAGGCCGACATAACTACAATACCTACTACTTATCACAATAGCACAATACATATACCTAATCGACGAATTACTCTATGATAATATTTCAAAACTCATATTTAATTTGTTTTGTTAACTAATTAAACTTAACTTTAATTTCATTACATATGTATATTTGAATGGTGAATCTTATAGGAAGTATGTAAGTATAACTGGTATCAAATATAGGGGCATGTGTGGGGACACAGAAGTATGTAAAAAGGGAAATGGCATAAATTAACCGCATGAAAGAATTCAGAGTTTCTACTTTCGGTTGGTTTGTTTTATGCTTTGAGGGAACGTTTTTGGCTGCTAAAAGTTTTGTTTTTAGACGCATTTGTTTTCTATAACCTTGCCCTAACATGGTCCAACATAATTTATTTTTATGTAAACTTGCTTCTATATATTATTTTATTCGTGAAAGAATTAACTTATGAAATTATAATTCGTTTCTGATTTTAACATCATATTGAAATAAAATTGTTCTATAGTTGTATGATTCATAATTTATATCAATAAATTTAAAAAAAAACTTGCACCCTGCGCAAGTGGCGAGTTTATTATAATATGGCAATTTCTTCCAACATTAATAATTATGTATTCGTATAGTTAATCCAACTGTCGATTTGTTCACGAGAATTTATTTCTCTTAACAGATCGACAAAAATTCAAGCCATGATTTAAAACAAGATTTTGCATGCCCAGGTTTCTCAGGGTTCTTCAACTTTGATGTCAAAAAATTCTTTGATTATGCATACTATCGCCATCGACAGTTGGATCTCATGTGTTACATGCAACTAGTTAAGCCAAGATGCGTGTACAAAGGAAAATTTTGTATGGCGTAGTGGACTTTTTGCATGCTAATAACACCAACTAGAGGCCTCGCAGTATATATGTTCCCATACATGGATTTATTCAGAATTTGGAGTAGAACATTTTATGTGAGTTTTGTGTGTGTGTGTGTGTGTGTCTGACCCCTCTTAGAAATTTTGATCCGCTTAATTTACAGAGCCCAAATTTTCAGAAAATATATAAATTTATAGGCCCACATATCGTTTATACTCCGAATTTTCAACCAACACTTCAATCAACACTTGAATTTTTATATCTCAAAAACCAAAAAAGATAGAACGCTGAAAATTTGTATTAATACACCTTCACACTATTCTATTTTGGCATACATGTTTTGTTTAGAAAACAAAATAAAATATTCAATATAATGGATTTAAGGGTTTACAGTTTGATATTATGTATTCTTCAACTATACATACTATTGCTATCGACAGTTGGTTCTCATGTGTTACATACAACTAATACCTAATTATTTTAAAATATTTAATATTTGACTGCCATTTTTAATATCTGTATAGAGACATTACATTTTTCACTGTGCCGTATATTTTTTAATATCTGTATAGAGACATCGTTTATACAGATAAGTAAATGATCTAAGGTGGTTTGGCAATATTGAAAAAAATGGACGATGAGAGTCAAAAGAGAAAAAAGTGAAGCTGATAAACTATATAAAACTATAATCTATAATAATATAAACTATATAAAACATCAAAAAACCTGGTTGTCTGCATTATCAATTAATATATCACGCCTATATAACAAATGGTTTGGTGAGGCAGTGTATAATTATAAATGAAGCAAATTGTGAATGTCACGAAAATATTGTAAGGAAGATGTTCAATTTTCTCTGTCTGTGCGAATAGGAACATGCATTCATTATAATTATTTAAAAAAATAACGAATTAGTCTTCGACACAAAGACATTTAAAATAAAAAGTGCCTTAAACCAGAAAATGCTTGTGATATGGGAGAACGAAATAGATCGAGGCAGGATTAGAATCCGGATCCAATGAATTGCTAGATCAGCGCATTTCTGCCCTGCTACCGTCCCATCTATTAATATGTATTAGTCGTATTTGATAATAAAGGATTTCGCGTAACTACTATTAATAATAAAAAGAGATTTAGTAGTTTCCTTGTTATTATTCTGGTCAAAATAACGATCAAAATCGATGGGGTAAAGTTTTCCGCCGAAGAATTTCACAAAAGATAAAACAAAGACACAAAGGACATAAAGCAAATACTCATACATTATAAGTTGAAAGAACAAAATGAGTGGGGCCGCAAAGTTTTGGTCGTGTTCCGGTTCACCCGCTATTCCTCACCCCCATACCAACAATGTCCGCCCAGTTTTATGGATGTTTTTTATTTGTTCTCATTTCTCCCATCTTGTATGTATCCGCCGCTATCTGTATACATAATTCTTATTGTCTTTTTATTGGCGAAAATCCGGTTAGCGAAGTGACATTTCTAGCAGTGCGTTGCTTAATGTGAAGGGGAGATTACTCTTACGGTCTCATTCGCAATAAATTGACAACAAATGATTACCTTCTCTGTATCATAAAATATTTAAATCTTAATAATAAAACACGATTCGATCTAATACACAAATTCTCTTATATGCACATAAAGTTATGAAGTGAATAAAAATGGTTGTTCTTATTAATACAACAACTTCTTATCCAATATATTATATTCTTTTAATAAAAAAGCCAGTTGTGTTAAACTTATTTTTCTATGTCGAATGAATTCATTATCAGAACTTTCGTCTTCAATGATTTAAGCCACCTAAGCGACACGTATGTCCGGCTCGGTAAAATAATACAGATTGCACAACACTGTCTTAGCTTTCGCATTAATTTCGGTGTGCACGCAACATAAATAGCTTAGCTTTAGCTGGCTTAGCTTTGATCGCATAGCTTAGCTTCAACGAAGTTTAGCTTTTGGTCTGCAACGTCATTATTCTTGCCTCAACCAATTTTATGCAACCTAACCCAACATAATTGCGGATAATAATTACAAAAAAACCCAACATAATTGCAAAAAAAAAAATTGCGGGGCTTTGAGGGTAAACTGGTCTTGGGGTGTGTGCATCCTGGAGGTCGCCCTTCTGGTGACCGGAGGGATGCATGTGTCGTGTGACCTGCGGGCTGCTCTTGAGCAACCTAAAGGTAACCCTCACGCACCTACATATACGCGGCACACTTTTTAAGTGCGCCTTTTGCTGGCGTAATCAGTGGACTCGAATAGGAGACTTCATCTCCTAAAGCGAGTCTTGGTGGTGGTGGGCCAACTCTCAACCTAACCCAACCTAATCGCGAAATATGTGTTAAAAAAAACAGTTACTAATGCCAACGGATAAACAAAGATCAGTTAATTTGGAAATCCCTATGTAAATATTTAAATATAAAAATACTAATATATCTTATCACAAAAAGTATTCTACGAAGAAATATTAATGGATCATATTTTAATTCCCTTGGATCGTATTTGGGTATAATATTTTTTGTACATAATATAAACAAATAAGTTTCTTACTGGAAAGCTTATTACAATTCACTAGTAAATATTACTTAAAAGATAAATGTTGAAAAATATAGATATTTAAATCTATAACTCTCCGCCTATGTATGAAGGTTGTCTTAAGCGCACTTTACACGGACGAGGTTTACAACAAGGTTCAGATTTTTAACGGTTTTTTCAACGCGTTTTGTATCGTTTTTCGTAAAATAGAAATCTGTAAAATAATTCTCTGCCGACGAGTCAACATGGTTGCCGCTTGTATTGTGTTGAACTTGAAGTTCGTAGTATATTTTGTTTATTTGGCATCTATCGACCAGAGAACAATGTTTTAAAACAAAAATAAAAAAGTGAGGATCCAAAAAAATCAAATCGTGTCCAATTGAAGTCAAATGCCGGGTAGTCAAAATGCAAAGTCAATAAAAGAAAACGAGAGAAAGATAAAACAATATTGAACGAAACGAAAACTAATGTTGAAATTTTTCACGTAAATGGTATATGTATATATTTTTTTCATAATTGCAATAATCGAATAAAGGAGAAAATAATACTCGTGGAAAGCGATGTTTGGAATAACCTGTATTTTGGGTGCCGTTTTAAGCGTTGAAAACCGGACCGCGTTGAAAATCTCGTCCGTGTCAAATGCGCAGGTACCTATATACATTGAATTCTATTCACAAAAAAATTGAAATGTAATACTTTCAACTCTTACAGGAATAAAAAAACAGATTTAATTATTCCATTTATCATGATTTTTTATTGTATGTAACCATATCTTACAATAAAAATGCCGCTTATTAAAATATTAACTATTGTGAAATTATAATAATACAGATCTTCGTGAAGTTTTATTAAGTCCTATGTTGAACATTGGTTTGTTCAAAGGATCTTTATGTTGAAAATTGCAAGACTTTCAAACAGTAGCATCCCTCGCCCAGTGGTTAGGTAAACATAATAACGCTCCATCACCCCCCCCCCCTCCCCCTTACTGTGCAATCACCCCCATACCCCTCCCCTAACAAACCTTCCCAGCTTCTGAACATGCTAACCTTCCGTTGCATACCTTCAGGCTGTTTAGACAAGATCGAAGCAATTAATAAACTTATAGTCAAAGCTAGGCGCTTAGCGCTTCTAAAAGAAAAAAAAACTATAAGTTTTTTATATATTTTCATACCAACACATCAAAGGAATATGATTTAGATGGGTCGATGGCAGAGCGGTTATGTGGTAAGATGCATATGAACATGTATAACAAGGAATTATTCTTTTATTTTTTTAAACTACTGAAATAGGTACTTTTGTGATTAAGGTGATATGCTCTGCCCAATTCCGCTTATGGTTTTGGACATCGTCGGTAACTATGGTTTTTTCTCTTATCCACAAGTTTTCTTTTCTCTCAACGAAATACCCACCATTCCCCTTCACATACTTACTTTACTTTACTTTTTGTTTGGCATTGGCTTCTCTACGCCATCGGCTGCGTCATACTTCGGCTATTCAAAGCCCCGGCTCCCATCCAGTCAGCCAGTTTACGGCCTCCGGGGTTGCATCATGGATATCCATCCATCCCCCCGGATATCTCCTCGTCAGGCACTCCTCTACCAGATGTTGGACAGTCTGGTTAGTTGCACCACAGTCACACTCAAGAGAATCTCTTTTGCCCCATTTCCACATGAGGTGATTGCAGCGCCCCTGTCCTTTGTGGCAAGTATGACGCCCTAAAACGGGTAGAAAAGTGTTAGAAGACATTAAGCCAGGTAGTATAACGATGTAAGGCTGAGGCGGTTGGAAGCGGTCTGCCCAAGATAGAGAACTGCGGAGGAATCAGGAGGAGGCATATGTTCATTGCTGGATAAAAGAGGGCTGATGTAATAATGATGATTTCGAAATGCAAAGAAATAGTAGGCATTAAACCAAGATTTAAATAAATGTAAATAATTTATTGTACTGAAGTGTTCAACTTTTCTTTTCAACGAAACAATTTAAATAATTGAATTACACGAGTGATGATATGATGTTGACTCAATATGTACTAATATTTTTAAGAAAAGACCTATATAAGAAAAGAATATATTAATTACATAAATCTATGAATTGTTTTCCTTCTGCGTCTTTCAATCTATCAATTCCATCCTTGCTTTCCTCATTGCTATAATCGTTATATTAAATTTATTGTTGTCTTGTTGTTTTTCTTGTCTATAATCACTATATTAAGATTATTGTAAACGTGTTGTCTTTCTTGTCTATAATCACTATATTAATTTTATTGTAGTCGTGTTGTATTTCTTGTCTTTAATCACTTTATTAATTTTATTGTAGTCGAGTTGTCTTTCATGTCTATAATCACTATATTAATTTTATTGTAGTCCTGTTGTCTTTCTTGTCTATAATCACTATATTAATTTTATTGTAGTCCTGTTGTCTTTCATGTCTATAATCACTATATTAATTTTATTGTAGTCCTGTTGTCTTTCTTGTCTATAATCACTATATTAATTTTATTGTAGTCCTGTTGTCTTTCTTGTCTATAATCACTATATTAATATTATTGTAATCGTGTTCTCTTTCTTGTCTATAATCACTTTATTAATTTTACTGTAGTCGTATTTTCTTTCTTTTCTATAATCACTATGTAAATTTTATTACAGTCGTGTTGGCTCTTCGTCTTTAATCACATTATTAATATTATTGTAACCGTGTTGTCTTTCTTGTCTATAATCACTTTATTAATTTTACTGTAGTCGTATTTTCTTTCTTGTCTATAATCACTATGTAAATTTTATTACAGTCGTGTTGCCTCTTCGTCTATAATCACATTATTAATATTATTGTAACCGTGTTGTCTTTCTTGTCTATAATCACTATATTAATTTTATTTAAGTCGTGTTATCTTTCTTGTCTCAATGTTGCTGTAAAAAGCACCATTGAAAAATTGGACTGAATTTTCTTGGGTTTCACTCGAGTCTGTCGGTTGAAATAACACATAAATTTTCACTATATATTTTGACATATACTACATATGTAATATGATAATATAACATAGTGTTTATGTTATGTTAATGTGTCATAAGACCATAGTTTCTGTGTATACATTATACGAAGTGGGGGATTGACATCACAGACCGCTGACAATACAAACATAACGTACAAGTCAGATGTAATTGAGGATCGATTGGGTATACTAATCTGCTCAAGATGATAAACAATTGGTACCAATCACAATATTGATATAGTGTAAACACGTAATCAAGACAGTTACATTACACTATTCAAATACACAATTAAAATTGTACTCTCCTAATAAGCAATGGAAAACTTGTCACAATTATAGACATTATATTTGATAAGAGACTGATATACCACGTTAAAGTAAAACAAAATGGTAATAGAAAACGGCAGAGTTAACAATTTACATAATCAATTCATTTCGATCCATTGAAATTCAACTATTGGAATGATTCTTATGTCTTTTAAATTAGTGAAAATTTAATTATAAATTTAAAGTCCTTACATTTTTTTTATTAAGATTCTCTCAAATAAAGAATCTTTATAACGAAAACACTATAACGTCAATGTGTTTTTCCAACGAATTGCATTAGAATAGCTACGAAGAGCAGTTCCGAAGAACCATTTTTGATCTTAATTGTTGTGATGAAACTTTCAGAATACAATCTCAACATGATACTAGATGATTATCTGCAATTAACAAAAATAACCATAAAAATTGTCAATTCATAACTCCCCACTAGGTATATCCCCTTGGGGTAGTGAGGAGTAAAAAATGTTAATATAGGCAGTTTAATACAAAAAATTGTCAATAAAAATGTTTCTATAATAAAAAAAATTAAGAAACCCTGAAATTTATTCATAAAATAGTTTGAGATGTTATATTTGACTATTTTTTTTTACAATTTTTTACGTTCAAGATTTTATAGTTTTTGAGATATGGGGGAAGATAAAACAAATACACCTGATAACCCCTAACTTTAGCGAAAATTCAAAACATCATATTTATAAGCCGAAAATTTTCTGCTCTCTGCAAATGCAGGTTCATGGCTTAACATGCTTCTGTGGCACTAAGCGTGTTTTGTAAATATCGAATAATATTCTAAAAGTTCTAGAAAAAAAACGAATAATAGCTTCTGTCCATTTCATAGAACATCCGTTTGATGGGTACTCACCCCCATATTACCATGGGGGTGAGTAAACCCATCTATGGATGTTCTATGAAATGGACAGAAGCTATTATTCGTTTTTTTTCAAACTTACAAAATATCAGGAAACGTAATTGTTTCAACCAATGACATAAAATATTATTTACATTAATTTTCTTATGATAAAATATTTTATATTAAATTATTATTATACCTACAGTTGTGATAATTTTTTTGAATAATTCAACGTGACCATATGTAATACTTTAACGTTCATAAATTAGATAAAATGAGACTTAAAATCTTACACTAACAAGGCAATAATTTCTCAGATGAAAGCTCTTATGTATGTTGGTACGTAGTAGGTATGTATTAACGAAATGAATTCTCGCCTTCTTTAATCTTGCAAAACGAATTATGATCCTGTACATTCTGTCTCAGTGTTAATTCTTTGAGAAAGAGAGAGAGAGAAAGACTTACACGGATAAGCTGTCAGTGCATGGGAATGTTATATTTGAAATATTTGTAAAGAGTGACTATTCATTTCGCAATCCATGTTCAGATAGGATTTATGTGTGGTTCGGGAAAAAAGTCAAAGACCGTCCTGGTTAATTTGGTTAAGAGAAAAATCCCTTATGTTTAGGGGAATAACATACCATTCATATTAATTATTATATCAATTAACAATTCGCTTACCATATAGTAGTGGGGATCACTTCATAGATAAATTTGAAAATCACATTTTCCGACCTCTGCAACTCTGCATTCCTTAACCTACTCTTAACAAATTAACGTAGCTTAAGGCCAAGATCCACGAGATTTTGTAAAAAAAGAAAGCCCAATTTAGCTAACTCTCTATTAATCGAGCGATCGATATTTATATATTCAGTCTGTTGAGCATGGAGATATGTATTTCTTGAAATTACTGAACAGCATCTATCCATATTATAAATGTGAATGTTTGTATCTATGTATCTATGTATGTGTTGAATGCGCTCCTAAACCGTTCATCCGATTGCGATGAAACTTTGGTGAACTATCGAGAGTGTACCAGGGATGGTTTCTGGATCAAAATTTTTTTTCTTCATCTTCTTCTTCATCGAGTATTAGGTCATTTTACCTATGAAGGTGGACTATCCTGGGAGAATAAGATGCAACTGTCCTTCCATCTCTTCGCAGGTATTCCAGGACGGTTTCTGGATTCAAACTTTTTTCTTCTTCTTCTTCTTTATCGTGTATTTGTTCATTTTACCTATGAAGTTGGAGAATCCTGGAAAAAGAAGGTCCAACTGTCCTTTCATCTCTTCGTAGGTCTTCCCAGTATTGTGTCGGGAATAAAACTTCTTCTTAAACTACTGAAGGGACGGCAGGTAATGAAGGGAAGGGAGGTACTGGTGGACCTGACGGGACGGGTGGTACTGAAGAGTCTGAGAGGATGGGAGGTACTGAAGGGACGGGATGTACCAAGGGACGGGATGTACGAAGGGACGGGAGGTACTGAAGGGACGGGAGGTACTGAAGGGACGGGAGATACTGAAGGGACGGGAGGTTCTGAAGGGATGGGAGGTACTGAAGGGACGGGATGTACGAAGGGACGGGAGGTACTGAAGGGACGGGAAGGACTGAAGGGACGGGAGGTACTGAAGGGACGGGAGGTACTGAAGGGATGGGAGGTACTGAAGGGATGGGAGGTACTGAAGGGACGGGAGGTACTGGTGGGCCTGACGGGACGGGTGGTACTGAAGGGTCTGAAGGGACGGGAGGTACTGAAGGGATGGGAAGTACTGAAGGGACGGGAGGTACTGAAGGGACGGGAGGTACTGAAGGGACGGGAGGTACTGAAGGGACGGGAAGTACTGAAGGCACGGGAGGTACTGAAGGGACGGGAGGTACTGAAGGGACGGGAGGTACTGAAGGGAGGTACTGAATTTATTTATTTATTTATTCGATATCTCACAAAAATAAATTGAAAAAAAAGTTCCTATTGAATTGATTCTTAGTGGGTTTGTACATCGCGCAAATGAGAACGTTTAAAAATTAAAATTAGCACATAAATAAATAAATAAAACATTGATTGAATAAGTAAATAAATTAATAAAAAAATGAATAAGTTATTAAATAAATAAATACATAAGTCAAAAAATAATAAAAAAATCCTATATACTTACCCATATATAAAATGGTATATTATACAAAACTGGTATAATGCCAAAGGTTCAAGTATATTTGTTAGAATAATTAAATAAAATTATAAATGAATGAATGAATATGGACGGAAGGGACTGTAGGGATGGAAGGAAAAAGAATACGGAATTATAATTAGCGAATCTAGATAAGAATGTTAAATAATAAAAAGGAAACATACCGATCAAACATTATTGTATATTTGAAGTTGATTTACACAAGCTTGACAAAATGAAAATAAATCTATACCTACATAGTTTCAGTTTCCACGACCAAGGAAGGCTTTTCTTCTAAGAAGTATTTTTTAATGAAATACCTCGCGTTTTTTAATTTTCTAGAGTTATTTTCACATTCTGGCTTTTTTCCTTTACAACGAGATGAGATTTTTCAAACAAAGTCGTTAGTTTTAATTAAAATGACGAGAAGGGAGTTGTATTAAAATTAAAGCGCGTTATACCAATATTAGCCTCTTCTCAAACACACGGTTTTCTGAGACATATACAAAATATATTTTTTTACATAAATTTTACAGCAATTAGAATCATCGTTGAATAAACTGGACTAAATAATATATACCTATAACCTAACCACTATTGAATTTTATAATTTAGTATGTAACTAAATTATAAAATAGTGGATATATGAGCACATCAGACTTGATTCCTGAGAAAGTGTAGGCAATACCTACATTAGAAAACATAAAAAAATCATAAATTCTCAATAGTTAAAATCACGAATTCCCAATAATTAAAAACACATATTTATACCTACTTCATATTATGATAGAATGTCTTAATATAATTTCGTAAAATCCAGAGGAAAGAACTATCATTTTTTACCATTGGCGATTAATTATGAACAAGAAAAATTTTAAATTCAGATTATTTCAATGAAATGAAAAAAATGATAATATTGCATATATACAAAAACGATTTTTTTTACAGATTTATCTCAAAGTAGGTATGTTCATGTTTAGCACATTATAGAGTTGACCATACAGACAAAAATAAAACATAAATTAGGGCTCTCTACTCTCACAAAATGTGAATTTGAATTTATTGAACATAATTTTGAATCTATATATAATGGACATATGTAATGGTATAAACGATATAACTTTCTACAGTAGTAACAAATCGTCATCAGTACACCTAAAGCTGATAGCTACGTTGGGTCTGGAAATATAATCAGAAATAACGATTATGTAGCATCACAGAAGAAAGGGACAATGGGGAGAAGTTGGTGGCATTAGAAAAATGCGTTTTACACTTAAATTTACGTACATAAAGTATCGGGACAAAAAGACTACTAGAGAGAATTTGATTATTGATGGAAAATGTGTGTTTACATATTATAATATTATATTATGATAATATAACATTACTTATCTCATAATTTTACTTTTATAGTAGCGTATATTTGCACGTATAATTTTTTTTGCGTTTATTCATATACATATAAGAAATTTTTCATCCCTTTTCCAAAAAAATTCAATAATTTTGATTATAAAATTATTGGAAAAAACTAACAAAATGAAATGTCTGAAGTTTATATACACTGTAAATATATGGTTCATGTAACATGTTAAACAAAATGAGTGAGTTGTGGCCAACACTAAAAGTTCGGTTAAATGTGAGTGTTTTTTTTAAGATTAATAATCACTGTATGCATTTTTATGAAGCTAATTTCAATTGTAAACATTTGAACTATTTACAACTAAATAAACGTAAAAAAATTACATACGTGTATTAGAACGTGTATCGTTTTTTATCGTCTTCAAGTTTATGTCCCTTGCAGTTGTGCACAGCAAAAGTAGTTTGGAGGGGAGGGGGTGTCTGACATCCCCTCTCTAAGGCCAGGGTGAACTAAGTATATAGGTTGGCACGGTGTCCTGACGATGACAAAAAGAAATGTTCCAGATGTGTATGTAGGTGTGCAAGTTGACACCGCGCTACACCCCTCCAACCCCCCTCACCCCTGGAGAGTCCGTTCCGTGAAATCTAATTTGGTTCGGTAGCCCGGCCTCATTTGTTCAAATTACGGACACCCTTCTATCGCGCGGGACACAGGCAACTTGACGAGACTGGTTTACGTATGTTTCACGTTCTATCCGGACATCTAAGTTACATTTCTAACTACATACATACATACATATGTACCTATATAGGATTCTCTAAATTAGACGATTCTCTATTCGAACCAGAGCTTTCAAATATTCAAAATGTTTGATTAGAATATTGAATCGAAAATAATGATTTTTTTGGACGTTCAAAAGAAGTAAATTAGAAAATAAAAAGTGTAAATTTACACAAAAATATATCCGAAAAGTTATTTTGATTTAAATATCCTTCATCTCTTCACAATCCATCCTTTTCCTATATTGACATTATCATTATTATTTAGTAAAACCTGGCAGACGTTGTCCTGTCTGTTTAATTATTCAAATATACAAAAATGCTTGATATGTATATTTTTTTATTTATTTTTAACATTCTAATCTAGAATCCCTAATTATTATTCTGTCTTTTCATTCCCATCCATCCCTATTCAATCACTTCTCCATTTTTATATATAGATATATAGAATTTTTCCTTATTTATTTATTCAAAAAAATATACCAACATCCTTTTTTACATAGATATTAAGAATATTTATTTATTTATTTACTGATTTATTAACTTGTTAATTTATTCAAACCAATATACCAAAATCTATTTTTATATAACCACCTCGGTATAAATTTGCCACCTCAGTACAGGCTCAGCCTAGTGAGGTGGTGTATACCAAATAATACTATAAAAAAATGTTTCATATAACTTATTTAAATTGTACTTTTTTGTAATATTTTTATTGTTTGTATATTGTTATATTTTGTTTGGTTTCAATAATAAAAAAAAATATAAAGATATACAGGTTTTTTTTTTCTCATTGATTATTTATTTATTTTATTATGTGTTTATTTATCAATTCATTTATTTATCTCGTATGCGCGCTTAACAAATCCACAAATGTTTATCCAATACCAAAAATATATTCTTTCAAAAAAAAAAATGGGTGTGATATCGAATAAATCAATAAATAAATTATAATGCAAAAACCTTATCCAGAATGAGCTGAACGAAGTCCCAAAGTTTCATCGCCATCGGATGGATAGTTTGGGAGTCCATCGGCCACATAAAAACAAACAATCAAATATACGTACAACCATTTTTATATATATCTACCTATAGATTTTGTATTTTTAATTTTTTTTTCATTGTAATATACAATAGTTTTTATTTATAACATATATTTTTTACTTGCTACTACTGTTGTTGACTGGTAGAAATTGCCTGCGAACAATAAGTCCGCACATTATGTGAATTTTTTTTTTGCGGAATAAAATAATTTTATTATTATTATTATGAGTATACCTATCTATATTAAAAATTATAAAAAAGCGGTTTATATGCTCGAAATACTAGGTACCTAAATTGAACCGGAAAAAAAACCTAAAATTGGCATCTATCAAATTCATCTGGATAGCAATATGAATACCTACCAAATATTCAAATTCAAGACTATAGTTGCGATTATTTAGAGATTGATCATACTGTCAAAACTTTTATTCGCTACAACTAAAGTAGAATACCAGTTGAAAAGGCCTACAACAGGGGGGCAAGTCTGGTCCGACCGGCGAAATCAAAACCCTAGTGATTACCCATATGACGGATATAATTTTCATATAGAGTTCTATGATATCTAAGGATATTATAGAACACCATATAATAATTATATCTGATATGATATGGGTAATATTGAGGGTTTTGATTTCGCCGATTGGACTAGACTTGCCCCCCAGCTTAATGGTCGTCCTGAATAAGAATTTTAAAAAAATGTCAGTGAAGAAAGGACATGTTTATATAGTAATTTAAATGCTATTTTTTTGTTTTAAATGCAAAAAGGATACTTACAAAGTGCTTAGTAACTTATTTTAAAACATCCTTTCATATTGGTATCTATTATATATGTTTCTAAGATAGTAAACATCTGTGAATGTAATTTGTCTGCATTGATAGGTGTATGTGGAATTTTCAATGAGTTTTGGAAACATCCCCCGTAGGGCATTAACACCCCTAGGGCTGATCCCTTCGAACCGAAAATTAATGATGGCCTTTATTGAAACTTCAATTTTTTGATTAGGAGCCTCGCCTCCTTCAAGATTGGCCGTATTTACCCCAAAGTGGGGGTCGGATCGGGTGTAACCTTATAATGAGATTAGAGCATCTGAGGAAGGTTGCGATAAATGGAATTAAATTCTCAAATCAACTCAAAAAACGGGGATTTTAAAATATACAAAACGGAAAAATCAAGACGGTTTTGACAAACGCAGAGATATTTCCTTTGAGCAATTTTACGGTCGAACCTAATTTGTACGTTTTATAATATTCGATTGGCGATGTGATGTGTCTTTGGAAACGATTTGTTTTATGAATTTAAATAAATCAACTAATCTAGTTAGTGAGAATCTCTCGTAAAAATATTCAAATTTTTATATACGTATGCCCAGATACATAAATAGTTATATAATATTAAGTATAACCTAGTTTTTATACCCGGTGCTGCTCGGTAAATTTGAAGCAATAAGCTCACTCAGTTTTTGGCCACAACCCATTTGTTTTGACAAATTTTGGAAGCAAGTGCGTATAAAAAAATCAGAAAGATTGAAGCATGGGAAATTTTTTAGAATGTTATTAAATATAAGCGTTGGAATGAGTTTAGTATTGTACACAACCTACTCGTTTTTATAAATCGTCATCGGAAGCAAGTGTGTATTTAAACTTTAAGCAATATTAAACTATATGAATGATTTAAAATGTAATTGAATTATATAAGCGTTTTAAGGAGTTAAGTTTTGGACACAACCCTCTCGTTTTTTTAAAATCGTTATCGGAAACATATGTGTAAGTATACAAAATTTAAGCAAAATTGGACCATGGGAAATGGCTTAAAATGTATTTGAACATATGTCTCAAAGAGTTTAGTGTTGGCCACAGTTCGTTTTTATAATTCGTCATTAGAATTAAGTATGCATAAAAAATTTAAGTAAGATGAGTCGTTGGGTCCTTCAGTACTTTTTAAAAGAATTTTAAGTAAGTACCTACATCGTTTTCAAAAAAATATTTTGTGAAATAAATTAATACATGAATGGAAATCTTGATAATTCATAAATAAAAAAAAAACTAAACATGAAACCTTCCTTGGTTCTTGTCTGCGACACGAACACGAGCTAAGAAAAAAATACATATCCATACTTACAAAGCTAATACTTACATATTACATTACACACTTTAAAATGATTATGTTGATTTGATCATAACCACGGCATCGTTAATCAACAAAATGTTTGGAACATGATTTAATGAAAAATCGATACATTTACACAGAAAATAAATTCTTAAAATTAGTTAAAACATTAAAATTAAACGAAATTATCACTATGGTTTTCACTCAATCTCTAAATTATACTTGAAAATATGTTATTCGTGTAAATAGGTACGTACTTCTGACATATGCAAATATTTTCTCACGAAAAATACTTTACTTGATATTTCAAACGTTGAAAAAATTTGTACGAAAATTGTCTAAAAAAGGAAAAAAACACAATAAAACATTAACAGTTGGTTTTTTATGTATCGAAAACCATCACTGGTTATGAATAAAGCAATATTATGCAACATTTATCGTTTAAAACATTCTCGTTATTGATTGATGGTCGGCGTAAAAAAATTGTCCACATACATACATATTACACGTTAAAATACTATAGTTGGATGTATGTATATAAAAAAATTATATTAAAACTTCGGCGAATTATACTTTAGCTATATAAAATTCTATAGGTACATTTTTGATTGCACGTGTTGAAAGATTTCTTCGAGTATATCTTCTTAGTTTGACCCCTGTGCAGGTCTCCTGGAAATTTGATTCCCAGCAGATATTTCTATCTTATTTCCATAAGATGACAGTAAATAAAATTAATACTTGCATTCAAACACAAACCAGAGTGCCCGCAGCACACTGGTTTATACTATGGAAAAATTGAACTCGCTTTCGGACGAGGTAGATTTTTTCCATTGGAATATAGGGCACTTCAAGTGGTTCCTTAAACAGGTACCATTTGAAGTGCCCTATGTAGGTACTGTAATTGGCAGCAAAAAATGCTTCGGGTATCTAAAAGCATTTCTGGGTATTTTTTTTTTGCATTTTGGTCATTTAACCGGTACCATGATTACCAACAAGTATATAAAAATATTGAGGATACCCTTTTCAAAGATTTCTTCACATCTACATTAAGTAACTTTCACTATCATACATTAAGTAACCCAATATTTTTTTCTAAATTTTGATTTAGTTCATAATTAAATTATGTTTAGAATTGTATTTTATGATTTAAACTATTTTAACATTTGAAATCTTGTAAAAAGAGTCAAATTTTATTGTTGCATCTAACCGAATAAAATTCAAATTTTATTAGACTCAGCCGGAAAGGCATACCTTTGTTTACTTTGCATGAAATAGAAAGTTGTTAAATTTTATCAAATGAATCAAGATGGAAATAGCATATTACGATGTATCTAGTCGTATATCTCAACAGGTACACTGTAATAAGAAAATCAAAAAAGATTTATTGAAGACACCCTTTTATTTATGTAGTGCTAATGTCAAAAGAAATTAGTAAAAAAGAAATTCATAAAAATACTCCTGTTCATATGCAATAAGTATAGCATTATTGATTAATACTTCTTACTTTGTATGAAATACAAATAGTAAAATCGATTGTGAAATAATCAAGCTGGAAATAGTTTTAATATGCATTGTAACCGGAAATACACAAATTCTGAATATTTCAGAACTCAAACTGGTCGGGAAAATACTTAAAAATCGATTGCAAATTACACTACAGACAGAAAAGTGAAGTTATAAAAAATGATCTTATAAAAAATTGTTTCGCATCCAAAACAAGATTTTTGTTCAAATTTGCATATCATGTAAATATGTATTTTTTTCATGGCACTAAATCTAACATGAAGTCACACAAAGAATCAAACCTTTTGTTTAAATACCTATAAGCAGACAGTTTGTTCTCTGGATGTATATAGGTAAGTATTTGAAAAATAAGTTTCCTCGAAACATTACATTACTTACCCAAGAATTAATAATTTTGATGGTAACGATATAAAGAATGTGAAGAATTTTAGAATATATGTTGTGTCATTTCTCCAAACGTCTAACCGCACCACACAGCCACGCATTTTCCATTCCCTTCCCCTTCCAACTCATCTCATCCCTCAACCTAAAACCCATCAGATGAGAGAGAATGGAGGTTCAAGTCCATACCGCATAGTTTGTGCAGCGGGCGCGGTATTCGCTACAATTTATCTGTGTTTTCGGCTTTGGTGATTACACAACTTACTGGAAAATAGGAAGAATACTCTCACGCAATACTAGTATTTGTAAAGGAGCACGCAATTTAAATAAATCTATACGCACATATATCAACCACAGTACCTACCAACATACATATAACAGAGCTACAGATCTTTTGACGATTATAAGATTTTACAATAAACGGAAGCTTTCTTTCTAAAGTAGTAGGTATCTTTGAGAAAAATATTCAAGGGAGTACCAAATTCACCAAAATTAGTGATTTACATATATATATTTATATCACTTCTGACTATCCATAATCTTAATATTAGACATTTCAGTGTGATTTTTAGAAAAAAAAAACACAATAATTGAGTTTTGAAACATGTGAAAACGTATTAAGGAGGGGAATGCTGCCAACGTACCTATTTTTCAATTTGATATACCATCATTATTTCTTATCAAATCGTTTTAAAAAAAAAATTATATAGGTTTTTTTATTAATAAACAAAAATATACCTTAACTTTTTGATAATTTTCTGTATAAATTCTTGTAGAAAAATAATGGCATACCCCGATTTTCAACGTTTATCATGTATTTTTAATAAACTATAAGGCGTAGAGTAATATATATATTTTTTAAATTAAAGAATACAAAAATATCTAGAAAAATATGATGTGACGTTGATCATATTTTTCCAGGTATTTTGTTCTTCTTTAATTTATAAAAAAAATATTGCTCTATCCAAAGGTCCCGGGTTCGATTCCCGGTGGAGACACAGTTTTTAATTGTGTTTTCAGTCTGGATCTGTGAGACGATTAATATCGTAAGTCTCCAGAATGTGGCAACTTGTTATTGGGTGCGTGTTAAATTAATATTTGACCTGTTAGTTGCCCGAGAAGCAATATTAAATAAATAAATATATATAAATGTCAAAAATCGGGGTATGCTTATTATTTTCCTACAAGAATATATACAGAACATAATCAAAAAGTTAAGGTTTATTTCTCTTTATTAATATCCAAACTAACTAGGTTATTTTTTTCAAAATGATTCGTTTTGTAGTAATGACGCTAATTCAAATTGAAAAAATAGGTACGTTGGCAGCAGTCACCCTCTTAAATAATATTATAATTTAATCAATAAACTCTCATTGAAATATTTTGACAGTCTACGTTTTTGTAATGTAAATGTTTCCAAATGTCATAATAGTAAAAATTATATGAAATTAGGGAATATCAGTGCTGCACCCTCTAGACAATGTGTCATTTACGTCAAGAAAAGAAACAATGAAAAATAACTCAATTTATGGAAGTGATAGTTGCCTGTTTCTTGACAACTGTCACTTTCATACGTTGGGATATCTTTTCTCGTTTCTTTTCTTGAGCTAAATGATACGTTGTCGAGGGGGGCTGATAACAATAAAGTTGCGTTCGTCATTTAAGAAACAGTAAACAAGTAGCAATTTACTACATTAGGCACTTCCATGAAAGTGGTGTTTCTCAAAGATTTATGCTAATTTTTCAAGAATCTGTATAAGCCTGAACAATGACATGTCTCCGAAAAAAAAAATAATAATACAGCCAAACTTGTATGCATGGCTTGGATATTTGACAGAACTCGTGGATTTGTCACCTCTTGAACGAGGCAAAGAATCAACCAGGCACAAGATTGCGTATTGGGTAACCATGGGACCGCATGCGGTGGAGGGAGGTGGGGGGGACAGTTGCAGCAGAGCTAGGGTACCCTGGTGACACCATGAGACGGGTGTGGAGGTCGTTGGGAGTATAATGGGAGTGAATAATGGGGTAATAAGGGTGGTGGGTTCGAACCAGCACCTCATCACTACATTCATTAACGAACCAAGGGATAAATTCCATCACTACAACTTCACTCACACCAATGCAAATTGCATGTTTTTTTAAATTATATTATAAAATCGTTCAATATGTATTTAACGCTCTGCAATACTAAGTATATAATTTTCTCCCTAGAACTTTTTAACCCCGTGCCTACCCCATATTTACAAAACAGTCTTTTAACATATTTTATTAGTAAGTTTACAAACTAGTATAAACAATAGCCATAATATAATAAAAAATCAAATAAATTTTCCTAATAGCCCGCTATTAAATATATATCCCGATCAAATAAATTAATATATTTTGAATTTAAAAAAATGTAATAAATATGTAAATTAATAAATTATTTATATCTAGCGTTTCCTAAACACCGGGTTGTCGCTTCTTTGTTGTTTGCCCCACTACTTTCAAATTGACTCCTCCCACATCTTTACGGTTAAGTCTATATTTTAACTTTTAATGTACCTTCTACGTAAGTCATCCTGAAGATGAGAACATCGTTCTCGAAACCGGTCGACAGTTTTTATGCTCATAAGTGATGTATACTAAGTTATTATTTATATTATAAAATAAAAATTTTAGTGACGCCACAAAGTTACTTCCGTGAAAATAAAACCGAAGTTTACAAACTGTTTATGCACGTGTAGGTAATATTTCCAACAATGAGTGTGTGAATCTGAGTGTGAATATATACATATATGTATGTGTGTGTGTGTGTGTGTGTGTATGTAAAGATAATTGTACATATTATATTCTCACACCAATCCGACAGTAGCAGTTTTGTGGGTAGTTGTGTGTCCCCATGGTAACCTCATTCGGTGAGAGTACAACCCTCCTCAAAACTTTCACACTTTTCTCACACAGTAATCAATTAATGGTTCTCTTGGCAGAAAATACAGAAACGTATTTGCCTTTCTTTGTGAATATTCTGTCAGAATTATTTACGAAAACAATTGTGATATCAAGTTTCTTTTGATTGGTTTATTTTCTTGAAAATGAAAATCACGAAGAAAATGTGTATAAATATTTTGACGAGTGTACCAACGTGGGTGAGAGACATCTTTTGAGATGTTGAGAGGTATGACCCAATCTCTTTGTGAACAAGCATAGTATTTTGTCTCTAACTCTATGATTTTGTCGTTATATAGTTTATTAATGAAATTATTTTTGTTACGAGAGTATTTTTCTTGCTTTTTTATCAATGATAATGGTACTGATAAATAAAATAAATCTTTATGGAATCTAAATCAGTAATTCAAGTTTGTGCCTTGTGATTATTATTTTTATTTATATTTTCTCATGGAGATTATTATAATATTTACCCCTATATAGAAAAATTACGCTTGTACGATAGGTGGTAGATATTTATTTTTACTCATGTTTTTCTCAGCTATCATTAGAATATAAGATAAATTTTCTATCAATAATTCCTAGTATTCTTTTATTTATTTTTATTTTTTATACTTAATGGTTTTTTTTAGTTTTTATATCACAACGTTCCTTTCCGGGAAACTATTTTTTTATTTTTTTAATCTCATATTATTTATTTTTTGATTGTACATCTAGTGGTTTCAGTATCTTAATGCGACGTCTAGTTTAGGCGTTATTTTAATTTTTATTTTCTCCATACTAAGTGTTTTTTTTTGTTTTTATATCACTTCTCATGACATGCTCTGAATAGGTTATTTTCATGTCTAAATCTTATTAAAAAAATGTATTATCAGTGCTCGATCAAAATCTAATCTTAATCATAATATACATTCAATCATACAAAATTGTTTAGATCATTTTTTTTAAGAAATTGTCATTATAAAAATTATGAATTAATTTCTAAGGACTGAATCTAATCGTGTGTAGCCCTACTGATCTTAGTACCTATTACTGTAAAGGATTATAAAGGAAAAGCTAGCTTATTCATCAGTTTTGATATTGATTTCAATTCATGTATTCACAAAAATGTTTACTGTGCTGGTGTATACTTTTTGTGTTCATACTTATGATAATATGCTGTTTTCGAGTCTCAATGAAATATTTTGAATAATAATAACCTAAACAATCATCAATGAAATTCTGTTTTATTTATAGTAATACAACTAAGTGGTATTTAACCGTTTGTTATTGACATGAATATTTAAAAAAATAATTCAAAATCGAGATATTTTTCCTGGGATACTAATGCCAATTTCACAGGCTGGTGCAGGCGACTCTTTAATGAAAAACAAAGCGCCAGGAGGTGGTTTATAGGGGCGGGAGGGAGGGGGGAGGTCTGAGGAGACGAGAAGATGAGGGGTGTTAGTGACACCTTCTCCTTCTTCATTCTCTGCTTATACCTACCTACAATCAACCACTCCCTCACCGACATAACCACCCCCCCCCCCTCACCCATTTACACCAGCATTTATCATAAACCTTAATATGCTCAAATAACCATCGAATATTATAGACAGGTTTTTAAGCATCTTTTATCAAAAACTCCAACTTGGAATTGCTCCTCCATTTTCTGGATAAATACAATAAATAGAAAAAAATACATTCACTTCATTCATCATACATATAAAATGAATGTATTCTGCATATTTATAAATTAATGTATTTGTAATCGAAAATTCTACTGGCAACAATATCATCTCACATAGTTCAGCAATGATTTATCACCCAATCTGAATGTTGTGCCTTTTTATGTGAGACGAGACTGATGTGTGGTATACACGCACATATTGTGCTCCATTTAATGATGTGATGCACACCCGCACACCTGTCGCTGGTTACTCCACATTGTGGGATATACCGTGATGGTATGTATGAATAAATGAATGAATCATACATATATTATCTATGAAAGATATTTTAAAACAATTCAAGATTGATATCTGCAATAGTTTAAGATAGTTTCTACTTGGAAAAAAAGGTATTATACATTACTTCGCATTCCAGTTCTGGGGTTTCAATACATCGTAACATGGTTAGGATATAAAAAGTTAGAATATGTCTGAAAAATAACCATGAAGATGGTACGTTTTAGTCTTTACACATATTGCTTTTCCACGTTCCACTTTTGAAACCAAATCATGCATATCTAATAATGGCATTCACCGAATAAAAAAAACTGCGACGCGAATAGAAATAAAAGTTATATTTTTCAGATAGACGCTTTTATCAGCGGTTCTCGTACCGACATAACCTTTTAAAGAACATACTCTTTACAGAAATATTTGACTTAATTTTTTTTTATGATTTTACTTACCTACTTTTTAGAGAATAATAATATTTTGCGAAATAACAAAGACAGCATGTTTGCGATGATACATAGGCGCGAAAGAAATGATAAATGTATGTCAAGAAAAATATTCTGGCGACCAGTTCAATCTGTCTTCCCGAAATATGGAAATGACGTCCTGGTATGGTGGAAAGAATTATGTTTTACGTCTTAATTATTTAGGGTGTGTCCACAAAAAGAGACATTGGCAGAAAATAATCTTGTTTTATTCCATTTATTTTTTACACTATTGAAGCCAACAAACACATATATTTTATAAATCAATGTATAACTTTGTACATCATACATATTCACGTTTTCATCTTGGCGATGAACAGAAATTGAAAGTAAACGTTTTTACGACGACATAAGTAAGGTAAGCCTATACAACATCGACAAGTGATCTTTTGATTGAAGTCAAACCAATTTCCAGGTTAACCATTTGAGCTGATCCCTATCGCCCCATCCTACTTTATCACGACTTAGGAAATCCATTATAAAGCAAGTAGGTAAACGCTTGTAAAGCAGATCAGCAAGTAGATGGGGGCTAAACTCCGTCTCTAAGGTAAACCGACTCGATGCCGTATATCCTATGGGAGGGGTGTCACTATATTGTTTTTGCATACATTTCAAACATTAGACATTATTGTTTTAGCATACATTTCCCAAATCACTTGGGGAAACGTCAGATAGGGGAAACGATACGGCTCCGGCATTAAAAGTTCACGGCTAAATAGAGGTGAAATGCGCATCTTTAACTGTTGCTCACCTCATAAGACTATGTTATTTTACATCAGATTCGCGTTCAATATCTAACAATGAAATATTGGTTATGAAAGAAAACTATTTATGTAGTAATTTTTACATTATTTTTTCACATTTTATTCCCTGTTTTTTTCTCCATTATGAATGATATTTTGAAAAAAAAAATAAACAATCGGCGACCATGACATGTGTGAGTCGATGCATGAATGTAAAGAAAGCCATGAATGTGGATATTTATGTGTATAGCGTTCGAATCTCCCTGCCTACCCTGAAAGGGACATGGTATAATATGTTTATTCATTATTTATTCTACAAATGTTTAATTAAGCCTTCTTTTGAATTTAAATTTATAATTTTACTCGTGAGTTATGGAACTAAGAGTAGAATCTTGATTGTTCTAGAAAATTAATTAGTTTTAATACATATATACATATACATTGAGACACGTGGGGTATAAATCATAATATGAGTTTCTAGTAGTCAATGCTTCCCCCCACTCCCCACCCTACCACTCTCCTTTCCAATCCTGTTTTCAAAATTGTTAATAATTGTGTATGTAGTATATTTTTGTATAAATTTTTCTTGTTTGCTGTTATACTCTATAAAATAAATAAAAAAATGCAAACATTTGACATATTTAATTGTACTTCATCATCATCATCATTTAAGCTTTCTATAATCCATCAAGTAATCCATTTGTGACCTACACAACTCTTTATCCTGGGCAGACCGCATCCAACCGCCTCCAGCCACTCGTCTTACGTCGTTGGACCACCTTGTCTGAAGTCTTCCAACACTTCCTCTGTCCGTTCTTACATTCCAGCACTTTTTTGGTCCAACTAGTTGGTCCAATCTGTTGTTCGGGCGACATGTTCCTCCCAACTCATTCAACATGGACTAGGGTAGCCGTACTTATGTATAATTAAATTGAGAACAAAAATGAATTCAATTAATTTGAAAATTAAAATATCCAATTTTAAATCGAATATTAATTATTAACAAATATTAATATTGCATATACGCAAACATTGGATTTTAAGTCAATAATGTGCGAGTGCATTGTCACCTCATGAACATATAAGGACCGATGCATTCATTGATGACAAAAAAAAACAATTTTTCAATAGATGCCATAGCAAAAAGGTTTCTTCATTACTTTACTCATCACGCTACGACCAGCTGATGACAGGTCGTAAACCCTGTAGGTGCCTTGAGTTCCTGGTTCTCCTATAGTCTTCGAGATGTTAATAATTGTCAAAAAAAATCAAATTTTATGTTTCGTGAGCGGGGTCACATTGAAATATTTGACAGTTTGTGGAAATATGAAGCGTGAAGGACGATGGTAGTTCGCGAATTGGTTGATGCTGATGATGAAGGTGCGTGTCCGCGATATGCGCGGCGGGTGCGTGCGACTGCCTGTGACTGAGGGCCGGACAGGAATGTTGGGTCCCGTGTTTTTAATATGTTTGGGACTGGTTGCTTGAGATGCGGGGATTCCAGCGGGAATCTCGGCGAAAGATGTGATGACGCGATATGAGTAGGTACCTAATAATGTGTGTCACCACAAGTTAAAAAAATTGAGAACCACTGATTAGATATCCTTCAAAATCTAATGGGGTCTAAGAGAGCATTAGATATACAAATTTGCAAAATTTAAAAATAATCGAATCGAGTGCTTTTACTTTAGTATATAAGGTCTTTGCCTATAATCGATAAAGTAGAATAAACACGCCGTACTTAGTACATAGCACATCAGTACACAGTATACACACGTAAATACATTGTGATCAAACTTTCAGAGTACAATCTCAACATGATAAAGTGCAATAAAAAAATTACCTTAAGGGGGGGACTACTGCCAACGTACCTATTTTTTCAATTTGAATTAGCGTCATTACTACAAAACGAATCATTATGAAAAAAATAACCTAGTTAGTTTGGATATTAATAAATAAAAATGTACCTTAATTTTTTAATTATGTTCTGTGGGTGGATGGGTGGATGGCAGAGCGGTTAGCGCGCTGGGTTAGTAATCCAGTGGTCGCGAGTTCGAATCCTGCCTCGACCGATCTCGTTCACCTATAGGACAAGCATTTATGCTTAGTTTAGGGAACGTAGGAAGATGTATATGTACTTGTTTAACAAGGACATATTCATTTTTTAAAAAAAAAAAAAAAAATATATTCTTGTAGGAAAATAATAAGCATACCCCAATTTTTGACATTTATCTTAAATTTCTAAAAAACTTTAAGGTATAGAGCATTATATTTTTTTATAAATTAAAGAAGATCAAAATATCTGAAAAAATACGATGTAACGTTGCATTAATGCATCAGGTTAAGTTAATAAACTAAAAAAACTTATATTTCGCAATGGCGCTGAATGGAAAATAAATGTTTTTTAGGTTTATTTTCTAAACCTTTAGCATTAATGCAACGTCACATCGTATTTTTCTAGATATTTTTGTCATCTTTAATTTAAAAAAAAATATGTTGAAAAACTAAGCAAACTAAGACATATTCATTAAAAAAAAATGATATTACAAAAAATGCGAAATTATATTTATTTATTTATTAAAAATCCTTTTTACAAGTATAATAATATCGGATGTAGGTACAATATTAGTTAATAAAGTAGTTAATAAAATAAAGGTATAACACTACAATTAAGTTAAAAATTTAAGTTAATGTCATTAGTGTATTTAATTTGTTGATTAGGCTACTCTTCTAGGCTATATCTGTCCCAGAGTAGCGATATATAAATCAATTCTATTATTTTTTATTCGTCATAGTGAATGTTAATTTTTATAAGGTTTAGTGGTAGGTTAACGTGAGACAAAAGTCCAAGTATACGTTTTAGTGTAGTGTGAAATATTGCTTGATGTAAAAAGGGTTAATGCTAATATAATTTTGTTTTTTTTTTGTAAATCAATTATGTAGTAATCTTCTTCTTCTTCGATGGCGCTACAGCCCAAGTCGAGCCTTGGCCTCCTTCAACTTCTGCCTCCAACCCCGTCTGTCCTCAGCTGCCGTCCTCCAGTTTGTAATGCTTAGGAGCTGTACCGCATCCCTCCTCACCTCGTCCTGCCATCGCAACCTGGGTCTTCCTATCTTCCTTTTTCCTCCTGGATGATCAGTCATAATTCTCTTGGGAATTCGCATATTTGGCATTCTCTGAACATGTCCAGCCCATCTCAATCTCGATAATCTTATATATGTTGAGATACTGGGTGTTTCATATATTCTGGACAGTTCATCGTTTTGCCTTATACGCCACTCTTCCCCATCCTTCACTGGTCTACATATGCGGCGGAGAACTTTCCTCTCAAATACATCCAAAGCTTCAGCAGATTTTATTGTGAGTGTCAATGCCTCGCACCCATATGTAACCACAGTCCTTATAATTGTCTTGTAAAGGATAATTTTGGTTTTTCTATGGACGTTTCGAGATTTAAACACTGGTACCAAGGAGAAGTATGTCCTGTTACCTGCTGAGATTCTTTTCTTTATTTCCTCCGCTTTCTCATTGCATTCCGTGAGATGAGATCCCAAGTATGTGAATTGATTGACTGATTCGAATGTGTGATTCTCTGCTAGCTGCACGTTTCCTCTTGTTCTATTAGGTGCGTTTCGGCTTTGTATCATAAACTTTGTCTTTTCGTTATTAATCTTTAAGCCCACCTCATGTGCTGCAGATACCAAGGGGTCGAGAACTTCCTTTATGGCTGTTTGGGTTCTTCCAAGTATACTTAGGTCATCCGCATATCCCACTATCTGACTGCTTTTGAAACATATATTAGAGCCATTGTCAACTGGTGTTCTGCGGATAACGTATTCCAGGGCGAGGTTGAAAAGAGTAGGAGCCAGACTATCTCCTTGTTTCAATCCCTGTGTGATTGCAAAAGTCTCTTTTAAATCACCCTGCACCTTAACTCTACATTAGGAGTTGGTCATTGTCATTTTCACGAGTCTTACTAATTTAGGTGGAATTTGGAATTGTAAGAGGATATCATACAATTTTTCTCTATCTATTGAGTCGTATGCTTGCTTGAAGTCAATAAACAACTGGTAGATATCTATATCGAACTCCCAACATTTTGCCAAAATTTGACGGACAGTGAATAGTTGGTCCGTTGTGGATCTACCCGCTCTAAAGCCTGCCTGGTATTCCCCCAGAATGTTCTCAGCATATGGCTCAAGTCTTCTTTTTAATATTATGGTGAGTAGTTTGTAGGCAGTACATAATAGTGATATCCCCCTAAAGTTTTCGCACTTTAACCTGTCACCTTTCTTGTAAATAGGGCATATAATGCTTGTTTGCCATTCTTCTGGGATCTTTTCTAGGGTCCACACTTTTGATATCAGGTTGCACAATAAGGTTATTAAGTGTGCATTTCCATATTTAAACAGCTCTGCTGGTATATTATCAATCCCTGGTGCCTTATTATTTTAAAGTATTTTTAAAGCTGCCGTTATTTCGACAATCGTTGGTGGTGCGACCGATATCTGATCTTCATTACCTGACTCCTGGGGGATATAGGTGACATTCTCTCTAACATCTCTGTTTGGATTTAGCAACTGGCCAAAGTGTTCTTTCCATCTGTTCTTTATTTCTTCGTTGGATGAAATTATATAACCGTTAGCATCCTTGCACAGACTTGTTGTTGGCTTAAATCCCTTTTTGAAGAAGTTTATACCTTTGTATGCTTCTCGAGACCTGTTTTCGGCGAAGTCTTGTTCCATCTTCAGAAGTATGTTATTGAGAAATTTTCTCTTCTTTTTCTTTAACAATCTGTGTGATTCTCTTCTGGCCTGTTCGTATGCTTGTCGCTTGGCTCTAGTCCCGACATCAATATATTGTTTCCTGAGTGAGTTCTTATGTTCTATGCTTCTCATGCATTCCTCATCGAACCACGGATTTCTATTTGGTTTGGGCTGATTACCAACGCTAGACTCTGCAGATCTTATGATTGCGTCTTTTATATTATTCCAGTCATCATTGAGGGAGTCATCAAAGGAGTGATCACTGATTTGTGCTGGTAGATTGGTATTCAAGGTGTCGTTGTATAGCTTCCTTCCTTCTGCTGCTTCCTTCATTATGTAGTAATATTAAATAAATTTTCAGTTTCCTTTCTTCCTTTAGTAATTAAGCAGCTGTTTGCAAAAGCTTCCAATTTGATATGTGAGTAGGTTCTTATCAATGGAAAATCAGTTTTAAAGAGGTTAAATATTTTAGGACCTTTGTACGCGTAATTTTTCTGACCATGTGTTATCTTTGTTTTTGGTATTTCGTCTATTATATGTATATTATCTATGTATAAATAAAAAACAAATATTTAATTGTATTATTTTTATTTTACAGGCTAATATATTTTTATACATCTACTATATGAACACAACAGCCCGATATTTTATATGTATGTACAAACAAAATAGGTAGGTATATTTTTCACAAATAGAAAAACAATAATAATAGTCTAAGGGATAGCAACGTCTTAAAATATTTTTATTTTAATTTCTGGTTTTGTTGATATTTCCGTCTTTATTGAATATATGTAGGTATGAAAAAGGTAATTCTGGCACGTGGGAGTGGTTGCGTTTACCAATCCGCATCCCTTATCATGCGAAAATTGCAGATTTTAATATAATTTTAACTTTGTGAGTCATTTTTGTGCTCTTATACAAACCATATCTGATTACAATGAAACTTGGTGATTTGGGAAGATTTCTGAAAAAATAATTAGGTACCCTTCTATTTTTTTACATATTTCAGTAACAGAAAGTACATATTTCACAAACGGATGGATTTTATAGAAACAAATAACATATCAGTGCAAACTATATTGAAATAATGTTAAACTATGCAATTTTCGCCATAGAGGATGCGCACTGGTAAACACAACCACTCCCAGGTGTCAGACTTATCTTTTTCATACCTATATTCAATAAGAAAGAGAATATCAAAAAACCAGTCATGAAATGATTCATCGAATACGTTGCTATCGCTCGGACTATCATATATAGAAATATTAAAATATGTATAGTTGAATCACCGCATTCTTTAATTCTTGCTACGACATTCTATATACAAATCAATTATATTATTAAATAGGTAGGTACTTTGAAAAAGATTTTAAAATTTTCTTATAACATTTATAAGTTTATGTACATTTTGACAGTATATAAATTTTTACAAAAATTTTCACAGTTAAAATGACATTTTGCGTAAAATTCGCTGTGTAAAAATGATAACATAAATTTATTTTTACCGAAAATAAATAAACCAACAAAATAATTTATAAAAATCATTTTTATATAATTAATATTAATTTTTATTTCCTAAGCTGGACAAACCTATTTTAACAAATAGTATTCAATGACAGTAGGTACATGTAAAATAGAATAAAACATTATCATATAAACAACAGATAAATATGCAAAATATGTTTAAATACATATAATTTAACATAAGTTTTGTAAAGTTCTGAAATAATATGATACAATTATCATGCGATGTTTACATAAAATATTGTTACTAGTTTTTACCAAACATTTTAGTAGGTAGGTACTCTTATTTGATTTTTTACATTTCACTTAAAATGAAATCGATCTATTCGATAGTCTTTAAAAGCTAAATAAAAATTGTTTTTTCAACATAATATCTACACTTATATCGTTTTTTTTTTATTTCAACATCGAGTATCACTGTATAGTTTTTAAATTCAACGTATCCACATGACCTTATTTAAAATCTATCTAAAAATTGTTTAATCTCACGTTTATTTCATAAATGAGTTATGCAGTTCATGGAGTTTATTTAATATGGTCTCCAAACATCCGAGGGTCGCGTTGAAGTGTTTCTTTCACTAGTAATTTTACTTCTTCCACTAGAAGACAAAGGACTTGAAGGTCTTTTACTTGAACTGACACTTGACGCTTGTGGTTCTTTTTTATCGGTCGTTTTCTTCTTGCTTAGATTAATACCATTGACTCCAACGCTGCTTTTCGCAACTGGAACTAAGTCATTCAACTTTAACGAACCACTGGATTTAGTCGCTTCGGAAGATTTTGGCTGAGCACCGGAATCATCGCGTTTTGTACTCTCTTGACTAGAATCTTCGACTCTTATTGTATCAGGTGACGCCGTGTTAACTCTAGAATTGGATGGCAATAAAGAAGGATGTCTCATCTGGAGCCACGGCCATTCATACCCTCCTTGATATAATTGTGAATAAAGCCATTGATTGGGCGGCTGCAACAACGGAGTGTTGAGGAATAATTGCGCTGCCAAAGCATTATTAAAGAGATTTCCATGTGGATGAGTAGGATTTTGAACGTTGTTATGGAAAAAGTTGTTAATCTCTTGATTTTTGTGATGGAAGAAGCTCGATAGTTCTTGATTCTTTTGTATGAAGTCGTGCTTTTTGTTGAGAAATAAACTCAAATCGCTGGATTTAGATTTCGAAAGGACAGTAGTAAATGCCCCTGGTCTGTCATCGGGAGGTGGACTTCCCTTGGATGAAGCTGTGACAGATATTTCATCGTCTTGTGGAGATGATTGTTGTGATGAAGAATTAAGCAGATCTAGTTGCGGCGAAGCTCGAGGACTGGTGGTGCTGTGAGGATTACAGTTCAATGTTGAGGAGTTCATACCTTCAGGATGAGTAATATCTGAAAAAAAAATATAGGTATTTGTAAATAGAATATAATACTTTTTATTCGAGTAGTCAATAAATTTAAAAAAATTGAAAACACAGGCTTTGTTAAAAAGACACGTTAAGTATAGTTGTATGGTAGCTTATTCGTATTTTTAATGATTATAATAAATATATATACAAAAGCAAACAAAATATAGCATATTTCTGAATTATAAAAAAAATCGACTTAAAATAATATATGTAGGCATGTATGGTACATGTGAAAAATGGTAGCGAAATTACAAAAAAAAAATATAAAAATCCCAAATATATACAAACAATTAGACAATTGAATTTTATTTCGAGAAATAGAATATTATTTTGATTATGGGTATAAATCCACTTTGTACGTGGATTCCGATTTGTATGCGATATGTAAGTAGGTATATATAAAGAAGTACCGAGAGCAATATGGCTGGCCCCTACTCTGGATTCAAAGTTTATTTAGAAACATTCAGAAATATAATATTTAGTATTGTTTACCCGGATGTTGCGAATTTCTGGGAGCGGAGTCCAACGCTGCAAACACATAGGGGCTGAAGTGTGGAGGAGGGGGAAGGAAGGGACCCCCCGCGGGACGAGGCAGGGCACCCCACTCACCACCAGGAAGACCAGCTAATTGTTGAGCAATACCTGAAAACAATATAATATGTAGTTGTAATTATTATTCACATAAAAACATTAAAAAAACTCAAATATTCAAGTAGGCTGAAAATAAAATTAGAACAATTTTATCTATTAATAAGACCGCACAATTTAAATAAAATGGGAGATACATTGGAAAAATTCACCAGAGTTCAGCAGAGTAACGACTAATATTTTCCGTGTACCTGTGTCTCACAGCAAAATTCTTTCAGAAGTATGAATAGACCAAATTGATCTAAAATTGGTTCACCTACTTTTCGAAATACGAGTATGCACAGCACATGTGAGAAGCTCCTGGAAGTACTTGATTTGGCCAATATTTTTATTTTATCAATTCTAAATTAACATCTTTTACCAAATCTTCTACCCTACATTCTTGCAGTGCTGCATTGTATATATATATTTTTTTTTTACATAAAAATGAATATGTCCTTGTTAAACAAATACACATACATCTTCCTACGTTCCCTAAAATAAGCAAATAAATGCTTGTGCTATAGGTGAACGAAATCGGTCACAATAGGTATTTGGCCTATATTGTTATTTTATATAAGTACATTATTAACAAGTATAAAAAAACAACATTTTTACTGTAGGTTGTTAATAAAAAAGGATGAGATTTTTTGACGAAAAAAGAAAAAAGAATCATCATTTGAAATTTTGGCTGTAAACACGCCATTTGTATATATTTCTTACTCTATGCGTTGTCTTAAATATATATAAATAAATATTTTTTATTTGAAAAATATTATGTTACGTTTATTATATGAATTTTGCTTTCTTTGAAAATATGGTTCGAGCCTACGTTAACTCACTTAACTCGCTCAAGTCTTCGCCACCATCTGGCGGTGAAAAGTTGAAAGTAAAATGCTTTTGGTTTATGTATATAAGTTCGATTTTATTTCCACTATTGTAAAAATGAATAAATTAATGCGTTTTAATCAAAGACCTTATATACTAAAGTAAAGGTCTTTGGTTTTAATCTATTCATAATCCTTTAAAGTGGGAAAATGAATTGAATTTTCAGTTATCGATTCCAATCATCTAGTGCATAATTCCATAGATTAATTCAATACATAATATTAAAAATATGTTTTTTTTCATAATCCATGTATTCAGTAACAAAAATACCTACATACATTTTCTAAAAATATACAGTGAATGCAAATAGTTACTAATTTATTTAATATCAGAGATTTTGGATTGTGATATTCACAATTTTATTTCCGATTATCGAAACAACTTTCACTTCATTAATTCTCCTGATAATGCCACCATTTCTAAATCATTAAGCCTTTTATCTTTCCCCCTGGTTCCTTCCACCCCTAATCTATTATCGCGGGAATACCTCATTCTATTACACGCCGAAAGAAACCTACAAGATGTGAAGGGTTAACCATTCATTGCCTAAGTTAAAACCAAATATTTTTTTTTTAAAAAATAAATATATGCTTTCAACAATAAGTGCAATTATTTCAAGATCGAGGCTGGATTAACACTCGAGTCTACAGAGTTGCAAGTCCAACGAACAAACCGCTAGTCCACTGAGAGATAAAATTGATTAATATCAAGGACTACGGTGTAAATATATTTATATTCGCTACAGATGCATAGAGCATACTATAATCATTATTTTGTCTTTTTATAAATAAATTTCACTTGCAATTAAATAAAATAATTAATAAAAGTACCCGTATGCAAGTTGCGTTATAAAATTGGTTAAGTAAATTTTCTACTTTCGTAAATTTATATTTCATTGAAAACAAATCCGTATACTCCGTATGATTAACAAGTTGTGAAATATTTACTCCGTATTTTGATGTTATGAAATAATTTAGGAGGAGAGCATGAATGCATAAAGGAGAAATGCTAATTTTGTGATCTTATAGGAGCCATATCTTCTGTAAAAAATGCATTTCTCTGCAAGTTCAGTAAGGGAGACCATGGGAGTAAAAGCATACATATATCTACATATTTTAGATTCCTGTTGAAACAAAAACATTACTTCCTTTCTAGGAATTTTTTTTAAATTTTATTTTTACATATGTAATTTTGTATGTGTTTTTTTTGTATTTTGTATCTAAGATAATATAATTAAATGTGGTTTGTTATCATATTATGTTTTCTTCCGCGTGTTTATTATATTACAACTTCACAAATGTACCCTTACATAGCTGCGTCAGAACCGATGTTTTTTTAGTGAAACAGCTTTATTTATTTATTCAACTTTTTGTACATAATATGAACAAATATAATGCACACTAGCGGGCTTATTGCCATTAGGCAATTTCTTCCAACCAACCAGATTACAGAGTGATAGAATTATATATGTACATCAACAAAAAATGAAAGCTAAAGAAGAACAAAGAAAATATACATAACACCAAAATAAATAATAAAAAAAAAAAAAACATCCCGGCAAAAAAAAGGATTGGGAAAGAACAAGAAGAGGAAATCGAGATCAGGTATTTTCGGGGAGATATAAGTTATATCAGGACTCAAATTATTCCAGTCTTTCTGAACGTACTTCAAAGGAAGAGATATGATACATTTAAAAAGAATATTTTTTTCTTTAATAATAAATATAAATATATATACATTATAATTATAATAAAAAGTTACCAAATGAAAGATGTGACGCGAATACTTAATATAGAAATGGAAAATATCCAACATCAAATTAGAGAGGTGAAGTAAAATATTTAGAGTTGGTTGTTGTGCTTTTACCCTTTATGATAGAAAGTATTCAACCTCCACCACTCTTAATATTCTCCAAGGGCACCCCGGTAACAATCGAGAAAATCTAAAATAATGAAATACATTTTACCAACCCTCTTAATAGATTTTAAGGCTCTACCCCTTTTTGTCACAAGTATAAGCTTGACGATATTTAGCTGAATGCCATTCGGGGTTGGTCTTTATTCAGCCATTTGTTTCAATGTATTCTCGATCATTAAAATACCTCTTACAGAAACATGAACGCCTTTTAGGCATGTTGGGTTCATCTATGTAAAGTTATCCGAACGATAATTATTTCATAGAATTTTACACCATAACATAGGCATAAACACATGTATCTTTTCAGGAATATTTGTTTTTAGATCAGCTTTCGAAATACATTTATTTCCTACCTCAAATAATTTAATTATTTAAAAACCATCTCCATTGATGTGTTATTTTTTTATTTCTTTATTTTTATCATACAATATTTTACAATGATACCAACAAATAGGTTAGCGCTGCTAAACTAAGGAACCCTGCTTATTTTATTGCTAGCCCTGTTCTAGGGCTAACAATACACAAAAAAAAACAAATGTTCATTTGAAAGTCAGTTAAATTCGTGAATTTTATGTTTATTATAAAATATATTTCAAAATGGATATTGTTAAATGATATTTCATACATACATAAATGGTATTTCTGTTTCCAAAATATATATGTAACTGGGGAGCTACTCATGACACATTCTTAATACGATATTTGCTTGCCTTAATCTTAAACATGTATAAATCAGCACTCGTTCATAATCCAATATTAATCTTTCTCTACATTTAATCGTGAAAATTTATTGATATCTACGTTTAGTATGAAATTATCATGAATTGTTGTGTAAATTTATAATATTATTTAATTAATTTAACCTCAAAGATTGCTAAAGGCTGAAGCTAATCTTAATTTTACTGTAATCAATTTCTTGAGTAGCCCTGCTGATGTTTCTTCCTTTTTTTATGATTTTATACAGAAACAAAAAAAATGTATTAGCATAATTATTTTCTTCCTTTATGTTTTCAATTAGAGGGAAATCGTTGTTAATATTAATTTAAAGTATTTAATGAGTAAGTATTATTGGCGCACCAAGCCATTAATTTTATAACGAAATTAAGCTTTAGATTTATTTAGACAAATAATTCCAGGAATAGCAGCGGGTAGATAGGAAGGTATGTATGTACGTACATATGTATAGTTGGAAAGTATAGAATGAGGCCTAGTTACCCCTGGTTAAGTTAATCCTAGAAATTATTTCTGTGCCCCCAGCCGAGGCATTAATCATAGTCTGCTTTAAGACTGAGCATAATCACCTCTCACCCTTTTAACAACTAGAATTAAGCAGGAGAAAGGAGTGAGGATGAGGGTTGGAGGGAGGCAGCAGGAGACCAGGGAGGAGTATGATCCTCCACCGTCAACCCTTTTAACCTACAGCCGCCAGGCTTAAGGGCGCTTTAACATTTTACTCCTCCAGTTGAAAGAAATTATCATTTGGTGACAATTTTATAGTTCACATTATGGTAGTTTACATTCAGAATATGAAGACGTCTTCAAATTAATTGTACGAAAGATAATCATAAGTATCGTTGTACTTAAATTACGTTTTGTTTCTATGACTATGCCTGTTTTGAGGTTGGCAAAAATGCAAGGCACCCAACCAGTGCAGTACCTACATAAGTTAATAGTACAATCGTGATATTTTTTTATAAAAATGAATACGTCCTTGTTAAACAAGTACATATACATCTTCCTACATTCCCTAAATTAAGCATAAATGCTTGTGTTATAGGTGAACGAAATCGGTCGAGGCAAGATTCGAACTCGCGACCACTGGATTACTAGGCCAGCGCGCTAGCCGCTCTGCCATCGACCCATCATCGAATATATAAACATAGATATAGTACAAAAAAAAATCTGCAAATTGATTGTACAAAACATAATAATAAATACAATCGTTGTTCTCAATTTAATTCAATTTGTATTATAGATAAAAAAAAAACAATTGTTATAATAACAAGTTAAAATATAATTAAATATTTATTAACTTCTTAGAATCACATATTATGATCCTGCTTAAAGACATAAGTTGTCCTTTTATTTTCTTTTTTCTACAGAGGTCGAAAATCTTGGTCTAATCATGACTATGTAATCTCATTCATTGCCGGTTCTTAAAAAGAAAGAAGAGTCAAACCAACAAATTATTCGAATACTCGGTCGCGTAAAAATTGTCTACCTCAAAAACTATAATTTACCCACAGAACTCGTTCAGAATTTTCTCAACGCGGTTACAGAATCAATCGTTCAAAATTTTCTGAGATGCACTCAGTTTTACACAAAATACCTAAATTTAATTCAAAAAACACGCAATAAGCAGATATATCAATGTATAAATCGATGATACTGCCCGTAGTGATATTTGGATCAGAAACCTGAAACTTTTCCCTAATGCACGTTCGTCCCGTCCAGGCAACGGAAATGAAAATGCTTAGAAATAGGTGCGAGGTGACTAGGTTAGATAAAATAATTAACACCCGTATACGAGTGAGCCTACGAGTACATAATATATCCAAGAAGGTCCAAGAACAGATTAAAATGGTAAGGACACGTTTGTAGAAGACCACCTGAACAGAGGGAAACCAAAGCGCAGATTGAAAGAAGTGATGAGGCAGGGTATGCTCAGCAGCGAAGTTTCCCCAAAGGATGCGTAGACAGTGGAAACATAAGACGCAAAAAGCAGACCCTTATACCATTATATGGAACAATTCCTGAGGAAAAGAAGTAGGTATATGAATGCTGAATGATTATTACGTTAGATCAAGACAGTATAGAATTCCAGTGCAATATCTCACTCTCAATCCATCTTCAAACCACAGGTACCATTATACGATACATATATTATATATATTTAAAGGTACGGTATATACGGTATTTTTTGTTTATTTAAAGAATATACGTTTTATGAAGGGCGCGATGTTAAGAAAATGCGAAAATATTTACAAAACATAGTTTTGTACCCACTTGTAAAATAGACGCTTACGGAAGGTTGTTAAATTTTCACGAATGGTCTATTAAAGGAAATGGCGAATTTTGACCTAAAATCCGGATCCTAAACTTGAAGTGTGGCATCAGTGGACAGCCGCCCTCCACTTCCGGTGCCTTTTCACTCGTTTCCTTTTCCGGTCTACACTCGCTCACCTCCTAAATACACTTTTTCATTTTAAGTGTCAATATTTCAAAAATTGTATTTCGGCACTTATTGTTCATTACAAATTACACGCAAAGTTTTATTAAGGCGATTAACAATTTGGAGTCTCCAATTTTCAGCCATTTTTTAAATGATTTTAAATATTTTTTTTTAATCTTCGTCCAATACTGGCAATCATTTGTTGTCATAGTAAGAAAAGTTAAAGTACACTTTTTATTTTAATTTGATAATGAATATAAAATTCTTACAGAAAAACACAAAATAATGTGATTTTCAAATTCATAACTGAAATAAAATGTAAATAATGATTAATAATTTTCTTTGTAAAATATAATTACGACTTCGTGATTCATTTGGATAGATAACTGTCTCCTAAGCTGATACTCCGTGTTCGAATCCCGGTGAAGATACAGCTTTTTAATTGTGTTTTCAGTCTGGATCTGTGAGGCGATAAATTTAACAAGTTTCTAAGATGTGGCAAAATCTCTTGGACGCGAGTTAAATAAATATTTTTGACACAGTCATTATCTCTTAGTTGTTCGAGAAGTAATGCAAAAAAAAACAAGTATCCGTATACTTATGTCGTCTATGTTCTTATTTTTTTTTCGTGATTATCGGGCTTTAATTTGACTCGAGCTATTTCTTGTTCAAAACGATCTACTTTATTTCGGTACAACTATTTATTGACAGCCACTATACCACGTTTGAGAATAACGCGACGTCCTACGTAGGCGATTCAAAGCGAATGCGAAGCGGCGCGGCGCGGCGCGAAAATAACAAACAGTCGGTAACTATGGTAGTGTCCTACGTTACCGACCGCGAGTTGGTTTCGATGCGGCGCGGCGCAATGCGAAGCGAACGCGATCAGTTGGTTTGATATTTTCGCGCGAATTGATAGCGGCGTCATTGTTTTTTGACATGTCAGAAACAGAAATTTTAATTTCTGTCCATGAACGTCCCATATTATTTTATTTTATTTTATTGAAAGTACACAAACAATGACTGGACAAGTAAAATGGTGATATACAATATAAAAAAAAATAGTCACAAATTTATGGGACAAATTATTATCGAACCGCGAATTTTAGGATTTGGCAAAAATAAATGGGACTACAAGTAAACACATTTATTTATTATTGCTATTTTACAATAGGATGTTGTTCAAAACACACAAAGTTTTCTCTCGCTTGCACGAATGTCAAATTTTGATATGTTTCCGGGAAAGATGTAAAATTAAGTCTCATTTATTAATTCAAGATCACGTAATTCTTCATACAAATTGTGATATCCCCCATAAATATGCCTCTCTAAGTACACAATATTAGTTTCACTTTTCTGCCGAACATACTTCTTGAGTATTTTATATACATACATCTATGACAGTAGATGGCGGCAGAGGGAAAGATTCGCGCACACGTAGGACAGAGCCGCCGCGTCGCACCGCATCGCATTGAATTCGCTTGTATCCGCACCGCATCGCTTCGCAATCGCGTTCGCTTTGAATCGCCTACGTAGGACGTAGCGTAAGATAAATCCGACCCAAACTGTTTTTAACAATATTTTATTGCATCAAAATAAATGCATCAAATAATTTTAAATGAAATGATGACATCTTTACTATATTATCTACTAGCTGACGCGGCGAAATTCGTACCGCCTAACAGTCAATGAATGTCGTGTTTAGTTTTAGCTCAACTTAATTTAGGATTTTACAACGTAATAAAATGAATAAAAATGTTATAAGTTCAATTATTTGTAAAGACATACAAATAATAATAGAATATTCAATTACACTTTCATGCTCGCATTGCGGTGTGTTTAAATTTATTTCAATATTAAAATTCTGTATATTTTTTACGTGAATTTTTCCGATTTTTTTTTCGTTAATTTTTCCAATAATATAATTGTTTTTATGCTATTCGGAGCGGAGACGAACCTAACAAATAAGAGATCATTACAATTTATTCATCAAGCCGTTCATAAACGATGCAACTAACCCGACATTGTTTTATTTATTTAAATTTTAAAATTGTTGTTTAGAAAAATAAATCATTTGTTCGTCTAATAATAATTTAATTTAAAAAATGCACTTAACCTAAACGTCCCTAAAACTCCCATAGAAGGTACATTATTATTATTTTTATTTGTCACAGGGGGAAGAAGTTGTCTCGATTTACGTATATTTAGAAGACACTGCCTTTTCCTTATGTCAAGTTACGGGTAACGCAGATGTCGAAGGATTTCTTTTGAGCCGCGCCAAATACTTATTTGAACGGAGATTTGAAAGAAAAAATATAAGAGTCCGGGATTAAATAGCGGGACTTAGAGGGCTTTGTCTCAGCCCGGGAAATTGGTAATTTTCTGTGTCTTTTTCTCCCGATACGACGCAGGGAGAAGGAACGGAGGACGGCGGCGTCTGTGTTTTTTTATAGCGGAAAGGGGTTGACTAAAAAAATTACATAGGGTTAAGGCAACAATGTAATGCGCTCTAAGAGATTGTCTCGGATTTTCCGTTAAGTTTCGTGATAATCCCACCATAGCAAGGAAAAAACGATCGGCTTTTAAAGACGAATTATAAGGAAGGATTTTTGTATACCTTCTCTTAGATATAAAATAAAAATGGGGAGGAAGAGATTAACAGATTCGACATCGGTATTAATGATTTGAAATAGACTCGTCGCAATAAATACCTTATAGTAAATATGTTAGGGTTTAGTCATGTCGAATCTTAAGATATGTATAGGCACTTAGAAAGCACATAATAGACTCTTCAATGTACATATAAGGCTCTCCAATGTACCTAAAATTTGTACGTATTGCCATATTTTAGTTTCCGCTGTGGGACACCAACTGAGAATAGTGCTTCCACTCGTTCCATTATCGTTTTCGAGTGTTCCGTAAAATCCGGGTAATCGAAAATACAAGAGGCAAAATAAAATATCACATACTTCCGCAATAAGGTTCTCCACCCATTCTTAAGCTTGCGTTTTTACGTGAGACGAGACTGGTGTATGGGAATACACACATGTTTAATCTTTTCCTTTTCTAAAGTAATGGATACCCGCGCAGCTGCCGCTGTCACCCCACACTGTGAGCTATGCCGTGATGATATGAAATGAATGATGAATGAAAAATGTTAGATTTATAATAGTTTGATAATATTTCGATCATATTAAATACCGTTATGATAATTTTTACGTGCATTTTTGTTAACAATAAAACAAATATTTAAAGACCTATTCTTTGTTTTCGATGATTACCGTCGATCGCGTGATTATCGTATTACTAAGGTTGAGATGGCTGGACAGCGTGCTATGCGATATCAGACAAATGGACCTGATTAATTCGAGAAGACTGGCGGTCGATTGGAAAGGATGGAGACGAATTCTGGTGGAGTCCAGTGTCCGTAACAGACTGTAGCACCAGCGATAATGATGATTATCGACTTTAGTAACTGTGGTTGATTGATTAATTTTATGTTATTACTAGTATCAATAAATGAATATTTCACAAGGATTACTTAGGTACATACAATGTATAAATAAAGCTACTTATCGAAATCCTCTCTGTCACTTCACGTGAAATCCAATACAACAATTTATGTAAGTCAGAAGGAAACTGTAAACTTACATGTTTATGTAATGTTCTGTGTATCTAAATAAATGTAAAAAGTGTAGTTTATTGAAGATGCTGTAAGACGATACAAATGCTAGGTAATATCCGCTCAGTCCAGAGCAGAGCATAGCAGAGAACCCTGAACAAGGAGTAGGGAGTAGAGGCATGGCGCCACCAGTGTGAAAGACACCTAACTAATGACACCTTTCCTGCTACAAATTGTTACGCTCCGAAAGCCTTTTCCTCCCACACATCTCCCTTTCCTCCGAGACCGAAACCGCCTTTCGAAATTCAACTTATGGTCAACGTAATCGTAACATATCCCAACATTTTCGGGTGTCATTCTAAACTATGTGGAATTTTTTTTAAAAACTATTCCTGTAGTATAACATCTGTGTTTTTCACTTTTTGAAAAAACAAATTATGGAGCGACATGTTTTAAATTAAATAATGAAAACAAATTATAGTTGGTTTAACTCATTTTGTTATTATATACACAAGCATTTATTTGCTTATTTTAGGGAACGTAAGAAGATGTATATGTACTTGTTTAACAAGGACATATTCATTTAAAAAAAAAAAAAAATGTTACGGGAACAATGTTATCTTCCCAAACATTATAGGTAAAGTAAGAGTTTTCTATTAAATATTTATGTTTCATGTTGTCACCAGCGGCGACTCTGTATAAAGTGCGTTGGATCAATTGTACTACCAATTTTTAAATGGTATAATATTCTAAAAAATAATATATAAATATGTTTTTAGAATATTTATTACTATAATTTTTTCTAAAAAAAATAATTAGTAAACACTGTCCACATACTCCCTCGCCATCTATATAATATTACGTAATCTACCGCAATACAAATATTATTTAGTACGGGGTGCGATATTAAAAACGCACCAAGTTAAAATATTCCTTTGTATATAGTGATGAGCAAAAGGCTTGCAAGTCTTGCAGTCTTGGTCTTGGTCTTGCATTTTTTGCAAGACCAAGACCACATGCTTCACTGCAAGACCAAGACCAAGACCAGGGACGCAAGACCAAGACCAATACCAAGACCATGCTTGCAAGACCAAGAGTCTTGCAAGACATAAATGCAAGACTCTTGCGGTCTTGCAGTTTTTCGATATGTTGACATACTCGAAGAAATTGCTTTGGAACGGTAAAAATAATATACAAATATCGAATTTTGTGACATCCGAACCTCTATGCTTGAAAAAATATATAATATTTATTTTATAATAATAATTTATAATTTTGAGTCATTGATAAATATATTCATATTATCGAATAGGTGTACCAACATTGTTTGTTTACTACTTGTGTAAGAATTAAATTAAGATACCTATCGGTTTAAAAGAAAAATAATATACCTATTTTATAACATGAAGACAAACAAACACGTGCGGGTTTGGTAACAGGAAGTTGTATCTCAGATTCAAATTGTCTTAATTTTTATTTACGTTATGCAAAAATAACCTCTGTCATTAGATTACCAAATGTCATTTTTATTTCACGACGGCTTTTATTAGAAGGATAAGCTATTATTATTTTTTAAGACAATATTTCTTTGTTGAAATATGACGACGAAAGCAAACAGAGGCGATTCATAAAGTTAATTTAATTAATTATTTTATTCAATATTATATTAAAATAATGCGTCGTCGTAACATTTTAAATTTACTAGTGAGTATTATTGTTCATTTTTAACAGACCTATAGGTATATTTATATATCGACAAAGTATCATGGTTATATTTTTCATGGTTTATTCGACATTTAAGTCAAAAAACACCACCATAGAGTCTTTGCAGCATATATGTTATTTGTATGAATTTATGTATATTTATTTTTTATTTATTTATACATCTTCTTATACATAATATACACTGGCGGGCTTATTGCCATTAGGCAATTTCTTCCAACCAACCAGATTACAAAGTATGACAACAATGATACGTACAACAGCAAAGAATAACAGTAAAACACAACAAAGAAAATATATATTACACTTAAATACTATTAAAAAAATAAGAATAATTCATAGCAAGAAAAAAGGATAGGGTAAGGACAGGAGAGGAAATCAGGATCAGGTGTTCAAGGATAAGTATTCCTTCTTTAGTTTTTTCTTGAAAATACAAAGTGAGTTAGACGACGCAATATTCGGACTAAGGCTATTCCATAATCTTGTTGATTGTACTTCAAACAAAGAGCTGAGAAATTCTGTATTATGGATAGGGATGGATAGTGTTGTACATTCAGCAGATCGGAGTGGAAGTCCATGATTGGATAAATAAGTGATTTTTTTGGGTTAGAGAGAATATTGTACAATAGTGACAAAATGTGTATATTGCGCCGCTGGCGAATCCTGGGCCAACGAAGAAGATTGCGGTAAGATGATATGTAATCAAATTTTTTCAACCCAAAGATGGATCTGATAAATATATTCTGAAGACGTTCAAGTTTATTGAGATGCACTTCGTTTGCATCCAAATAGCATACATCGGCATAATCAAGCAATGGAAGAAGACGTGATTGAGCTAGGGCCAGAATTTAGTCAGAATTCGGAGAGTAGAACATTCAGTGTGTCTGTGTGTCCCTTATAACTTTTGATCCGCACAATACACAGAGCTAAAAATTTCAAAATATATAGATAGTTATAGGCCTACAAAACTTTTATACTCAGTATTTAGAATTACCGTTTCAGGTAGGGGTTATCAATTTTTGAATTTTTAATGTATTTTTCCATATATCTCAAAAACTCTCTCTATTTTTATTTATTAAAAATATTAATTAATTTTTCTCAAAAAACTAGCTAGAGCTCTGAAAATTAATAGGTATAAATATACATATAAACAAAATCTTAATTTTTTTTAACGTTTCAGAGTTTGTCAAACATTTTTTATTAAGAAAAACATTTATTTTATGATAAATTTGTGTTTGACTGCCTGTATTTCCAAGATTTTAAAAATATCGAATAAGGCCTAAACAACCTAACTAGACTATTTATTTTTTTATAAATAATATCGAGATTGTAGTAGCAGGCACATCTCAAACTTTTTTCACAATTTTAATAAAAATTGAATTTAGTGACGACATCGTTTCATACAATTTGAAAGGCAGTATACACTACACGATATATACAGTGACTCAATAATTTTGATAGGTACTTAATCTCCAAACATACATACATACCATCATGCTATTTTCATATTATTCTGGGTAGGAAAAACAGATTTACCTCCTACATCCTACATAAATATTTTACAATATTTATTAATTTGTGTTAAAGTGTTAATAGTTTGATACGTATTCTTCAATTATACATACTATTGCTATCGACAGTTGGATCTCATGTGTTACATGCAACTAGTAATAGGAGAACCGGGAATCAGGCACCTGCAGAACTTACGACCTGCTGGTCAGCATAATTATTTTAGCGCATGCGCTGCGCTTCCTTCACTAGCTATGTCTTTCAATATTTGGGTAAATATTGGATTATAGCGGCCTATCGATACATTATATGTATAACTAAATCAATAATTAATTTATGCACTAAGTAATGAAGATTATCCTATTTTATTTAGTACACAAAGTCAGTCCACTATAACATTTTAATTTTTGGTATAGATAAATCGGGCGGCATTTCACATTAACACGCTTCTGAAGCTCGTAGCCGACTTTATTAGAAGAAAAAAACTAAAAATTGTACATGTAATTTACAACCTTCATAAAAAGAATACAAAATCACGGCATCATATTAGTATAATAATTCTAAGACAAATAAGTATTTTTTACAAATTCTCTCTAAATATTAGTTTTATACTTTCGGTACCTATTTATAAAAAACAAGAAGTAGTATATTTGCTCTCCTTATTTTTTACTATAGTGTAGAAAGAGACACAAATGTAACACGGTATCCTTTGAGTGACAAATTGCACGGTAATATGGTATTTATTGAAGAATAAGACTCTCGAAAGATTTTTCTACATTTGGTTGTACGATATTACGTATCAATACTAATTTTAGCAATATTCCGCATCCTGTCGGCCCTTTTGATGATATTATAATAATAACAAACACACAAATCATTGTTAGAAAGTACAGCATGTTTACTAACACATCCTAATATTTACAGACGAAGAGTAATAATTAGTTTTATCTTTTCATAATTTAAGTTACAATAAAATAAATATAAGAGTGAATACTTTATTTGGATTTTAACGGCGCTTCGATAATTTATATGTAAAACAAATATTATTGTTTCTTTGAGCTAAAGTAATAAAGAATATCGTATTTTAACCGTATTTTAACTGGTACAAAATGTCAATTCAATATAATTGTTTCGTTAAGGAATTAATAAGTAAACATATACCTATATACTATTTTTTTAAATAAATGCTTGTTTTATTGCCAATTGACAATATCTTCCAACCCAGAGGAACAAGAGTTCTCTATTGGAGAGCGATCCAAGAACATCAGCATATAAATGAAACGAAAAATTTCATAAAAAAACGGTAGGAATATTTCATTTATGAAAAATATTTTTTACACTCTTTACTTTAACTTCGCTCGTCTGTACTGGAATTTTACTATCTATTTTAAACCATTTACCGAACAGTTAGAGCTGTAAAACTTTCAGAATTTGTGTATTACCGATGACAATGCATGTTTAAACAATCCAGCTTGATTCATTATATATTTTGACAAAATTGAACAATTTTGTATTTCGAGCGTTGATTATAATTTTATTCGATTATTGTATTGGTTTATCTTCCATAGGCGACCATAGGCTCCCAAACACAGCACTCGGAGTCAAAAATAATAAAATATTCAAATTATAAATCAAAAAGCGAGGAATTCAAGATGTATGCATGCATAAATATCAAGTATATAAGTGATCTTAACATTTAATTATTCATCAGAACATTAAAAATAAATACAGAAATAGTAAAGGGTAAAAGTAAACATAGGTTTTCAACAGATGTACCTACAATACAAGTTTATTAGAGTAAACATAGGTTTTCAACAGATGTACCTACAATACAAGTTTATTAGAGTAAACATAGGTTTTCAACAGATGTACCTACAATACAAGTTTATTAGAGTAAGCATAGGTTTTCAACAGATGTACCTACAATACAAGTTTATTAGAGTAAACATAGGTTTTCAACAGATGTACCTTCAATACAAGTTTATTAGAGTAAACATAGGTTTTCAACAGATGTACCTACAATACAAGTTTATTAGAGTAAACATAGGTTTACAATAGATGTACCTACAATACAAGTTTATTAGAGTAAATATAGGTTTTCAACAGATGTACCTACAATACAAGTTTATTAGAGTAAACATAGGTTTTCAACAGATGTACCTACAATACAAGTTTATTAGAGTAAACATAGGTTTTCAACAGATGTACCTACAATACAAGTTTATTAGAGTAAACATAGGTTTTCAACAGATGTACCTACAATACAAGTTTATTAGAGTAAACATAGGTTTACAATAGATGTACCTACAATACAAGTTTATTAGAGTAAATATAGGTTTTCAACAGATGTACCTACAATACAAGTTTATTAGAGTAAACATAGGTTTTCAACAGATGTACCTACAATACAAGTTTATTAGAGTAAACATAGGTTTTCAACAGATGTACCTACAATACAAGTTTATTAGAGTAAACATAGGTTTTCAACAGATGTACCTACAATACAAGTTTATTAGAGTAAACATAGGTTTTCAACAGATGTACCTACAATACAAGTTTATTAGAGTAAACATAGGTTTTCAACAGATGTACCTACAATACAAGTTTATTAGAGTAAACATAGGTTTTCAACAGATGTACCTACAATACAAGTTTATTAGAGTAAACATAGGTTTTCAACAGATGTACCTACAATACAAGTTTATTAGAGTAAACATAGGTTTTCAACAGGAATAATACCGTTTCACAGCGCACTACTAATCGAGTCCGTTCTAACTAACAAAGAAGCGGTTGCTTCAAAATCTTTTTCATTGTGGTAAAATACAGGTTTTTTTTTACAACTTGAAAATGTGCCAAGCACGAAACCGATTGTAGGTTGTATTCTAAATAAATAGTAGAATAATTTTAAAAAACTTTTTTTATTTTTTTAATATCTACCTACTTATTAAAAAAAATAAGAAATTTTAATGGAATTCCATCAAGAACAAACGATCAAAAAATTAAATCTAGAATACACAAATTTTAAATATTTAAATTTCTGGCACAAAGTTTTATCCGAAAATCGAAATAACTAAATACTTACCATAAATTTTAAAACATGCATATTTACTCTAAGTTTTATTTTTTTACTAAAAAAACGCATATGTACCGCACCTACTCGTAAAAGTGCAAGACTTGCAAGACTCTTGCTGCAAGACCAAGACCAAGACCAAGACCATGTATGCAAGACCAAGACTATACTTGTATATGCAAGACCAAGACCAAGACCGCGGGTGCAAGACCAAGACCAAGATCAAGACCACCCTGGTCTTGGTCTTGGTCTTGCATTTGCTCATCACTATTTGTATAGCGTATGTATGAACAGACAAAGTCCCGTATTAGATGAGAAAGAGATACTTGTACTTGCTAGTAGTGTATTTATTTCACAAATTCGTGCGTTGCACCAAGTTTATCATATCTTAGATGTACTTAGAATATATATCTCTATCTCGCTCTCTCTAATTTGTTTGCAATTAGTATTGAAACATGAATATTCGAATGTTATCTTTTTTCTGCGTAATGTTAACAATAGGTATATGTATACCTACATGCGCATGCAGGTTCTAGTCAGTTGAAACAAAACTTTGTTTATATCGTATATCGCTTTTTACAAGATAATCGAAATCATATTTGTGTATAGTTCAGATATCTTATAGATTTAAAAATGACTGAATTAATATTGTGTTTTACATTAAAAGTAATTAGTCTTCTTTTGAAAATAAATTAAAAATATATCGTGGAGGTCTTCCAAATATTAAACAACAATGCAAAATTAAAACTAAGAATTCTGTGCGTGTTTTTAAAATGCAATTTTATGATAAGGCACCATGGTTATGTGGTTGTGACAATTTAAATAGTTTATTTTGTTTTTCATGTTTAATATCCGATGGCGACTATACCTACTTGGATTTTAAAAGGTGTTAATGATTTGGCTCAATTATCTGAAAAATTAAAAAAACATAATTCTTCACAAATTAATTTACGCAATACAATAAACATAGTTATGCTGTTGACATAAGAACACAATTAGATTATGGATATCGATCAATAACAAACGAGTGATTGAGATTTTTGCCAAATAGTAGTAGCGCAGGATTGAACTTCTATACAAATAGGTTCAATATTTTGAATATGTATTTCATTTTCATCCATAATACCTATATCAACGTAGACTTATATATCTATGTAGATATTATATGAAAACGCATATCTATAAATACCAATAAATTTATTATTAATTCAGGAAAAATTTGCACTACCAAAAATTATCAAAAATTCGATCTACCAGTCGCCACTGGTTGTCACTCTAGGGTTCGATTCCTTACAGAGGAGAAATTTATCTATAAATATTTTTTGTATCTCTCACATAAATGTTAACCATAAGCAATTTAAAATATATGAATTCGATAAAAGTGTGATTTTTTTCACATATTTCCTACTTGAAATTTTCAACATTTTCTAACAAGTATTGGCAGTTGTTTGTAATGCATAATATATCTATGTGCACTTTCGTCATCCACCGTAACTAACTTTGGTAAATTGGGTGTTTTTTTTATTATATTTATAATAATTTACACTATCATCAGATAAAAATGTCAATACAATATTTTATTTAAAATAAAAATAATTTTTGTTTTTTTTTTATAAACCACTGGAAGATAGGTGCGGTATATTTGTGGAGGGATAAGGACAACAGTATAGTTCCCACATATCCTTTTACTATGTGTGGAGGGAGTAAGGTGCCAGGTGTCCCTCCCCCCCACACTTCCAACACCACCCCAACCCTACCAACTAACGATTCCCATGTACTGAGGGCCTAACTAGATGTGTGCCTTACCCTCACTACACACAGAAAGCGTACAGTCTCGACCATTAACTATTGAGCCTACTCCATTCCGCTTTATATGGAGCTCTTTATCCGTCAATTAACTACACCAAATATTACATTTTTATACCCTTATTTTAATGAACGATTTCTTCAAGTCTTAATGAACAGTGAGAAATTTTGGTATATGGTTTTGCTTAGATCCTATACCCATAATTATGTGTATCATCGGAGACAGTCGGATGTCTTCGGGAAACAAAAGATTAACCGAGGTCATACAAACGCCGCCGCGCGGCATTCCGTAAAGACGGCTCGTATCGAGAACACCGCGTTTGTCTTAGATATTGTATTTATTTGACGTGTGTAATATAGTTAAGATATTATAATTATTGTATACTTGAAACTATTGGTTTGTAATTAAAGAAGTGTTTAATTATACATTTGTATTAATTGATAAATATATCACAAAAATGTTAAGCAAAATTTGTGTTATAGGTAGGCTATACAAATTTTAAATACATCTCGATTATTACATTGATAAATATGTACCTACTATTATCTCACCATCAACTACTGTCAATAATAAAGCAGACACATTTTTATGCTCCCCAAAATCCTAATCGTTTAAAATTTTTGCGTAAGTGCATAAAAGTAACACTTTAATTCATCAGTGATAGGTCGCATTCCCTGTTGGTTACTTAATTTTCCTGTTATATATATTTTGCTTCAACTTGAGATATATCAAATTCCATTCAACTTCGGATCGAAGACGGATTACATTGATCGATACTTTGCTATGAGCTGTCTTATAACGTGAAATGGATTACGTCTAGATGTCCGAAGTGCTCAAACATGAACACTTATACAAAAATACACAGACAAAACAGGTCTGTAACGTTGATCAACAGTAAACTCTTAGCGCTCTTGGCATGATACATCATTAAACCAATCGATTAATTTTTTTGTAAAGTTATTCGTTTTTTTTGGGAATGCATCAGAATGTACGTATTACCATACCATACCATACCATCACGCCATTTCCCTATTTGGGGTAGGCAGAGGACCGAACTCCAGACTCATCTCTCTTGACATAAATTCCTCGCTTCATTCACGTCCATACATCGTCTCATACACGCTCTTCTATTATTCTTACTTCTAACATCACCATCTTTCAAAATCCCATTTATGTGATCGTGCCAACTTTTTTCTTGGCCGACCTCTACTTTTCGTTCCTCTTTTATCAGCCTTGTATACTTTTTTTTGTCAGACGGTCATCACTCATTCTTTCTATGTGGCCGAACCACCTCAGGGCATTTATTTTTATCTTACATACGATATTTCTTTCAATCATACATTCTCGTCTAATATCCTCATTTCTTATTCTATCATGCATCGTTTTACCACACATTCTTCTTAGTGACTTCATTTCAACCGCGTTAATTCTACTTTCATGCGTCTTCTGCCATGTCCATGTCTCACTAGCATACATCAGAGTCGGTGCGACGATACCATTGTGTACCGCGAGCTTTGCTTGCCTCGAAATAATTGGGTCAGCCATTACCGGTCTTAATGCACCATTCACTCTATTACCTGCCTTTACTCTCCTTTCAATATCTTTAGGTAGGTATTTGAGAAGAGCGAAAGACGAACAGAATGCGAGATACGAGTGGAGAATGTACAATTAGAACAAGTCGATGAATATAATACTTAGGAAGCATGTTTCAGCGTGATGGAAGATTGGAATGTACGTATTGCAAGGATAAATTAATTATTTTAAATATTTTGTCGATCTTCGTGGCTCAATTGTTTAGATAACTTACTCTTGAGCAAAAAGTCCCGGGTTCGATCCCCGGTGGACACGCAGTTTTTAATTGTAAGTCGATAAATATCTCCGTAATTCTCCGGAATGTGACAACCTGTTTTTGGGTGGGTGTTAAATTACAAAGTTCTTATTTGCTGTCGAGAAGCAATAATAAATAAAAAAGCAACTAATCCAACCGCTCTAAGTATACGTTATATAAAATACATTAATATAAAAAGTGATGAACAATTTTAATTACATTAATGATACAATTTTCGTGTGTAGAATGAGCGCGTTCAAATATTCAGATAATAAATAATATATAAAGCCTCTCTTGTATGTATGCTTTAACTGTACCCACCCGAGCCATGCTTAAACGTAAAGCAAATTTGCCTCTTGCTACGTAAAAGACAAACGCTTTAAGATATATCATAGGCTTAATAAGAAGGCTTTGGCATTTAACAGTTTCACTTTGTCATGTCGAAAGTTTTGGGCCGTGAAAGGGTTAACTAATCCTACAGGGAACGTCGCTCTTTGTTTCTCATTCAAACTATATACAATATGCCTGTGTTATTTCAAAATAATATTAATATGTAGGTATATTATCTTCGTATCATCTATATGAGAGTAGGTACCTCTACACATGACAGGAAATGAGTTTTGGAATTCACGAAAAATATTCAACTATAGCAAATGCTAATAACGAGATAAAAACTAAAAAGATTTAAATGAAGGAGTCTGACACTTACGGGACTTGTGACCTAGCTTCGGCAAGTGCAAGTACACAATCACTGTATGCGAATTTAAATTTAATAATTTCTTGCATTTTTTGTTATTTTTTTATATAGACAAGATTGTGGTAAGGTGGGGGGATTCAGCATGTATCGAACTTTATTACACCTATCACCTGTGATTTTCCCGCATTATGGGATAAACCTTGATGGTATGAATGAATGAAATTAGTTTTTTTTCTAAATTAAGACTATCAACTAATAATTATTCTTGGTTTAACTCCATGTTTTCATAAGTGTCCGACTGCGCCGGTGTGGAGATAGACCACCCGTGCGTGGCCAAAGTAAAGTGACCAAATTGTGTTGAGGCGACCGAATTGGCACAATTATTACAATTTATAAGTATATTGAATATCTACCTACTAAATTTACTTTTTCAGCATATTTTTTTAAAAATAATTTAACATCTTTGTAATGGTCTTTGATATGTGTAATGTTTTTAAGTAATTTATGAAATAGCTGTTGATATGAAATTAAATAAAATTAAAATAAAATAATAGGTATATATAAGCGAAAATAAAATAATATTGATGCGCTTCATGTGAGACATTAAATAAACATTTTTAAATATGTTGGACAGGATGACAATCTGAAATCAGTACTCCAAAAATATAAAATTATAGAAAACATTGCAAATATCACTATACGATATATTTATGATACAGTCTATCCCGATGGATATTTATGATAAACATAGCATAGTTTTTAATAGATAAATTGAGATACTTTATTCTTACAATTGATAAAAAAAATTGGCAAGGAGAATAGCAGAGAGCAATTGTGATGCAAAAGAAGAATTAATCGTTTTTCTTTTATTCTATGACCTTCAGATGTCATAAACCTGTCTGTCTAGTTAGTCTAGTATAATAACGAACTCAACGACCTTCTCAGAAGCGAAACTGTATTTATTTTTGCACCTACGGGAAAGGCATTCTCTTCCAACCATGCAAGATTACGTGGAAACTAAAGAGGATTATTTAAGTACTATGAATTTATGTATATGTTTAATTTATTAAATAATTAATGAATATAAAATTGAATATCAACATAATATCAGATCGAATGATAATTTCAGAGGTCAGAGGACAAATAAAGAAAATATATGTTTTTTTATACATAGCTTCGAATATATTTAATAAACTGCCAAAAAGATTAAAAAAAGTACATAATTTTCTGCTGATAATAAAAAACAAAAATGTCTAGTATATTGGAAAAGCGAGATATAAATTAATAAATACATAATATATTATTTTTTAATTAATTTTTGGCGTTGGTTCGGACATGTAGAGAGAATGAACGATGAACGACTGACAAAGAAAGTATACAAGGCTGAAAAGAGTGGGATGAGATGTAAGGGTCGTCCGAGAAAGAGCTGGCATGATCATATAAATGAGATTATGAAAGAGGGGAACATACGAAGTCAGAACAATAGGAGAGCATGTATGACGCGATGTATGAATGTAAATGAGGCAAAACAGGTATGACAAGATAGAAGAGTCTGGCGTTCGGTTCTCTCTGCCTACCCCAAATAGGGAAACGGCGTGATGGTATGTATGTATGTATGTAAATTGTAATTTATATGAACCCTTATACTAGCAATTTTTTGTCTAGGGTCTTTCATTGTAAAATTTGTGTAATTTAAAAAATTTCAACGAGTAAGGATATATGGAATTCAGAAAATGCGAAATAAACATTGCATAACTACTTGATAAGACAAATTACTTATAGATATCTGAGTCAATAACCTCTGGCTTTACTCCTGATGGAGATACAGTTTTTTACTGTGTTTTTAGGAGTGAGTGTTTATTTCTGTATTTTAGATGCGAATCAAATGAATATATATTTGACATACTACCTATTACTTACTCGTGAAGAAATATTAAACATTAAACCTGAAAAACGGTCGAATTTTCAGCACGTAGGCACACGGAGGACCAAAAGTTCATTTACAATTCAAATTATGATTTAAAAGAAACTAGTTATGTGAGATAAAAACTGTTTATTTATTATTAAAGTACACAAATAGGGATTTTATTTTTTAAAAATTACATCATCCATATGTGATCCTTGACTATTTTGACACTGCAGCAACCTGAAACGGAAATTTTCAATGACGGCCTCACAAGTGTTTCGTGAAATGTTTTGCATTTCCTCTCGAATATTTTCCTTTAATTCCTCTAGGGACACTGGGTTGCTGTTGAAAACTTCACTTTTAATGTATCCCCAAAGAAAGAAGTCCATTGGGGATAAGTCCGGGCTACGAGGTGGCCAGTTAATCTCTTTTGGATATCACTTTTTGTCCAAAAATTTCGCGAACAACACTCAATGAGTCGTTGAAAGTGTGGCATGTTGCCCCATCTTGTTGAAACCAGGATCGTTGATTAAAACCATCGAAATCCTGTTGAAAATTTTGTGAAGAATACGAATCAAATATGTTCTGGGCACACCTAAGGCGTTAGACCGCCTCTGAGTAGAGAGTCCGGGTTTCACGAATAGACGCTCTTACACGCTCGACGTTTTTCGGATTCTCTTGATGTTGTAGGTCGGCCGGATCGTGGTTGATTCATTAATGAACCTGTCTCCTCGAACTTCTGTACCCCTTTTCTAATCAATTGAATCGATGGAGCTTCATTTTTACGCCGTATGTTGTTTTCAGCGCAAAATTTTCGTTGCGCTAGAGTAAAAGAATCGTTGTTGCGGTAGTACTCACGTACACAGAACGCACGTTGGATATCGCTGAACGACGCCATGGTATTGAATTCCCATGGACCGCTCTTGCGTTTCGTAACCCTTCTACCCCAACCGGCCGTCGCTGCTACCGATTCAAATTTAAACGGACTTTTGGTCGACCCTGTATAATGTTTTGTTGGAGCACATAGATGAGAATTTAAAAGAGAAAGGTAACTTATAAAAGGGGTATGTCAAATTATAGATATACTTCAATCAAATTGGTCTTGCACCAGGAGAAATGAAAACAATATAAAGTGAGGATAACCAGAATTGAATTTCATTTAAATTCATATTTTATTTACAAGTTTGTAATGTTCCTGAAACTTTGCATAGAACAGAAAACATTTGTGAATGTAGGGTGGCGTTATCTTAGTAGGTATGCACACATTAAGGATCAGGGTATCATATAACCAGGTAGATAGTAGTTATGCGAAACAATTATTATTCCCTCATATTAGCCATGTTCTTAGGATTCTTGAAAGTTGTAAAATTTAATGCGACATTAATTTTATGATCACACGGGATCGCCGATTTCCATCTTATTTCTGAGAGATTAGATTAAAATACTATTAGCTGCCTACTTTAATGGTAAATTTTACGCGTTTGTCCTGATTAAGTCGCAAATTTGACTTGAGGTGCTTTGGGTTTAATTGAACTCATCCATTTCAAGTTAATGGGATATGTGTAGTTTATTGGAGATGTATGTTATTGTTTGAGATGTATTCCATGTTAGTATCCGGATCAAGATATTATTCGTCTAGGATTCGTTATAAGTACCTACATTAGATCTAAAATTCAATTAGGTACTTTGAAGTACAGAAGATCTTTGATTTGATACTCGTACGCGATATTAAACAGTTGAACAAATTGAACAATTGATAAATGAATTTTCATATTTTTGACGAAATTTTCTGTATAAAATTAATAACATCATTTATCCCCACTGTAATATTTTAGTGAGGAATTTGTACGTATATATTTACTTATATATTATGTATGTATGTGTGTGGTAATTTTTTCCGATGAGTATCAATTAAAAAGGAGAATTTTTAAACGATAAATACTTTGCACATTAATTACATCATTTATCCCCACTGTAATATTTTAGTGAGGAATTTGTATGTATATATTTACTTATATATTATGTATGTATGTGTGTGGTAATTTTTTCCGATGAGTATCAATTAAAAAGGAGAATTTTTAAACGATAAATACTTTGCACATTGCAAATTTTTTGTGAGAAAATATTTGTGTATTTACATATCAGATGTGCGTATTTACACGAATAACACATATAATGTCTTATTCTGATTCGTTTCAGAGTACGAAAACGTCTATAACCAACGGGTGACCGTGGATAAAAGTATTTTATTCGCGCGGCGTGACGTAATGAGTCCCGTATAAATGCACTCAACTTTTTGACTAAGTTTTTGACATTTCTCATATACTGAAATTCAGATGGATAAATTTAGACGAATCAGAATACGACGTATTATCAAGTATAATTATAACATTTACTTTCTCAAGCAACGCCGGGTATAAAAAAAACTATTAACAAATCTATATCTATAAAAATGGATGTAGGTACGTATATTTGTTTGTTTGTTAGTATGTGGCCGATGGATTCCCAAACCATCTATCCGATTGCGATGAAGCTTTAGTAATTTGTTCAGCTCATACCGGAAAAGGTTAATGCATTATGATTTATCTATTTATTTATTCGATATCTCACAATTTTTTTTTGAAAAATTATACCTTTGGTATTGAAATGAAAATTTGTGGATTTGTAAAGCGTGGACATAAGAAGGTTGAATTTTTTTTAATCACACACAAGAATTAAAGAATTTTATCTAAAATTAAATTTTTTTTTTAATTTCTATTTGGGATTGGAATTAAATTTTAAGGATCTATTCAGCGCTTAATCTAATTTATTTATTTGACATCGCGCACAATTTTTTTAAGATCTTTTTGGTACCGCAAGAAAATAAAAAAAGCATATAAATAATGAAATAAATCAATGAATAAATAAATAAATAAATTAAGAAAGAAATAAATAATTAAATTAAAAAAAATCATATATATCTTTATATAAAAATGGATTTTGGTAGATGTACTTGTTTGAATCAATTAATACCTAAGTTAATAAATATTCTTTATAATATCTTTATTTTAAAATGGATGTTGGTATGTTTGTTTGAAGTTTGAAGAAATAAATAAAGAAAAATTTTAGGGACGGACCAGAATGAAAAAACGGAATAATATAATTAGCGTGTTAAAATATGAAAAAAAAATTAAAACATACAGATCAAGCATTTTTATATATTTGGAGGTAATTAATTATACAGGCAAGACAACGTCTGCCGAGTTGTCCTAGTAAAATAATAAAACCAATCAAACGATTGTTTGATTTAACAATTTGTAAAAAACATATACCTACCTATCTATATAAATATCCTAATTATTAATTTCTACTATGCTTGAAATGTTTATCGTCTCATAAAATCAGCCTGAAGTTACAATGAAAAATCATGACCCCAACTGAAAACAATCCCAGGAATTGTATTAATACTAACAACTACATCCACATATGCCAAAAAAAATATCGCTTACTAAAAAAATGAGAATACTGATCAAATTTTGCTACAGACCCCACCATTCGCTATTCATCCATGCGTAACAAAAATGTAAATCATGACAATTATAAGAATTCTGTGTTGAATTCCAATTAAACTTATACATATTCAATAAATAAATCAAGCTTGTTATATAAATTAGAAGTATTTTTCGATTCCTTAAATTTAATGTTATTATATTCATGCACTGTAGGAAGTGTTTGTCTCCAAATACTAGATATTTGAAATACCGTGGCAGAGTTTGGTAGTTGGTACCTACCCATGGTGGGCGGTGGACCGTAAGCCGCCTAATTGAGTTAGACACTTCCAACATCATCTTTAGCTCAAGAAGGTCCCCGTCCCCTTCATGGCCTTCCCTTACCTTACCTTCCCTTCATTTTACTTCGCTTTCCTAACTTACTTACCTATCAACTTATATCTCACTGAAAACTCCAGTCATTTAAGAGTTCAGTTGCAATAATTAAACTGTCTTGTAAGGTATTCCAATATAAAGAAAATTAAAAACAAGAGAAGGTATCTAATTGCAAACTTAGCAGCTAAGTATTTTATATCGGTCAGCACCGAGGTTCCATGTTGAATCATGTTGTGGCTATCTTCATACAGTATTCCTTTAAACCAATTGCAAGTAACAAATGAGATCCAAATTTCGAATATGTCACACCGCGCGGATAAACTCCTTTTATCCACGTTCGCCCATTGATTTAAACGTTTTCGTATTCTGAAACGAATCAATAGGAAATATGATGTGTTTAGTGTAGGAATACGTAAGAATCCATGTATGTTTTTAGTAATAGTAAATAAACGTATAAAACTTTTAATTCCAATTATTGAATATATATTCTAATATTTTGTAGTCCTGTACAAAAATGTATATCGGGATATGACAATGTAGAGTACCTACAGTCGTTTTTTCCAACGTCGAATAGGTAATCAGCTTGATGTAATGCTTGTATGTATGACGATTGAATATCAAACTATAATAGTCCCCGTATAAGTTGTCAGTTGCCAGTGGTCGCCAAATATCTTGAACTATTAGCCGAGGAGAGCGATTTGCACGTAAACCAATGATGCGAAAAGACACAAATACGCTCTGCGCAACCGCAAGCTCGTTGAAGATGTTTGGCGAAAATTATACACATTGTGTAGTGTATTCTGCCATATAAAATGTATTAAACGATGTCGTCACTAAATTCAATTTTTGACAAAATTGTTAAGAAAAACAAGGTGCACTATTATAATGTATGTATTTTTATAGAAATTAAATTTTCTTGTTTGGGTGTTTTGATATGTAGAATAAAATTGTAAATATAGGAAATATACACATAAAATTGTCATAAAAATAAGTTCTAACTTTTAGTTTAAATTCAAATGTTGATTAAAGTAGAACAAAAATTCAATATCAGTAAAAAGTTAGTTATATGAGTATAAAGTTTTATACGCCTAATATTTTCTATATTTTCTGAAATTTTGGGCTCTGTGCATTAAGCGGATCAAAATTTAAAAGGGGAAGGGGGACAGATACACAGTCACACAGACATACTAAATGTTCTACTCCGAATTCAGAGTTCAGAGTTTTAAACCATGGAAAGTGTAGACCAGGCCATACAAATCTCGCGGATCTTGGCTTGAAACTTTGTCGATCTGTTAAGAGAAATAAATTCTCTTTAACAAATCGACAGTTGGATAAACGTTGTATTATAAAAATCATCTGATCAGTTAGTGACGAGGGTGGTTTAGAATTAATCTGGCAACACTGGTTGATTCATAAATACTTTGATGACTCTCTATACGTATCTTCTATCTTAGTACTAGTAGGTATAAATAAATTAGTAAAACTTGCTTATTAAGAACACATGCATCTAAAGTGAATCGAAATCCACGTTGAAATGGTTAATTATTCATATCCACACACAAACATTGAGGAAGAGAACCTTTAAGAAATAAATGAACAGTGTAGGTAAGTACCCAGATAGATCAGAAGGAGTCAGTAGGTACATAGGTATAGAAGTATAAAGCGGTGAATGAAGAGAAGAAGCAAAGCACAGACGGGTTAACATAGGTACAAGTTGCAAACTCGGGGGAGTACCATAGTCTTATAGGCGTGTTGATATGTTTAGAGGGTGACAAAGGAGAGTTTCCTTACTTCTCCCTCTCGTACAGCTTCATCCTTCCTTTCGTCATGACGCCATGGGCCTTAACAAAATTATCTTAAATATCAGGGGGCGACACCAAAGACTAGATGTCACCGAAATCTGTACACGCCATAATCCGAGGTTCTATACTGTGTAATAGTGACAATTTTAATTCGACTATCAAAGCAAAAATACGATAATTGAAAAGTAGGTAGGAACACACTAAACTTTCATTTAAAAAAAATCCTAATACCTACTACAATATGGCTTTTAAGGTCGGCAAAATTACTGAACCCTACAATTGTGTATACATTCATATACGCTTTAGTCCTTGTTTTTCTTGTTTGTGTTATTTATTTCTGTAGGTCGTGTCTAGTTTGAAAAACCATTGTTACTAACATAACAAAAATCCTTCAGATACTGTGTAATTTGCCTTTCATAGATCCGAAACTAATAAGAGGCCCTTTAATACTTTTATATGGTGGGCAAGTCTGGGGTGCAATTCTGAGGGGACAAGTCTGGTCAACCGGTGGAATCAAAACCATCCATGTTTACCTATATCATGGATATAATCATCGTATGGAGTTCTATAATATCTTAAGATATTATAGAACTCCATAAGATAATTATATCCATGATATGGGTAAATTTGGATGGTTTTGAATCCGCCGGTTGACCAGACTTGCCCTCCTGATCCCTCTCCGAGAAGAAGTCCCTCTGAGTATTGCCCACTGGGCGCTGTCCTTTTACTTTACCAACAAACACTATTTTTCTATGTTTCAGGCTCCTTTCTCACTATATGACCAAAATATTTAAGAAATCTCTGTCAGTTTTTTGTATTCAGTTGATCTTGGATGAATTTATGAGTCTACTAATAGTTATTAGTCTACGGATTACCTACGCTTAATCGAAAATATTATAGAAAAAATGATTATGGAGATATTTGAAACTAGTTTCACTGAACCCTCAGCCGCCCCCGTCTTTTATTTTCAAAAATTTATTTCAAAGTTCATTTCATTGTAATGTAGCCATAAATATTGTGACCTAGATACCAAATTACTTCCTCAGGAATATATTCTGTTTTGAAATAAAGCAAAATTTGTCAGTAGATGAACGTTTGTGTAATTTACACATTTAATATGTGTGAAAAGAGTATGAAGGTATATTATTATTATTCAAAATGTGAAGGAAATAATATGAAGGGCTGTCAAAGTCAGGTGGCACCGCCGTGAGACATTCCAAATGGATGTGTCAACCCTTGTTTCAGATGATGAAGGAATATTAACACCGCTCCACTGACAGAATGCAAGAATATACCAAGATTCAAATGTCACGGGAAATATTCTTGTTTTCGACAACGGAGATTTTCTATCAAAACATTGTAGGCGACAATTACCAATCCCGTTCACGATATTTTTTTCAATGCCGTTATTTTCAAACAATATTGAATTATTCATTCATAACAAATTTAATCAAACCACAAAGATCTTGAAAATTGTGATTGCGAAATAATATACGAATTAACATAAATTGTGTTTTTTTGTATATTCTTTAACACCAAAAAAATACATTCTTATTAAAATATTATTTAAACTTTGCATGTGTGCTGGATGTGAGTTTTATGATTTATACGATGATTCTATTGAGTTTTGAAAAGTGATTCAAAATTTGTAGAACGTCCATCTGTTAACGATTGGTAAATCCTTTGTATCGGAACGCTATATACCGCTGCAAACAAAACAATGGAGTTTTATCTTTATTTCATTCATCTTTTGCATCTTCGTTGTGAAATATCTATTTCTTTACAACTCCGTACACTTGAATGCATTTCATTGAAATAAGCCGTGTTACCTTACATTGGTTCAATTCAGAATATTACCTATAATTTCTCGTTATCAAAATCTATGGACAACATTATTTGCAATATATAAAATACACAAACAAAAAAACAAACACCAATAACTTGTTGGATAAAAAAGTAATTATAAAAAAAAACTGATAAGTAAAAACGAGTGGGTATGGAAAATTTTGTATGGAAAACTCCAGCATTCTCATGAAATCTTCTTCTTCTTCTTCTCCTTTTGAATAGACCTTCAGGTCTGTTTTTTAAGAGGCCTGCTCTTCCTGCGAGGTGGCTGCCCCCAGCAATCCCTCCATCTTTTTGGCGGTCTACCGCGAGGGCGGGTTCCGTGAGGCTGATTGTGAAGCACGATATGAGGAAGTCTGGTGCTGTCCATCCTTTGGACATGACCATACCAGTCCATCCTCCGCTGCCTACTCCATCTGATGATATCGTCAACATCACATAGTTCCCTTATTCTGGAGTTCCTCACTCGGTCTCTCAGGGTTTTGCCTGCAATAGCTCTCAATGTCCTCATTTCTGAAGTCCTCAACATTTGTTTGCTTCTGACTGTGTCTGCTCGTGCCTCTATACCATATGTCATCACTGGTCTTACGCATGCTTTGTAGATTCTCACTTTGCTTTTAATGGCCATATCCTCATTTTTCCAAATAATGGATTTTAGGGCGCCCGAGACTGCAGCTGCCTTATTGAAAATATTTATTAACTCATGAAATGAGTTTGTTAAATTATTTTTGATTTAAATACTTTATTACGAAACTTGATAATTATTCAATAACATTTTATGAAAGTGATAAGCCTTTTTAGTTTATTACCGGATATACCGGAAACTGATTCAAATATCAAAATACTAAGTATGGCTCATACACTAAGCACGGATACATTTTAATAACCTGTTATATTCTCAATAGTATAAATTATGTTAAAACATCTCACCAGATAGTTTGAAGGGTAGTCCAGCCATAATAGGGTCGTGGAATCGTGGCCCGAAGTGGAAAGGATGGAAGGCTTGATGTCTGGACTTGGATCTTGGCTCTCTGGGTCCATCGACAGTTACTTTGATTGCTTTGCTGTACGTTGCCACCTGAGGTGGAGTCGTTGACAGGATAATCGTCAGGGTAAAAGATTTCCCTGAAAAAAGAAAATGAATGTTTATAGTCTACAAAAAGTTTACCTAGTACAAATGAAGTATGGACAACAGATTATGAAAATATACGTCATTGAAAGTTCTGTCTAATGTACCAAGTATTATTTTTTTTATTTACATTGCTTCTCGGGCAACTAACAAGTACTATGTAAAATATTTAACACACACCCAATAACAAGTTGCCACATTCTGGAGACTCACAGATCCCGACCTTGTCGGCCTTAGTGGCTCAGTTGGTTGTGTATCTGACAGCTGATCCAAAAGTCCCGGGTTCGATTCCCGGTGGAGACACAGTTTTTAATTGTGTTTTCAGTCTATGAGACTATTAATATCGTAAGTCTCCAGAACTTGTTTTTGGGTGCGTATTAAATGAATATTTTACATAGCAACTGTTAGTTGCCTGAGAAGTAATATAAAATAAAATATTAAAACTGTGTCTCCACCGGGATACGAACCCGGGACCTTTGGCTCAGCAGTTAGATATCTAACCAACTGAACCATGAAGGCCGACATTATGAAAAACACATTTTTGTTTAAAAAAATAACAATTAAAATCAAATAATAAATATTTTTGCTTGTTACAAATATATTGTTTATTCATAATTATTCCTCAATAACGTCATACATAAGAAGGCACATAAACTCGATCCAGAATAAATTTTGGTATGACTCAACGCAAAAATATGTTGATCGAACAAAAATACTACTTTCTTTGATATATCTGTTTCTCATTTCCTGTATATAAAAAACAAAGACAGAAAATGTATGTATGTTATGTAATTTATTTCTCAAAAAATTAGTATTGTACCAATTTAACTTAGAGACTTCACGTTGCTCGGGTTAGTTGGAAGAAATTGCCTTATGGCAATAAACCTGCCTTTGTACACATGTACATAAATTATATAAATAAATAAATATGTCATTATAAAATGAACAATCTCCCATATAAAACACTAAAACATACGTCATTTAGAAATCGTACACTTATTTCTATGTAACTACTCATAAAAAATCATAAATCATAAGTTCGATTCCCGGTGGAGACACAGTTTTTAATTGTGTTTTCAGTCTGGATCTGTGAGACGATTAAAATCGTAAGTCTCCAGAATGTGGCAACTTGTTATTGGGTGCGTGTTAAATAAATATTTGACATAGTACCTGTTAGTTGCCCGAGAAGTAATATAAAAATAAAAATAAAATAAAAATAATTTTAGTCAATTCATAATCTGATTAAAAATAGCGTAATAAATAAAATCAATTTATTTTTTCCAAGAAAAAATATTTAACAAACGTTAAAATGTAGTTATTTTGGCTCAATATCACATTTAAACAATTAAAATGATAAAATAACTCAGCCCGTTTTCTTGATATTTTTTCCAACATTATTATCAGCTGTCAGAAATATCAGTTGCTAGTGAAAACATGGCGTCTTGTCAAATATAAATCGTTAAAATGCTAATCTCAACAAATTGCGATGAATGTCCTCAAATATTTTGAGAAAGTAATGGACAATAATGGTCCATGCTTACCATTAACATCCTTGATTCAGATAAAATACAGTTTTAATGACGTTTCATTGAAATATTTCAAATCATTTCAAAAAGGGTGACAATATCTCCTTGTGAATATTTTGTGATAAAAAGCATTATTTTAACAAATCGATTACATCAAATTTGTTTCATATACAAAAAAAATATTTGTCATCGACATATTATTATTTTAACCTACTTATTTTACATGTCATAATTTCCTAAATATATATTCTTATCTGACGTAGATTATATTTTATTTGACGACTTAAATTATATTTTAGAGAACACCAGAAGCATGTGGATTTACATAATATAATGTTTCTATGGTAAAAAAGAAGATAAACAGTGATGGAACTCTATTAATAACACCAATCCTATTGAACTGATTTGGGGTAACTGTAAAGAATATTACAACAAAAATATGGGTCGGAACGGTTTTGGAGATGAAAAAGTTTTGAATATGTGGGATGAAGATTTGAAACAATGTTATGCGGATCTATGGACAAAATATATATAAAAGACCTAAAAAATTATATTACCTTGGTGGAATACATTATCCAAGTTCGATGAAAATATGAACCATCTCATTATTCATGTTGGGAATACAAGTGATGATGACACAACGGAGAATGATGATATTTAGAGGATTTTGCAGTCTTCTATCCCCACTCCATTGCGAATGTTATAGGACTTAAAAATTCTGTTCATCCTTGGAGCGGATTTTCGTCAGACAACACAACGACTACCATCAAGCATATTTCATACATCTGCCAACAAAAGGCCAACTCCAACCGTGGAGGCCCGCCAGTCAAACTCGGATCAAGTACCAACAAGCCGCTGACGAAGAGCGACGAGTGTCCGTCGAGCAAGATATATATAGTCCATAGGTAAGAATTGAAGGGGGCACCGACCTTTTCCCCAGAATCCTAGGATGGGGCTACAGCCACCACCAACTATACTGGCTAGGCCCATATGGCCTCAACCTACCCCCAAAGAACGATGACAGAAATTAATTGTCATATTGAATACAAATCTTGACGGAACTTATTTACTAATTGCGATGTATTTAACCGATCTACGTGGTACAGTTGGTAAGCCGTTTGGCTTTGTGTGGGCTTTCTGGGTTCGATCCTCAGCAGAGGAAATTTTTTTAAAATGAATATGTTCTTGTAAAACAAGTACATATACATCTTCCTACGTTCCCTAAAATAAGCATAAATGCTTGTGCTATAGGTGAACAAAATCGGTCGAAGCAGGATTCGATCTCGCGACCACTGGATTACTAACTCAATGCGCTAACCGCTCTGCCATCGACCCATCTAATTTTATTTATTTAAATTCTTTACTCACGCAAACATTCCATCTCTGGTCTGGAAATACTGATTAATTGAAATAAATTGCCATGTGCCAAGGAACTCGCCACTTGCGCAAGGTGCAAGGAAGTAATAGTTACAAGCACTAATTACATTCGTTATTTTCCAAAATACATACAAATCGTTGCAAAATTTAACAAAATGTAAAATCGGTAAAATATGTGTCAACTTAAAACAAAATAATGGTAAACGTATTGCCAACAAATTAAGGCGAATAAACATAAGACTGACGGCGTATGTCAAATGTGTTGCATTTTTTGTGATGAGTCATACCAATCTTTATTGTGGATCAACTTTACCTACTTTAAACTAATAGAACAATACTAGATAAAAATACATAATTTTAAGAAAGCATTTATGTATCATTTTTACTTAAACATTATTTATGTTAAATGGAGAATGTTAACTCTGTTGACTTACTTCGTCTATCATATTTTTGTAAAATAGTTCATGTTTAAATTAAGAAAAAGAAACAAATAGTAACTATACAACATGCTGGTGTTTTATTTCCCTCTCTTTTGTGTTCTTATCTGAGTAGCGATGCAGAGGATATTATGAATAATTTGGCAGTTACAGATGTCTCCGATGGGACGACCCTGTCATGTCTGAACCCAAATATGCTTCATTGATTTTTCAAAATGCATTTTTTATGAAGCCCACCCCTCACACCCACGGGAGGCGTAAAAATGAAATGTTTTGCTTTTTCTTGCTCTTTTATTGTTAACTTTTAAATCGGTTGCCCGCATTAATTCGTGGAAATATACTTGGGAGGGTATGTTATTATACGAGAGAACGCGCCCGTATCGCCAAGTAATGTCACAATAAAAAAAATGTATTTAAAAAAAATGACGACTTTAATGTTGTGTTTCAAATTTAAGAAAAACTGTTATAGACACATTGTAATAATAGTGTAATAAATTATTTTTCGACTATAATATGCCATATTCAAAACTCAACGAAAACCTCTGTAAAACCATCTTATACATACTTACCTAGTACCTAGTTATTTATTATTAAATTTAGGAGAGGTAATTTGTCTTTTTATAAACATGGGGGCATGAAAAGACAACTTTTCTGGCTGCCTATATATACCTACATTAGTTCTCCTAGGCTTCTTAAAGAATATGTCATATGAATAAACACAGAGTTTTATTAATCGCATATCTATCAATGACCCCAACGTGATATGAATACGCAAATTTCGAATGATACCTTCTGTTATAATTTTTATTTATCCATTCATACCATCATGGAATAACTCAGAATGTGGGTTAACCAGCGACAGGTGTGCGGGTTAACATACCTTATGAAAATAATAAAGACACATATATTAGAATATTAGAATATGCGTATTATGCGGATATTAGAATATGCGTATATTCTCACCCACCAGTCTCGTCCCACTTATTTAAAAAAAAATATATAAAATGATTTTTATTTGTATCATGATCACATATCTTATTTCAAATTAATTTTTACTCCTAAGAAATTCTTTGTTAAAAAAATCTCAATTTATGCTTTGTATCACTGCAACGAATTTACATAATACACTTGGTAGTGCTGCGTTCATATATTTTTATCAATTCCTTATCATTGTTCAAAACTTAACCTCTTCGCATTATTGATTAGTATATTTCGGTGAATGCAACCAAAAATTGCAGGAGCAACCAAATATCGCATTCAAATGTTTTTTTGTGTAACCTATCAAAGGTAAACGTGAAGGAGTAGACAATCAAAATAAATAGTGATTGCGATCAGAAAATGCAATATTAGCACCTACTCTTTCAATCCAGTCTGTAGAGGTATTTTCATATCATCTGGGAGAAGCTTTATTCAATTACAAAAACCCTTTAACATCGCACGTGATGGATCGTAAGCCGCCATTAAAAGGGGAAACAAAAAAGGTCAAGTTGGGAAACAATCTACACCAAATATTCGACTGAATAATAATTTATACGTGAAAGAATGAAAAGAACTGAACCAGTGTCTACACCGAAAAGATCAAAACGAATATAAATATTGCAAGGTAAATACAAAAATTCTTTTTATCCCTCTTTTTATCTTTTATTTTTGTCTTTGTATTTTTTATAAAAAAAACTGAACATGTATGTGCCTACTCTAATTGTTAAAATGATGGATGCAGTTATTGGCGCCATAAATATTGAAATGTACCTACTTATAATTGTGTAACTGTTAAAGCTGTTGTATCCAAAAATTAATTTTTTTTATTTTAAAAAATGCCAACCTTTATATTCTTCAAAATATTGTTATTCAAGTTCAAGATCATAAAAAAATCATTCAAATGGAATAGAAAATTTTCGAATATGAAGACGAATCTAATTCTAAAACCAAATACATCATTAATATTATCATTATATATTATTAATGTTTATATAAATTTATATTAATTGATATTAATTAATATTAATTTTTATTAATTTATATTAATTTACATTAATTTATATTAATTTATCCAACTGTCGATTTGTTCAAGAGAATGTTTGTGTAGAAAACAAAATATCTGAAATATTTATTAAGTTTTGTACGTATTCTTCAGTTATACATACTATTGCCATCGACAGTTGGATCTCATGTGTTACATACAACTAGAAAATTTATGATATTTTCATTTCTACGACAATTTCCATATAATTTATAATTTCTAGAGTTACTAAAAATTATATAATTTCTTTCCTTATATATGAGTAGGATTTTAAAATTTATGTAGCAAAAATGTATTTCATAATAATTATTGTTAGTATTACTATTGCTTATAAGGTGGTTAGCAAATTAATGGCCATGAAATTCTGTCCTGAGAAGGGAGCGGTCATCTCCTAAAACTAGTTTGACACAAAATTAATGTCTACAAAAAGTCATTTGATATAATTACTAAATATACCACAAAATTATAGCAACGTATGAAAATATCCAGAAAGATATTGTGTACATTCTTTTCATTTGAAAACACAATGAAAATTGAATAAATGTAAATGAAGTTGTTTAATTATCACATTGTTAATGCGGTTCGTTTTCTCACTTAAAATATAAAGCGGCCCAAAAGAGATTCAGTGTCAGTCCATAAGTCACCGACAGAGGCAGGTCGTCGTGCTCGCCCAAGAAGCCGTGGAGAGCCACAACATTTGGCAAAACAATGCGCCCCTTAAGGATATGAGAGAAAGGGGGGATCCCGTTTAAATGCAAAGTGCCCCCTACCCCTCCCCCCCCCCCATCCCGCCCAACCCCATGCCATCACGCCCCCATCTACCAGCACCACGTATTCATAAATAAGTGTTGCCCCATTAAACGCCGCGACGCTAAAATTGGTCCCTAGCACAGAGTATGTCTCTTGCCGTAGAATCTCCTCACACATTGACTTTTCTTCATCATTATTAATATATCTTTTTAAAAACCAAGTTCGACGGTACCTTTATAATCTCGCGTATATCTATAGAGTAGGTATTTATAAATGATTCCCAATTATAATCCCTACTTGTTAACAATACATTTTAGTTGTTCAATTTAATTCGATGTTAAAAAAATTACTATGCCAAAACATAAGTCTGCATCAAAATAAAAGTACCTTTACTAACGTATTATGCTTAATTTATTATACTCGCATGTTAATTAATAAATAAATAAATTGTTATCATTTTGATGATAATTGATAAATATTCTGCAGATGGTTAAAATAATATTTCCAGTGGTAAAATATAAATTTATTATTTATATATATATATATATATATATATATATATATATATATATATATATATATATATATATATATATATATATATATATATATATATATATATATATATATATATATATATATATATATATATCAAATTCACGTCACGTCCGGTCTTAACTTACACTGCAAATTTGCAGCACTTCAAAAATTTTCAAATTAGGACAATATTCTTGGCATATTCTAGTATCAATTTTCATGACAGTTTAATTAAAAATAAATAATTCATATCAAAATTATTAAAACAAGTGTATCGTGAGTTAAAACACTCTTTTTCAGTGTCTTTTCATATCTGTCAAAAAGGCGCCAATACTTCCATCTGACAGTTTTTGGTAAGAGTGAATTACACTTTAAAATTACAATTTTTTTGCTCAACAACTATCTTCTCGTGATGGCAAACTGCAATATTTGCAAATCTTATAAAAATTCAGCCTTTCTACATTGCAAAAATTGCGAACATGACTTTCACGCTGATTGCTTGGGCATGTCAATTGACAACTTCAAAAAAATGTCTACAGATTATATTAAATCATGGAAGTGTATAAATTGTAAAAAAAATAAATCAAACAAACCGCAAGGCAAATCCCCGCTAACACAGCACTGCACCAAATCCGATGATTTAAATCTTGATAAATCACTGATAACTATTGATTATAATGCGGCATCAAAATACTCTAATGAACTTGAGAACTTGAAAACTACACTTATAAGCCATATAAATCTTAAACTGGAGGAAACAAACAAAAAATGGCAGGAAATTTCTGACCAAAACACCACTATTATAAACAGTATCAACTTTATAAGTGCACAGTATGAAGATATTTTAAATAAAGTACATGACATTGAAGGCAGATGTAAAAAACTTGAATCGGAGAAGCTTGAGAAGGAGGAAATAATACACAAACTGGATAAACTAGAGAGTAAAATTCAGGACCTGGAATACCAGAAGATTGCAAATGAAATAGAAATTCGCGGATGTCCGGAAGATTTAAATGAAACTCCCCAGGATTTAATAAACAGTACCGTCAGACTTATCTCTACAATCAACTGCAATGATGTCAAGTCAACGGATATTCTTTCTATAATGAGGGCAAAGCAACACCACTCCAAAACTACACCTCGTCCAATAATTATTAAATTTGCTAATAAATTATCTCGCGATGCCATTTTAAAACAGGTAAAAATATTTAATAAATGTAATCCAACACAAAAATTGAATACATCTCACTTCAAGAACACAGAAAAATCAACACCACTGTTTTTGTCAGAGCATATTACCCCTAAAACTAAATTTTTGTTAGCTAAAACTAGGAAAATTGCTATAGATAAAAATATTAAATATGTTTGGATTCAAGATGGCTCTATTTGTACGAGAAAAAATGAAAATGATAGATTATTTCGAATTAAAAACGAATCTGATTTATATAAACTTTAATAACTATATTTTATGCACTGTACCCTACTTCATTTACAATTTAATACCAAGAGATCTTATGTTAGTTTTAGTTATATATTATTGTTTATACTTTAATGTGTATACGTGTGTGAATTTATGTTTATTTTATTGGAGGTTAAATTTTAATAACTTCGAACACAGAACACACTTTTTAGCGTCAGAAATTCACAAACTGTTATTTTATATTATATTTTTTGAGACAGAGCATTTTAAAATATCACTATGTAACTTTATATATGAACTTATACTGAATACTGCATATATTTCTGCCACAAAAAACATATTGTTATATGAGACGGATACAGTAAATATTGATTATATAACGAAAAAGTTATCTCTACCTACATCAATGTGGAGGCGTTTTATTACACTACTGCCTGAATATACTTGGAAAGAAACAAATTATGTATTTTGTAAAGGTTTTAAATTGTTATTCACAGATGTCACTATTTTGATATATTATATTTCAGTAAGAATATGTTTAAAAGTGTATTTTAAGGTAAAATTTACTAAAGCTATATTAACACATATATATATTTTTATCTTAAAAAATAGAATTCTTAAAATGGTTCAAGTATATTATACACTATGTATGGGATTTGATTTAATATCAATGTGTGTGGGGTTTGATTTTATAACAATATTTGTTTGTTTAGAGTCAATAATAAATTATGCATGTTACTGTGCAAATTAACATAATAATATGATGTACTGTGGTATATTGTGTTACTGTACAAACTACCTTATTATTATTATATTGTATTATTGTATACACTTAAACACCATGTTGAGTGGATACTTTGTTGTGTTTGGCCTACTACATAAAGCATTAGTCACGATTTTTATTTCTAAGCATTTTAAGGGAAAGAACATTGTAATATATTCTGTGAAAAATTTTCGCCGTCATTATATCACTGTTCAGTACTCAATATCAGAATGTACTTATTTATTATTAGTGTTCATGTATAAATTTATATCTTTGAAATGTATAGTATTATATTTTTTGGGTAATGCACTTATATATTATACCATAAAACAAAATCGTGAGATAGTTCATGTATATATTAGATATAATTTATTATCGAAAATATCACTGATCAATATTCTATTGTATTATAATACTTTGAATGAGCATAACCAACTGTTGATTATATTGGGCTTATCACTATTCATTACACTAAAGTATATATTTATTTATAAATAATAGAAAAATGATTCAAAATATCGATATAGATTTGGTATCGATTGATACTAAACTCATCAACCATGTTAATGACTGCAAAGATTTTTTCACAAGCAACTACGCGTTAAAAATATTAAATCTCAATATACGCAGTATTGAGAAAAATCATGATGAACTGTTACTTTTTCTTGAAGACTCACATGTAAAATTTGACGTTATCATAGCTACTGAAGCATGGACAAATCAATATATTATTCCAAGAGCTATCAGTGGGTTCCAAATGTTCAGATCTAATATATCCTTCAATAAGGCAGATGGTGTGGTCGTGTATGTTAAAGAATACTTAAATCCTAGATTAATTGAATGTGAAGTGACCGATGCAAACTGTGTGCAAATAATAATCGATAATTCTTTTTCAATCTTTGGTGTCTATAGGTCGCCTCATATTGTGAATACTAAACCTTTCATAACATCACTTTCTGACTTAATCAAACAAAATTCTAAGTATCAACATATAGTTTTAGCCGGTGATATAAATATAAACACAATTGGATCGAAACACTATCAGTCACTTGAGTACGAATGTGCATTGGCTGAACTAGGACTATTGTCTGCTATAAATCTACCGACGAGAGAAACCAACATCTCTCACTCGTGTCTTGATCACATTTATGTTAAATCCAACTTAGCAGTTGTTGCAGCAGTGGTGAAATCTACCATAACAGATCACTATAGCACTATCTGTGGCCTTGTTAAGAAAGAAAACACACACGCTAAAGACAAAACTCCAAGTAAATCAATAAAATTTACAAATGTCAATAAACTAATGGATGCTCTTACAAAAACAGATTGGTCAGACGTATTAAATGAAACATGCACAAACTCTGCACTGAAAATTTTTATGTTGATCTTAGAAAAACATTTGTTAGAAAGTACAGAAATTAAAGCTAAAAAGCCCAAGTTATTACCTATTAAACCATGGATGAATGAATCTATTCTAAGTTGTGTCAGAAAAAGAGATATATTACATCTAGAGGTTAAAAAATATCCTCATAATAAATCTTTCTATCAATATTATATTAAATACAGAAATATATGTAATAAAATCATAAAACACCATAAAGAAAAATATTACAAATCAATTTTACAAAAAGATCATTCTTCAAAAACTGCCTGGAAGATAGTGAAAGAACTAAATAATGTAAATGACTCAAACAAAACAACTATTAAATCAATTGCTATAAGCGATTCTCTGATTCATGGAGATAAACCAATTGCTGACTGTATGAATGAACATTTTGCAGGTATAGGTAATAAACTAGCTACTGAATTATTCTCTAAATCACAGAAAACTGAACAAGAGATTCTTAAAAATTATGAACGGAAAAAATATACGCACGCAAAGTTTAAATTAATGAACATAACCAAAGATGACACCATTAAGTATATTGAAGATATTCGTACAGATAATTCTAAGGGATACGATAAAATACAAGCCAAAATAATAAAATCAGTAAAAAATCAAATCGCTGAACCATTAACTCATATTCTAAATTGTAGCTTATCACATGGTGAGTTTCCTGAGGCGTTCAAATGTGCTAGGGTAATCCCACTTTATAAAGGAGGTGACCATAAAAATCCCAACAACTATAGGCCAATATCCATTTTGAGTGTTTTATCAAAAATATTTGAAAAATGTGTCAGCCTTCAACTTACAAAACATCTAGAAACGCTCAATATTCTTGCAGAAAATCAATATGGTTTTAGAAAAAATAAGGGTACGGACGAAGCTCTTCTGTCAATAATCAAAGATATTGCTAGTAACATTGATAGAAATAGAAAAACCATAGCAATATTTTTAGACTTAGCCAAAGCTTTTGACACGGTTTCTCATAAACTTTTATTAAAAAAGTTAGAAAACGTGGGAATTCATGGAACAGAATTAAAATTCTTCAAAGAATATATTGAAAAACGATCCCAGTTTGTACAAATTGGAACCACAACCAGTGACATAAAGCAAATAAATTATGGCGTTCCTCAAGGTAGTACCCTTGGACCACTTTTATTTTTAATTTACATAAATGATCTCTGTTTTCTTAAAATTGGAGGAAAAATTATTACTTTTGCAGATGACACTGCACTACTTTTCAATAGTGACACATGGGAAAAAGCGTACGTATTGGCAGAAAAGGGAGTCAATATAGTAAAATCATGGCTAGATAACAGTGTCTTATCTCTTAATATAAAAAAAACTAAATTTATGACCTTCAGTATTGACACACGAGGACAACCTTTGGATCAACATTCTATTACAGTTCACAATTGCTACAAAAATTTCTGTCAATGTACCCCCCTGGAAAAATGTAACGAGATCAAGTATCTAGGAGTTGTTGTTGACAATAACTTAAATTGGAAAAAGCATATTGAGGAATGTTCCATAAAAATTCGAAAACTAATCTATCTATTTTTACGTATTCGCAATGTTTTTAAAATAGATGACCTTAAGTTCATCTATTATGCAGTTGCTCAATCTATACTATGTTATGGCATCATAGTTTGGGGAGGAACGTATAAAACCGCACTAAGTCCCATTGAAATAGCCCAGAAGAGTATCATTCGAGTTATTAATAAAAAACCTTTTAGATATCCGTCTAATTCATTATTTTTTGAATTTGAAGTTTTAGATATTCGTCAGCTATACCTCAAGAAATTAATCATTTACTCACATAAGCTCAATATAACACAATATACTCGAGTTGAAAATTCCTACAATATTAGACACAGACTTTTACCCATCCCCAGAGCTCATACCACGTTTGCTCAAAAACATTTTGATTTTATTTTGCCTCGTATTTTAAACATATTTACAAAAGAATTGATTGGTTCTGAGATATATAATATAAAATCACTAAGTGCTATGAAAAATAAACTATCTTCTTGGATTCTCAACAAAGGTAGAATGAACATTGAAGATATATTTTTTAAAATTATGAAATGATTATAAAACCGTGATGTTATAGCTTATATTATAATTTGTATTTTTGATTTTTTTTATATGTTATAATTATATATTAGACATAAATGGGTTACATAAGTAAAGACTGTGTCAGTTAAAATGAATTGTAAAGCTATTCCGACACAAGCACTGCTTAGTGGAATAGTTCTTATCCACTGGATGTTGGTACTGATAGATTGTATTCATTTTGTCAGTGCCAACATGTTATACTAAATTGTCAATTTTTAAAAATTTTTTTTTTTTTGTTCTATGTTTCACTGTCGTATTGTTGTAATTTTTTATGTATGGTTATTGTGGATTTAAATAAATAAATAAAATAAATATATATATATATATATATATATATATATATATATATATATATATATATATATATATATATATATATATATATATATATATATATATATATATATATATATATATATATATATATATATATATATATATATATATATATATATATATATATATATATATATATATATATATATATATATATATATATATATATATATATATATATATATATATATATATATATATATATATATATATATATATATATGTTTACCCTCCACAACTATGGAATAGTGGAGACGTGATCTCACAGCGTATTTATATATAGGTATGTTTACCCTCCACAACTATGGAATAGTGGAGACGTGATCTCACAGCGTATTTATATATAGGTATGTTTACCCTCCACAACTATGGAATAGTGGAGACGTGATCTCACAGCTTATTTATATATAGGTATGTTTACCCTCCACAACTATGGAATAGTGGAGACGTGATCTCACAGCGTATTTTTTTTACATCAACTTCTCAACGGGTATCGTGTACAGAGTGCATACTATGAATTTCGTCGTGATGTGTTTGTATGTATGGAGTATACCATACACCACACCGTATACTATACGCACCATTAATTTCTAATCTATGATTTCATAATTTATATCGTTTTTATTGTGTTTTCTCTACAGACCAAACTATAAGTCCGATTGACTTACTAATACTGATATTATGATTTCATATTATATTATAACGTCAAAGTTTCAAGTATTTCTCAAATATAGGCTTTTTTGGTGTTGATGTTGGCTTTTATAAGGAGATGCACGTGACCTTGTTTAATAATATTTGATTTCTGCTAGTATTTTTTGTATTTGAAGTATTTATTTATTTTTTTAACGTCAGTTTATTTCAAATGATTTGTATAGATAGGTACATATTTTTTATTTTTTTTTATTGCTTCTGATAATTATAATCGTCTTGTTTTTATTGTATTATGGAGGTTTTTTTACCAAGTTATTTTTTTTTAATTCCATGATGTTATTTCAAGATGCGATTTTTTTATGTTTGTAATAGTAATAATATTAATAATATGTATTTTAAAAGCGCCGTTTAATGATTCAAGATTAGATGTAGTTCATGTCGATGATTGTTCAGATTGTCAACTTTTCAATAAGAAAAATGTACATTTACTATGTAGTGGAAAATTTAGTGATGGGCACAACCCACTCGTTATTTCATAGGATTTGTGTATTTCTATATGCCTTTACATAAAAAAAAATATTTTAAAAGGGTGAATAGGTCTTTGTGAAAAGTAGGTACATATACATCCTTATACATAACCTAATTTAAGCATAAATGCTTGTGCTATAGGTGAACGAAATCGGTCGTAGCAGGATTGGAACTCGCGACCATCGGATTACTAAACCAACGCGCTAAACTGATCTGATCACAAATATTTTTTAAATATCCATTATCCCTTATATTTTAATTTCGAATTTTTGCTTACTTCATCTGTCATTACTAAAATATTGAAAATAACAGTTATTTACGTTTAGTAATGGATCATTTATGTGAACCCTGTATTCATTGTTATATTATTTTCACCAAAAGTATGTTGATACAAAGCAAGCCTTCATCAAGCTGCTACCCTCGCCCACTTCAGGTCATGGCATATTTATTTAAATAAGACGAAAAGCTTATCTCCCAAGAATGAGCGGGAAACTCTTATCCCAGCCCGCCATTATACGACGATATAAAATTCATTCCACAAAGACGCACAAAAATTCTATAGCAGCAGCTCAAAAAGAAAAATTGCAAATAAACGTGCGTCATTTCCTTCCCTCACTTTCGGATGAGAATATTATTTTCAACACTTTAGGAGCAAAGATTTAATTTCAGTTTTTTACCAAAAACGAAACTAGTTTGATGTTTCTAAAACAATACTTTTGGAGACCAATACCTTAGATGAAGTATAAACATCTTTCAATTATTTATAAAATACATACATACCATCACGCCATGTCCCTCACGGAGGTAGGTAATATGAAATGAACATCACATTTTTCTATATTGACACACATTCATCGCCTCATCAATGTTCATACATCGTCTCATACATGTTTGTCAATTATTGTTCAAGTTTCTTACATTTCCTTCTTTCAGAATATCGTTCACATGGTTCATCCTTTTCCTGAACGACCCCAACATCTTGTTCCGAACCAGTCGGCTTTGCATGTAAATTATCTTCGTCAGGCGTTCTTCATCCATTACAAGTAGCCTAAACCAATGTTTTTGATGGGTGGTGGTGGCAGAGTAGTTGGCGCGCTGATTTAGTAATCCAGTGGTCGTGAGTTCGAATCCTGTCACGATCGATTTCGTTCACCTATAGCACAAGCATTCATGCTTAATAGGGAATGTATGAGGTTGTGTATGTACTTGTTTCAAGTACATAACATAATACTTATTCCACTTTGATGTGACTTCTGCCATCTTTGTCAAGATTGGTACTACGAATAGGAAATTGGCACTACGAATAGCAAATTGGCACTACGAATAACAAATTGGCACTACGAATAGAAAAATGGCACTACGAATAGCAAATTGGCGTTATGAATAGCGAATTTGACTTTCTTCTATAATATCTTACTCTTATAACTCTTTTTTATATGTCTTTTATCAGCTGACATAACCCAAGATTATATTTTAAATGATGTTAAATTTTATATAAAATTACAGCAATTATATTGAATAATATTGGCCATTATTCAATATAATTGATGTCCTTTTAATTCAATATTTGTATATTCATTCCTTCACTTCAATTTTATTTTTATTATACCTGCATACATATTTACCTTAATGTCTTTCGGGTATTTAATTTTTCTTAGAATTGCCCCCTTCCATATCTATTGTTGTTATCCTCTTTGTGAATCTATATATAGATGGTCTTCATCATTATTGTTCACCATTCAGACGATGCTCATCATAGAGCGATACCGGTGAATGGGAGTCGCGTTTGCGAAAAAAATTAAGTAGAACGTAAAATTAAATATAAAAAATTTTCATAGTTTTAATTAAATATGGAGTTCTACCACGAAGTGACAGTGTCCAATATTGAAAAAATTATTATGTGTGTTTGCCTCAATGAACTATTATGTAAATATTTAGTATAATATAATTTATAATTTTGTAAAATAATATGTAACTGTTTATTATTATAAGGATTCATTACTTCATAATGTACCTATTATTTTATAAATATTTTCTTTAAATATTACTTTCCCAGGAGATGCCCACTAACATTTGCAGAAAATACCTAATAATGTAGACCCATTAAAGCCGCATGGTACCGGGGGTAAGTATAGGTATGAGTAGATTTGAAGGTTTTGAAGATATATGCATGTGCAAGTTACAACCGTTTTATATCATAAAATGATAAAAAAATCCCATAATATTTATTTTCTTTGACACCATGGTCACCCTATGAGCTTTGGCACTTTTAAAAAAATCAGGCTTTACCTATCTAGAATTTCAGGGAATATATCAAACTGGGTGGGCAATTCTGGCCATCAAGCGGAATCAAAACCATCCATTTTTATCCATATCATGGATATAATTATCTTATGGTGTTCTATAACATCTTAAAATATTATAGAACTCCATAAGATAATTTTATCCATGAAATGGGTAAACATGGATGGTTTTGATTCCGCCGGTTGACCAAGCTTGCCCCCCTGATTATCATTGAGTATCAGCCGATCACAAGTCGTGTGTCAGAAAATTATTAGTAAAAAATTTGTAGCGTTCATTCATAAATCATCAAATTTGTCGTTATTTTTTTATGAAAACTAAAAATATTTAGAATCGAGCACTAGACTCAAAACCAATTTTTGAATTCACACATATTCATACTTAAGAATAATAAAACATCTATCTATTCTTCTCTATCTTTTCATACATTTTTTACTAGGTTTTGATTTATAAAATACTTATAATAATTTTAGGACAATATTTATATAACGCCGTTTTCGTGAATATCTCACCTCAAGGGTGCTAATAATTAATTGTTGATAAAGTCTGTAATTTAGTCTGTGACCAATATATTTCGTTAACAGTTTGGTAGACGAGTTACTATTTTAACTATTAAGGGTCACCAGAATGATGATGATTATTAGTAAAATTAGTAATTAAACTAAATGACTGTAATCCTTTTACAAATAGAAATAAAACAAGAGTAATAAAAAACAGTGTAAGATCAAACAGAGAGAAAGAGAATAGAAACGTTTGATGACTTACTTCGATTTATATTTAAAATCACAATTTAAAATATCTCACAAAATACAAACTTTTACATTAATTAAGAAAAATACACAATTAGAAATTTGATCATCTAAGAAAAATAATTCTTCACGGTAGATGTTGGAAACTACGATGGTGTGTCGAGCGTTGCATGGCTTTTTTACCCTCTGGTTAGTGGTCGAATGAGTAAAGTGCCGGGTCAATGTCCACTCCGGTTCTAGAACGTTCCTCCATAGAAGAGTATTTGTACCTCTTACAATTTTACTATTATCAATTTTCATCTCCGGTTACTGACCTCGTCCTAGTGCAATTTAAACGTAAAAAAGAAGCACCTACTCGCGACGGATGTAGGTAGGTACCTATCCGCCGCAATATTATAATTATTCACAGCAATACTTAAGAAAATACTTATGGACATGCGGCAACAATTTAGTACGTTTCACCATTCCCTGGCTAAACATATTCCATTGGATTTATTACATTATTAAAGGAATGATATGTGAAAATTTCAGTAAGAACGAGAATATAAGAAATATTTTTTTCACGACCTCCCCAACAAATGGCAATATGATGAGGCGAGCAACGGCGGAATATTGTTCATATTTTATGAAACACTTTTGGCTTTTGGTTTCAAGATGGATATTACTTATTTATATTTCTGTATGCGCGCCAGATATTATAGCTTCTTTTATCGCGAACACTTCCTGCAATATTCTAAGCAATAACAGACCGAGATAAAACCAATGAAATAAAATATACGTAACTGACTACATTTTCATAAAAAAATCAATATTCGTGTATATTTAGTTAAGTTTGAACCATATTATATTAATTTAGGGATTGCGATCCGTTGAATCGGATCCGATAATCCGGCGGATCCGGCATCATTAGACGTCTACATGTATGTTCCTACATGAAACCAATTTATAGAAGCAAATAGGGCTTTCTCTGCCGTTGTATATTATACTATTATACATGTATCTCTGTATGAAGTCGATTGGCAGATGATATAATTAACACTATTTGTTTCCTAGGATCCGCTTTTCAAAATCAAAAGTGATTATGATTATTTGTGCCATTTATTGAATGATTATCAGAATTAGACTTTGCTGATGTTCCTAAATTGCCTATTTATTGTGATCTCAGTTGATAATCTTAATTTAGTTAAATTGAATTAAGTACAATCTAAGAATTTAGACTAGACAAAAAAAAAATTGTTGTTAATCAGTATAAATAAAGTTTATTTCATAAAAAAAAATATATTTCCCATTTTGTAGTGAACTCACTCATACACACATCTTATTTCGATTTTGAAATAAAAATAAAAACTAGTGACCAATCTAGTTGGGTCCGACTGGATCGATGTATCCGATCGGATTGAAATGAAATTGATACCGGATAGCAATCCCTTATTATATCATAAGCTTTGCACTAACAGAACTGATTAATTACAATAAACCAATCCAGCAGACAGACATCACGATTTTATTACAACAATACACGTACACAGACAAAATATCACTCGCTAGTCAGTCGTCTCCCCAATATTGGGAATGAATACTCTCATTTTGGGTAACATATTTTGGTATGAAAGAAACAACTACATTTTTTATTTATTTTTTATTTTATGACATTACACTGATTGTACTGCTATATTTTGAATTTATAATACTTTTTTATTTAATGTTTTGGTTCATATTGAGTCCATATGTATAACTTTTTTATGGTTGCTTACTTCTAATATTTATTTTTTATTTAATTGGTTTTCTGGGTAGGTTTTCTTTTTTGTTAAGAGTATATCTAATTGTTTCTATATTATTTTTCTTAAGGATGTGTAATAAGCCGTTTGTTAGTAAATACATAATATATAAAACGTGTTTTTAATCATTTCTTTTTTCTTTTCATTACTAATATTCAAATTAAACATGACTTAAATATTTTATTGCAGTTGCATTTTTCGCTTTTGAGTAAAAAATCAAATAGAACTGTGCAAATTCTTTACTAAATGATTTTACTTAAAGGACATGGCGTGATGGTAGGATGTATTTTTTTATAATTTTAGCGGGTTATATACACTTAAAACAAATTACAAAATAATGATGAGTTATTTTATTCATCATATAAACATTTGCAAAATATTTATGGTCGTATCAAAATAGGAAAATTGGTATAGTGTGTTAGCCATATATACAAATGTGTTAGTACGGAATTTGTGCGTGCATGTCGGGGGATAGGGTTCGTGTCGACATGTCGTTAAAACATTTGTCAAAAATGTCAGACACAAGTGGCGGCACAGAATAAAGTTGTGGGGGAAACGGAAATATGCGCATCATATTGCTGGCGGATGGTAGATGGCGTATGGCGGGGGGAGGTACTGTATCAAAAAATAAACACATATTTACAGAGGGCATGATTTATATTTTTCACACATTTTTCTTCAAAGGGTCATCTTTGAGTAATGGATACTTGGGGCTACGGAAAGGATTCAAATATATACAATCAATTATGTTCGAAATGAAATATATACACACAATTCGTTTTTTTTAAATAATTAATATCCTTGTAGTAACAAGTACATGTACATATTGTACATCCTTTTTATATTCCATAAATTAAGCATAAATGCTTGTACTATAGGTGAACGAAATCGGTCGTGGCAGGATTCGAACTCGCGATCACTGGATTACAAATTCTATTCGAAATTAAATAGGTATCTACAATCAATTCAAATATACACAATTAATTATATTTTAAATGAAATATATACAATCAATAAGATGGGTCGATGGTAGAGCGGTTAGCGCGCTGGGCTAGTAATCGAATCCTACCTCGACCAATTTCGTTCACCTGTAGCACAAGCATTTATGCTTGTTTTAGGGACTGTAGGAAGATGTATATGTACTAGTTTTACAAGGACATACTCATTTAAAAAATATATATATTCGAAATAAGTATCTACATAACTTCTTGTTACGAATCCAATCTTAGATTTATTTGTAAAATAGCTGCCGTCGTCGCATAGTAGAAAATCGCTTAGATTCTGTTCGACATGAGGGGGACAAGTCTGGTCAAACGGTGAAATAAAAACCCTCGTGATTACCCAAATGATAATAATATCCATGACATGGGTAATCGTGGGGATTTTGATTTCTCCATTTGACCAGACTTGCCCCCGGGTTTCGATTCCTAGAAGAGGAAAGATATATTAAAATTTTTACTCACGCACTTTTTGTTTCTCTAAGCTGAACATCACTTGCACAGGAAACAAGAGTGTCTATTTTTATTGTTTTTACCACATTACATATGTATATTTGTTACTTCTATATGTTTATTGTGTTTTTACTACCTATTATCCATTTACTTAATGTATAAGCTTGTATTCTAAATAAATGTTTAAATGAATTCTTATTTAGAAAATCATTTATATTGTCATACCATATTTTTAATAAAACAATTTTTCGTCCCTAGGGTATAAACATTTTAAAATGATTAAAAATTAAATTTATATATAAAACGATAAATATGATAATGAAGGCAACTTTTATTGAAAGTAACGCATATTTTCTGCTTGAATCGCAAATCTTCAACTTTGGATAACGCCAGGTAGTAAATTTTTCGTCCAAGAGAGAGAAAGAGAGAGGACCGAAAATCTCGAGAGCTAAAATTCATTTCATGATAAAAAATCAAAAGGAATTATTCTTATGCCGTCTTAATTGAGGAGGCGAAGGTTTGCACAGGATGTGGTGGGGTACAGAGAGGGGATCAGTAAAGGACGAAGGGAATGAAAGAAGAGTGTATTGAAGAGGCGACCGCCGGAAAAGTGCGGAAAAACACAGACTTTTCAATTCTACCCTGTCGGCCAATTTGCTCCCAATCCGAATAATCCCAGTGTTATTCTTCTCTGACCCTTATAACAATAATTAGGAATGAGTGGTTCGATAATTAAAAACGGCAAGAGGAAAAGTTTCCTTCTTGCGGGAGGGAGGCTGAATTAAAAATACACGGATGGAGGGGGCGGGACGGTGTGGGAACATGCCTAAGTCAATCTAAGAAATTTCAAGAAGAAAGATGATAGATGTTTGACCTGTCTGAAATAATATTTCTTTACCTAGAGATACTGAGTAACCATTCCGTGCCTTTTGATCGCCAATTAGCTTAATTAAACATTACTTAGGTTGCCCTTTTTAAAAAGCTCGTCGACCGTATTTTTAAGAACTATCATTATATACTTTTAACAATTCACATTCTAATATCACTACAATTTGTTCAGAATATTTTGAAATTTGTGTTGGTATGTTTAAAAGTCATTTATTCGAATCCCAACAGAATAAGGATTTTAGGATTTCATCTTGTTTTTTTTATTATTCTAGTTGAGAATAGTATGTTATAACAAATCAAATTAAATAAGATTATGCACCAAGTTCTGTGGATGTTTTGGAAAAGATTTTTATAAACATAAAAATACTCAGATGTCCGTGACTGCTCAAATTTTCATTTCACGAGACTTAAATTAGATCCAGATTATTAAAATTTTGTCTACCTTAGAACACTCATTATGATCCTAACGAGTTTCGACTAAAAAAGAAGTCCAAAAATCAAGTTAATTCTTATGACAAATCATAATATTATAAGCATATTATTAAGGGGCATATAAGCCAAAAAACTCCAATTTGAAATCAAATTTCACATCAAAGACCTAATTATTATAAGGTCTTTGGTCACATCATTTTAAAATATCAGCATAAATTCCCATTAAAAATATTAATTAAAAAAAATCAATTTCAATTACATCATAACTATGTGTCGTGGAGAAATAAATCTTTTATGTGCTTAAAGAGTGCATAAAATCAAAAGGAATGTTCGTGATATTATTTTCATTTTAAGTCAGGTTTGTTCTTAAAATGGACAAATTTTGGGTTTCCGATAGTAATTTCAATCACGTATAAACCGTTTTTAACGCACGCAATAGTTACCCTTACCAACACGTTACTTCGTAGAACATTAGGCGGTTTTTATATATATTATGTTTTAAATTTAGAAATTTATAAAATGATAGTTAGGCAATTTGGTATTCGTTTAATGCTTTATAAATAAAATCAATTGATATGTTTTCTTCCTGAGATCAGTATGCCGAAATCGAAAACAAGTTAATGGTAAAGTAAGTATATTAAGGTGATGCACCTGATGCCAGGCAGAAAAATTACCTTGGGGAGAATGACGAAAAAGAGGGCAGTGAGGGTTAAAAATCGCGGTACTAAGGGTGATGAGAAAAGGGGCGCAAAGTGGAAAAATGTTAAGATGAACGATGCTAAATAATTTTTATTTTGCGCCGATTCCTATTTTTAGATTATTGTTTTTAAATAAATAATTATATCTTGTATCTTTATTTTTTCAACAAATACACAGGTTCTATTAGTCTTGGTTTATATTAAGATAATCTTTTAAAATGTAGCAACATATATATTAAGTAGATGATATTTATAAAAAAGTGTCAATTTTGCAAATTTCCAAAGATAATGTTTTACAAAAATTTGAGAAAAAATAAGTCTGTACCTTTCCAAAAACGATTTTAAAATACCCAAATGTAATACAAGACAACAGTATTTATTTGGGAATAAAATGTTTCAATTGCCTCCCAAATTAATTAAAGCAGATAAAGGAATATAAAAAGTTTAAACGAAAATTAAAATTGCATCTAACATTCTAAATTGGTTGTTTTCTATTTGATATGTTTCAATTGCCTGTATTTCTTTTTTTTATTTGAATATATGTTTTGATATGTTTCAATTGTCTGTATTCCTCATTTTTCATTTATATTTAAACTTTTTTTAATATTTGATTTTTTGTTCATGTATGATTTTGATTTAATTACTTTATGTATGACTTTGATTTAATTGCTTTGTATTTGATATCTTTTATTTTTCAGTGTAAGTGATTCCCTCATCAAGCACCAGATTGTAAACTTTTTGATGAGGCATTGCAAAAAAAAACTATTTGTAAAAATTACTGTATCAGTGAATTATATCTTTATGTGTGTTATAACATTATATGTTAAATAAATAAATAAATAAATAAAATAAATAATTGGTATGATTGTAAAATCATACGCTTGGCAAATAACGGTTTTAAAATGTAACTATATCTTCGAAATAACCAGATTTTTCTTTTTAAAAGAATGAAGAATAATGTTGAAATATGTTTATTATTGTTATGTTAATACTTTATATCTTGCGCAAGTGGCGATTTTACTGTCAAACGGCGATTTCTTCCATTTATTAACCAGTATTTCCGGCACTCAACAAAAAAAAATTCATTCAATAATGAATCTTTTCATCTAAGTAATAAACCAAATAGTAGATGAATCAAATGACTTACCACTGTACCACAGCGGTCAACCATATTTCAATTATCTCCTTTGCAATAAATTCTACCTGACTCCACCACAAATGTCGAACTACTTAACATTTTCATTCGATTAGTAATAAATTCAAAAAATATAATTTAGATTATCAATTCAATATTAAAGTGGAATAATAATTTATAATGATCGCAAAGTAATGTAACGTCGGCGCACAGTTGTGGAAATAAATCAAAATATAGGAATAATAATGAGAGAAAGAGCGCACCAAGTGAAAAGTCGTCTTTTTAACTGGAAACAAGACGAGGGGTTGATACTAAATACGATATTAGGTGGAAAAAGGCAGGAAGCGGAAAATCTTGCAATAATCAAACATTTTTTTTTATTTTAATAAATTTATTATTTCTCTTTTCTGTTCCAATATAAAATTTAAGTAACAATAATATATATATTGTGAATTTATTGTACCATAACCAAGGTACCTAACTTATTAATAGAAAGATTTTTAGGTAAAATAAAAAAATGATTGTAAGGAATTTTATACCATTTGAAAGAAAAATAATTTCGCCTTGTAAACGTCATTTCAAAAAATATATCAGTCATCATTATGTTCTAAAATATTGTATTATAAAAATTCGTACACTTTATTATTTTAGTTCCAAACGCAGCTGTCTCAATCACTTTGGTGTGATTAATTACTAATAAAAAAATCCATACAAATTTTACGAAATTTATGGTGATTCAAAACTTCTAGTAGTTAACTCCACTAATGTTTTTCATAGTACATTTTTCCGTGCCATCTAAAACCCACACATAAACACATTATTAAGAATTCATCGACGAAAAACATAACATTTGAATTAAACTTTTTAGAACGAACCGGTTGGTGGAAAAACCTAAAATAAATTATTCCGATTGCAAATAAATAATTTTGGTAATTATTCTCAAAACGAAATAAATAATGTCGAACAAAATGTATTGTATTTTGAAACCCCTGTTGCCTTCTTTCCCCATTAGACACTTTTGTTTTAAGGATGTTTCTCTCCAGAGTGACGACAACCTAAACAACAACCGGCTGAATTGAACCGAGTAATGTAGTTCTTTTTCATTCTTCGCCCGTATTCAGATATAATTTAAAAAGGGACAAGGAAGGTTACACGTCACAGTTTTATATAAAACCTACCGAGAAAAAATAAGCCTACAACGTGGGGCGCGGAGAATGCAGGGGGTGGGGGGAGCCTCATGGCTCACTTCCAAAGCATGAAAGTGGCGTGTGGTGAATTTTTAATAATAACTGAAAAGCTTAATGATGAAGTTGCCCGCTAGGGGGAGAAGAATTATTGATGTTTTTAACTTTTGTGAAATGGTTCCGCCTTTTTATAAACATCAACTATTATTAATGATTCCAGTAAATATTTGAATAAATAAACAGTCTCTGTCCGCACGGATGGACATGGAAATATTTTTTGTTGATGTTATAGTGGTCGGGGACGCCAAAGAAAAGGATGGCACGACCAATATAAAATAAGAAATTGTTAGAAGTTCACTGACCAAATTAATGTTAAACTAACCAAAAAATCTGGAAAAAACCTGTAGATAAACATTCAGTATAGTTTCATTCAGTTCCTTCCAATGTTGATTCATAATTTTAGTTCTTTACACAATCACAAAAATTAATAATAAAAATCAGCAATAACAGAGAATTGATTTTAGGAATAATATTTTCTGTATAATAATTACTAATTATAAATAGATGAATTATTGATTATAAAATTTAATAATCAATGATTGATCAATTAGTTATAACAGATATGTACTTTACCAAGTATAACGAAATAATAAATTGATTTTACTAGTTATACGAAACATTTTAATTAAAATCTGTTAAGAAATATTGATAAAAATAATGTAATATTTTGCACATGGTGTCATCTATTGGCCAGCAGCCAATTGATTGTTGGTTTGAACGCTGTTTGTTTAAGAAAATAAAACAACAGAAAAATAGTTTATTAATATCACAAAAGATATGAAGGTCTACACTTTATACAACCGAAATGAAAATAAGTACATAAGCAAACGTGAAATCAAATGAAAAATTTGACTTTTTCAAAATATAGACTGATTCAAAATTAAGGAGTTATATTCAATTTAAAAATTGATTGAATAATTATAACAAGTAGGTACATGAAATTATTTTTAATTTATGCATATTATTTTAATGATTTTTACGGTGCTCTGTAACTTTTTATTTAAAAAAAAAAATTAAGGTGTTGTCTTTTACAAATATAAATGTAATTTAGATAAAAAAAAATCACATCAAAATCGTTATTTTTTTTTAGAATAAAATATGTTTGCTACAACAGAATATTTAAATTGCACAAAGAACGACATTCCTGAATTAATAAATTAAACAACAGAAACCTGTTAAATCTATTGGATTCCCTTCTTCGTAATACAATGCGATGTATGTATATAAATTATCTTGAAAACTGACCCGAAGCCATAGACATCAATAAGGGAAGGTGAAAATTTCCTAACAAGGCCAATATTCATTTCACGATGGTAGGACATAAAGTAATTATGTGTTAGAATATCCTCCCCCTCACTTTTATTAATTGAAACTAATACTCGTTTTAAATCAACCATAAATACATAATTATATACTTACAATAATTATGTACTTACAAATGTATATTCATAGAGAGCAATGATCTACGTTTTTTAATTTAAAAAAAACAAAATAATGAAATGTACAGACAAGAAAAATATATTTTTGGTTAAGTATATTTTAAAGAACGGAGACTAAAATCTAAATAAGAAATAACAACGTTAAGACCAGTGAAAAAATGGTTACAACTGTAAGTCTCTTTGGTTTGAATAAATTGCCTTAAGCGCACTTTACTCGGACGAGGTTTTCAACTAGTTTTTCAACGCGGTGGGAAAAAAATAGAACGTGTTCTATTTTTCAACACGTTTTGTATATCTCTCTCTCTCTTCCTTAGCTTGCATCCCACATGGTGGTGGGGTCAGCTCTCCTCACTGCGCTCCTCCACTTCGCCCTATCCTGAGCATCTTCCTCAGAGACATCACATTCCTGCATGTCCTCAGCCACCAGGCCTTTCCATCGTTTTTTGGGACGCCCTCTGGATCTTTTGCCAGACACTCGATGGTCCAGTGCAGTGTTTCCTATATATTCTGGCGGTTTTCTAAGGATATGCCCGAACCACCTCAGCCTATTCTCCATCAGCTTATCGGATACATCGCGTACACCCAGGCTACCTCTTATATATTCATTTCGTATTTTACATATCTCTTCTCGTGACGCCGCACATCCACTTAAGCATCTTCATCTCGGCTGTTTGCACTGACTGAACTTGTCTTCGAGTGACGGTCCAGGTCTCACTACCATATGTCAACACTGGTCTGATCATTGTCTTGTATACATGGCCTTTCATCTTCACTGGCATTCGCTTGTCACAGATTACTCCAGTCACTTCTCTCCATTTAAGCCAGGCTGCGGCAATACGGTGCTGAATGTTAGTTTCCAGTCTTCCTGACTCATGTATCATGTTCCCAAGATACTTGTATTTATCACATCTTGTGACTTGCTGCCCATCAATTGTAATCGGGTCAGTGTCTGTTTGGGGAACATTGCAAGCCATAAACTGTGTTTTGCTCACACTCAGCACCAGGCCTCCTTTCTGTAACTGGTGTTTCCACGCCAGAAGGGCTCGCTGTAGGGAGTCCTTGTCTTCGGTGCAGATTGCTATGTCGTCAGCGTATATAAAAGTCCATAGTGACTGCATTTGCGCATCCTCCGTTAGCGCGTCCAGCACCAGACAGAATAGGAATGGGCTAAGTACGGATCCCTGGTGTACCCCCTCTGTAACTGCGATTGGTCTAGTGGTTCCTGCTGGGGTTCTTATTTCAGCCTTCACTTGTGCGTACATATCAATGATCACAGTGATATACTTCTCAGGTATATTTATTTTCCGGAGACTCCACCATATCACCTCTCTTGGCACTTTATCGAATGCCTTTTCCATGTCCAAGAAAGCAATGTCTAATGGGCTTTTCTTTTCCCGATATTCTTCGGCTATCGTATTTAGGGCAAACATTGGGTCAGTTGTGGAAATGCCAGGTCTGAATCCATAGTGATTTTTTGATAGAGAACATTCCGACCTAAGTCGACTATCGATCACTCTTTCATATAACTTCATAGTATGGCACATTAATTTTATTCCACGGTAGTTATTACATTCATACTTTCTACCTTTTCCCTTATAGAGCGGGACTATTGTACTCAGTCTCCAGGCATCCGGTATTTTAGAGGTCTCCAGCATGCTGTTGAAAATTTTTGTAAGTAGCTCAACAGCTCTGTCTCCCAGGCTCTTCCACGCGTTTTGTATCATTTTTCGAAAAAGAGAAATCTGTAAAATTATTCGTTGCCGACGAGTCAACATGGCTGCCGTTCGTGTTGTGTTAACTTTGACGTTCGCGGTATTTTTTTAATTTGGCATCTCTCGTCTCTCCACCAGAGAGCAATGTTAAAACAAAATGTGAAGGTTCGAGAAAAATCTAATCGTGTCCAATTCAAGGTCAAACGAGAGAAAAATGAAATACATACTGTTGAACGAAACGCGGAACATCAAAAAATAAAATGTTGCTATTTTTCACATAAATGACATATTTAATTTTTTCGTAATTGCAATAATAGGGGTCGTAAATAAAGGTGAAAATAATAGTCGTGTTAAGCGATGTTTTGAGTTACCTGTAGGTATTGTGGATGCTGTTATAAGCGTTGAAAACCTCGCTCGTGTAATGTGCGCTTTATTGTAGTTCACCTGTCAAGCCCGCAAGTTTACTATGTAGGTACAAAAGATGAATTAAAAATTAAATGAACTTTTTTCGATATTAGCCCTTCATTTTTATTGTGGTACATTTAGTAAATATAGGTAGGGACCTACCCACAATGTTAATTTTGCTAAACTTGTGTGGACTAATACCGAATATCAACAATCCAGTTTTTGACATTCGGGTGACAATTTATTGTGAAATTTCAGAACCCCAGTTGTCATAATCATTGCTATATTTGGATCATAAGGTATTATAAAATTACAAAACTAAATTAGGAGTTGAAGAAATAATCAAGACAGTCAACTAACCTCTGCCACTTCTGCCCACAAATCTCAGATCGTTAAACTTGGCGACCTGGTTCTTCATGACGGCTGTGGAATTTCTGAGTTCTGCGCAGTAGTTCTCGTCGTTCCCCGCTCTCACTGTCACCACTGTACCATCTCCTACGTCCCCGAGAGCCACAACCTTGAAGGCCACGGGCAACGTCTTGTTGGACCGCCAATGAGGCGGAAGTACCGTACAAACCTATAATTAAAACCAACTATATACACTACATTCTTGTGTCATGATTCTTAGAAATATCTTTTCACGCAGAAATAAACTTTCTCACAACATAATTTCATACAATGTCTGTTTGACAAATCATCGCAATGGGTCACGTGGGTTCATTATTGCTCTTAGAACAAGTGTGAAAGAATATTATATTGTAGTTTGAAATGTACTTTCCACACTATGCCACACTATGTATTTGTTAAGTTGATTATATCTAAAATATATATTACAAGCAATTACAAGGTTGGTTAAAAACGCAATTTGATGAAATGGTCAAAAATGCTATTATAAACGAAAAATATTTAATAGACAAGTTTTTAAAATTAAATCAAGAGTGCTTTTGACAACGGTGCACTTTTTCTTTGGCGAATCCTTAGTGAAAATTTGTTTTCTCGAATACATTGCAATGTTGGTACTTACTACAACAAAATTTTGCTCGTGAATATTTAAAATGAATCAGTTCTCTCACCACGTGAGGGCATCCCGTTCTGACCAACTCTCCGGGATGTTCTGCCATGAGACCATCCAGAGTTCTCTCAGCCAGCAACTCCGCTGAAAGTCCCCCTTCGGCACCGGGTCCACTTGTGGAACTCACTTCCCCAGACAGGTGCATTGTTCTGCAGATCCTCACCAAGGATCCTCACTTAACTCTCTTTCATGAAAACCTCCAATACTTCAAATAATAGTCTTAAAAACACAAAACATTTACAAAGCCCCACATCTTAACTCGATAAATTCACATGACGTTTAAAACATTTCACTTTTATTGACCAAATGTTTTTCAGTTCTGATAATCATCAAAACATCTACTAATCACTTCACAGCATCATTTTTTTTCTTCTTTAAAACCATAAAACTATATCGATGTTCGATGAACTATATTTTTTAGTCTGTTTGAATTATAAATTCAAAATCAGGAACATGAATGAAATATCTGAAATAGAAAACAAGAACATGAAAGAATGACATTATTTTTCAACATAGTGTAAATATATTTTTACAGGATATTTTTATAATAAATAATTAATTAATAAATAAAATGCCGATTTTTTTATTCACATATTACATTAAAAAACAAACATATCTAACATTGTGACATTATAACAATAAACAACTAGGTACTGATTAATTTTATTTTTCCCAACCACCCTCAAGCATTATTTTCTTTTTCTTTTCAACTTATGAATCTGTCTATATATTATGTTCGTCTATCATGTATACACACACATGCACACCCACTCTTACACACACAAATACACTTACAAAGTATCTAGATATCTCTTTCACGCACACCTACATATTGTTATTCTTCTCTCATGCGCGCACCCACACTAATTCACACTTTTTTATTGTCACACGTAAGAGGTACAAGTCATATTTGTATTTTTACTTATTTACTTTTAATAATTGTATGCATGTACTGTGTGCTGTCCTTTGTAAAATAAAATAATAAAATAATACATCCTTGCACCTTGCGCAAGTGGTGAGTTTATTACCGATTTTAAATTTCTTCCAACTAACCAGTTATATATTAAATTTATGCGATGTTTATAGGTAGGTTTTGTATACATATATAAAAAATAATTTAATTTATGCTAGTGCCCTGTTTATTGTGGAATGGCATTCTATCTTACTAACGGATATTTACTGTCCAGGACATCAGGAATTATGTGAGAAGTAATTTGAATTATTCTCTAGGCTACTATCTTCTCAAAGCTGAATATACAGGTTAACTAGAACCGCCATCAACATTCAATAAACTCGACATATTCGCAGGTTACAAAGAAGTTTCCATAAATGAATAAATAATGTACTTCTCTGCTGATAATCGAAAATAAGATACCAACATACAAAAGTCCTTCGTATGAAATCTAATGATCTATGCATTTTAAATAAATGTATCAGAATGTCGACTAGCTACTATATCGATTTCACCAACTTGTAACTACTTGTAGATTTTTTCAATGGCAGCATTATGTATAATATTATGTATTGTACTGATTCTCTCCTCCCAGATATTCCTTTGATCTGTCTGAGTGAACGTTTCACTTTTATCAATGCGTCTCAAGCATCAAATTCCAATTTAGTACAAACCTTACAAGCCGTAATAATCTCAATCCCTTCAACTGTGTAGCTAGCTATGGTATATACATTTGTTTGATGCTTGCAACACTCACTCTGCATTCCCTTGTTTGTTACAATCATTTGACATGACTTTTATACAATAACGACTTCTCGTGGCTGAATATTCCCCATAGAGGTATTTCAATATTTGATTTCAAATTGAATCGACTTTGATCCCGGTTGGATTGTGCTTCTTTACTCGTAAGATTATACAATTTGTGTAGAATGAATACACTGTTTTCATTTATTCTATTTCAAATAAAGCATTGGTTCCTTTTTTTAAATTCAGGAAAAAACTAAGCAATATTTTATTATTTTTTATATTTAAAAAATATTTATACTGTTAAAATATCATCAAATGCTGTTTCATGGAGTTTATTATAATATGCCTTACATGTTTTTATAACATACTAGTGAAACCTAGCAATCTTCGTATTGCCTGTATAATTAAAAATGGTCCATTCAGTCCCTTCAGTCCCATCAGTACCGTCAGTCCCTTCATTTCCTTCAGTCCCTTCCGTCCCTTCTGCGCCTGCCATCACTTCAGTGCCCCCTGTTCTATCAGTCCCTTCAGTGACTCCTGCCCTTCAGTACCTCCTTCCTCCGTTCAGTTACTACCGTCTCTTTCATCCCTTCAGATCATTCAGTACCTCCCGTCACTTCAGTTTCTCGAGTTTTTTTAGTATCCCCCGTTCCTTCAGTGCCTCCCATCACCCTTCAGTTCCTCCCGTATCCTCCATCCCACCAGAGAAAAAGTCACATCACATATTATGTTCGTGTTCCTATGCCGATTCTTCTTCTTCTTCTTCTTCTTTAGCCGTCTCTCCACTGCTGGATGTAGGCCTCTTCAAAATCCTTCCATTTATTTCGGTCCATGGCTCGTCTCGGCCAGTTTCTACCCGCAACAGGGACAATATCGTCCGCCCATCTTTTCATCGGTCGACCTATTCCCCGTTTATTTCCCCATGGTCTCCACCTCATAACTCTGGGTGCCCATCTCTCTGTTCCCTGTCTAGCAACGTGACCTGCCCATTGCCACTTTAATCTTGCTACATGGTCCATAATGTCAACAACCTTGGTCTGGCGTCTGATCTCTTCATTTCTTATTTTATTTCTCAGACTTATGCCTAACATTTGCCTCTCCATGGATCGCTGTGCGCATTTAAGTTTGTATGTGGTGTTGGCAGTCAATGTCATCGTTTCTAGACCATACGTCATCACAGGGAGGACACACGATTCAAAAACTCTTCGTTTCAAATTAATGGGGATTTCTTTGTTTTTTAGGACATGCTGGAGTTTGCCAAAAGCAGCCCAGCCGAGACCAATCCTTCTAGGTATTTCCGCTGTTTGGTTTTCCTTCCCTAATGTGATTTTCTGCCCAAGATAAATATACTCGTCTACAGCTTCAATCGTTTTGTTGTCGATTTTTAAGCTGTTGCTGGATGAACTCATTATTTTCGTTTTATTTATATTCATCTCCAGGCCAATCTTTAGGGAAGCTTCGTGCAGATCTTTGATCATGCCACTTAATTCTGCCAGATCTTCACTTACAAGAACTATGTCATCAGCAAATCTGAGATGGGTCAGATACATGCCATTTATTTTTATACCTATGCCGATTGTTTTCCATAAATTCCTTTGAGAGATATTAAATATATATAAAAAAAAAGTTCAGTGTTCGCTTCTGGAGAGTCTAGGTCGAACTCATGGACGACAATGAAATTTTCAAAATTATAAAGACAGAAATACCCAACATAAGGCTACCCAAACACCTGCAAAGAAATGTTAGGACAGTTGGGTCTACTTCTCTCAGAATAGTCCACTTTCGTGGGTCAAAATGACCTAATACTCTATGAAGAAGAACAACTAAAAACCGAAAAAAGAATGTAAGAATTTTCTTATGTATCTATGGGTCGGTATAACAGTCTCAGTTTTAGAGCTAAACTCAAGTTTTACAAAAATATAGCGTATTACAGTGTCCGTATAGGCCTAATTTTCCCTCAAATACGTCACTAAAACGACAAATATTTAACTCAACGTTTCTCAACATTTATCTCCAAACATACATACATACCATCATGCTGTTATATATTCTGGGTAGGAAAAAGGGCAGACCTTCATACTATCCCATCTTGACATACATTTATGTGTTGTATAGAAAACAAAATATTAAAATATTCAATAATTTGGATTTATGGGTTTATAGTTTAGTACTTATTCTTCAACTATAGGTACACAATATCGCTATGGACAGTTGGATCTCATGTGTTACATGCAACTAGTACATATCAAAATTAAGTAACAGCTATTAGCATTTTGAACATATCGTATTAACTAACATTATGTCCGATTCAGATTTGCCGACTAAAATTAGTTTTTATACGTCCCGAATAAAATTTTAGTCGCAAGCGTCGTAAACTCGTATTCTGATTTCGTCTTAAACAATGGCCGACTAAAATGAATTCGCCCGAAAAATTTTAGTCACCGTGAATAAAAACATTTTCGGTGTTGCCGCGACACAAAAAATAATATATTCAAGACTTTCGAAAATTTATTTCTCTAGCAATATTCAACAGCCTAAAAACGTCAAAACCATAGAAAAGAGATTTTATTGTCAAAACTAGTTAGTGTATTCTATGGTTAAAACAAAGTTTACCTCCAAAACCGAAACATTTCTAATTTGTACGGCGCTATTTGCTATGGATACCTAAGGATAAATCCAAAATTAAGAGTACAAAGAAGCAGATGGAGTTGATGATTGACTTAGTATCAACGAATAGTGTAATGAGAAATGGAAAGATAGTAAATTTATGAAGGTAAGTTAGATATGTCAATATAAAGTTTTGCCTTGAAATTTTATAGGTTAAATATGTCGAGCATATCTAGTGATAACTGGAAGAAAAGTGAGCCGTATTTATGACGCATCACTTGTTATTACATAGGTACATCAGGGTAATAACAAGTAACATTCCAAACTGTATCTTTCATTTGAATTCAAATTAGTTTTCATTTTCTACTCATATGACAGTCATTACTCAAACTCGTGTTTATTATGTTAGACTGACGGCTTCTTTTATGAAAATGATTAAGACCATTTAATAATTCATGTAATACAATGTTATTATTTGTTTTACAGGGAATTCTAGTGACACCAGAGTTGAAAGATTGTGGATCCAGAATACCAGAGAAATTCAGATTTGGCGATTTCTAACAATCCAGAGTTAAATGATGTTTCTCTATCAAGGGACTGAATTATTTTTTTCACTAATTATTGAATTTTTTTTTGGTGTTTTGATATAGTATAATAACCTTTTTGCATATAATTATTATTTGAATGTAAATAGCTACCTATTCAGATTTTATTATACCTTCCTATGGATCTGTAAAATAAAATGTTTTAATTAGATACATTAGTTATGTGAAAAAGAGAATCTGCCTTGCCAAAAAACTATTATGCAGTTTGGCGGAAAATATTATTGTAATTCTTTTTTATAATATACAGAATTAATGAAAAAAAATATATATTATTTTTATAACAATTTACATAAGTACTTGTTTTATTTTTCCTTGTCATTCTGTCTACTGCTTAAAAGGTTCTACAAATTAGATACAAAAAATTTAATACACATGTATTTATATTACGATTATTTATTTTATACATACATAGAAAATGTGACAAATTTAATATAATTTAATTAAATTAAATTTAATATAAGTAAATATATATATATGATTTTTTTTAAAGTGATGTGTCTTCTTATTAAATTACTTCTAGTCCTTGCAACGTGGAAAAAAATGTAAGTATCATCATAAGTAAGTCTGTCGCTATTGCCAATATCTATTTCAATAATGTCTTCATCTGCAATGAACAAAATTTATTTATTTATAGTATACAAATTATTATTCTAACTAAGAATTCCTGTTTTTAGTATCCTGTCGGTTCATCTGGGGCGTTATTACCCATGGTAATAATTATTTAATCCAGAGTTACCTAAGTTTTAAAATGAACATAATGGTTTATATAATAACCTAACCTCAAATGACAGACAACTTGTATGTGAGATTTTGACTGAAACCCCAAACTTTAGTAGAACATTGAATATAAATTTAGCTACTTGTAAGAATACTTCATATTAAAATTGATGAAGAATGACCATTCTTGGTAGATTTTCATTATTATGATAGATATATAATTTGTAAGTACGTTTTTTGACAAGTGGAATCTCTAACAATTACTTTTAATAAAATTCGTGTCACATCATTAGTTAAAAGCTACAAAAACCAATAAAATTTACAACTTTACCTTCTTTATCCATTATCTAGGCAAAGATAATAAAATTCCATTATTTGTGTGGTCTCTAAAAATATCAACGAAAGTCAAGTAACCTGTACCTATAAATACGTGATGATTATTGTTTGTCATAAATTTGTACAGTTAAAAAGTTATCACGTTTATTTTTCTTTAGACGTGAGTAAAAAAAATACTCCACTTTAAACAATTTCACCAAATAATTATTAATAATAATTGAATAAAGTAAAGACAAACAAATAATGGAGCCCTTATCTAGCGTACAAAATTGTAGACGGATGTCAAACGACCCGCATAAATTTAAGTCATATTTTAAAAGATCGAACGTCTAAGATGCGAGTCGGAATACGAAAACGTCCAAATCAACGGGAAACCGTGGATAAAAGGATTTTATCCGCGCGGTGTGACGTCATGAGATAAAATTAGAGAATCTGAATACCAATTTAATCCCGTATAAATTTGGTCAACTTTTTGACATTTCTCATATACTAAAATTCCGTATAAAATTTTTAGTCGAATCTGAATTGGGCCTATTATGTCCGATTCAGATTTGCCGACTAAAATTAGTTTTTATACGTCCCGAATAAAATTTTAGTCGCAAGCGTCGTAAACTCGTATTCTGATTTCGTCTTAAACAATGGCCGACTAAAATGAATTCGCCCGAAAAATTTTAGTCACCGTGAATAAAAACATTTTCGGTGTTGCCGCGACACAAAAAATAATATATTCAAGACATTCGAAAATTTATTTCTCTAGCAATATTCAACAGCCTAAAAACGTCAAAACCATAGAAAAGAGATTTTATTGTCAAAACTAGTTAGTGTATTCTATGGTTAAAACAAAGTTTACCTCCAAAACCGAAACATTTCTAATTTGTACGGCGCTATTTGCTATGGATACCTAAGGATAAATCCAAAATTAAGAGTACAAAGAAGCAGATGGAGTTGATGATTGACTTAGTATCAAGGAATAGTGTAATGAGAAATGGAAAGATAGTAAATTTATGAAGGTAAGTTAGATATGTCAATATAAAGTTTTGCCTTGAAATTTTATAGGTTAAATATGTCGAGCATATCTAGTGATAACTGGAAGAAAAGTGAGCCGTATTTATGACGCATCACTTGTTATTACATAGGTACATCAGGGTAATAACAAGTAACATTCCAAACTGTATCTTTCATTTGAATTCAAATTAGTTTTCATTTTCTACTCATATGGCAGTCATTACTCAAACTCGTGTTTATTATGTTAGACTGACGGCTTCTTTTATGAAAATGATTAAGACCATTTAATAATTCATGTAATACAATGTTATTATTTGTTTTACAGGGAATTCTAGTGACACCAGAGTTGAAAGATTGTGGATCCAGAATATCAGAGAAATTCAGATTTGGCGATTTCTAACAATCCAGAGTTTAATGATGTTTCTCTATCAAGGGACTGAATTATTTTTTTCAATAATTATTGAATTTTTTTTGGTGTTTTGATATAGTATAATAACCTTTTTGCATATAATTATTATTTGAATGTAAATAGCTACCTATTCAGGTTTTATCATACCTACCTATGGATCTGTAAAATAAAATGTTTTAATTAGATACATAAGTTATGTGAAAAAGAGAATCTGCCTTGCCAAAAAACTATTATGCAGTTTGGCGGAAAATATTATTGTAATTCTTTTTTATAATATACAGAATTAATGAAAAAAAATATATATTATTTTTATAACAATTTACATAAGTACTTGTTTTATTTTTCCTTGTCATTCTGTCTACTGCTTAAAAGGTTCTACAAATTAGATACAACAAATTTAATACACATGTATTAATATTACGATTATTTATTTTATACATACATAGAAAATGTGACAAATTTAATATAAGTAAATATATATATGATTTTTTTTAAAGTGATGTGTCTTCTTATTAAATTACTTCTAGTCCTTGCAACGTGGAAAAAAATGTAAGTATCATCATAAGTAAGTCTGTCGCTATTGCCAATATCTATTTCAATAATGTCTTCATCTGCAATGAACAAAATTTATTTATTTATAGTATACAAATTATTATTCTAACTAAGAATTCCTGTTTTTAGTATCCTGTCGGTTCATCTGGGGCGTTATTACCCATGGTAATAATTATTTAATCCAGAGTTACCTAAGTTTTAAAATGAACATAATGGTTTATATCAATAATAACCTAACCTCAAATGACAGACAACTTGTATGTGAGATTTTGACTGAAACCCCAAACTTTAGTAGAACATTGAATATAAATTTAGCTACTTGTAAGAATACTTCATATTAAAATTGATGAAGAATGACCATTCTTGGTAGATTTTCATTATTATGATAGATATATAATTTGTAAGTACGTTTTTTGACAAGTGGAATCTCTAACAATTACTTTTAATAAAATTCGTGTCACATCATTAGTTAAAAGCTACAAAAACCAATAAAATTTACAACTTTACCTTCTTTATCCATTATCTAGGCAAAGATAATAAAATTCCATTATTTGTGTGGTCTCGAAAAATATCAACGAAAGTCAAGTAACCTGTACCTATAAATACGTGATGATTATTGTTTGTCATAAATTTGTACAGTTAAAAAGTTATCACGTTTATTTTTCTTTAGACGTGAGTAAAAAAAATACTCCACTTTAAACAATTTCACCAAATAATTATTAATAATAATTGAATAAAGTAAAGACAAACAAATAATGGAGCCCTTATCTAGCGTACAAAATTGTAGACGGATGTCAAACGACCCGCATAAATTTAAGTCATATTTTAAAAGATCGAACGTCTAAGATGCGAGTCGGAATACGAAAACGTCCAAATCAACGGGAAACCGTGGATAAAAGGATTTTATCCGCGCGGTGTGACGTCATGAGATAAAATTAGAGAATCTGAATACCAATTTAATCCCGTATAAATTTGGTCAACTTTTTGACATTTCTCATATACTAAAATTCCGTATAAAATTTTTAGTCGAATCTGAATTGGGCCTAGTATGTAAACTTTTAAAACAGAATATGTGCGTAAAAATTACGTCTTATATTCGTTAAGAGTTTTAAACAAATAAAATTGGCTTGAAATTTTCACATAGGTATCATATAAATGATTTTCTTCGCGAGAATAATCACATACCAATTAAACTTTCATAAAATTATGCATATGAACCTTACTATAGTCAATTTCTAATGAAAATAAAGAAACCTATTTTTTTTATTTCAATAAATAATTATGGTTTAAAAACGATCGTAGTCATTACTGCGAGAAATAAAATGATAGTTAATAACAAATCGCACATTATGTCAATTCTATATTTTCCAATTCATCTACTGACTTGAAGATATTTGGTCTTTATTGCGATAAAATTACTTCATGGAGCCGGAGAATGATAATAATTAACAATTGATCTATAAATCGATTGTTAACTTTTGATATGGATATTATGAATAAGTAGGGTAGGAGAATGTAGGGTGGGTACTGACTACAACTGACGAACAACCCACCCCATCCATCCCTCTAAATGTATTACAAGGTAGGTATGTATGTAGAGGGCACAAGGGCAAAACTAGAACCAGTAGGTGCCCAACTGATTGGCGAAATGAAATAGGCGCACGCTTTAGTGTGCATCGGTTACACATAATAATACTTACGCACTGTTACAAAGTTTCACTGACTTTCCATCACAATATTTTATCGAATATTTTTATGATCGCATATAGTGTATAGTTTTTGGTAAATATAATATCTCAGACATTCTCCTATAAATATATGTATATTCCCCCCATCGTTTCTATTATTAAATTTCACAACACAATATTATATTTGCAGCATATAATAATTATCGTAGCCCATAAGCCCGTGATCGCTAGACTTACGTCATATTACGACTGTTTTTTTTTCTTTGTAAGTGCACCACTATGAACCCTGGAGTAGTTGCAGCTTCGGGTACTAACAACAACTAGCAAAGCTGTAAAAATTGCCTCTTTACTACGATGTAAGTCTAGCGTCATGCACTATAACTAAGTTTTTATAAAAAAAATCATTAAAATAAAGACAAACACGAATCGCTCCAGACAAAGGAGCGATTCTGCTCTGAAAGTATATAGCAGTTTACAAAAAATTAATTGTATTAAAAGCTGTACATAAAATATATTTGAGTTATTTTTTATTTATTTTATTTTATTTGCGCTAAATTTGGACAAAATACAATGTTAAGATATAAACAATACAATAATGACATCAGGTAATAAGGCTAATCACATTTTGTCGTTGTGATTTAGGAAAAAAAATATTGCAAGTTTGTATTTTTACCATCTATAATACGCTTTATATGTAGATAAATGTATAGATAATTCGTTGTGTATAACATACATATATGCTGCGAAGCCTCTATAGTTATCTTTGTTGGTGATTTTTAACATCAAAGTTGGAAAAACCATGCAAAATGTAGACCTGTTCATACTATATTCTATAAGCGTGTCATTATGACTTAAAACTGTTGATCTGCTAAGAGAAATAAATTCTTTCGAACAAATAAACAGTTGGGCAAGCCTAAAAAAGAACCATTATCCTTAAACAATCTCAAGATGAAGCAAATAAATATATCAGGGGAAGCTTTAAGATAGTACCCATAGCTGAAAAATGATTAACAGAAGCCAGGTTTAGATAATTCGGCCATGTAATGAGAAGAAAAGATGAACAAGTATTTCCGAGGCTGCTGAGAGGAGGAGACGAAGACCATAACGATCTGGTTATCAAATATCTAGATGACCTCAAATGGTGGATGCGTAATGCCTACCAACGACATACTTGGCGCAGTTTGATTTCTAAAATCAGATTGAATGAGTAATGGGACAAGGAGAGAACAAAAAATAAATTAAAGTGAAATTACTTGTACTATAGATAACAATTTATGTATGTAGTTAGTTATGGGCGTGCATATTTAAATAAATAAATATGTAATATTCAAACAATGTCTGTTTTAAATCAAAATTAGAAAATTAGTTCATGAAATTAAGCTCAGCATATCACAGCTATCGACAAAGTCAAATTAAACCAATGAACACTAGCTAGTGTAGAACAATTATTAAATATGGTAGTCACCTCTAGAGTGGCGCCACCCCCAATACCTACTGAATACCCTCGATGCTGTACAAAGGCATGATGAACGTCTGGTTGACGACCCATCATTGACTGATGGATTGCAATTACTAGACCACAGACGCAAGGTCGGTATTCTAAGTTTATTCTATAGATACTACCACGGGAGATGCTCATAAGAACTTGCATCCCTGGTCCATCTTTCACAATAGAGTCACTCGTTTTTCTCAATCTCAATACCCAATCCAATTAAACAGTCCATCTTTCTCTTGGTTTCACAAAAAAATGTCTACAAGAGTGATCTCTAATATCTCGAAAATAAGATTGGGTCATTGCTCAATTGCTACTCACTTATATAAAATAAATATTAAAGAAAACCCTTCATGTGCATGCGGGGCGGATTTGGAAACACTAGATCACGTGTTCTTTGAATGTCCGATGCAATGCACTACGAATATGACATCTATCCCAACTTATAAAAGTCCCTCTACCAATAAACATGTCGCATCTCTTATCGCTTAACTCTTTTCCTATTTATTCCGCAATAACTAAATTTATATCAATCAATGGTATTAATCAAAGTCAAACAGGTTTTGATAAATTGAATATATTGGTATAAAGTAGGGAAAATTCACCCGTAGCATGAAATCAGTAAAATTTCTGTTAACATGTTTTGACCTAACACCATCAAATTTTTAATCTTTCATTTTTTAATCTTATTTTCACTAGGTATTGTCCGTCGACTAACATTATAAATAAAAAATAAATAATTTGACCATAACATAAATTCATGTAATTATGAATATCATTAATTCATATGAAATCAGTATCATTATTTTTTTTGTTCTGAATTTTATGATGTTTCATTACGTTTTTCTTTTCTTTTATTACGTTTTTTATTAATATACATTATTTTTTTGGTTTGGCATATGTCTGCTTTTATTATTATGAAAACTATTATTTAGTTTTCGCTGTTCTTATCCCGAATAAATAAATAAATTAATTATTATAAATATACCGTCGATAATTGAAAACCTTTGAACAGAATGCACTCGTGGGGTGAAGTGAATTTTGTATGATTCATTCCTTGTTCTCACTGCTATTCTATGAAACGTTCTACCCCTGAGGGTACATTTAGCTTTACACAGAGCGGATGAATGATCGCGGCATTTGGACTCCATACAAGATTTAGAAAATATCTTCGATGTTATTGCGATCCTCCGTTCGGAAACTTGATAAAACATCATTGGTATAAAATAATAATTGTTCTACATAAATCTGGATCACATGTTAATTGGTTCATGAATTCTGTGATTCAAAATTAATGTTCAGTTTTCAATACTTAAAATTTTTCGTGTAAGATATTTGAATACAAAATACATCTTTAGACATGTTTTAGTCAAATTTATGAAATAAAGTAACAAGTAGATGATTATTAATTAACCTTTATATTAAAATAAAAACTAATGTGTTAAGTTTTTGAACCCAACACATATTTAAAAAAAAACATTTTTTTAAAGTTATAATATTACTTGCCTATTTTTATATCTCAGTACTTAATTTGTGTAAAAATGTAATGAGTAATATAAATTTATAAGCTCTACCTCATCGAACTCGTGAAACCAGCTCAGCAGTTAATCAATTTACCATTAATTAGGCTCCGGCGGGAGGTATATCAATTATAATTAAAAATATATATTTATTGTGTTATTTATAAAGGAATCTGTTATATTATTTTAAGTGCCTACTCAATAGCCAAAATATTGTTTTTTTTTCTAGTTAATAATATTCATTTAAAATAATAAATATTATCTTAAATATGATTTTAAAAATATTTTATCACCAAAAAAATCAATTGACATACATAATCATCGTTTTGAATCGTGTGATTCCGGTAAAGCAGATTTCAGTTAAAAGTTTAAAATTATGTAAACTCTGGTAACGATATAAATAATGAAATACACTTTAAAATGTTAAAACGTACATATCTACGCTTGAAAATTTAATTATTCATCATACACCTAAAGGTTATTTTATGTTGAGAAATGCGAAGAGCCTACTTAATCTTTCTCTCAAAGAGAAATGGTAACATGTATAAAGTTTATGATGGATGGTTTAAGTTACCAACACGTTATAATGAAGTTAGTGTTGGTAGTAAGAGTTGGCGCGCTTTACATTACAAACAGTGGTTAAATGAGCTAAACTTCTCTTAGTACATTTCTGCTATATATGTACACATACATAAGGGCATACCTATATACTGGGTATGAGACAATATTAATGCCAAACACAATACACCTTAAACAAAACTTTCAAATAATCTATAAGAAATGTTATTGTTAAATCTCACATCATCAATGTAGGACATTGTTAATTATTCAGACGTGCCATAGTAGGTATTAAAACCTTCTACAGTGTTTTTAAATGCGTATATATATTCTACACAATATGCTTTCTTTAATAACATAAAAATTTATTTTAATTTGTTCGAAAAATGGCACGAAAAATATACTTGTATCAGAATATATTTACAAGTAAAAAATACATTTATTTTGTTTAAAATTATTTGAAAAAAAAAAAACTAAGTAACACAATTTGATAAAACACTTTTTTCACTACCCTAAATACAATTTTAAATCAAATTCACATAAATGTATATATAGATTTTTACACTAAAACTTTTTTTAATACAAACAAAAAAATCGCCGATAATTTGTATGCGAACTTCTTACCTCAAAAATCATAAAAAACTAAAACTTTCCAAACTTGTTTTATCACTCAACCGTAACGGTTAAATTCGAATACATTGAAACGTCAAGCGATACCCGAAGCGAAGTCGTGATATTTGAATTCGCCGGACGCGTTCCGCGTTCGTAAATCAAAATTTTGGCGCGCAAAAGTTGGTGTTTTTCCCGCGTGTGGTCGGCGTCTTGCGGCGTAGAAAACTCTGACGAAAGAAGTGAGCGTCGTGAAAGAAGCGCTACATTCATTACACCCTGATATGACATTCAGGGAGGGGTGAGTGAGGGGTGTAGTGAAGGAAGGAAAGAAGGGAGGGAGAGCAAAAGTATGAAGGTATACTTTGGTGTGGAAGAAGAAGGCGATAAAACGACCGAAAGAACGTCGTTGGTTGGCCCCAAGACGGATGGGGAGGTCGCGGGGAAGAGAGCATGGCGGTCGCTTTCTTTTGCCATGGGCGTCCTACATTTTAGTTTTTTTTTTATTTCTTTTAAATTTATATTTTTTAGGTACATTTTTATTAGTTTTTAAAACTTAATCCAATATCCTTTTTAGGTGAAAAGCCTTAGAGAAAAAACTTAATCATTCCGTAAAGTGATAATTTTGAGATTCTATTTTTTTTCATTTTCTTTGTTTGAAATTTCAATTCTATTTATATGTTACATATTTTATCAACCCTTAACAAAATAAATGCTAAAAAAGTATTACGAACGTCCTTGATACACATCCTAATAATTTTCAAAGCAGGTTACTTCAAAATAAACATTATTCCAACAAGCAATGAATACACAAAAAATGTACACTAGCATTTATTTTTTCATTATTTAAATTAAGTCGATACAAGATACATACTTTGGACATATGATCGCTGGAAATTTCATCACAAGCAAGAAGTTCATCTCCACTATTCTACGGTGTGGAGGTGTGTAGGTATTTTATTTTATTTCGTTTCACATAGTACAAACAGTCAAATTCATATAATGTATGTGGTGAATTTGGAGAAAATAAAGGTCATGATATTCTTGACTGCCCATAAAAGATCGAAAAAGCACATCACAATTGTTTTGCAAGTTTAGTATAATATTAAATAATTTAATACGTATAAACATACCATCACGCCATATCCCTAACGGATCAAGCAGAGAGAACCAAGCACCATATGTCTCTATGGATAACTAAGTATAAAAAAAGAAATAATCATGAGAGGGTATCCATTAAGGCTGGGTTGTTTCAATAAAAGAGTAAGCAATAGTACAGTTAAAATACTTTGATTTTATAAAATTGTACAAAATTACGTCGTTTAACGGTATATGATTTCAATGAACAACTAAAAGTTTTGAATAATTTTATGAAATCAAAGTATTTTAACTATATTTTCACTTTGTACGAGAAACACAGCCTAAGTAACTAACGTCTGTCTATAGATGTATTAGCCTCACGTTCGATTCTAATTATCAGGAAAAAAAATTCAGTTCCTACGTTTTATGGCATCTTATGTCCTAAAAACTTGTATTTGCAGAAGAATTAAATCAATATTTCAGTAACTCAGTTGGTTCTAGTTGGTTGGTTGTTTCAGTAGCACATCTGACTCATGACTCATTAGCGTAAGGTCCCAGGTTCAACTCCCAATTTTTAGTTGTGTTTTCACTCTAAATCTGTAAGAGGATATAAAATATATTTGCGTGTTAAATACATAATTATTTTTGACGTATTACTTGTAAGTTGCACGAGAAGCAAAAAAAAATAATAGTTATAAATTTATAATATACGCAAGTTACTCGTTGGTTAAAAATAATAATTATATTTTCTTGGCTGCTTCGATATCTTGGTTTTCTCGTTGTTATTGTTTTGGCAGAGGATAGTTGAAATGTATCATTTGTAAAATATTTTTTTTATATTATTTATTTGTCCGGACGCCCAGTGGAGTCACACACCACCATCACCACGGAGCGGCAAGACGTCCCCCCCTCCCCTCCTCAACCGCCCCGTGCATCTCCCCCCTCCCACAGTAGCACCGCCCCGCGCCAAGACGCCAGGCTTTCTCATAAAACCAGCCTTTTTCTCTTTCTTACCCACTCCTTAAACCTTTTCTACTTACCACCAATCTAAAGCACGTTTTACACCCACTTTTCTTCAGTTATATTTTTTTTTTTGAAAAATACTTTTCATAAACATATTAATTTTTCTTAAGCATGTTTTTTAGAAATTTTTTGAATGCCAAGTTTTATTACAATAATTACATACCTACCTATATGTATGTATATTTTTTATTTAAAAAAAATAGGTATGTAGTTTCTTATACCTAGTATAAACAAAAAGAAATGAGAAATATAAACACATATAATTCTACAATAGATTTATTTCACTCCCGACGACCGTTTCGGCTTAAAAGGCCATAATCAACTAGACCAGTTGATTATGGCCTTGTAAGCCGAAACGGTCGTCGGAATTGAAATAAATCTATTGTAGAATTATATGTGTTTATATTTCTCATTTTCATAATGCAGTTCTACAAATTAGAAGCCGTCGCAATCAAAAGATTGAATAGTGCGAATATTAACAATGTTGAAAAAAAATTGTATAGTATGTATGTCTTATATAAAAAAAAAACAACAATACACTAGAAAATATTCCAATATATACACAGAAAACAAAGGAAGCACACAATATCTTAAAAAATATGTATTCAATACCTTGACTACTATAAGTGGCAAGACCAGATGCTTCCTTCACACATTCTGGCGCAAATCATTATACAATTCATGCACTTTTTTAAAAACACAATATTGTGTACCTGCCAGGCATACTGCCCGCTGAGGCAGTCCCGCCGACTCACGTATATTTAGTAGGTATTAAATCCAAAAATAGCATTGCATTTATGCCTTTTGACGAGTCAATTTATTGGTTATTTTTCATTTTTACATAATTGCTAGGTACCGTAGTCAAGCGAAAAGTCATCTTATTTATACATCGATATCTTAGATACAATTTTGTATATAGAATAATAAATCTTATAGAATAATCCTCATAATAAAGTGTCAGTCCTCAGTACTCACTTAGTTCATGCCATTCTGGATTGAAAGAAATATTCATCTACTCTTAAATAATCTTTTTTGAGACCATATAATACATATAATGTCACTATTGCTGGACAATGATGGGCACATTAACAAATCCTGCCCCCCTAGACAATGTGTCATTTAGCGCAAGAAACGAAACAAGAAAAGATAACTCAATGTATGGAAGTGACAGTTGTCACGTGACTGGTACTCGACTTGTACACTCGAATCCGATCCCACTTTCGAATTTTTATTTATTACTTACCTACCTCATTATTCATTATTCTCCGTTACAGACGAAGGTTCTTAATGAAAAATTTGGAATTGTTATCGAATTTTTTATGGGTGACGTTTTTGGTACAGACATTTAAAAACCCAACCGATTGTATTGTTTGATTTTTTTGTTATAATATGAATAAACATCATTTAATTATAAGTGCGAATGTGGTGAGTAGCTTCAACCCAAAAAAGACATGACTGAAACAGCAGCCGTGGATGAATGGAATGATGTGGAACCTATCAAATTTTCAGATAACTTAACTAATTATAGTTATATTTAGCCCGTAATCTATTGATAGCATCATTCACATTTCAAATAAATATGATTTAAACGGTTTTTCAAATTCAGACCAAAATAACAATGAAACCATCGTACTTGGAATAGAATTCATAAACTATGACTTAAAAGTAACATATCTAAATAACAACTGAGCCACTACTGAACTGAGCAATTTCATGAAATTGATAATACTGGAATTTAAATCCAAATTTTGTTGTGAATGAACACAATAATTGAGTCGTATAACTAAATTAATTCAAGATCGCATTTTTTGGATACGAAATTATGAAAAAATAATTATCAAAATAACTGTAACGATTAATCATAGTTATGTAAAAAAGAATCAAATAAGGTAGTAAAATATGATTTCGATATATCTACATTGTTTGAGATTGTGACACTGATACATTCACTATAGGAACGTTTTGTTCTTAAGTTGGCGGTAAATTTTCTCCGAACCAACACCATTCCAATTAAACATAACCACAACGCTGGCTGTGCGCTACCATCTTAAAGATTTGCGGGCTGCGGTGCGGCAAGGGGTGGGGAGGGGAGTGTGGGCGGGGCTTGCGGCGCCGCGACGCCCGACATCGGCGCACCGAGACACACATTTCCCGCGCCGCAAACCCACCGGAGGTTAGCCGACACCGCCACCATTAGAGGGGGACGCAGCAATACACGTAGACAAAGACGAAGATACTTTTCACCACCCGACCCTACACCCCCTGTCACAAATCTCGAAGCGACTCCGACATTTTCCTCCCGCGGAACGAAAATTCTCAATCGAATATTTGTCACTGTGCGCAAGTTGCGATCTTGGCTATGGCATACGACGCGTGGTGTTTGCTATTTTACTTGAGATGGAGTAAGGTAGACAGGGCGGACCCCGCGCCATAAGATGGTATATGAAAATACCTGAATAAGGGATCTCCAATACCAAGGCATGATAAAGAAAGTATCACCTGCAATAGATTTTCACCAGGTGTCACTTTTACAGTAGGTATAATGTTAATTGATTCTATACCAACATGTGTTTTATAACTTTGATGTATTTCATTTTAATATTCAAGACAATTGACATCACTTACTCTCAATACTTAGGAATGTATGTCTAAAAAACAAAATATCAATACGATTGGAAAATATTAATAATAGTACATAACACTTCCTTGCACCCTGGGCAAGTGGCGAGTTTATTGTTATGTGACAATTTTTGGTGTTGTTTAGGAAATATATAAATATGTATATTGTAAATTATCTTATTATTTAGCTTAGCTGTGAGGCACCGGCTTAGAATAGTGCTTCCACTCTTTTCTGTTATTGTTTTCGAGTGTCCCGTAAGAGCCGGGTAATCGAAAATACTACAGGCAACAATAACATCTGACATAGTTCAGCAATGAGGTTCACCACCCATTCTGAATGTAGTGCCTTTTTAGGTGAGACGAGAATGGTGTGTGGGTATACACATATGTGTTGTGCTCCCTTTTATAAGGCAATGCACACCCGCACACCTTTCGCTGGTGACCCCACATTGTGGGATTTGCCGTGATGGTATAGCATACAGATTAAAAATAAAATAAATGAAATAAAATAAAAAAAATTATACAAATAAATAATATCTCAAATTTATTTTATTATTATATAAGTTTTTCATACTGTTTCTCATTTTATTAAATATCGAAAAACGGCGAGACACCCCAACTATATAATTAAATTTTCTATAAAAAAATTCGAACATTACAGTACATCTCTAACTTTTTGAAACAATTTCTGGATTTAGTGACGAGATTGTTAAATGCACTTTGTATGCAGAATTCACAATATCTACGGGTACTAATATGTAGGTATATGTAATTTGTTACCTACTTAATCTTCATATATACCATCAAGCTGTTGACTGAAATTCACACAATCATTTCTTGACATACCTACATGTTTTGTTATTGTATGGGAAAACACAATATCTTAAAACAATCAATAATTTGGATTAAATGATTTGAAGTTTTGTACGTATGATTCAACTATACATACTTTCGCCACTTTCGACAGTTGGATCTCATATGTTACATGCAAAAAAATATTTATTATAGTATGAATGGTTTTGAAAATAACTCAGATTTACCTACTCAATCATTCATATGGAATCTTTAAGTAGATACGTTGTTTAATTGAGCAAATTAATAGGTACCTATTTATTGAGAAAAAATAAACACATTTTCCAAAATTAAATAAATTTCAATAAATAAATGAGTGTCTGGTGAAAATTATTTTACAATTTCATTTTACAAAATTATTGTCCGAGTCCAGTTCGTAAATTTTCTGTCCCATTTTTTATACTAATTTATTTGATACAAAATTTTTAATATTTGATAAATTCAAAGTATTTCAATATGGTATGTGATTTTATATATAAATATATTTGTATATTTTTTCTGCAATACATTTTTAACGATGGTTTATTGTGCTTTTTAGTTTAATATTAATCTTTAGTTAAATTTAGTTAAATTTTTCATAGATATATAGCTTAACGGCGTATCGTTTATGAGGTAAGCAGAGAAAACCGAACGCCATAAATTCCTGTCTCAACCTTAGATTTCTATGGCAGTCCATACACAATCTGATCGTGATCAAAATCAATGATCACGATCCACATTAATATGGAACGGCAGCCCGTCAATCAATCAATCTATTACACAGTCAATCTGGTTTGCGATCATGGATTGTGATCCAGATTGACTGTGTACGGGCTGCCTATGGTCTCAACATACATTCATCGCTTTTCCTTCATATTCATGTATTTACAAACATAATAGCAAGTTTCGCTTCCATGAATATATTATACTTATTTATATCGCTCTTCTTTTAACGTTTCTCTGGTATCATATAATATGTATATCTTGTTGAAACGTACCTATATCAGAAGTAAATTGACCTTTAATTTACTTATTAACCATATTTTTAATGTAATTTTATTTTCTATCTGGAAACACTAGTTAGATGGAAGAAATTGCCATACGGCAATAAACGCCACTTGCGCAGGGTGCAAGGAAGTGTTCATTATTATTATTTTGTCCTCTTAACTTAAGAAATTTTAATATAAGTATAATCATCATGTTGTATATAATCAATTGTTGAATAAAATAATATCTAGGTTAAAACATATTTTTTCACCGTTTTTTTTTCTGTCATTACATTAATGAATGTTTTTTTTACTGTTTTTTATTCTGACCACTACATTATTGGTCATTTCAATGGTCACCAAAATGTGGCATTTTATTATTGGGCGCGTGTTAAATGATCTTTATTATTTAATTTAAGTAAGAAAATGAAAGTATTTTAAAACTGTGACAATGAAACAGCAATGTACCATTAGCGCTTTTCAAAAATGTATAAAATGAAAGCCATTGTAAATTTGTGTTTATTTCAGAGGGAATGCATCTCAATCCACGTTGGTCAGGCTGGAATCCAACTCGGTGGTTCTTGCTGGCAGCTGTATTGCCTGGAGCACGAGGTCGCTCCAAATGGACAGTGCCAACAGTCTTCATCTGGCCCAGAGCCCGAGAGTGCTCGCACACGTGACACCTTCTTCTTCGAGTCTAAAGCAGGGAGATTAGTTCCCAGGACTGTTATGGTCGACACGGAACCCACTGTCATAGGTTTGAAAAGATTTTGTTTTTCATTCTTTCATGCATATTATGTAGAATAACATTATTTCAATGAATTTTCAACTCTCGATGAATATATGTACGATGTATTTTACCCATAATATGTTTCACATATACCTGCATCATTATCGTTCTTGCACTCAGAAAAAATAGTATTAGCATTCTTTAAATAACAAGTTATTTTCTATGAAGAAGTATCTGACATTATATTCATGATGATATGTAGGTAGCAAAACCTAAAGAACGTTTTTTTTTCATAAAAACGCAAAAGATATACTATTTTTTTTTGTTTTTTAAAAACACCATATAAGAGCTGTTTTATAATCAATATATTTATTTTTACATACATTTATAGACATTGCAATAATTATTGATTCTGTAATGCCCCACAATGACACTGTATTAGTACTTACTTACTTTCCGTGTCCAGACCCTATATGCGCCCTCTCCAATATCTTGCAGCTGTCACAGCCTTGTCGTTTGCAGCCAGGAGGTCCTCCTCATTGCGAGGCTCCCCCATGAGTGGGCACATCAGCATTGTATTAGTTGATGCCAACATCAATCGTACATAAAAAGTGATATTACAAATATCAATGAAAATAAAAAAAACTGTTGTAATAATTTGTATCCATATGGGTATTTCTACTTTAAAATATTTCTTGTACAGGATTTATATGCAACATTTATTCTTCTTTAAGTTTAATTCAATAATTCTGTCGTCGATTGGTTCTGATGATTGATCGATTTCAGATGAAATTCGAAACAGTGAATATGGTCAACTATATCATCCTGAGCAATTAATTGCTGGCAAAGAAGATGCCGCTAACAACTTTGCAAGGGGTTTCAACACTACTGGAAAGGTGATCACAGCTTCTGCTATTGACCGAATCAGGAAGTTGGCTGATCAATGCAATGGTCTTCAGGTAACGTGTAAAACAATCTTACATAAAAAATAAGTATTTTTGCATTATTTTGAAAACTGGAATATTCTTTACCTACGTATTTTCTTTGGAATCATAATATGATATTTTCAATGTCATTTGTGGATCTCAACAGATTTGTTTTATATAATTTGATGCACAAATGTCCATAAGTTGTTGACGTATAATTTCTTTTTATAGGGATTTTTGGTATTTCATTCACTTGGAGGAGGTACAGGATCCGGATTTACTTCACAACTCCTTGAGCAATTATCTGAAGAATTCACTAAAAAAAGCACTTTAGAAATTGCTTTATATCCTTCTCCAACGGTATGTTGTTTTATCAGACACATTGCTTAATTATAAAGTTAATTTGATTAATAATTTTGTGGTAATTATTTACAAGTGGTATAAGTCTTCAACTTTGCTGATTTTTTGTCTATAGATAGATAATAATATACAGTTTACGGGAAAAATATTAATTTTCCCGGGAAACGTCTAGAAAAATAAAAAATAAATACATTACGAAAATGTATGAAGAAATCCACATTAATGTTTAATTTCACGACACCTATCGCCGAGTTTGCGAATAACGATTTTCTCACGAGGAAAAAATAAAATAAGAATATAATAAAATAAGACAAAAAATCAGCAAAATAGAAGACTTATACCACTTGTAAATAATTACCCAAGTAAAATAAAATCATCTACATAACTACTTATATTCAACCGCCTAGGCAATGTGGTTAGTCATTTGGCTTCTGTGCGAGTGTCCTGATTCCCAGCAGTGGAGGAATTTATGAAAATAATTTCCATCTAGTAATAAGCTTATTACTAAACAGGATGCAAAGAAATTTTTAGAAATCATTTTTATTTTACCGTCCAAATTGTTTATTTTTACGGGTTCATAACTGATTACTAGGTGCTGGCCTTGTCAAAAACATGCCAAGTATTTTTTTGTCGATGTGAAATAAAATTACACGACTGTAAAGAGAGTAAAACCTACTGTTGATTTGTTCAAGAGAATTTATTTCACATCGACATAGTTTTAAGCCAAGATCCACGAGATTTTGTGTTTGATCCGCTTAATAAAGAGCCCAAAATTTCAGAATATATAGAAATATTTATGTCTACAAAACTTTTATGTATACTCTTTAGTTATGAGAATTTAGAATTTTTGTTCTAATCAGGGGTTATCGACATTTGTATTTTTATTTTTTTATTTCCACATATCTCAAAAATCATAAAAGCTAAAACAATGAAAATTTTAAGCATATAGACAAATATTATATCTTAAACTGGTTTTTATAATTTTCAATGTTTCTTTAACTTTTTTTATTCAGAAAAAACATGTTTTAATGACTAATTTTTTGTGTTTTATTATCTATATTTCTATTTTTTTAATATCGAAAAACGCCGAATCATTTTATCTAGATAATTTGATATTCTATTAAAAACGTAAATATAATAACAGAACACGCAAACCATTTTTAATTTTTTTTACACAAAATCGAATTTTCATGTATTTTTACGTATTTTATACATAATATTATAATCTCATCAGTGGGGCGCAACTTCTATACAAGAAGATTTTGTATGGGGAGAATTCGGATAAAATACCAACGTACAGAAACTTAAAAACTAAGGTTAGCCAACAGAACACAATTTTCAAAACTTAAAACGACGTAGGTATCATTATTCTCATTGTTAGGTACCTACTATATTTTTTGGCCACATTTGAATTTGGATTATTATTTGACAGCAGAAAATTGTTTTTCGTGAAACATAACATTTTGTTATGGTGATGGATTTTGTTTATTTCATGGAAAATTCCAGACCACGTAAGAATTTTAATTTCTTTAATAAATATAGACATTAACATGAAATAAAAATAATTATAATATTATATTTACGTGTTTTTTACATATTAATTACTAATTACTTTTTTGCTTGTAATTTTGTTTAATGTTCTTGAAGACCACATGAGAATTTTAATTAATTTCACCATTTTAACTTTTTTCAGGTACTTAATGCTTAAAAAGATAGCCAAACCTTCATAACTTATTGAGCATCAAGAGTCAGAAACATAAAAATTGCGTTATTCTCGTTTTATGACTCGTTTTTGATATGCAACGACGATATTATACTAAATATTATTTTTTAAAAATTAATGCGTTTCATATTCATTGATATTTAAGTTTTTATTAATATTTTTCCTTTTTTACTCTTTATTATAAATATATTGCATAGCAATTCGTTCATAAAATTAGTGTTTTATTGAGTTTTGTGTGTATATGTATTATAAAATAATAAATAAACATACGCAAAATATGCTGTCTATGATTTTCTCCCTGATTATAAAATGATAAACATATTAAATTAAAAAAATATATGGACTGCCTGCACTTTTGTGTAGGTACTAATTATCATATTGCCCATCACTACCAGTGACAGCATGCTTTCCAGTAATGCTTTTTCCATCCCTAGATGCTGTCAAATAGCAGAGAGGCAACGTTAAGAAAAAAAAAATTCTTAGCGTTGGCATGACTTGATTCTCTTCATACATTTTGCCGATTATTTTTATTTGTATGGAGTTGTCTCTTATCCGTAGGTATTATATGCTCTTTGAATCTCATGTGTTACATGCAACTATTTTAATAAAATATTTTTTCAGATGTCGACAGCTGTTGTTGAACCCTATAATGCTGTATTATCTACCCACAAACTATTACCTCATACAGACTGTACTTTTATGCTGGATAATGAGGCGATATATGGAATATGTCAAAAGAGGCTTAACATTGAAAGACCAACGTACAGTAATTTGAACAGAATAATCAGTATCGTTGTGTCATCGATAACAGCCTCACTGCGATTTGAAGGAACACTGAACGCCGATCTTTCAGACTTCCAGACCAATCTCGTTCCATACCCAAGAATTCATTTCCCGATTACGGCTCACGCTCCAATCATGCCTGTCGAAACGTACTATCACGAAGGATTGACTGTTCCAGAAATCACTTCGCAACTGTTTGAATCAGAGAACCAGATGATTATGTGCGAACCCAGAAATGGTAAATACATGGGATGTTGTCTTTTATATAGAGGAGATGTGATGCCAAAAGATGTGAATGCCGCCATTGCAAACGTGAAGCAAAAAGGAAATATAAACTTTGTTGACTGGTGCCCAACTGGTTTTAAAATAGCCATCAATGACTCTCCACCTGGTGTAGTAGCGGGATCAGATCTCGCTGTGGCTCCGAGAACATCCACACTGCTGGCCAATACCACCGCCATCCAGTATGTCTGGGAAGCTCTCGATAGGAAATTCGATCTACTGTTCAACAAGAAGGCGTTTGTTCACTGGTTCGTTGGCGAAGGAATGGAAGAGGAAGAGTTCAGGGAGGCGAGGTATGACTTGGCCACATTAGAACAAGATTACAGAGAAGTTGAAAACGATGCCTTTTAAATAGAAACAATTACGACCTTTATGCATTCATATAGGATTATCATAATAAACAAAACTCTATTGACATTATTTAAGGGGGGACTGCTGCCAAAGTACCTATTTTTCAATTTGATATACCATCATTATTTCTTATCAAATTGTTTAGAAAAAATTATTTAGATAGATTGGGTATTAATAAAGAAAAATATATCTTTAATTTTTGATGTTCTGTATAAATTCTTGTAGAAAAATAATGGCATACCCTGATTTTCAACGTTTATCTTATATTTTTAATAAAATATAAGGCGTAGTTCATCATATTTTTTTTAAATTAAAGAAGACAAAAATATCTGACGTTGCATTAATGTTTAAGGTTTAGTAAATAGGTATAAAAAACATTTATTTTCCATTCAGCACCATTGCTAAATAAAAGTTTTTTTGTTTATTAACTTTTTCAGATGCAGTAATGCAACGTTACATCGTATTTTTCCCGATATTTTGATCTTCTTTAATATATAAAAAAAATATAATGCTGTATACCATATAGTTTTTTTATAAATTTAAGATAAATGTCAAAAATCGGGGTATGCTTATTATTTTCATACAAGAATATATACAGAACATAATTAAAAAGTTAAGATAAATTTTTCTGTATTAATATCCAAACTAAATAGTTATTTTTTTCAAAATGTTTCTTTTTGTAGTAATGAGGCAAATTCAGATTGAAAAAATAGGTACGATGGCAGCAGTCCCCCTCTTAATATGCGATCTCTGTTTGCTATCACGTTGAATACGAAATTTGAAGTTTATTTTTATTCGCAATTGATTCTGATTTTTTGTTATTTGTGAAGTGTTTTAATTTGTCATTTATGTTTTTAATTTGTCATTTATGTTTTTAATTTTTATGTAACATTTTGATAAAAGTATAAAATTAAATAATGTTTTTTTATTGACTAGTTGCATGTAACACATAAGATCCAACTGTCGATGGCGAAAATATGTATAGTTGAAGAATGCGTACCAAACTATAAACATATAAACACAAATTAATAAATATTTTAAGATATTTTGTTTACTATATGAAACTTGTAGGTATGTAGGTATATCAGGATAGGATAGGTATAGAGGTCAGATTTTTTTTCCTACCCAGAACAAACAGCATACATACATTCATACATACCATCACGCCATGTCCCTTACGGGGTAAACAGAGAGAACCGACGCCAAACTTCTCTATTTTTGCACACATTAAAACAGCATGATGGTATATATTTGGAGATTGAGTAGGTATCAAACTATCCAGTCCCCGTGGATATTGTGTAGTGTATACTGCCTTACAAATGGTATGAAACGAAATCGTCACTAAATTCAATTTTATTAGATTTAACTTTTTGATCGTCAGTTCTTGATGGAATTTCATTTAAATTAGTTTATATTTTTAATAAATAAAAATAAAAAAACTTGTTTACAATCAATTCCACAATTTATTTAAGGACTACAACCTACAACCGGTTTCGTGCTAGGCACATTTTCAAGTAGTGAAAATATAATGAAACCGGTTGTAGGTTGTAGTCCTTAAATAAATAGTGGAATTGATTGTAAACAAGTTTTTTTTATTTATATTTATTAAAAATATAAACTAAATTCAATTTTTATAAATATTATATTTTTTGTACATATTTTTTACATAAAAAATGAATACAAATATATCACATAGGTACTTTTGACCATAACCTTAGACGACATCCTTCACCTTTAGAATTCAGTCAAACTACCGACTACAAATCTATAATTTAGAAAAACACGTCCCGACATGGGTACTTTCAGATTCTTAATTAAAATCTACAAAAATCGAGTCACTCGAAATATACGATCACAAACCACAAAAACAATAATTTGAATTGGGAAAATTAAAAAAAAAAAACATTTTAGAAAATAGGTAAAAACACCTTTTTGAATTAGGCGCTTGAAATGTATTTCATCGTTACGGCAATATTTTCGATGTCCTGTTTTATTTATTTATTTATTGACAATTTTTTGGGAGACTAACAGCTATATACATTACAGTTTTACATTTAAGATAATAATTAAACAGCCAAGTATAAGTCTCCGCTGATAAGATTGCATCACACCATTTATAAGTAATCAGTGTAGGCAAAGAGTACTGAGCGCCGTAAAACTCTAGCCTTGTAAATATTCATCGTTTCCGTTCACATTTATGCACCATATTTCCATTTTTCAAAAAAAAATCACTCACGAGATCATGCCATTTCTAGGGCGACCCCCGATATTCAACCCACCTCTTACACCTTTGTCATTTTCATCTTTCATTCTTTCAATAGGCCCAAACTACCTCACTATATTCTCTTTCATTTTACATAATATTCATTGATATATATATATGTATATATATATATATATATATATATATATATATATATATATATATATATATATATATATATATATATATATATATATATATATATATATATATATATATATATATATATATATATATATATATATATATATATATATATATATATATATATATATATATATATATATATATATATATATATATATATATATATATATATATATATATATATATATATATATATATATATATATATATATATATATATATATATATATATATATATATACCAACGAACACGACAGCAGGTGGGCGTGTCACAAGGAGCCAATCACGTCGCGCTAACAATATTTGACATAAGCGGCCATCTTGTACGCTACGAGTCACTTGACGGTGAGCTTTCAGTGTGAGATATTGTAGAACTCCGTATAATAATTATATCCATGATATGGATAGTCACGAGGGTTTTGATTTCGCCGATTGAACCAGACTTGCCCCCCTGGTGATATTCAGGCGAAACGTCGGAAGACAAATGGTCTTAGTCAAGACCTACTGACACGGGAAAACCGAGATAAAAATATTATAACATATTTCACCCGTGAAAACATCAAATATAACATATATATATATATATATATATATATATATATATATATATATATATATATATATATATATATATATATATATATATATATATATATATATATATATATATATATATATATATATATATATATATATATATATATATATATATATATATATATATATATATATATATATATATATATATATATATATATATATATGTTATATTTGATGTTTTCACGGGTGAAATATGTTATAATATTTTTATCTCGGTTTTCCCGTGTCAGTAGGTCTTGACTAAGACCATTTGTCTTCCGACGTTTCGCCTGAATATCACCAGGCATTTTCAATGACTTAACGAAAAGCACGCGCGCGACACACGTCTACTCACACTGAAAGCTCACCGTCAAGTGACTCGTAGCGTACAAGATGGCCGCTTATGTCAAATATTGTTAGCGCGACGTGATTGGCTCCTTGTGACACGCCCACCTGCTGTCGTGTTCGTTGGTAATAATATTTTATCATTATTTTTGTGTTGTGATTTATTGTTTATTTTAGTTGTGACATTAATATTATTATTGTTGTGTTTTGGGGTTATTTTCGCTATGGTATTATTAATATTATTATTGTATTGTTTGTCATATAAAATGTTCTTCCAGGTACTAGGCAAACGAACTCCGTCGTCCCGATTGTTCATTATATCCCTTCTCTTATATATTAATTTACAGGGAAGCTATAGAAATATATATATATATATATATATATATATATATATATATATATATATATATATATATATATATATATATATATATATATATATATATATATATATATATATATATATATATATATATATATATATATATATATATATATATATATATATATATATATATATATATATATATATATATATATATATATATATATATATATATATATATATATATATATATATATCTAAAGTAATAAAGCAATCAAAATGTTAGTGTATGTGTGTGTGTATGTGTGTGTTTGTCTCACGCCTTCTGAAAAACCAAGAGCATCTAAAAATCTAATTTATGTGCGAACGTGTACCTGTATACCTGATGCAGTGTCACGCTAAAAATAATGCGATAAAAATGCTGAATTTTAAAAATATTTCAATAATTATTTTTTTCATACAAAATTTTCCAAGTCATATCTGTCAAAAAAGTGTACATTTTGCACGCAAATATCTGTTAGTTTAAAAGTTAGAAGTACGTATTTACAAAAAAAAAATATATTTTGAAGTATAACTTAGCGTTTAAGTGAAAAACATGGTGAATATTTGGTATAATTATAATGTTTAACTTATTTTTAAAGTAAGCCTTTTGTACATAAACGCCGCCATTTTAATATCTTTTCATACAATATTTCATTTTCCCACCGAATGAATATGTTCTTGAAAATAATAAACCTTTGAAATAAATGTAATTATGAAATAATAAAATGAAACACAAGACATTACAGCAAGTTTTAAGACATATATTGTAAAAATGTGTTTATTATTAGTAAAGATATAGGCATAATAAAATTGCATAATTTGTATATAATATTTGATTTTTCTGACAATTTTCATTTTTATGGCATCGAACAAACCAATGTATGTAGGTACCTACATATTCAAAAAATGTCTCAAACCATTTGATATTTTTTACGTATTGGAATGGTTACTATGGTAACGGAAAGATTCTGATATTCAAATAAAATTTGTTATGAATCGAATTTATTTAGAACATTGTTGTAGGTAGGTACCTACCTATTATTATTTACTTACAAATCAACAATATACTGATTTCCTATCGGAAAATTATTTTATTTATTTATTTATGAATGTATGAATGTATGCAAGCGATGTGCTCCTAAACCGTATGTCCGATTACAATGAAACTTTGGCGAATTGTCGAGCGTGTGCCCGAGGTGGTTTCTGGATTTAAACTTTTTTCTTATTCTTCTTCTTCTTCGTGTATTTGGTCATTTTACCAATGAAAGCGGAATATCCTGGGAAAAGAAGGTCCGACTGTCCCTCCATCTCTTCGCAGGTCTTCCAGGACGGTTTCTGGATTTAAACTTTTTTCTTCTTCTTCTTCATCGTGTATTTGGTCATTTTACCTATAAAGGTGGAGTATCCTGGGAAAAGAAGACGGTGCTTACATCTCTTCGCGGTTCTTCCAGGATGGTTTCTGGATTTAAACTTTTCTTACCCGAATGAAGGGACGGGATGTAATTGAAGGGAAGGGAGGCACTAAAGGGCCTGAAGGGACGGGAGGTATTAAAGGGCCTGAAGGGACGGGAGGTACTGAAGGGCCTGATTGGAAGGGACGTGATGAGGGATTGAAGGGACGGGATGTACTGAAGGGCCTGATGGGACGGGAGGTACTGAAGGGTCTGAAGCGACGGCTCCTGGAGTCTAATTATTTTTCTTCTTAATTTTATGTAGACCTTTAAGGACAGTTTTAATACAAACTATTTCCTATAGATTAATCTTCTTCTTCTTTTATGAAGACCTTTTGCTCAGTTTTTATACAATCTATTTCCAATAGTCTAATTCTTCTATTTTATGTATTTTTTCTTATTTTATGTAGACCATTGGGATTTTTTAAACAAACTATGTCTTATAGTCTTATACTTATTCTTCTCTTTTTTATTTAGACTTTTGGGTTAGTTTTAAGTCTAATAGTCTATTGTGCAGAAATATTATTAACGATATGCACACTTGATGAAAATACATATGTAAAAACGAATGGGATGTGGGATGTGAAGATGTAACCTGCACTAGAATCTTTTCAATACTTTTGTTTAATCAAATTTAAACCATTTATATCATCCTATTTTAAATAATTTTTAACACCTACATAATATATTTGATTTCGTTGACAATATTTAAAGAAAGGGAGCTGTGGCCATTACTGAATTCTTCACAACGTTTATATTCAAATTATTTACCATAGTTTAAGTCTTCTTCTTCTTCGTTAATGTAGACTTTTGTGTCAATTTTAAGTTCATCAGTCTAATTGTGCAAAAATATAATGCACACTTGATGAAAAAATATAAAACGAATGGGATGTGACCAACACTGGATCTTTTCAGTACATTTGTTTAATCAAATTTTAACCACATCCCAACATCCAAAATTACTAAATATTCAATAGGTAAGTACATATTACAATTTGTTTTCGATGATAATATTTAAAAATGGGGGTTGTGGCCAAACCAATCTCTTTACAATGTTGATAAACAGTCATATTTAAAACCATTTCGAATAGTGAAGAAATTGTATATTATACTTCATTCACACTTTATAGCAATATATAAAAAATAATGGGTTGTGGCCATCACTTGAACATTTTACAATCAAATTCAATCATATTTCAAACCACTTTTCATAGTCCGATTTTGCAAAATAATTGGGTGACAATATTATAAAAACGATTGCTTTTTCCTTCACAATTTTACATTCTTGGCCAACGGCGGGACATAAAAGCTAGTATATATATATATATATATATATATATATATATATATATATATATATATATATATATATATATATATATATATATATATATATATATATATATATATATATATATATATATATATATATATATATATATATATATATATATATATATATATATATATATATATATATATATATATATATATATATATATATATATATATATATATATATATATATATATATATATATATATATATATATATATATATATATATATATATATATATATATATATATATATATATATATATATATATTACATTCTCTCTTTGTGTCGCCATTTTTACATACCTATATGTTCTCCTATTATTATGACATCGTACATTCCTGTCTTTCAAAATCTCATTTGTATGATCATCCCATTTTTTTTCTCGGCTGACACCTACACCTCATTCCACTCTATTCAGCCTTGTATACCGAAGGATATATGGATATATTATAATCATGCGCAGCTAAGTTGATATAATAACAACTGGACATGAATTTCAAGATCCATATTGGAGGCTGTGAGCGTATATCTTGGTGTCTTGCAGAAAGTTAACGTGTCCTTATCACGTCTTGATGAGGGATATCAATCTTGATTTCTTGCCTTCTTCCGAGTTTTTGAAGTTATCCAGTAACTGAAGACAAAAATAAATCAATTTGATAAGAAACAAAATAAGTATTTTATTTTTTATTTCCAACATTTTTATGAATACAACATGTATTATATACAAGACCACTAACCAAATAAAAAGTCAGTAGGTTTCGACACAATAATTTAAACTTAACTGTCATACAATGGTAAAAATTTAACATTTAATAACAACACAAAATTAGTATTAAAAACAAAAATACAAGTAAATCAACAATAAATATGACGACACTCTTTTCAAGATTCTCTTCGCGTTATAATTTTCAAAAGAGATTTATAAAATTACTCCTGGTATTATGCAATTATTATATCATGTTGTTTATGAAATTCGAAATTGTTCAATTTACCAAAATTTAACAAGCGTTTATAGACCTGGGGGGGCAAGTCCCGTCAAACAATGAAATTAAAACCCTCATGTTTACCCATATCATTGAAATAATTATCATATGAAGTTCTATGATTTATTAACTCTATAAGATAATCCAACTGTCGATTCGTTCATGAGAATTCAATTCTCTGAATGAATCGACATTATTAAGCCAAGATGCGTGTACGAAGGAACATTTTGTATGGAGTAGTGGACTTTTTGCATGCTTATAACACTAGCTAGAGGCCTCGCAACTATTTTGTGTTGTTACACTTCAAATGACCAACAATTTTTCTTTTAGATTAAATCTTAATTATTGTGTTTGAAGATGTTATTGTAATTATAATGGTATTATTGAAGAAAGTCTGCTTTCGTAACTCAATTGGTTAGGTATCTGACTGCTGATCCAAGGGTCCCGGTGGAGACACAGTTTTTAAAATTGTGTTTTGAGTCTGGATCTGTGAGACGATAAATATCGTAAGTCTCCAGAATGTGGCAACTTGTTACTGGATGCGTGTTGAATAATCCAACTGTCGATTCGTTCATGAGAATTCAATTCTCTTAATGAATCGACATTATTAAGCCAAGATGCGTGTACGAAGGAAAATTTTGTATGGTGTAGTGGACTTTTTGCATGCTAATAACACGAACTAGAGGCCTCGCAGCATATATGTTCCCATACATGGATTTACTCAGAATTCGGAGTAGAACATTATATGTGAGTTTTGTGTGTCTGTGTGTCTGTGTGTGTGTCTGTGTGTGTGTCTGTCTGTGTGTCTGTCTGTCCCCCACTTATAACTTTTGATCCGCTCAATTTACAGAGCCCAAAATTTCAAAATATATAAACACTTATAAGCCTACAAAACTATTATACTCAGAATAGTGAATTTTTGTTTCAGTCAGGGGTTATCAACTTTTGAATTTTTGGTTTATTTTTCCATATATCTCAGAAACCATAAAAGCTAGAACGCTGAAATTCGCTATAAACATAGACAAATACAAAATCTCAAAAGTTTTTTAAAAAAATTCGAGGGTTTCTCAAACATTTTTTATTAAAAAAATATTTTTTTTATGATAAATTTATGAGTTTAACTGCCTATATTTCCAATTTTTTTATAAATATCAAAAAAGCCGAAACACCCCAACTACATAGATAGCACATCTCAATTTTTTTTTTATAATTTTTATAAAAATTGAATTTAGTGACGACATTGCTTCATACAATTTGTATGGCAATCGCCTACACACAATATATAAGAAGACTTAATTGTTTGATACTAATCTCCAAACATACATACATACCATCATGCTGTTTTCATATTCTGGGTAGGATCAAAGGACTAACCTCCATACTATCCTATCTCGACATACATACATAGGTAAATGTGTTGTATAGAAAATCAACTATCTTAAAATATTAAATAATTTGTATTTATGGGATTATAGTTTGGTACTTATTCTTCAACTATACATACTGTCGCTATCGACAGTTGGATCTCATGTGTTACATACAACTAGTTGTATCCATGATATGGGTATCAAGAGGCTTTTGATTGCGCCACTAGTCCAGACTTGCCCCTCTGAAATATGCTTCTGCCAGAATGGCACTTCAAGTGCACTCTTCTTAGACGAAGTGTCCCGTCAAAGTTATAATTATGTAATTATAACTTTTGACTATTTTTCCTGAAGGTGTGCTAGAGTTTTCCTAATACGTTTTTTTGTTTAATAGCAACTACATATATATTATTCATTCAAATTCGACAAAAATACCAACATACACATATGAAAGGAATGAAAAACCCTCAGGTGATGAAGGCGTATCAGGGAGAATGGGTCACGAAGGACAAAAGGGGTTGAGAGAAAGGCTAATGCCACTCCCGAGCGGGAAACTTTGTTCCCAAATAAGAAGGGGTTTAATCCCTTTTTTACCTTCTACACTTTCCAAAACCCCTTTTTCCTGGGCAGAAAAATATAAGGACATCGAAATCACTAGCGACCATGCAAATATAATTCATTGGCGTTTCGTTATCTTTGATTTGACTAAGTTCATTAATACATTTATGCTACATTTTTTTTGTAGATTTCTGTAAATAATTTCTACAACATAATATAAGCTTAGAGCTTTATAAAAATGTTTTATTCCGGCGACGTCCAGAATTATTATTTATTTATTTATCGTTATACTTTATATACAAGTGCACAAAGGCGGGTTTATTGCCATAAAACAATATCTTCTGACCAACCCGAGCAACGTTAAGTCTCTAAAGTTAAATTGGTACAATAGTATGTATTTAGTGAGATATAAAGGAAAGAAATAAAAGAGAGAAGAAATACATGACAGAAAAAATAATAACACTGTAATCTAAAGTAATAAAGCAATCAAAATGTTAGTGTATGTGTGTGTGTATGTGTGTGTGTGTGTGTGTGTTTGTCTCACGCCTTCTGAAAAACCAAGAGCATCTAAAAATCTAATTTAAGTGCGAACATGTACCAGTATACCTGATGCAGTGTCACGCTAAAAAGAATGCGATAAAAATGCTGAATTTTAAAAATATTTCAATAATTATTTTTTTCATACAAAATTTTCCAAGTCGTATCTGTCAAAAAAGTGTACATTTTGCACGCAAATATCTGTTAGTTTAAAAGTTAGAAGTAGGTATTTACACGAAGAAAATATATTTTGAAGTATAACTTAGCGTTTAAGTGAAAAACATGGTGAATATTTGGTATAATTATAATGTTTAACTTATTTTTAAAGTAAGCCTTTTGTACAAAAACGCCGCCATTTTAATATCTTTTCATACGATATTTCATTTTCCCACCGAATGAATATGTTCTTGAAAATAATAAACCTTTGAAATAAATATAATTATGAAATAATAAAATGAAACACAAGACATTACAGCAAGTTTTAAGACGTATATTGTAAAAGTCTGTTAATTATTAGTAAAGATATAGGCATAATAAAATTGCATAATTTGTAAATAATATTTGATTTTTCTGACAATTTTCATTTTTATGGCATCGAACAAACCAATGTATGTAGGTACCTACATATTCAAAAAATGTCTCAAACCATTTGATATTTTTTACGTATTGGAATGGTTACTATGGTAACGGAAAGATTCTGATATTCAAATAAAATTTGTTATGAATCGAATTTATTTAGAACATTGTTGTAGGTAGGTACCTACCTATTATTATTTACTTACAAATCAACAATATACTGATTTCCTATCGGAAAATTATTTTATTTATTTATTTATGAATGTATGAATGTATGCAAGCGATGTGCTCCTAAACCGTATGTCCGATTACAATGAAACTTTGGCGAATTGTCGAGCGTGTGCCCGAGGTGGTTTCTGGATTTAAACTTTTTTCTTATTCTTCTTCTTCTTCGTGTATTTGGTCATTTTACCAATGAAAGCGGAATATCCTGGGAAAAGAAGGTCCGACTGTCCCTCCATCTCTTCGCAGGTCTTCCAGGACGGTTTCTGGATTTAAACTTTTTTCTTCTTCTTCTTCATCGTGTATTTGGTCATTTTACCTATAAAGGTGGAGTATCCTGGGAAAAGAAGACGGTGCTTATATCTCTTCGCGATTCTTCCAGGATGGTTTCTGGATTTAAACTTTTCTTACCCGAATGAAGGGACGGGATGTAATTGAAGGGAAGGGAGGCACTAAAGGGCCTGAAGGGACGGGAGGTATTAAAGGGCCTGAAGGGACGGGAGGTACTGAAGGGCCTGATTGGAAGGGACGTGATGAGGGATTGAAGGGACGGGATGTACTGAAGGGCCTGATGGGACGGGAGGTACTGAAGGGTCTGAAGCGACGGCTCCTGGAGTCTAATTATTTTTCTTCTTAATTTTATGTAGACCTTAAAGGACAGTTTTAATACAAACTATTTCCTATAGATTAATCTTCTTCTTCTTTTATGAAGACCTTTTGCTCAGTTTTTATACAATCTATTTCCAATAGTCTAATTCTTCTATTTTATGTATTTTTTCTTATTTTATGTAGACCATTGGGATTTTTTAAACAAACTATTTCTTATAGTCTTATACTTATTCTTCTCTTTTCTATTTAGACTTTTGGGTTCGTTTTAAGTCTAATAGTCTATTGTGCAGAAATATTATTAACGATATGCACACTTGATGAAAATACATATGTAAAAACGAATGGGATGTGGGATGTGAAGATGTAACCTGCACTAGAATCTTTTCAATACTTTTGTTTAATCAAATTTAAACCATTTATATCATCCTATTTTAAATAATTTTTAACACCTACATAATATATTTGATTTCGTTGACAATATTTAAAGAAAGGGAGCTGTGGCCATTACTGAATTCTTCACAACGTTTATATTCAAATTATTTACCATAGTTTAAGTCTTCTTCTTCTTCGTTAATGTAGACTTTTGTGTCAATTTTAAGTTCATCAGTCTAATTGTGCAAAAATATAATGCACACTTGATGAAAAAATATAAAACGAATGGGATGTGACCAACACTGGATCTTTTCAGTACATTTGTTTAATCAAATTTTAACCACATCCCAACATCCAAAATTACTAAATATTCAATAGGTAAGTACATATTACAATTTGTTTTCGATGATAATATTTAAAAATGGGGGTTGTGGCCAAACCAATCTCTTTACAATGTTGATAAACAGTCATATTTAAAACCATTTCGAATAGTGAAGAAATTGTATATTATACTTCATTCACACTTTATAGCAATATATAAAAAATAATGGGTTGTGGCCATCACTTGAACATTTTACAATCAAATTCAATCATATTTCAAATCACTTTTCATAGTCCGATTTTGCAAAATAATTGGGTGACAATATTATAAAAACGATTGCTTTTTCCTTCACAATTTTACATTCTTGGCCAACGGCGGGACATAAAAGCTAGTACAATAATAATAATAATAACATGGAGGGTACGGAAGGATATAGAAGGTATATTCAGGAACTATTTGACAGATAAAGTTTTTTTAGGTTATCTTTAAATGTAGTATTTGTATAGATTGATATGACGTAACTTCATTACTTATGCCATTCCATAGTATAGCTGATTGTACTTGAAAAGAAGAACTGATAACTTATGTATTGTAAATGGGGATAGCTTGTGTGGCATTACTTCAATTAAAAAGGGTCATGAATTCATTGTTGTTGCGACTTCAAAAAAAATCTTAAGACAGTTTGAAAATAGTATTTAAAAGCAATGTATTAAACATACCATCACCGCATATCCCACAAAAGGGGGTAGCCAGCGACAGATGTGGGGGTGAGCACATATAAAAGGAAGCGAGACACGTGCGTGTATCTTCACCCACCAATCTCGTCTCGCCTATAATGGTAACATTCGGAATGGGTGATAAACCTCATTGCTGAACTACATCTGTAAGAAGCTATTCTGCCGCTTTTATTTTCATTTTCCCGGCTCTTATGGAAAACCCATAGAGTGGAAGCATTATTCTAAGTCGTTGATTCATAAAACTTTGAAAATTGTCACATCTGACATTGGCAAGCTGAGAGATTCTCTGACTTTAGCCAGGGGAATTGTAAACCAGGAAATGCAGGTTTGGTGCTTTGGTAATATAAATGTTATATTCTGATGAGACAATTGAACCATGTGAGGATATATTAATATTTTAGTGAGCACCTTAGTATGAATGAGACATTCAGAAATGTAAGAAGAGGAAAATATTTTAAGTATCAGAATTTACAGCTAGTTTAATCATAGCATATCTTCAGATTTTAAGACAAACATGGTTTACAGATAGGGTTGCCAATCCTTATCTGTAAACCATGGCCTTTTTTTGACAAAAAAAAGTAGAAAATGGCTTGAATAGGAAAAAAAGACATTAGTATTTGGAAGAAAAAAAGGTATTTTTCAAAAGAAAAATTTTTATTGCCTTAAAAACATATTTTTGTGTGCTTTTAGCACATGCTAACAATTTATTGCTATCTTTAAATATTTCAAAGCTTGTTTGACAATCAAAATTTTAATTTAAATAAATAAACAATTCGTTTTTAATCAAATTTATTGACGCTCTATTTCTCTCTTCTCGTCACTTTAGATTCATTACTTGTGTTGGTGTATCACTATCAGAATTACTCGCCATTTTAAACATTTATAATTAATTAAAAATGGATTCTTTAATTATAAACAAAAACAACGGCCAATGTTTGTACAATTTCGTCGATCTGTGATTGTGACAAATGTCAGAATCAGCCTTATTTTTTGATTCCGCGTTTTAACGCCATCTCTGGATTGGAACTTACCAAAGTTTTACTGGAACCCAGAAGTAATAATTAAAATATTATTGTTTTTTTTTCAAAAACTCAACAAAAAAAGATTGAAAATAAAGCATTTTTACATACTTTATTTGTATGCAAAAGTATAAAGTATATTTACCAAAAATAAAGTAGGATACGTTTTTATAAAGTATGGTTGGCAACCCTATATACAGATGTCTTGTTGAGAATTGTGATTTTTCAATAGGTATTAAAATAGGTTTTCGAGTTTTAATTACGTATTCGACGTTTCTTTAAGATATAAATTTATTTTACTAAGATCTTAGAAATAAGTCGGCCAAAATAAAATAAAGTATTTAAGACTCGAATAATTTATTTTTAAATATGTCATGACGAGCCGCTCAGCGAATAGATAATAGTATCGTATTGAGTTGCGCATAATGCGAACATTTTCTAAAATGAAAGGGTTAAAAGTGAAAAGGATAAGCTGTAAATGGCATCCACCCCCCTCCTTCACTTTCTATGTTCCCCTCACCTTCATCCTCCCGCACAAGCCGATCATGTTTCCAAGCACATCTCTTCAAACCAAATGTCACCATACACGACAAAAGTAGAGAAAATTTCAATGGTTCTCAACCTGTTAAATGAAAAAAAACGACTAAAAAAATATTTTCTTCGTGTGACCGTTGACGATCACGTGGGAGAAACCGTAGCCTACGTATGTCGTTGGCTAAGGTAAAAACGGTTTTTGTCATCTGCTGTGTGGAACTGGGGGACAAGTCTCGTCCAACGGGCGAAATCAAAACCCTCACGATTACCCATATCATGGATATAATTATTATATGGAGTTCTATAATATCGTTAGATGTCATATAACTCCATACGATAATTATATCCATGATATGGGTAATCACTAGGGTTTTGATTTCGCCGGTCGAACCAGACTTGCCCCCCAGATTTCTCTATTCATAATATAACGAACATTCACTACAGAAATGTTGAAAATACTGATGGTATTATTTAAGAAACATATTTGAGAATTTTTCATATGAAATTGGGGTGTTTAGATTTATATGCCCCCTTAAACAATTTTTATTTTTTACATTCACTAACTTTAACGCGAAATATTTCTTGCATCCTATAAACTATGTGTTAGATATGGTTAGGTACCTATTAATAACAATACAATTGTATTTAACTCTATGTTTTGTTTTTTGTAATCTATGGTGGTTGTGCCTTTTTTGTTTTAAATTGCATGATGATTGTAAAAGTGAAAAGTGTTTTTATATCAATTCATCTCTAATCCCAACAGTGGTAATGGACCCAGGAATGCTCTCAGATGTATAATAGTGCTATTAACTATTTAATCAATAAAAAGAGATATTGGATTTTGTAGTGTGCTGTGAGGTTAAATAAAAAGAAAATAAAACCACATGAAGATTTATGCTGTGAAAACAAAAAATATGCAAATTGAATATTTATCAACTGATTTCATGCCAGCTGATAGCTTGACCAACGGTTTAAATGGGACTAAAATTAAAGAGTTTTTATCAGATTTTGGACTCGAAGAAGTGTAATTACAATTGTAAGGTTATGGGGGAGTGTTAGATATGGTTATGTACCTATTTATAACAATACAATTGTATTTAACTCTATGTTTTGTTTTTTGTAATCTATGGTGGTTGTACCTTTTTTGTTTTAAAATTACATGATGATGTAAAAGTGAAAAGTGTTTTTATATCAATTCATCTCTAATCCCAACACTTTGCATCTTCCACATAATTTAATTTTGCATCTTACATAACGAAAATGACTATCAAACACATGCAACATATTTATTTACACCAAATCACTTTAAAGTCGGCTGCAAACACATACCTACATATTGAGTTTTAAACCGAATGTTTTTGGCGCAGTAAACTTTTGTTGTGTAGGTAGTCAATGTGCAAACCACTCGGCTACCTAAAAAAATTAATTTTCGTTTCTTTTATTCTTATATTTTTCAGTTGGTATGTAATTTTGTTGGACACATCGCTAGGGCTAGAAAAAATTCGATTACGCAATAAAAAATCTAGTGGCATATCTGGTAATAAATTGTTAAAGGAAGTATAAAAATATGAAGAAGGGAGGGAAATGTATATGGAAAAGGTAAGTATGACAAGATTCTCACGTCACGCTAGCATATTGGTCCCAAAGGGGCCATACTCAAAACCAATCGGCGTTATAGGCCAGAGCTGTAAAAAATCACCGCATCTGAGGCAAAACAGTGCCTTGTGTATTTTGAGCAAACCCATGTCACATGTTATTTTTATTGACAAACATTTTTTCAACATTTCAATAGATACGAAGTTGGGATATTGTAGAAGAACCAGGAACTCGAGGCACATACAGGGCTTGGGACTATGCTATTGCCATCTATGGAGTAACGGAAAAGCCTTTTTGTAACCCCATCTATTGAGAAATTGAGAAATTAATTTATTTGTAAACAATGAAAGCAATAGTCCTTATAAATGAGATGACGGTGTCACGCACAGATGTCACCCCTGAACTGCGCCAGAAATATATCTCATGTTATTAACTTTTATTTTAATTAATTTTATTTCATTAGGAGGAATTCCCCCATTTATAGGATTTATTCCTAAATGATTAGTAATTAAATACTTTATCAATAATAGAATAAATTTTATCATTTTTATCATAATTATAATAACTTTATTTGTTAACAAAATTTCATAATGTATTCAATATTTTACATTATACGTCGAATTACCATCAAGAGTTTAAATAAAAACTAATTGCATGTAACACATGAGTTCCATCTGTCGATGGCGATAGTATGTATAATTGAAGCGTACGTGTCAAACTATAAACATTTTAAGATATTTTGTTTTCTATATATAACATGTAGGTATGTATGTCAGGATAGGATAGTATGGAGGTCAGTCTGTTTTTCCTACCCAGAATATGTAACCATCAAATTGCATTCAAGCGAATGTGATTAGATAACGTTAAGATGTGTATAAAAATATGACGTAAAGAAAAAAATAACATATTTTCTACCTTCGAATTTTGATAATAGACAAAACTTATAGGAAACAATTTTGTCCTGTGTTACTCAATTGATTAGATATTTGACCCCTGAGCGGAAAGTCTCGGGTGAGTCGATAATCATCACCAAAATCTGCCAACTTCTTTTTGGGTGCGTGTTTGAAGTATTAGGTTCAACCTGTTAATTGACCGAGAAGCAATACAAAATAAAAATACCAGACAATGGTTTAACTAGTAATACTGCAAGAATGGTTAACTAACGGAGTGTGAGTAATATAATATTTATTTAAGTTTTAGTTATTTATTCGTACGTTCGTGTGTTTTGGAAATCAACAAGAAAAATGGCTTACGTGTCACCATTTATTTCAAGCAAGTTTCTTGGCATTTCCTACGACTGAGGAATAAAATGCGGAGTCCCATAATATCCAACATGCGGAAACTCTTTGCCGCACCCTTCCCTTATCCTCTATAGTCTATACCCTCCACCCTCTACCCCTCCTTCACATTCCCCTGCCCTATCAAAATATCAAATTTGGATACCAGACGTGTATGTCAATATGAAAAGATCCTCCTTTATAAACAAGCATAGTATTAAAATCTCTAGTTTTACAGAGAAACATAAATCCTTTTGTGTCAATCTAAAATTCAAAATGTAATACACATTTTATTTTATAGACTGTAATTCTTGTTTTGATCCATTATACTTGGAATTCGGTAAATGTGATCAGTAAATTGAATTCAAGTTAAATTTTCATATACGTATGCCTACCATTATTTTAACGCTTTATTCCATATAAGACCTCGATCTCCTTAAGAAGTTCATTTTCGTCACTATTGTGTCCTACTCCTTTTCTTGTACACGACACCAAGAACAAACAGTGCATTCTAGGCATTAAATTACATTTCATTGCATTAAAATTATGTTGTCGAATAAACGCAAAAAGGCAAAACTTCATAGTGTATTCACATCAATTTCCTAAAAAATCCTGAATTTAATTATTCATTTTCATTTTGGTTTCAATTTCAGGATCGAGAGGAGTGCAGTAAGTTATACAATGGGCAAATACAGGCTACAAATGATGATGTTTTTATTTATTTATTTATTTATTTAGTTGGTTCTCGGGCAACTAACAGGTACTATATCAAAATATTAATTAACACGCACCCAATAACAAGATGCCACATTCTGGAGACTTACGATATTAACCGTCTCACAGATCCAGACTGAAAACACAATTAAAAACTGTGTCTCCACCGGGAATCGAACCCTGGACCTTTGGATCAGCAGTCAGATACCCAACCAACTGAGCCACGAAGGCCGACAGGTTTATCTAGGTATACTGCATCATACATACATACAAGCAAAATTGTCAAGAATCCGGTATAGGCATTTCTCGGCGATACTAAAACATCTTCTTTACTCGATCTAGCAATGCATCATACATATGTAGGTAGGTACATAAGTTGTTATTTTATATTTTTAATGTGTTCAATTTCTAGTTTGGGATATAATGGGGTAGGTTTGTCTAGGTATATAATGAACGAAGCATTATTTCACACTTGGATTTTGCGAAGTAGATATGGTATCCATAAAAAGGAACATTTTCAGTAAGTAAGGTAAAGTATAACGATCCCCTAGGGGCGGACATCATTAGGCGGGTATCACCTAGGCGGCCATTATCCCGCCGAGATCTGGGATTGCCTTCATTTCCAAAATTTGGCCATTTAATAAAAAGTGAGGTGTGTGTTTCTCGTCCCTCCTGCGGGCCTAATGGGCCCGAACTGTCCCCACCCCCCCTCGTTACAACATCTCACACCCCTAGCGCAGCAGAATGAAATAACCTCCACCCTCTGATCTGCTCATCTGACATTACATATATATGGGGTCAAATCATCGTATATCTTTCAATAAAGCCCATAATTAAATTTAAACCTTCTCGGTGGATTGAAATAATAAGATTCGTTAATCACCAAAATTATTTTAGAAATTCAACATGACAAATTATTTCGAAACGGCGGACGCTGAGTTGAAAGTAAATAAGTAACAATAAATTGTGCAAATACTTTACTCTAAATCATTTATTGAGTTTTAAACTTAATACGACTAGTTTCGGAAGTGGTTATACTTATTTCATAGACAAAAACATGTTGGGGCTTACTTATTTACTTCCGATGGCCATACAGCTCCGGTAGAGCTTTAGCCTCCTGTACAATAGCTTTCCAAGCCTTCCTGTCAGCTGCAGTGGACTCCCAGTCATCGCAAGCATTCAGCACGTTCAGATCTCGGGTAACATTGTCCATCAATCTCTGCCTTGGTCTTCCCAGGGGTCTCATGCCCACAGGGTTATTTTGCAGGATACGTTTTGTGGCTCTTCCTTCCCCTGATCTGACAACATGTCCAATCCAGGCTAATCTTCTGGACCTGATTTCGCTGGTGATCAAAGGTTGTCTTCTCAATGCACGAATTTCCTCATTGCTTCGTGATCTCCAGATACCTGCCGCAATTCCTAGTCTTAGGCCTAATATTTCACGCAATATCCTGTTTTCAAATGTTAGCAGTCTTTGTTGGTCCTTGAGTGTCATGCACTAGGACTCGGCGCCATATAGGATTACTGGTTTAATTAGGCTATTATAGACCTGGAGTTTCACTCTTCGCGATATTGACTATAACATGTTGGGGCTGTTTCTATTAAAATGAGAAATGACACGAAGAGAGAAAGATCAAAAGTACATGATTTAATTCACCGCGCGGTGACTCTGACATGAAGATGGGCAGGAGGACACATAACCAGAAGCTCGGACAATAAGTGGACGAGAGTGCTGACTTGGAAAACTCTTACGACAAAGAAAGGTGTGGGGCGACCACAGCTGAGATGAACGGATGATTATCAAACGATTTGCTGGTACGTCCATTTTATTAATTTTATTTTTTTATTTTTTTTTTATTTTTTTTTATTTCATAGAATACAACAGCAATACAATAAAGATTTATACAAATATACAGAGATAATTTTTATGTTGCCAATTATAGTATTCTAAATATATTAAGTACATACACATTTTTTAACAATTATGAAGACACGATGGGAAAGGAGAGAGGTAGGGAGGGGAGTGGGGGGAAGCATCGACCACTAGAAACTCATATTATGATTTGCCTCACGTGTCTCAATGTATGAATAATAATAAATTAAAATTAAGTTAAAGGGGCACAATTAAAAAGTTAAAGATGTGCACAATAAAACAGAGCACAGATTAAACATCCGACAATTTCACAATTTTTTTTTGAATACATAAAAACTTGAAGCAAACATATCCAATTCCGGATCGCTCAAACAATTTCTATTGTACCCAGTACAAGCTCTATTAATATAAGAATTTAGCATATAGTTAGTTTTACAACCAATATCTACGAGATAATCGAGTTTACTTTCATAGTTCATTCGAAATTAAATATCCTCCAAAGAGTCCAAACGAAAAACGAGCTGAATAGATTTTCATAAAAAAGGTAAGTACATTTCTTATAACGATTTGGTATGTTATAAGTTTTGAATTGCTGTCAAGTTCTGAAAATTTTAACAATAACATTTTTTAATATTTTCTTTAACAAAAAAATATATTACATTCATGTGAGCTCACTCCAAGATTTTCAACTTTTTAAAAAAAAAATAAAAACATTTATTGTATTGACTTTTAAATATTTTTTTACTCCTTAGTGGAGAGTTATGAATTCGAAATTTTTAAGGCTATTTTTTTACTGCAGATTATTATCTAGTATCAAGCTGAGATTGTTTTCTGAAAGTTTCATCACAATGTATCTGTCTGTGTGTACTATGTACAATGTACATACCTACTAAGTGCTGTGTGCTAAATGCAATGTTATACGGCGTGTTTATTTTTCTTTATCGATTATAGACTAAAGTATTCATTGGATTCGTTTCATATTTTGCAAATTTGTATATCTAATACTCGCTTAGACTCCATTAGATTTTTAAGGATATCTGAATAGTGGTTCTTGATTTTATTATCTGTCAAATATTTCGAAGTGACCCCGAGCTCAGGAAAATTGAAAATTTATATTTTTAATTTCAAATTGGTAAAAAGGCACGTTCTTTCATAAAATCGCATCGAAGAAGTATCAGGTTTTAATATAAAATATTTAAATCAAAAATGATTTAACATGAAAATACTGAAAAATTGTATACAAAATTTTAATACTTTGTAATGAGGAGTAGCGTTGACCATAACCCATTTGTTTTTATTTAACATTAACAATATATCTGCATAATCAATATAAATTATTTTTTACAATACTATAATAAATTCAATGTATGAAGAAACGTAAAACATTTTAACCCAACAAACAGTTGTACAAAAATGTTGTTTGTCGTGGAACGTTGAAAATAGTACAATTTATAAATTGGTTATACCTATGTACTCATCACCAATCATCAACGCGTTTTAAAATTTGAGTAATCCGACCCCCAGGCCAGGATGGTTTGGTCTTAAAAAGGCACCCTCGTATATAGTAAGTAGGTAGTATCTTCTCATTATACATACACGTGTAATACACGGTACGGCAGTAATCAGAGTCGATTACACAATTTGTTATTTCCCTACCCGAGGCGAACATTTCTGCAGAAGCCTTCGCGTTCTCTCGTTCGTTCACAGGACCGGAGTAACAAACAACTCAATGACTTGCAGTTATTAGAACATGCAGTAGTTTTTAAGTAGGTATTTATAATACTTACTACAAGTGTACTTACTATTGCGGTTGACTGCTAGAAATTGCCTACGGGCAGTAAATCCGCCATATTATTTAAAAATATGTTTTTAAATATTTATGTTTTTGCATAATAAACGAATACTATTATTATTATTCAGTCTCTTCGCGGAGTAAACGGTGAAAAAAACAAACAACAAAGGAGTTCTCAAGTTCCTTAGCTATTAAGTATGTTATTTATGGTCGTGATAATAAAAATGTATAAACTATCGAGCATGTGTTCTTTGAATCTGTGTGACTACAAAATTGGGCAGATCGAGTTATTTATGCTATCATTCATATTTGTTGGTACAGCTCCTGTAGATGATAAAATAAACGGTATTATTTTGTCTCCAATGGGTTTTTTTAGGTATTTTTATTTTTTTCTGTATGTTTTTGTGCTAAACTTATTGTATTTGGAATAGATATTACAATTAAATAGGTTGTATTTTTCAATCAGGGTTTCATCGGGTCTATTGTGTAGGTTGGTTCTATCTGTAATTATATATCTATTCCAATAAAGTTTGTATATTGTTGTTTTCAATAAATACCAATTATTATTAGGCAATTTTAATTGGAGTGTTGACATGGCCTGTTGTTTATGTATCAATCAATTATAAAATAAATTTATCTGTGAATGTCTCATAAAATAGATAAATCACTGCTATGCACCACCACCCTCCATGCATATAAGAACTATAATCGACCCCTTCACAAAACGTTTAATGAACGAGAGAAAAAAATGCATCACACGAAGATTCGTAATCTTGGTGCCATAGAATTATTATATAATCTAAGCTTGGTGCATAGGGTAAAAAAAACAAGCAACGAATGTCGTCATTAAATTCAATTTTTATAAAAATTGTTAAAAAAGTTTGAGATGTACTATTACAATGTTAATATTTTTTAAAGCAAATTAAATTATCTAGTTGGGGATGTTTCGGTTTTTTTCGATATTTTTAAAAACTTTGGAAACATAGGCAGTTAAACACATAAACTTATCATAAAAAAATATTTTTCTTAATAAAAAATGTTTGAGATTTTGTGTTTGTCTATATTCATACCAATTTTCAGGGTTCTAGCTTACATAGTTTTTTGAGATATATGGAAAAATAAATTTAAAATTCAAAAATTTGTAACCCCTGACTGAAACAAAAATTTAAAATTATGGTTTCTAAGATATATGGAAAAATAAAGTAAAAGTTCAAAAGTTGATAACCCCTGACAAACGAAAATTCAAAATTCTGAGTATAAAAGGTTTGTAGGCCAATAAATATCTATATATTCTGAAACTTTGGGCTCTGTAAATTGAGCGGATCAAAAGTTATAAGGGGGGGACACTCAGACACACACACAGATACACTAAATTTTCTACTCCAAATTCTGAGTAAATCCATATATATATAGAACATATATGCTGCGAAACCTCTAAGTTAGTGTTTTTTGACTTCAAAGTTTGAAAAACCCTGTATACATGGCTTAATACTTTGCTGATATGTTAAGAGAACAAAGTACTCTTGAACAAATCGACAGTTGAATAATATTTAGTTCGAAAATATCAAATATGTAGGAACCAATATTGTATGCTATCAACCCGCTAAAAATACATATAAAAACTTAATAAAAATCAATGTCTCATTCAATCAAAAGACACCCATATTCTTTGTTTAAAATTAAATATTTTTCTTTAATTTATTTTCTATGTTTTTAATCGTGTATAATGTATTTATTTAAGAACCCCAAGTCCACTCCTTGTCAATAGGACAGCATCGTTCTAAAGAAAGTCCACCCCCTGTACTTTTATACTGGTATCGGGTGTTTTTTATGGACCGTCATCTTTTTTGTCCTTCTCTAATCCGAGCTAATTTAACATCTCTCTTTTCCTACATATAAAATCATCCCAAAGTGAAACGGCATAAACACATCTCAAAATATAAAGAAATAGAGATCACCAATTCCTCAACATTTTTATGTGAATGTATGTACCTAGGTATATACGATTTTTTATAAAAAATGGATCTTTAAATGAGTATCAAAAAGTGCATGAACATAACGTTGTACAAAGAGCATTACAATTCAACTGCACTTGGATAATACCTAAATAATAATATTGGTTTGGACTTATTAAAAGACTGACTGCCAAAAACGATTCCTTTGTTTTAATATTATCATTCTTTTTAATTATTATTATTCTTTATTAATTTAAAGGGGCTGCTGGGCATATTATATTTCAATACGATATGCACCTAAATATGTACATAGTGATTAGTGTCTACAATAATACGGCTTTTAGTCCCCTCTGCATATCGTCAATGAAGTACCTATATAACAAAACAAATGGGTTGTGGCCAACACTATACTCTTTGTAAAGATTATATTCAATTACATTTTAAACCACTTGTCATGGTGCAATATTTGTTTTTTTATACACACTTGCTTCCTATGAAAGTTTATAAAAAACAAAAGAGTTGTGACCAACACTTCATTCTTAACTCTTTACAAACCACTTCCCAAAGTCCATTATTTGAGACTGTAGGGAAGGGAAGGAGGGAGGGACTGAAGGAGCGAAGGGGACTGATTTTTTTTTAAACTTACTGATGATGGATGTTAATTTTTTTTTATTGTGTTGGATATTTTAACTCATTCAGAAATTAAATCATAACAAATAAACAGGTAAAAAAATACAAAAACGATTTTATTGATGAGTTAGCTTATTGCTTCACATTTTTCTTCAGCGCTGGGTACAAAAAACTAGTTTATTATATATGCCAATATAACCAGGGGGACAAGTACCGTCAAACAGTGGAATCAAAACCCTCATGATAACCCATATCATGGATATAATTGTCTTATTGAGATCTAAAAATATCTTTCCTCATGAGGATTTTGATTCCACAGTTTGACGGGACTTGCCCCCCAGGATGAAATTTATGTATGGATACAAAAATAATAATAATTTATATAGCGGCGCGTAAAAACTCGATAATCAATAATACGTATAAAGAATTATTTGGTTTTCATTTTTCTTGTACATTTTTTAATCCCTTTAAAAATAATAAATATTTCCTTGAAACAAGTAGATACATACATCTACATTCTCATACGTCTGCTAAAATAATCGAATGATTGAGCTATATGTGTGACGAAATCGGTCGAGACAGGAATCGAATCTGGATCCACTGAATTACTTTAAACTAGCGAACTACCGCACTGCCATCGACCCACTAAAACCGATATTAAATATATGACTTTCTAAAAGCGTAAGTAATAAATAGTCAAGAACCTACACATATGTAGTAAGGGTATCTCATGGTAACAATTTTGACAATCAATGCACTAACATTATTATTTTCCATAAGTAATATTAAATGAAATATTACATTACATTATTAAATGAACTATACACAGTATACCCATCTAGGTATAACTTGTACCTACGTCTAGAAAGTGCATAAAAAATAAATCCAAAAGAAAGTTTTATAAATATTAATTTTGATGCGCGAGAAAACAGAAATATTTCAGTCTTGAAAAAGGCGAGTTTTAAAATGAACTCCTCGTTCACAATTCATAATTTATGAGGCCTTCTTCAAACGGAAAGAAAAATTCAACCAACTGTAAAGTAGGGTCCATTCTGTACATAAAAGTGCTTTGATGTATTTACATATTCGTGAGTAGGTACTATGAAAGTACCTAATTCGCGATGCAACGAGCTTTATAACATGATGGAGATCGTCTCTTCTATACATTCCCTCAAAAGTTCCATGGACCAACTCAATATTGGTACTTATAATATATTATGACAATAAAAAAAATTGAATTACACGATGACTCAAATTATATAACCTGTTTTTATGCGGTTCTTTTAGCAAAATTACTCTTCCAATGATATTTATAATTTGTATTTATAGTCAAGAAATGATCATAGATTTTTTTTATAAAAATGTATAAGTGATTTTGGAAAGAAGTCAAAAAACAATATATTTTAAAAATGTTAGTTTTTATCCTCTTCAAGGCTATTTTTTACGTACGCGTAGCCTTGTTCCTTTTCTTACTACACAATTTCTATCACAAAGAATGGCGCATACAAAATGGATGAAGGCTGCTGAAGCTTCTTGCTGATAAATACTCGTAGCTCTCCTAGCATATGTAACTATTACACTACATTCATTATAATATTATGTACGTCAATTCATCTTAGGATATTGACGATTTTTAAGTAACTTTTTTTATTCTAATACTACCTACCCCGTATTCAGTAACTATTGGAATTATATTAGGAATATTCTAAAATTGTAGATTTTAGAATGTTTAGAATTTAGAATGTCGGTTTTAATTCAGCGTTGTAAAATATAAACTTGGACTAAATGGAATATGAACGTACCTATGTTGGCCGGAGCGTTCTTAAAAAGCTACTGAATCAGACGTATTATGAATAATGATGAAATTTTCATCATTTTTCATAATTATTCAAAATACGTCTAGTTCAGTAACTTTTTAAGAACGTTCCGGCTAATGTGTACGTTCCTATTCCATTTAGTCCAAGTTTATATTTTATAACGCTGAAATAATACCGTAAATTTAAAATCTACAATTTTAGTATGTTCCTATTTTAGTTACAAAAGTTACTGAATACAGGGTAATGACGTTGAATATTCCAACTGTCGATTTGTTCAAGTGAATTTAGTTCTCTTAACATACCGACAAAGTATCAAGCCAAGATACGCGAGATTTGTATGCAGGGTTTATAATATTTTCGCAGAATATATGTTCTATATATATATATATATATATATATATATATATATATATATATATATATATATATATATATATATATATATATATATATATATATATATATATATATATATGGATTAACTCAGAATTCCGAGTAGAATATTTAGTGTGTCTGTGTGTTTACAGTTTTTATAATTATTGAATTTAGTGACAACATCGTTTCATACAATTTGTAAAGCAGTATACACTACACAATATCTACGGGGACTAAATAGTTTTTCTTAATCTCCAAACACACATACATACCATCATGCTGTTTTCATATTCTGGGTAGGAAAATAAGACTGATGTCCATACTATCCTATTCTGACATACATACCTACATGTTTTATATAAAAAACAAAATATCTTAAAATATATGGAGGAAAGTGAATCAAAATTTAATCTTAAGAGTAATAAGAGTCAATTCGAATTTGTAATGTCAATATGAATTATAAGATATTTTTTATTTCATAAATGAAGGTCTGTTCAAGACGAAATTTATTTATTAATCAATATAACCTATTATTCATAATAAGAATCTTCTTCCTTTTCTTTGCCTTATCCCACTTTAGGTAGGGTCGGCTCTCCTAATCCTTTGGCGCCACGATGATCTGTCCTGTATTGTCGGGGTTGGGATGTGGGCTTTATCCATGAGCTTCCTCATATTGCCCCACCACGTGGATATTGGACGTCCCTTTCCTTTTCTACTTTCTGGGAGTGCTAGAGCAGTTTGCACCACATGATCGTTTTGCCTCCTCATTACATGTCCATACCATCTGAGTCGGTTGTCGGGTATGGGGCTACTCCAAAGCTTCCTCTTATTAATTCATTACGAATTTTATCTAGCTTCGTTACCCCGCCTGCCCACCTCAGCAATTTCATTTCATTGACATGTAGTTTTTGTTCATGTGTGCCTTTAACTGTCCAGCACTCCGCACCATATGTCATTGCAGGTCTCACCGCTGTCTTGTAGACCTTGCCCTTAGTTTTGATTGGCATACGTGGATCGCACAGCACGCCCGTGAGAGTTCTCCATTTACTCCAAGCCACGTTTACCCTATGGGAGACGTCAGCATCCACACTGGCATCCGCTGAGAGAACCGACCCTAAGTATTTGAAGATTGACACCTTGGGTACAACAGTGCCATCCGGGAAGCACACCGTCGCTGCGCCTGACGTTCCACTGTAGTTGCATTCCATGAAATCCGTCTTTGTCCTGCTAAAGCGCAATCCAAATCTCTCGAGTGCTTCAGTCCATTTCGATAGGGCCACTTGCAGTTGGCATGCGCTATTTGCTATCAGGACGATGTCATCAGCATATAACAGACTCCAGGGCAGGGGTGACTGTACATCTTTTGTGAGATAATCCATTACCATGATGCATAAAAGCGGGCTAAGTGCCGATCCCTGATGTACACCAACATTGACCTCAAACCAACTGCTCAGGCCTGCCAAACTTTTGACTCTAGTACGGATATTGTTGTACATGTCTTGCACAAGGTGTATGTACTGCTCCGGTATGTTCCGCGCTCTCATAGCCTGCCATACTAATCTTCGAGGTACTCGGTCGAACGCTTTTTCTAGGTCTATGAATACTAAGTATAGGTTTTCTTTATTCAGTCTATGCTTCTCCATAACGATCCTGACCGCTTGTATTGCATCTGAGGTTGATTTAGATGGGGTGAATCCAAACTAATTTGGTGTTAAAATTGCAAGTTGCTGTAGTCGCCTGTTTATGATTCTCTCCCAAATTTTCAGAGTATGAGAGTATTATTCATAATAAGAATATTTAAAATAATCAATTGCTGCACATAATGTAGGAAAATATTGTAGGTTTAAGAAGATACCCATGTTTTAGCCTTGACCTAATTAACTTGCACCGTTTCTCAGAGTCACCCTTTTTCCCAATTCCCGTCGTAATCTTCAACCCTCCCTTCCATCCCAACACGAGATTCTCAGTCTCCTCACAACCAACACACAATACATATACACAGCAGCCATCACTAGCAATCACCAAAACAAATATTGACACAAACACTCAACTGCGACCTGCGACTATCCAAGTGGTAAACTTTTGTGATGGATGCGCTCGACAAATGGCACCTTTGTTCGATTTTCAACACGATTGTGGAAATACGACAACGAATAAACTTGACATCTTGAGGCGAGATATTGCTTTATTGAATTGATTCTTAAAAAGCATTACGTTTTTTTTTAATTTGTATGCAATTTTTTGCATTTAAAAAAAATATTCATACAATCATAATGAATAAAATAATATACATTAATATTTGTCATAAAAGTTATGACATAATGGTTATGACAAATATATATATTCTACATATGTTGTGTGAAAATTACCATTTATCAAATTTTGATATTGTATTATCTTGACAAGAAAATTATGTATATGAGCAAATTTGAATACCAGAAAAATGATCTTCAAAACGTTATAAAAGTAAATTTAAGTCAAGTAGAAGAATTCTTTATTTCTCGTTATCATAAACAAAACAAAAACACTGTAGTAAAAAAGATCACCTCGTCTCTTAGGACCTGGGTATGGCTGAAATGCACTGTTGAGGAAATGATGTTACATGAGTGATTATTTTTTTAAATGCCATTCTTGTAAATTATGCTTAATAATTCATAATATTTTTTTTTCAATATTTATAGATTTTTTATATTTTATTACTTTTATCTCTACCTAAATCTCTAAGCACGTATATTTTTTTTATAACTTCTCTATGGGAAATATTGTGATCGCTCGTATATATCAACTTTATTATTTATAATACAATTTTTTTTAAGTGTGATTACCATATTTTTAAGTGTAATATATCACACTTGTGAGTTTGCGAATGCATAAAATAATGAAAAAATGTATATGTAATAAAACAAAAAAAAACTCACAAATGTACCTACTAGTATAAATAATGATGAGAGCTTGTTAAGAAGAAAAATGCAAAAATCTCAGTAGGGACGTAGAATAACGCATAAAAAACAAAATGAAGATGTGGCTGTTACAAATATATATTTTATTCGCTTTCAAATCAACTGAAGAATCGAGCCCATGTGCCGAGTATCATCTTAGCTATCATAAGATGATCTTAACTATACGTGCTCAGTTGCGAAGTAGAAAACAAATCTGAAATTCAATTAAAGCCATAATTTCAATTTGAATGAAGTCAGATCCAGATGAACCTGTGTATTAGAATATAATTCTGTTGATCATAAAATAGGTACTACCTATTTTTCGAAGACTGAAACACCAAAATGACATTAAATTTTCTATGTACATGTGTGTATGTGTAGGTATGTCTATCTAATTATATTACTTAGACTGTCAGGTACAATGTATACCACCAGGTATGTAGTATCAACATCGAGTAATTTGGTTCAAAGTTATTCTCTCTACCTTGGCTCTGTACAAACAGGGGTCACAAACATTCATTGACAACAGAGATTGTTAGTTTACATCAAGACAGTTGCTTGCTACATAATTTTATTAGAAATTCTAACGCAACCGTGCTGATATCAATAAATTAAATGCAAACACGGTGATTGTTAATATACGAACAAATAACACTCAAATACAATGTCATAATCTGCTTTAATTGTATTCATTTAAGAATTATTTTATGGAAATTTCATATTTTTTTCTGTCGTTGATTAAATACGCATAAACCACTCGTGGACTTATTTAAGTTGAAAAAAATATATAAAACAATGGATTATTTAAATTGCAAATGCAATGATTTAAAAATTATTTTCAACTTCAAGACAGATTTTTTATACAAGATTTGTTTCGTTGTACCTACCTATAACTTAGTTTCGAGTATTTTAAGACCAAGTATGCAATACCAAGACTAATGAATGCATTCCTATTTGATTCCTTGAAATTGATTTATTTACAACACAGAACAAACCATTGACTTAGTTGGTTAGATATATGACTACTGAGAAAAACATCCCGATTTCCAGTGGATACACAGTTTAAATTGTGTTTTCGGTCTGGATCTGTGAGATGATATAAGTATATCACAAATCTCTAGAATGTGGCAACATGTTATTGGATGCGTATTAAAAATTTGACAAAGTACTTACCTGTTAAATGCCCGAGAAGCAATAGAAACAAAATAAAAATAAACACTCTGTCACCGATTCATCTAACGATTATTTGACATTAAGAGGGTGACTGCTGCCAACGTACCTATTATTTTAATTTGAATTTACATCATTACTACAAAACGAATCATTTTGAAAAAAATAACCTAGTTAGTTTGGATATTGGTAAAGAAAAATATATTTTAACTTTTTAATTGTGTTCTGTATATATTCTTGTAGGAAAATAATAAGCATACCCCGATTTTTGCAATATATCTTAAATTTCTAAAAAACTATAAGGTATAGAGCATTGTATTTTTTTATAATTTAAAGAAGAAAAAAATATATGGAAAAAATACGATGAAACGTTGCATTAATTCATCGATCAGCTTATGTTAATAAACCAAAAAAAACTACTTTTCTACAAGAATTTATACAGAACATTATCAAAAATAAAGATATATTTTCTTTATTAATACCTAAACTATCTAAATATTTTTTTAAAACGATTTGATAAGAAATAATGATGCTATATCAAATTGAAAAATATGTAGGTACGTTGTCAGCAGTCCCCCTTTAACAACGTTTTATCAATAAATTTAGTCGAATGTGTAACCTATCTGCGAATGTTTTAAATGTTACGAGACTAATAAGTGTGTAATCCTCCCCAGGTGCACATTTCAATACAAGCAATGGGGAATACACAAAAGTATGGGATCCGATATTAGATATTAGACCTACACCAGCACCCACCCTGACTTCAATATACTCCCGATGACTTACTTTGGTCTTCCTCCCGACGGACGGAGATGGAGAGTTGAAGGTGAAAGGTGACATATGGAATACCATACAAGGGTTGGGGAGGGAATAAGGGAGATCACCTCTTTCAAATCTAAAACAGCCTGCTACGGTCTGCGTGGCTTATTCATAGGATAGTTCGTAAATAAAAAGAATATTTTATGTGAGGGTGAAATTTTCAATTCGAACGACGCAACGATAAAATATCATTTTCACAGTTATACAAATAATAACGGTCATTTGTTGATTTTCACTAAATCAGCTGTTTGTGCAGTTGGTAAGCCGTTAAGCTTCTGTGCGGGCGTCCTGGGTTCGATCCCCAGCATAGGAGAGAATTATTTAAATTTATTTCTCACGCAAGTCTGGCTTCTCTGGGCTGGAAACACTGGTTAGTTGAAAGAAATTGCCATATGTCAATAAACTCGCCACTTGCGCGGGGTGCAAGGAAGTGTTTATTATTGTTATTAGTACAATAATGTACAAAAAAACTTACTTATTATATGACCATTATAATCAACTTTGCATTATTTAGTATTTATTTTCAAACTGCTTTAACTAAGGTGATATAAATTACTGTTGCAAATCTTATAATATAACAAAGAAAAACAATGTTTATTTATTATGACTAGTGATTTTGCAAAGTTTAAAAATTCATTGGAACTCCCCTAAAAAAAATTTCGTGTATTTTTTTATTTTTTTTTATTTTATTTCATGTATCTTCTCAGACAACTTTATAACAGTTGCTATGTCAAATAATTTTTAACACGCAACCAATAACAATTTGCCACATTGTGGAGACTTACGATATTGTCTCACAGATCCAGACTGAAAACACAATATTAAAAACTGTGTCTCCACCGGGAATCGAACCCACGACCCTTGGATTAGCAGTCAGATACCTAAACAAAGAGTGCAAAGTTTTTTTAGTAACTGTTGAAATACCATTTATGTATGTTGTGTATTACAGTAGGTTCTAATCTCAAATTCGTTCTGTATTCGAATTCAAAACAACTACGTTTGACATTGACAATATGAAAGTTAACAATCTAATGTTCGACGTGAAATATTATTTTATTTAATTTATGTATGTGTTATACAAAATATGCAAAAAAATAGCTTTCTGCGATTCTTCTCCATATAAACTTTAACTATACCAAAACTCAAACTCCTCCGTGCACGCAGTTTGTTTAGAAAAAGTTCGAAGTTTTTACTTCACGTAGATATTAATATACAGATTAACTTTATGAATTTTATTCATCCGGTATCAAAGCGAAGGCTTTTTCCTCGGTACAGATGACAACTATGAAAATATAAATAACTTGATAGTAAAAAAGGAAGTAAATTTTACATTTTGTACATATACCAACAGGTGCCAAAAATTAGAAGTGAATTGAATGTGTTTTTGATCGTTCAAAAAGAATAAAGAAAATTATTAAATCAATATGTAGGTACGACACTTAAGAGGACATATAACGCTAAACAAAGTGACTGAAAACATGCTATATTAAAACCGCCCAATGTACTATGAAGTTACGCGTTAGTAAGGGTAAATATCGCATGCGTTAAAAAAGGTTTATACGTGATTTAAATTATCGGAAACCCCAATTTTTTTGATTTTTTCTCTACGACACACGATAGTTCTCCTTCATAAACAGGATAAATGACCTATTTCAATAAGAAACAAAGAAGAAAATGTCTGTAAAAGAATTTGTTTTCACCAGACCAAATACAACCAAATAATCACACAACCGCTTTTCATTTTTTGCTTATGTTCTATACGAATAAATGTATCAATTTAATAAACTTAAACAGAAGAATAGGCCATGAATGGTGCACCGTACGAATATTTTTTTAACCTTATTCCGTAGAGAACGCACAGTAAATTTTCAATACACGACTTCATAAGGTGAGGAAAACTGGGGAGAGTCAAATATGTTAGGTGAAAAATTCTGATTTACGTTTCCAGACGAGAAGTTGTTTTCTTCAATGTTTACATTTCGCCATAATATTGAATCAAAAAATTATCATCATTCAAAAACCAATGTTTAAGTGTAAATTATCCAGTTTAAGTAAATACAATTGACATGCATTGATTTTTGTTAAATTTTAAATTCAATTTCTTGTAAAGAAACATAAAGTCGATGTAGCTGAAAGTGTCAAAAAATTTTCTTCAATTAGTTTAAACAATACCTACTGCTTTGTAGATCCAACATCACTTATCAACTATGACATCAAATTAGTGACTGAGGCCATACGACAAATAATATAGGCAATAGCGCGGAACGTAAATATGAATTCCAAAAGTACTATTTTGCTATCCAATTATCGCATGGTTTTTAAGTAAGTATATTGAAAACACAGCCTACATAACATTTTATCAAACCTTCCAAACGTCACAGCTACACGTCGTGTAGTAGATATTATTAGACGGTGTAGCTTTATAGATGTTATATGCACCCTAAACCCGTGAAAATATTTCCCGCTTCTTCTTATTCGTACGACAATATCGCGCAAGATAGAGACGAAATTCATCCTCGGCACTGTTTCCAACATAGGTCCTTAACTAGTGAACCGAATGGCGGGATCATAAAAATACATATTATTGTATGGGCGTTTAAGGGAAAAGGAAATTTCAACGGGGGATAGAAAGTGATTGAAAAAAGTTGGAGAGTGCAAAATTAATAAAACCAAATTACCAGACATATTTGCATTTACACGTTTGCTTGTAAAAATATTATGAAAAGTATAAAAAGTAATTGATAAAAAAAAGTTGTTGATTAAATTATTGTTTTTTTGTATTTTAAATAATTATATTTGTAATTATCATTATATTTTTATCACATAAATACATCTGAGTGTATTTGTTACATTTGAATATTTGAGATGTTTATTATATGTGCAAGGGTAATTTTAAACTTCTAGAAAATTATGATTGTTACTTAACATATTTTCATACTTATCTTACTTGCATGGTGAAAAAAAAAATGTATAAAAATATACCTTACATACTTCTTCAGTCATTTCAAATTCATAACACGTCTTTCGTCATCCTTTCTCCCGCTATGGTGACACTATACGATACGATATATTATACTTTTATTCAATCAATAAGGTATTTATCTACTACCTATTTCCATATTTACTTTTACCTCGATAGTAAAAAAACCTCATTATATAATATATCATAGCATCTTTAAAAAGCTAAATGAAAACACAAAGAGCAAAATATATACTAGACGTTGGTAGGAGCTATTATGACAAATATAAATTATTTACATATAAATAAAATAAACACATGATTTACATTAATTGTAATATCTTTGCAAACAGACATATAGATATAGGAATCTTTATTTTTTTTTACTATACAACATCACCTATAATATAATATAGCATTCAAATATGTATAATGTCAATATATCTACGTTTTTTTAAATACATGAAGCTGCTTCAAAAATTTTTTTTCTCTTAAAATAAAAAAAAATTCAACTTTATTTTTATATAATATTTTAAGTATGAAGCATTAGTAAAAAGTGTTAATTTTTTGACTATTCCTGTATTTCTTTTTTTTCATTCAGTAATTATGGTTCTAAAATAGAAGGTTTTATTTTAATAATTAAATCACAAAGTTTTAATCCACAATGAGTTTTTATTTTTAAAGCCTAAGCGCTTTCACTGGACTCAGCCAGCATCCTCAGAGGCAAAATTCAAACTAAATACAAAATTAAAACAAAATGTTACATAGCAAATGGGGGGTGTGTGAGGTATGAGGGAGATGGGGGGGGGGGTCGGTAATACAAAGTCAATACATACAGAGAAAAGAAAGTTGAATACAAGTAATTACTAAGAAATATGGAAAACCTAATTATACATGGTAAAATGTTCAATAAATAACACAGATAAATACCTACAACAATTATTATAAGAATGAATAAAGAATATTAATTATTTATTAGAAACTTTATTAGAAACTTTAGAAATTAATCGTATAATTAAATCTGGTAGATTACTAGTCAATATTCAAGTTCCTATATCTTCACCTTTACTTAAATAATTTAGTTTTGTATGCATTCATTGATTTACTTGTTGTTTTTTTTTGTTTATATTTATCGTTTCATTTTCTTATAAATACGATATATACTCCCTTACCTAGCTATTAATTCTTTTACATTAATAATTTCTACATATACGTATATACATACCTACTTACCTAGTTTTATATATTGAAATTTGTATAAAAAAAAAAAATTTTTTTTTGTAATTTGTTTATATTTATGTTTCGTAAATATTACCTATATCAGTTTATTTCTCTACCTTGTTAATATTCTTTATTCATTCTTATAATAATTGTTGTAGGTATGTATCTGTGTTATTTATTGAACATTTTACCATGGAATAATTAGGTTTTCCCTATTTCTTAGTAATTACTTGTATTCAACTTTCTTTTCTCTGTATGTATTGACTTTGTATTCCCGACCCCCCCCCCCCCATCTCCCTCATACCTCACACACCCCCCATTTGCTATGTAACATTTTGTTTTAATTTTGTATTTAGTTTGAATTTTGCCTCTGAGGATGCTGGCTGAGTCCAGTGAAAGCGCTTAGGCTTTAAAAATAAAAACTCATTGTGGATTAAAACTTTGTGATTTAATTATTAAAATAAAACCTTCTATTTTATATACATGAACTTCCACTGTGTTAACGAAAAAACCTTAAAATTGTTAATTATGGTTCTTCTAATGTAAGTTTTTTTTATCTCTATAAAATAACTAACAATGGTAATTTTAAAAGAAATTTCCATAAGCAAAAAACTAACCACTTGCGCAGGGTGCTAGTGTTTATTATTCTTATTATTTTTAAGTAAAAACAAATTAAACACATTATATTAAAACCCGTTATTCCAGAAATTAAAACCATTGCAATGCAATTTATTTAATATGCAATTTTAAATCTTAAAATCTTATTGAAATCCTTTATAGGGCATCTTATACCTTTATTTGGTTAATAGTGGACATTTCCGTACTTGCTGAACCTACCCATATTAGTAGGTATGGAAACTTTAGTCTCATGTGTTATTTTCGAACAATTACATGGCAAGCCAAAAAGGTCTGTAATGTGCAAGGGGTGGTCAGATGAATAAAATAAAATCGACCCTTTGGTAAGACTGGTGCAGAGAGCCTGAGGGAGATATATGTAAGGGAGAGATGGTATTAGATTTTGAACTCTCGTAAATAAATAGTGTCCAATAGATAAATATATAATGTCGTCACACAATTTTCGATTTAATGATCCAAAAATCTTTTACAGAAGCAGAAAAATAAATTAGTTCAGGCAAACATGATCGATTCAATGCTTTGTATACACATTTCTTATCAGAGTATAGTTTTTTAAGGCAATAGGCAATCGTGGTTATCTTTATAATATAGGTATAATTCTTCTGTACGTGTGTATGTCACTGTACTCCTCCGAATCGGCTGGACCGATTTTTATGAATTTTTTTGTGTATATTTTAATGAGTCCCTGGATAGTTTAGATTTACAATTCAAATACAAAATTGTATCAGTGGAAATAATATATTATATAAAAAATATGTAAAAAAATGTACGCCTGGTATTATGCAAACAGTATAACTTTTGAGAGAAACAATAAAATGCGAAGCAGGAATTTCATTAATATATTTGTATTTTTATAATTCTTCCGTACGTGTGTACGTCACTCAACTCCTAAACTGCTGGAACGATTTTTATGAAATAATCCAACATTCGAGCAGAACATCGTCTATCGGGTCCGCTAGTATTTTTATAAACGCACGACCAGTTGCTTAGTTTAGGGAACGTAGGAAGATGTATATGTTCTTGTTTAACAAGGACATATTCATTACTCTCCACACTATGGAATAGGGGAGAGTCATGATTTCGCAAAATTTAAGCGTATTTTTTTTACATCAATTTCTCAATGGGTATCATGTAGAGAATGCACACTATGAGTTTCGTCGTGATGTGTTTGTGTGTATGGCGTATACGCTGTACGCCGTACGCCGTACGCCGTAGCATTTATCTTTTTTGTGTCCTCTCTACAGCCCAAACTATAAGTCTGATCGACTTCATATTAACATCATATGTGTAAAGTGCAAAGACCTAGAGCTGATTAGTTTTCCATAGACAACTTTTGATTTCTTCTCTATGAATTCATCATTTACGTTGTTTTTTTTTTGTGTCCTCTCTGCAGCCCAAACTATAAGTCCGATTGACTTCATATTGATATCACATGTGTTAAGTCCATAAACTTAGAGCTGATTAGTTTTCCATAGACAACGGTTCATTTTTTCCCAATGTTTCTTTATGATTTCATCTATTAAAACTGAAAAAATGCTCTCACGACCTGGAAATTAGAGATATTTTAATTTGGTTTCAACTATTTATACAACACCAAAAATCTTCATAAAATTGTTTTCAAAGTTGGTCAATGTTAAAAGAAAAATATTCAACGGTTTCAAAAATTATATTTTATTTAATGGATATTTGTATGAAACTTATATGTAACAAGAGAATTTTTTTATATTTGGCAATGTTCAGTTCATTGATTTCATATTGATATAAGAATATTAATAGCTTGAACTTAGAACTGATTAGCTTTTCATAGATATCATAAAATTTCTTCATATGATATCACGTGTCAACATTGTCAAAATGCTCTAACGCTCTTAGAAACAAAATTTATCTGCTTTTTTTAAAAAATTTCATACAACATAAGCAGTCTTCACTATACTGCATTAATAGTTTGTCTATCTTAACATAAAAATATACTATCGGAAGAAAATTTATATTCCTGATAGTAACATTAAGTATGAATAAAAATGTAATTAGATAAATTTCTATGTATGGAAACGTTCAGTAATTTGATTTCATGTTATAATGTAAAGAGCTTGAACATAGAACTGATTAGCTTTCCATAAATAACAAAAAAAATCTTCATATGATATCACCTGTCAAAATTTGGAAAATACTCTCGCGTTCTTTAGAACAAAATTTATCTGCTTTTTTTAAAATATTTCATACAACATAAGCATTCTTCCCTATACTGCATTAATAGTTTGTCTATCTTAACATAAAAATATACTATCGGAAGAAAATTTATATTCCTGATAGTAACATTTAGTATGAATAAAAATGTAATTAGATAAATTTCTATGTATGGAAACGTTCAGTAATTTGATTTCATGTTATAATGTAAAGAACTTGAACATAGAACTGATTAGCTTTCCATAAATAACAAAAAAATTCTTCATATAATATCACGTGTCAAAATTTTGAAAATGCTCTCGCGTTCTTTAGAACAAAATTTATCTGCTTTTTTTCAAATATTTCATACAACATAAGCATTCTTCACTATACTGCATTAATAGTTTGTTAATCTTAACATAAAAATAAACTATCGGAAGAAAATTTATATTCCTGGTAGTAACATTTAGTATGAATAAAAATGTAATTAGATAAATTTCTATGTATGGAAAAGTTCAGTAATTTGATTTCATGTTATAATGTAAAGAGCTTGAACATAGAACTGATTAGCTTTCCATAAATAACAAAAAAATTCTTCATATAATATCACGTGTCAAAATTTTGAAAATGCTCTCGCGTTCTTTAAAACAAAATTTATCTGCTTTTTTTAAAATATTTCATACAACATAAGCATTCTTCACTATACTGCATTAATAGTTTGTTTATCTTAACATAAAAATATACTATCAGAAGAAAATTTATATTCCTGATAGTAACATTTAGTATGAATAAAAATGTAATTAGATAAATTTCTATGTATGGAAAAGTTCCGTAATTTGATTTCATGTTATAATGTAAAGAGCTTGAACATAGAACTGATTAGCTTTCCATAAATAACAAAAAAAATCTTCATATGATATCACCTGTCAAAATTTGGAAAATGCTCTCGCGTTCTTTAGAACAAACTTTATCTGCTTTTTTTAAAATATTTCATACAACATAAGCATTCTTCCCTATACTGCATTAATAGTTTGTCTATCTTAACATAAAAATATACTATCGGAAGAAAATTTATATTCCTGATAGTAACATTTAGTATGAATAAAAATGTAATTAGATAAATTTCTATGTATGGAAACGTTCAGTAATTTGATTTCATGTTATAATGTAAAGAGCTTGAACATAGAACTGATTAGCTTTCCATAAATAACAAAAAAATTCTTCATATAATATCACGTGTCAAAATTTTGAAAATGCTCTCGCGTTCTTTAAAACAAAATTTATCTGCTTTTTTTAAAATATTTCATACAACATTAGCATTCTTCACTATACTGCATTAATAGTTTGTTTATCTTAACATAAAAATATACTATCAGAAGAAAATTTATATTCCTGATAGTAACATTTATTATGAATAAAAATGTAATTAGATAAATTTCTATGTATGGAAAAGTTCAGTAATTTGATTTCATGTTATAATGTAAAGAGCTTGAACATAGAACTGATTAGCTTTCCATAAATAACAAAAAAAATCTTCATATGATATCACGTGTCAAAATTTTGAAAATGCTCTAACGTCCTTTAAAACAAAATTTATCTGCTTTTATTAAAATATTTCATACAACATTAGAATTCTTCACCATACTGCATTAATAGTTTGTTTATCTTAACATGAAAATATACTATCGTTAGAAAATTTATATTCCTGGTAGTAAAAATTAGAATGAATAAAATATTTCATTGTCAATATTTGTGGTGTGGAGAGTTTAGTGTTGGCCACAACCCACTCGTTTTTTTTTTTTTTTTAAAAAATATTACCTATGTTAAGAAAATCAAGAACTAATATATTTTTGTTTGTTTTATTGCAACCACTCAACAAGATTTAAAATTGAACCGCATGTACATACAATGCGTTATAAGGGCACAAAAGTACATATTATTGTGACGTATGATTCAATTTTTTTTTCGTGGTCACTGGAATGAACAACGATGCTACAAAATAATTAATTTTCGACATGTTCAGATATTCTTTCAGGGTTTGCGTAGTCCGAAGGTTCTAGGTACGCCCCTGACACGACATCACTTCTTCGTTAATATTTTTTTTATATAAATGTATACCTAAGAGTGTTATTTTTTTTAAATGTACTTAAGTACATAATATAGACGGCAGTAATCGGGATAGGAGGAGGAAATCGTAAAATGCAATGCTTTACTATTTTTTCAATTTTTTTTGTACGGCTCAAAGCAAAACAAGAAGAAATATAGCGGTTACATAGCATTTTTAAATAAGTACCTATATGAAAATAACATCTTTGTATTTAATCTTGTAGTTTGGTTGACAGTAAAGCAATGTATCTCTTCCTCCACCCTGCTCGATCTTGAGCGACTGTGTAGGAGGTACACACAAAACAGAGGTAAAAATATATAAATACATACATAATAACTACAAATAGATAATACAAAATACAGAAAATACAAACAGATAATGCAAAATACAGAAAATACAAATAGATAATGCAAAAACAAGATTAACATGGAATACCATGGAAACAAACATATTATGTAAACATAAAATATACTTGAACAAGTTTGGCTCTATATGTTTTTCGGATATTTACTAGTCTGAGACTGAACCTATTAAATTTCTGTCAAATAACGGTTTTCACATAGGTATACCAACCAAGCATATAAAACAAATTTTCTCTCTGTATTAATGAGCAACTGCAAGACCAAGATTTGGTCTTGGACCTTTTGTTCTGTCTTACTGGTCTTGGATCTGCATACTCGATCGAATCTTATACTTGATCTTGGTCTTGCATACTCTATCGAATCTTGGTCTTGGTCTTGCATACTCGATCGAATCTTGATCTTGGTCTTGCATACTCTATCGAATCTTGGTCTTGGTCTTGCATACTAGATCGAATCTTGGTCTTGGTCTTGCATACTCGATTGAATCTTGGTCTTGGTCTTGCATACTCGATCGAATCTTGGTCTTGGTATTTCATACTCTATCGAATCTTGGTCTTGGTCTTGCATACTCGATTGAATCTTGGTCTTGGTCTTGCATACCCGATGGAATCTTGGTCTTGGTCTTGCATACTCGATCGAATCTTGATCTTGGTCTTGCATACTCTATCGAATCTTGGTCTTGGTCTTGCATACTAGATCGAATCTTGGTCTTGGTCTTGCATACTCGATTGAATCTTGGTCTTGGTCTTGCATACCCGATGGAATCTTGGTCTTGGTCTTGCATACTCGATTGAATCTTGGTCTTAGTCTTGCATACTCGATCGAATCTTGGTCTTGGTCTTGCATACTCGATCGAATCTTGGTCTTGGTATTTCATACTCTATCGAATCTGTGTTTTTTAATTCTCTCTACCACCCCGTGAGGAAGATGTAGATGAAAACTATTACATTCATAATAGTGGAGAGTAAAAAATACACCTTTCTTTAGAAACACATTAATATCAATATGAAGTCGATTACTTAATTTTCCCATTTTAAGCTATTTAGCTTCTATATGCCTATTATACATTTTTCATACAAATATGCAATTTCACACTTAGTATAACATACCATATTTTTTTCTTTAAAGGTTGACAATCCCTTAATGGACTTTTAAACAGAGTACATATTTCTATTGTATCAAAAATTCCAACAAAATACAAAATCTCGATTTTCATTTTGAAAATTTTGACAGATGAAATCATAGGGAAGAAATTAACTGACATCTATGGAAAACGATAGATAGGACACAAAAATGATGGGCCGTACATACAAACACATCACGACAAATCTCTTGGTGTACACTCTTTACATAATAATACGCTTAAAATTATGAAACAATGTCTCTTCACTATTCCGTTCTAGTGGAAAGTAAAAACACAAGTGAATAATATAGTATGATGTCGATAGTGCAAAGTCAATTGCTTGCTTTTTGCGGGGCCGCAAGACTCTTGCATTCAAGTCTTGCAAAGCATGTTTTTGGTCTTGAACCATCACCAAATTCTGGTGGTGATGCTTGAACCCCCTGTTGTTGGACTTGCAGCGACACATGCGGTCTTGATCTTGTTCTTGCAAGACCAAAACTGAAGACTTCCAAGACTTTTGCTCATCACTAGCGCTCTGCGTACCCCACTTGATTTTTCGAGTTATTTGCCGATAGGTACCTAAGTATACCTTATATCTACATACATGACGAAAATCAGGAACAATAAAACAGATAAGTAATTTTTGAAATTTAAGAACCTACCGTACAAAGATAGGTAGGTAGGTACCTACCTACTGTAGTGATTTTAATTTGACTGATGCATAAGAAAAATTTATCATCATTCTGACTTTATTTTTGAGTTTAACATGTTTGTATTTCTATTTATTATGTTATTATATTTTTTGTAACTCTTTCAAATAGAAATTATATTATACTTAATCATTTTTGGCGCACCAGATTTGTCTACACCTGAAGAAAGCGCACGTATTAGTGAATTTATGATGAATACGGCCCTATTCTCAAAAAACGTTTTAGGTACACATGATTTACATTTTAAAATAATTTTTCATAGCAGCATAATAATGTTGAATTGTTCACAGATCACTCAATTTATAAAAAAAATATAATCAAAAAATTCTTATTAATTATTATTTCAATGTTAACTGAATATTTTTTATTTTTATTACATAAAATTTTTACGTTCGTGTGAAAACTATGGGAGATATTGCCTGTTGTTTTCGCCTTTATATGTAAAAATAAAATTAAATAAATTGGTTTCTTGTACATTATCATTTATTACAAAATGTAAGTACATATTTGTACTTACCTATAACATTATTGATAAACAGTGATATTTTTTACCTCATATTTTTTTTAAAATAGCTGGCATGTTTTTATAATATTAATAATTGGTAACACAAAGTCAGTTTGAGGTCTTGAATTATAATATTTAATTATGTTGTTGAAAAATATTCGGAAGTAGATAGGTACTGTTACATGTTTTCCACATTATTTATGACATCTTGTGATTTTGTTAGTATTCTTTTTATGTACTAGTTGAATAGTTAGTCAAGAATCTAACCAAGAATAATACAAAAATTTCATAACCTTGTATTATAGTTTGTAAACCTACCGCTAGATTCGTAAACTAGCATTTCTGAAATTCCATGAGCGTTTACGTATTAAATGTCAATTTTAAGGTTATGTTCAAAATATTGTATAGTGGGCAATGTAGCATTGTGCTGTCTTAAATTAATTTTAATACAAGTGAAATTAAGTCGAATTCAACATAATATTGAATTTTGATTCTTTAAAATGGCTGTCGTCATTGAAACAACACTTGGTGACTTAACTGTAGACCTTTTTATCGAACAACGGCCTTTAACTTGTTTAAATTTTATAAAACTATGTAAGTTAAAGTATTATAATTATAATTTATTTCACACGATCCAACATCAATTTATCGCCCAAACTGGAGACCCTTCAGGCGAAGGCACAGGAGGTCAATCTATTATGGGTATCATTGAAGGCCCTGAAAAGAGATATTTTAAGGCAGAAAAAATGCCCAGGATTAAACACACTTCTCCTGGATTACTTTCAATGGTAGCAACGGATGATGGAATGGTCGGATCACAATTTTTCTTTACATTGTCATCAGATTTAAATTCTTTAGATGGAAATCATTGTGTCATTGGTGAAGTCACAGAAGGTCATGATGTTTTGAGATTGATGAATGAAACAATTTGTGATGTCACACATAGACCTTATCAAGATGTACGAATAACTCACACAGTCATTTTAGATGACCCATTTGATGATCCTAAAGGATTTCGCGTACCTTCGCGTTCCCCGTCTCCTTCGAAAGAAAGATTAGCTGGTGGGCGAATTGCTCCTGATGAAGAAATTGATGAATTCAAAGGTAAATCAGTTGAAGAGATAGCCGAAATGATTGAAGAAAAAGAAGCTAAAGCCAGAGCCACTATTTTAGAAATTGTCGGAGATTTACCTGATGCTGAAATGGCACCTCCTGAAAATGTTCTATTTGTTTGTAAATTAAATCCGGTTACCTCCGATGATGATTTGGAAATAATTTTTAGCCGGTTTGGTAAAATTAAATGTTGCGAAGTGATAAGGGATAAAAAAACGGGTGATTCGTTACAGTATGCTTTTATAGAATTTGAAGAAAAGAAATCTTGCGAAGATGCATATTTAAAGATGGATAATAATCTTATAGATGACAGAAGAATACATGTTGATTTCTCACAGTCTGTTTCAAAAATTAAGTGGAGAGGAAAAGGTAAAGGAGTTATACATTTAGATGATGAAAATGTCAGTCGTAATGACATTCATCTTTCAAACAAAAATTCACACTATGGGAGGAATCATACCAAATCCAATGATCTTCAAGATAAAGAACGTTATGTGAAAAAGATTCATAATAATGCGCATTCTAGAAACAACCATAGTCCTAATAGAAATATACCAATGCGATACAGTTCTTCAGAGGTATATTCTCACAAATCAAGTAAAGATCGGGAAAGGCAAAGATCACGAGATGATCATTCACATCATTCTACAGAGAGGGCAAGAGAGAGACAGTCAGATAGCTTCAAGTCTAATAACCAAAAAAACAGAGATAAAAATGATGACAATGATAGAAGTAATTATAGTAGAAAATCCTATGTATCTCCTCAAAGACATGTCAGTAAAAATCACAATCGAAATAAGAGTCCATCAATTGAAAGAACACACAAAAAATCTACAACTTATGAGTCTGAAAAAAGTTCAAATGCTAAACATCAAAAGCATGATAAATATGATCACAATTCAAAATCCAACGATCAGCAGCATAATACCAGTCCATCCTTTAAAAAAGTTTGTAGGAAGTCTTTGACACCAGAAAGAAATCCTAGTACATCAAAATCAAATATAGAACAAAATAAGCCAAAAGACGAAAAATATGGTAGAGGAAGTTCATCTCTAGAACAATCACATAAAGTAGATGTCAAAAGTAAAAAACGAAAGTACCCTAATGACAAAGAAAAAGTACCAGAAGAAGAATCACCTAAAAAAAAGAAGAAAATCGTTGAAAAAAAAATTAAAAAACATAAATCAAATAAGCAAAAAAGAAGCAAGTCGAGTAGTTCAGACACAGAAGATAGTTCAGATGAAAGTGACAATAAATCATCAAAAAAAGGGAAAAAACATAAAAAAAAATCCAGTACTGTTTCAAAAAAAAAGAAAAAACATCGATCCAGTTCTTCGTCTTCAACGTCGTCCTCTGATAGTAGTGACGAATCATCTAGCAGTTCATCTGACTCTGATAAGAAAAAAAGAAAGAAAAAACCTTCTAAGGTTAGTAAAAAAAAGACAAAAAAGAGGAAAAGTAGGAAAGATAGTTCATCCAGTAGCTCTTCTGATAGCAGTTCATCGAGTTCTGAAGATTCTAGCACATCAACGGATACAAGTGATAGTGGTCATGAACGTTCTAGAAAAAAATCCAAAAACAAGAAATCAGTGAGAGAAAAATTAATTAAGAAAAAAAGTAAGAAAAAATAATTTTAACAATTTTATGAATTGTACATAATTATTCTTTAATCAATATCATCAATATTCGTGAATGGTTTTGTATTATTTTATATACGAACAAAGGTTTTTGTGTAAGTGATTCTGTGCTTATTTAAAAAAAATATTTGTGTTCAATTCCAATTATGCGTTTATCTATTAATAGATTTTGCAATAAATTAAGAGTTATTCAAATGAAAATCTCCTTTTTTTTCTGTGGTAAACTATGAAAATCAGTAATTCTTTTTAAAAGTCTCTGTTTTTATGGCAAAGATCAAAGGCAAACTTTCTGTGTTTTTTCGAAGATCAAAGTCAATAGAAAACATGTCATAAAATAGAAGTATTGAATTTGATGCTCAATACCAACTTAATAATTTAATTACTTCATTGTTGAAAAAAATATAATTTTAGAGTGTTCTTATATATTTATAGTCTTTTCGGGAATGGACGACCTGATAAGGATATTGAAAGAAGTGTTACGGCAGGAAACAGAGTGAATGGAGCTCTTAGACCAGTTATGAATGATCGCAACATGCCAAAGTTGCCATTCATAATGCAATCGTTGTGCCAACCCAAATGTATGCAAGTGAAACCTGGGGGGCAAGTCTGGTTCAATCGGCGAAATCAAAACCCTCACGATTACCCATATCATGGATGTAATTATTATATGTATTTCTATTATATCTTTAGATGTCATAGAACTCCATACGATAATTATATCCATGATATTGGTAATCACCAGGGTTTTGATTACGCCGGTCGAACCAGACTTGCCCCCCCTGGACATGGCAAAAAAGACATGGGCATGGCGCATGATAGCAGAAAAAATGCAGTTGATATGAGATCGCTAAGACGAAATTGTAATAGAACAATGTATGACAGGGTAGGAAACAAGGAAAGAATGTAAGATGAAGAAAGATGTAGTTAATAAAATGAATTGAGATGGTTTGGCCACTTGGAAAGAATAAATGAGGATCGCCTGATGAAAATATACAAGGCGGACAGGAATGGAGTAAGAAGTCGGGGTCACTCAAAAAAAGGACAACATGACCATGTAGATATTCTGATGGTGGAAATGTAAAAAACGTGAACAACACATGAACATGTATAAGACGATATATATGAATGTTAACGAGGCGATGAATGTGTGCCAAGATAGAAAAATCTGGCGTTCGGTTCTCTCTGCCTACCCCACAAGGGACATGGCGTGATTGTATGTATGTGTATTTTCTATGTATTTCTATATATGGAGTAAAAATATAATTTTTTATTTATGTATAAAGAGCACTTTTTTCATCTCTAAAAGTATTATTTTTATTACTAGATACAAATATATAACATTGTATTTCATATAATGTTTATCTTTCACTTTCAATCAATTTTAAAAATAAGATATCTATCATATAGGTATCAGCAAATATCTTGATTATTATCGACGAGGAGAGGGACGTTTTGCGCGTCTACCAATCAAGCAAAAGTAAACAAAATTTGGGTTATGCGCAGCCCATGTAATTTTTCAAGATGTTTGCTGATGGCTATAACTGTTCTGACCACCGTAGCATAGTGGTGAGTCATTTAACTTCTGTGTTAGAATTTTGGGTTCAACTTTCAACTAAGGAAAATTTGTTTCTCACACGATTCTTGTTTTTAAATGATAGATAACCTAAAACTGGAGTTTTTATGCAGGTGAAAGAAAATAATTCTTTGGTGCATTAAATTCCATAAAATAATGAAGTTTACAAAAACAAGTTTTTTTCTTACAATAATTATATATTTCCTAATATTTTTTCTCATAAAGTCTCTATGTGATATGTTTAATTATCCACTCATTGCAAACATGATTTTGCAAAAGATACATTAATATGGTAGGGCTTGTCAAATGAAAGTATGTATGTAGGTGTGTACAATCACAAAGTATGCGGGTGTGTACACTGGTGCACAAACCAATTTAGGCACAGACAAATACTCTAATTTGTATCAACCAATACAATCAGTTGCCATTCGACATTGTGCAGTGTATTGCATGTCACTTTTTCCCTTACCTTTGCAACCATAAATTTGCGACAATGTTTTATGTAACTGTCACCTGTGTTCTCTTATTAGTCGAGCCCTAATCTATTAGCTAATTACTAGTAATCTGTTTTATGAAATTGTTAATATCCTGTTAACTAATCATAAAGTTATCTGAGATGGCAAATATGCATTATAAGCTATTTTTCAAGACAAGCTTCAGTAAAATTGTAATTCTTTTTATGAAAAATGTGCTTTCAAAGTATACATTCATATCATCGCGCCATTTTCTTGGTCAGAGTAAACATGAGCTAAACATATACCATACTTTTCTCTCCTAAAATATACTTTTTGCCCCATTTTCATACATGCATGATTCTAATATTGTATTGACTTATTACAGACCCATCTTTGATGCTTTTTATTCTCTTAATATTTGTTGAATCATTTTTTGGTATCTTAATAAATTAGGTATATCTTTACTATAATAAATCTGTCAACGACTGTAGTAGAAATACTTGAATTTTTATATTTAGCGATTGAGACAGCATTTTTATTATAGAAAATTGTTATAACAAGTAAAGAGATTAATAAAATACTATATTTATTATTTTTGAATGCATCTGTTTCTTTAATTTTAAGTCATTTTACAATGCAAATTTAGCTTGCATTAGCACATAAGGTATTTTTTATATATATTTATTAAAAATCCCCTTAAAATGCAAAGCTATCATCCATTGAAAGGGAATAAAGAACTCTCCAATCTCTGATTTTTACCTACATTTTAAGTATAAATATTGTTAATAAGGCATAATGTAATATTCTTTGTTTATCATATTTTAATTTCAATATCTATGTATGTTCTTTTTGTGATAAACATATGAATAGTATATATTTTATCTTAAATATATTAATCCAACTGTTGATTTGTTCAGGAGAACTTTGTTCTCTTAACATATCGACAATGTATCAAGCCAGAATACGCGAGAATTGTATGGAGAGGTCTACTTTTTTCACGGCTTTTCCAACTTTGAAGTAAAAAAACACCAACTTAGAGGCTTCGCAGCATATATGTTCCATACACGGATTTACTCAGAATTCGGAGTAGAACATTTCGTGTGTCTGTGTCTGTGTGTGTGTCTGTGTGTGTCCGTCCCCCCCTTATAACTTTTGATCCGCTCAATTTACAGAGCCCAAAATTTCAGAATATATAAACAATTATAGGCCTACAAAAATTTTATACTCAGAATTTTGAATTTTCGTTTCAGTCAGGGGTTATCAACTTTTGAATTTTTACTTTATTTTTCCATATATCTCAGAAACCATAAAAGCTAGAACGCTGAAAATTGGTACAAACATAGAAAAATACAAAATCTCAAATTAATTTTTTCAAAAAAATTCCAGGCTTTCTCAAACATTTTTTATTAAGAAAAATATTTTTTTTATGATAATTTTATGAGTTTAACTGCCTATATTTCCAAATATTTTAAAAATATCGAAAAATGCCGAAACACCCCAACTAGATAATTTAATTTTCTATAAAAAATATTTAAATTGTAGTAGAAGATTCAATTTTTTTAACCTTTTTTTTTAAAAATTGAATTTAGTGACGACATCGCTTCATACATTTTGTATGGCAGTCGCCTATACACAATATGTAAGAAGACTTAATAGTTTGATACTTCATCTCCAAACATACATACATACCATCATGCTATTTTCATATTCTGGGTAGGAAAAAAGGATCTTCCTCCATACTATCCTATCTTGACATACATACCTACATATGTTGTATAGAAAACAAAATATCTGAAAATATTCAATAATTTGTATTTATGGGTTTATAGTTTGGTACATATTCTTCAACTATACATACTATCGCTATCGACAGTTGGATCTCATGTGTTACATGCAACTAGTTTATCTTAAATATATTAAATAAAATTACTTTTTGCTGAAAGAGCATTCCTTTCATTGATGATTTTAAATATAAGCATTCGTAGATACAATTGTAAATTTTCAAAGCTTTCTTTGTTTTGGAGATGAAACTGACATATAAATTGCAAGTCCTCATAATATATTATAGCAGTTACTCTTTCAGGTATTTGTATTAAATGTGTTGTGATGCAATTGTAAATTTTCAGAACTAAACGAGTTAATTAAATAAATAATATGTCAGCTCTTTATTTTTAATTAAGTTAATAAAGTAAACAAGGTTCAAATCTTTTTTCATTTAATATTCCGTATTAAAATAATTAAAACATTTTTATAATCCATATTGTTTTTTTTTATATTCCTCAAAAGTTATCTGCTATGTTGATTTTAATAACAGAATAGCTCTATCTTATGACCGCTTTTATTAATTTGTATATCTATTTTTAAATATAACTTTGACTACATATTATTTAGAGCCCTAAATCATGTGTAGTCATTTTTTTTGTACCTACAGCTCAATTTGTATCATTGTTGGTATAAAAAAATATGACGAAATATTAAAATATTCATTATTGGTAAGTTACAATTTACGATATAGATCAGAATTTAAGGTCAGAGAGTCAATATCATAATTGTGAGAAGCAAGCACTAGAATCTTAAGAAGTTCAGCAAATTAAGACTTATAATGGGGTTAAATCCTGAAAGTATCAAACAACAAAGCATTAAAAGTAAGACTGTTGTAAAAAATTAAGTGTCAAAAAGCTCGCTACTTGCGCAGGCTACTTTTAAAGATAATAAAACTTACATACGTTTCTAAAAAAGTTGTGTTGAAATATTTTTCAATAAATGTATTAATTACTTTTTCAATCTTCTGAACATTACACGAAGAGCTGTGAACTATAACGGTCTTCTTTATTGCTGAAAAAGACATTATAATGTACAATATTAAAATTATTTGTATAAAAAGCAAGGTGGTGATATCTATAGAAAGTAGAAAAAGAACAAAAGATGAGGTGTGTTTTTTAGAGAGAAAACTTTTGGTATTATTTTTTCACAGAAGACTGGATCATGATTTTTCGTGGAGCCTCCTGATAATGTCCTACCAGTTTCTTTGGATGGTCAAATTTTAGAGGTCAGTAGTAGAATCAAATATCTTGGACATGCTATGTGATTTGTTTTGCATAGTAAAAGAATTTTATTATTATTATGTTATATGTGACAACTTAAGTTATATTAAAGACAGAGAAAGGATTAGTGTAAGGCCCCCAAGTCAAATCGAAAACGCTGTTCGTTATCGCCAAGCGCTAATTTTTTTTGTATGGGATTTGACGTTTGTTGTTTGTTATTGTAGAAAAAATTTCTACAACAAACGTCAAATCACATACAAAAAAAAATAGCGCTTGGCGATAACGAACAGCGTTTTCAATTTGACTCAGGGCCAAAGTCTAATATGATAGCCAGAAATTTCGCTAGATGCAGTGACAGTGTGAAAAGATATCTCTTTATAACATATTGCACTATATTAGTGAGCTGTGGTGTAGGCACACATGTCAATCATATAATTCAATGAGAGTGCAATACAATAATGCCTTTAAAATAATTCTCGGTCCACCCTGGTTTTGCAGTACAGCTCAAATGTTTGCAGAGTCCATGACTTTGCCGCTATCTCAAGACTGAAGATAGGTAGTGCAAGATCAAGTAGCTGGTATGTACTCTCCGATTTATAAAAGATGGGCATCAATACTATGCAGAATTTAAATGATTTTTAATTAGTGATATTTACAGTTTTTACTATTTTAGTATAAATTTCCTTATTTTTTTCTTCTTTACATTTTATTATTATTTCTTTATTGTATGTATGTATGTAAGATATGTTTTGTGCACCTCCCCTGCTCACGAACTGGAATAAAAACCTTATTTATTTATGAATCAGTAAGAATTGGTCTATTTTTAAAATATTAAAAACAGACTCGGATGGTATTTCAAGTCGACTAATGGACATGATACAATGAGCTATGAATATTGAGACTACAAGCAGACCATCAGCCACATGGCTGATGGTTTTTCAAAGGTGCTTGCATACAGAAACATATGCGAGAGATGGATCTGATGCCTGATTTAGCACAGGCTGAAAAAATTGGTTATGTAAAGGAAATTCTTTTTCTATTGTGTCAGCAATGCATTCAAATCATTTTCTGCCAGTGTCTAGCGATATCATTAGCACAACCACTGTCCAGTATTAGGTTATGCATGGTGAAGTTATCGGACTTGGGGAGATGTGCGGTGGCCTGCTGCTTACCACAGTCACAGGTTGTTGATATTCCCTGTTGCAGGAATCCCCATATAGACAGGTTGTCCAGTATACTTCCAACGCCCTCATTGGAAGAAATTGTCATATGGCAGTAAACTCTCAATTTGCACAGGGTGCTAGACAGTGTTTATTATTACAAGCGAGTTTGGTGTGGTAGAATTAGGAATGCTGACACCAAGTAAATGGAACAAGGTAAAAAAAAAAGAATTTTTTGAATCAATTGAATAATTCTAAAGTTTGGTAATTAATAATCTTTTCAAATTCGTTTTATTTTTAAGTAGGTATAACATATAACTATTTTTTTAAGTATAGTTATAAGTAGTCTCAGTGAAAATTTTTATTCGTAATAAATCAAATCTGTGGAAAAATAATCTTTAATTTCAATAGAATGCATTTCTTATAATTTTTAGTTTTCTCTTGTAATTTCAATATTTAATATTTCCTATATTATGAATTCACACATTTTTGATATCCTAAAGATTCAAAATTATATTTAGTTGGAATGAAAAAAAGTTATTACATTATGTGTTTTGAAATACAAGACATTTTTATGATACATTACAATTTCCTGAACAATATTGTATTATTGTCGCTCTGCTGATTACAGAATTGTATTGCTCTGCTATAAAAATCATTCTTCCCTTCTGCATAATGTATTATAATAATCTAGAAAGACGTCATTATCATCTATTTGGGCTCATGACATATTTCCCGCCCTCGCCTCGCGGTCTGGGCTTATAACTAGAGTTTTAAGAAAAGTATTTATGTAAATTCGACATGGTATAAGACAATGGTTTGGTAGACGTTATAAGACAATATGTGCGCGCAACCGCCCTCATTCTGGCTGAAAAAATCACGGTTTTTGAGTTGACTAAATAATACGATGTACATTACCTACCATTTTTTTTTCATTAGTTGCATCTAACACATGAGATCCAACTGTCGATGGCGATAGTATGTATAGTTGAAGAATATATACCTTCGAATCCAAATTATTCAATATATTAAGATGTTTTTTTTTTCAATACAAAACATTTATGTCAAGATAGGACAGTGTGAGGTTAGTTCTTTTCCTACCCCGAATAGGTATATTATAATATACAGCTCGATGGTTTGTATGTATGGAGATTGAAACAATGTCATTTAATTCAATTTAATAAAAATGAGATATACTACTTTAATGTAAAAAATGGAAATATAGGCAGTTCATTAAAAAAATATTTTCTTTGTAAAAAAAGTTTGTGAAACCCTAGAATTTTCAAAAACAAATAATTTGAGATGTACCCGCCAGTGTACTAATTATATGTACAAGAAGATTCTAATAAATAAATTAATATTATCTTTTTCTATATTTAGCTATACAAATTTTCAACAATCTTGCTCTTATGGTTTCTGAGATATATGGAAATATAAATTAAAAAAAAACAAAAGTCGATAGTCCCTGACTGAAAGAAAAGTTTGAGAATGTGAGTATAGATGTTTTGTAGGTCTAAATTTTCTATACTATATGAAATTTGAGGCTCTGTGAATCAGGCGGCTCATGAAAAGTTATAAGGAGGGGGGGGGGGGGGAAACACACTAAAAATTCTACTCTGATTTCGGAATGCATCCATGTTATATACATATATGCCGCAAAGCCTCTAAGTTGGTGTATTTTGACTTCAAAGTTGAAAAACCACGAAAAATGTAGAACTGGCCATACAAAATCTCGCGTACCTTGGGTAGAAACTTTGTCGATTTGTTAAGAGAATTAAATTCTCTTAAACAAATCTACAAATGGAAAAAAATCTGGTACCAAAGAAGCACGTTTCGCGTGTTTTCAGTGAATTTATTTACATCAATTTTTCAACGGGTATCATGTGCATACTTTTATTTCGTCATTATGTTTTTGTGTCTTTTTTATTTTCCTTTTTTGTGCCGCATACGATTAGTTCAATCGACTCCATATTGTTAGAATTATTGTTAATGTAAGTACCTATAATAACTTCTAGATGATTAGTTTCTCATCATACGTCGTACGTCATCATACGTCAGTTTCTCATCATACGTCGTTGCTTTCTTCTTTATGATTTCAACTATCAAACATTTCACAATCCTCTTACGATGTGGAAAATTAAGATTTTTCATTTCGTTTGAATTTTCAATGCAATAGAAATATGCATCAAATAGAGCAGTTAAAGGATTTTTTGCCCTTAAAAAAAAAGTCAATTGATTTTCGTAAAAAATAGGTACCTAATTAAAAAAATGTCTTCAGTGTTGAACCTCGGGGGTTAAAATGCGCTTGCCCAAGAATTATCGACATTGTACCGTTTATATGTATATAGGTATTATTATCTGTCTTTATCGTACGCATCATGAATACGGCATAATTGTATGGGACAGAGCATAATATTTGAGCGAGAAAACTGTATAATTTTCTACGAGATCTTTTATGTAAACATCGAGATAAAATGAAAACCGAAGCCATACCATTTTCCATTTCATTCATTGATGGTTTCCTGCACAAGTCAAAGGGGGAAAGTAATATCACGTTTTCAAGATATGTATATCTTTATTTATCTTCAATATTGGACATTCTCAATTTACTGAAGATTCGATTTTGCGTTTTCATTCCACACAAAAATATTAAAAAGTATCCTATATGGCCATTTGTGAATAATATTTTCATATCTTATATCTTTATAGAACAAGAGCCGGCGACTGCTAAAATTAAGTCGTAGTCTGAAAAAATACTGCGTAAATACACTATAGCAAATACGGATTACGGCAAATAACTTATATAATATGTCACTTGATTATGGGTATGTCACGTGAGCTGCGCAAAGCGCAAATTTGTGTTTTTTTTGCTTGGTTGGTATATGTGCAAACCACCCCCCTCCACGACGAAAATTCTGAACTTATTTGCCGGTAGCAATTACAATGATTAACTACTATGAACCCTGAGTAGTAATGGCTTTGGCGTATAACATGTTGCAAAGACGTAGAAAATTGTTTTTCAAACATAATATGTTCTACAGAATAATATTAGAAATCACGTCTTTCATTTACAGACACTTTGATTGTTGGAAACTCTAAAAAAACACATTTGAAGTTTAATTGAACTATTACGAATGTCAGTAATGTCGTTATAGGTAGCTCTTGGACTATTTTGTATTGCATAAGAATATTTTTGTTAGTAAATTTGAAATCCTGAATAAAAAACCATCTACATATAAGCGATTATTTACCTTAGTATGTCGATTCAATTAAATAAGGTAGGTAGGTACACACCAAAATAAGCAATGGTTTATTTACTATAATAGGTCATTTTATATTTTTATAGAGGCTCATTTCAAAGGCTTTTTAAATAAATAATTTATTCTGAAAACAAATGCACCTCTTTGGGTATATTCCCAAAAAAAATCGTTTCAATTGAACAAATATCCTCGCAAATTCGCTGATGAAGCTGTGAGTCTGATCCTGTAATGATATTTGAAAATGGAATACTGATTTTCGTTACGTACTCCGGAAATTTAATTTAAAAACATCAAAGGGTTCCAAAAACACTCTAATATTATGAATTTCTGATTCTGAAAACGGCGTTTTTATTCTCCAGTCACATATCAATTCGTCAAGGCCTTTTCAACTGACAAATTTAAAATTAATTGACAATGCGAAACGATCGTCCTATTAAGAGGAATAAAAAATGTTAATTTCGGCTTATAACGCTTATAAAATTTATGTTTATTTATAATCCTCTTTTTTCTTAAAAAAACATAGAATCAACTTTGTATATCATGATCATATAAGACATTCATTGAATTTTTTGTGTTTATTTAGTCATAAAAACATCTTGTTATACATTTAATCCATTTTTAACAGTTCAAACTCGTTTTTATTCCTCCAAGGTTCAAACTAATTTTGGATTAATGTTCTCATGGGATGAGGATGAAAATATCGAGTAATTTAACTTAAAATCAACAAACCATAAAAAAATAATATGTATTAATCAACAAAATAATATTCTGGTATTTTTACTTAAAACGTAAAATGTAATATTAATATCCCATGTTTCTTTCTTTTTATTAAGTTGTAAAGACAGAAATCCCCAACAATGGAAGACCACCGAAGAAATGGAAGAACAGCTGGATAGTTCACCTTCACAAACAGATCAAATGACCTAATCGAAGAAAAATAATTTCTTTTGTTATTATGCGGTTTTGTTTATTACGAAATCTCGCACGGAAGCTTTCGTTTCAAAGGGAGGCTTTTCAGTATTCAGCTCGATACTGCTCCTGGATATCAGGCAACCTGTAACACATCAAGCCCGAACTTGCTGTACGCCGGACGGCAAAATGAAGTATTCGCACGTACTCTGGGTTGTTTGCTCAGCATTAGTTATTGTTCAAGGAGCACCAAAACCTCCCGGCGAAACCCCTGAACATGGAAACAAAGGTAAATATTTATTTTTATTTATTAAAAATCACACGGTGACAATTGAGCTGAGCATTTTATACCTACAAATATATCCTACGTCATAAAAACATCAGTCGATTTACAATGAAATATTTTATTTTGATGCTAAAATGTAAACATTCGTTTAATTTGTCATATATTTTTTTATAAATACAATTTAACAACTGTCCGATTAATACTGCGACATTTTTTTTATTTTGAATAGTAGGTGCGGTACGTCTTGGCACATAAAAATCTAATAACAACAGGTATTTATAATATAGGTAGATACTAATAGTTAATATAAACATCAATATAATCTAGAAACATCTTTATTTCTATTTTGTAATATACATATTCGATTTATGTTGGTGCAAGTTGCGCATTTTCTCCAATTCCTAAATTCCGTAATCTCTTAGACGTATTCTGTATTATTGATAAATCAATTTTGATACAATATATAAAAGATAAGGGTTAAATATTAATGAAAATCCTATCCTAATTACGTAGTGTATATAATTCAAAACATTTACTCGATTCTTATATTATTTTTATTTTATAACAATCGATATCTCAAATCATACCTAGTATTAATTCCAGCTGACCAATTGTTTTTAAAATAATTGCTCACGTCGTAGTAGAAATTTCGGATTAAATTTACCCATTTGGTTCTCGATTTGTTCATTATGAAATAACTACATGTATGGTTTTGGTTTCATATTCTTTATTATGCCTTTCGTATTCTTTCATTAAAGAATCGTTGCCAGAAAAACAACATTTCAAGTAGATTCTGATCTGTAGAAATCCATTTGTTATTTATAAATTGGAAAATGAAATATGAAATATATTATGGTAAACGGGTGTCTTGACCAAATTTTTTTTGTAGGAACCAAAAATAGACTGATTTTGGATTTAACTTTATTTCATGTATTGTTTACTACAGATATAATTGGCGACATCGATGAAGGACTCAAGGACCGTCCAAGCACTCAGCGTCCAGACCTATCTTCTGAACTATCTCAGGATCTTCCAGAAAACTGGGATCAAACAAAAGATGACCAACAGTCACTATTTTTAAATAAAAGTGACAAGAATGATTTGGAACCGTACCCTATGGCACTTGCTGATGATGGTGAAACATTTTTATAATATCCTCTACTATAAAATAATCGAGATATTATATTATTTCACAATTTTGCCTTTTTTTATTCGCATTTTACAAAGCTCAAATCCCTAGAAATATACATTTTAGTTGCTGTATGGAGTAGGGAATATGTAATGATACATTTTGATATGTCTAAATAATATGATTTTAAATGTAATGAAAGAATATTTTTAGGAGTTAGTAGAGTTTTTAGTAAAAATTGATCATTTTCTATTCATCTCCATTAAATTTAAATATTAACATATTTATGTTAATAAACATCTTGTTTCGTTGTTTTCACTAAATCGATGTTATAATAGACAATACTATTGGAATATATGCAATCTAAATATTTTATCAGAGTGATTGGTTTATAAATATGTGAAATCGATTCTTTTGAAACATTTTCTTTTACTAAATTAAAAATTTACTCTTTTTCAAAATTTAAGACCCTAGTTAAAACAGAAATACATCCAGTCTATTAAGTATATCCATTATAAATTGTTGATAAATCTTTAATCGGCTACTTCATTTTATGTCTACATCCAACCAAAATTTTAAAAGCACACATAAAGTTCACTCGTTTAAACACGTAATATTTATTGCGCCTGATGAAATACAAAATTCATAACAAATTATGCAGACACTATTTGTTTAAAAAAATGTACTTTTATAAGATTTTCGAAATAAAAAAAATGTTGTTTAAGACACACAATTTCAACTTTGGTATATCAAATAAATATATTTTGTCAAATCTCAACTCTGATAATGGCTTGTGTTGTTATAGCTAATGATTCAATCAGGGCCGGATAAACGTGTTTTTGCGCCCGTAGCAATATATTTGAATCCCCCCCCCCCCCATTTATTTGGAATTTTAAATGTAGAACAATTTAAAATTGTGTAAAATTACATCGGGTCTAAAATGACGAATCGGTTTGTTAATATTACCTAAACCTAAATATATAGTTGTTTATTATTATTTTTAAAAAATAGCTACAATTGGAGATTTACAATAATATTACATATTTCCAATGTGGTAATTACATTATTTGAGTCAATTTTGTTTTGTTTGACAACACCAGATATAATGCCCAAACAGTATGTTAAAAGTAGGCGAGCAAGATATTAGCACTAAGTGGGCTTTTTTACATACACACCATCACGCCGAGCCTCTATCCGCAAAGAGAACCGAGTGCCATACATGCGGTTTTTTTATTTATATGATTAACATTTTAGAATTTTAAGCGCCCTTTTTAAGACAACCGCCCTGACTTTTCTTGTTTCTGATTGTTCTATGATTTATCCGGCCCTGGATTCAATAAAACTAAATTAATTATTAGTTCTTATAATGACAGATATTAATCAATTTATAGCTTACGATGGACAACCAATAAGGGCAGATTCCCAGGAGAAGGCACCATCGGGCGCATTGGAACATGTAATCATGCGAGCAGAGTTGTATGGTGAACCACCCTCGATGGGACGTGGTGCTCAACGGAAGAAGAGAGCTAACACTCGTCCCCTCAGGTCTGACCTTGGAACTACTCTCAGTCGAGTCAGTAAAATGGCACCCAGGTACCTACCTCCCAAATTATTCAATATTGTCGCGTTATATTATACTTTTTACTATATACACGATACGAAATCATTATCACATCAATAAAACAATGTGATTGTCTGGGTGTGCATCTGTGCCCGCCGTAGCGACGAAATTATAATGCCAAGTGACTTGAAATTTTTGTGCTTCTGGGAGATTAGACTTGTACACCCGTAATATATTTTTTAAGACTTTCACAAAACCAAAAGTGATCGCTGCTTTATAGATTTCTGATAAAAGAGAGAACACTGATAACGCTGTGTGAGGCTAAACTAAAAAAGTAGAAAATTTCTACAGCTTACTAAATGTGAAAAATTATAAAATCACTGTTATAACATCGCTCCAGAAGCACGTAATCATAATGTCATGTATATTGTACATGCCACATGAGTTCAAATTTACCTTGACCGATTCCTAGGCGTGTCCTAAATTATTTCAAAATGAGAAAATGTTGTTATAATAATATTAGCACAATAATTTTCTGCAATTGTTGAAGTAGGTACTAACAAAAAATACAATTTTAATATGCATAGGTAGTACCTATACAACAATTTTCGATAAAATAATATGTACATTTTTTTTCTTCTTGGTTACAGATACTCGACGATTAATAGATTCAAACGTGAATCCAACATGAGATCAGAAGATATTCTTGCACTGCTGTCATTGTGGGAAGCTCAACAAAGACGAAACAATGAACCGTCTGCATATTACAATCCAAATAATTATTATAACCAGCCTGAACCTTACGAGGAAACACCACCCAATGAAAGAGATGAATCCGAAGAAAGATGGTTGGATGAGCCAACGTACCCAATTTCACACTTTTCTAGACCCATATATCCTCTTCATCCGTCTATTCAAAAAACACCCCACTACAGTCATGATTTCCCTGAAATCATTCCCGCGGAACCAGAGTACTTGCAAAACATTGACGCTTTACGACGAAAACGACAATGGGCAGGATTCGGTAATAGAAATCGTGTTGCCAAAAGGTTTATGGTCGCAAAGAAAAGATCAGGTATAAACTTCAAACCTCGTGATGATTTGTATACACTCAATGAACTTCTGAGGTCTTCACAGAATAGGGATCAAAGCTACCCGGTTGCGCGTCGAATGATATTGTAAAAAAAGCATTATTTAACAATTTCCAACCACAGTTTATCTTATTCTGAAAACATCATATATTTAACATAATATCCAATATGTATTGATTATTAAATAGCACACAAACCTATCATGTCAAACGATATTTTTCATCAAAAATGTTATTATGTTCAATACGTATAAGTACCTACAGGCGTACCTACTTACCTTCTATCTTAAATTAGTCACATACAATATTATGACATTAATATAATAAATAAAATACCTATATAGCCTATATAGATATAGGCACAAGATTTTCCTAAAATAGGTATTATTATTAGGTGACTACATTGTTGACACTTAATCGAATTTTCATGTTACAATTGGTACTAATTTATTAATGTATATAAAGCATACTTCCTAAATTTTATGTGATGTAGGAAAAAACATGAATTAAACCAACCATATCGATAGACCTAATTAAATTACTAAACAATATTTGTTTTGTGTGTTGTCTGCAAAAGAGATAAAATATTATCGCAGCGGATCATCTGTCGGAGCTTTACTCTAATGGCCAAAAGATATCGAATAATTTGTTTACACAACATATCGTTAATATTTTCAATATCTATTTTCATTATCATAGGTACCAAATATTATTATATATCTATTTTTTTGTACTATTATACATTTATCGAATATTTATTAGTGTTAAGTTTTAGTATACAAAGTTATTAAAGTTAGGCGTAATTCGTAAAAATGTCAAACATAAATGAATATGTCAGTGTTCTGGAGTGTGAAATTATCCCGAATATAGTAGTAATTTGTTATACACACAAAATTTTGACCATTCATACTTTAAATAATATTAATTAATTATTACCTACATCAATGTTATGTGTTAAATCCAAAATAATAAATGTATTTTGAAGAATGTCGTTATGATTTTCAATCAATACCTATATTTCCTATTCCAAAATCATTTTTGTCATTCATTTATTCTTATAATCCTCACCATAATCAAGTATGTGGGTAATAGCCTCCTGCCAAGTAGCTTGGAGGACGATTTCATCTTTTTTAAGTTTTCAATCTCCGGAAATAAAATGTCCACACAAAACCTTTTTTTTACATACTTACACGACTTCACGCCATTATATTTCTCGAGTTGATGAGATGGATGAGTATTATTTTCTTAAAGAGTTTGCTTCTTGCTTCACATTTACCTTTCCGAGCAGCGCCGTGCATAAAAAAACTAGTTTAATATATTTTAAAATAATGATACCAAAATATTGTTTCATGTAATTCAAAATATTGTTTCATGTTTCAAAATATTGTTACTGTAATTATTTAATTAGTGAATATGTATAATCTTAGACGATACCTTATAATTCTATGGGTATAATCGTATACTTTATGTATAATAATCAAGTTAAAATTACCCGAGTGATCTGTGATCGTTGAATTAAAAATGTGAAAGTGAAAAATGATTTATTTATCCGAATTCATATTACGAACCAATTTTCCTCAGCACACTTGCGCCATCTGTAATTATTATTTTAAACGATAAATCAACAGAAACAGATGTCTACAGTGATGTCTCTCAGACACTATACTTCATCCTAAACAATATTCGTAGTAACATAACCAAAAAATATCAATCTTTTTTTGGTATTTTATTTAATTTACGATATCTTCTTGTTTGTGATTGTTCAAATGAAATCATAAAATATAATGTGATGGTGCCTATAACTGATGGCTTCACAAATACAACATGGGCCCGTCACGCAGCAAAAATTAGAGGAAATTGACTACGATGAAATACAAAAAATCGCTGTAAGTTTATATTTTTTATTGTGTGTAAAAATAATATTCCAATTCCTATAACCCCACAGTTTTGTTTTGTGTCATTTTTCCGTTAATAATCTGTCACTTTCTCATTTTTTTGATGAAGAAATATATCATCTAATTTTTATGGATAATGATTGTAAATAAAGAATCGTTTGACATCTACAGGTGGTAGGAAAAGGTGCTTTCGGTGTAGTTTGGAAAGCAAAATGGAGAAACATATATGTGGCTGTGAAACATATAAATTCAGAGGCAGAACGAAAGGCCTTCAGTGTAGAAGTGAGACAACTGTCAAGAGTGTCACATCCAAACATTGTGAAGTTATATGGAGCCTGTACTAAAGGAGCTCATGTTTGCCTTGTTATGGAATTTGCAGAGGGAGGTTCCCTTTATAATGTCCTACATTGCAATCCTAAACCAAGGTACAAAGCCGCCCATGCAATGAGTTGGGCCAGACAATGCGCTGAGGTTAGTATCCATAATTTATATTTAATCCAATCTGAGAAGTGTGAAAATGCATAATAGCGAAAACTTTTTGTGTAGCCGATCTGTTATAAGATATTACCTAAGTATGTCATTGGAAAAACTTTTCCTTTAATCTCGTTATATTTTACAATAACTTACAATCAAAGAGTGTAAATATTGAAGTAAATTTTATATGTATATTCACTATAAAACTTTTGTTGTTTTGTAAACTAAATTTAATGAAAAAAAAATGTTTCTTCCAGAGTTTTCAACCCAGAAAATCCCAAAAATATCTATTTATTTATTAGAAAACAATTTTTTTTTTATTTTACAAAAAATAGACATAAATTATTTTAGGTAATATAAACAAGGAAACCAAAAACAGGCTAATATATCAGAAATGCTTTGAATAAACTTTTCCAATGTCAGGCATCAAACTAAGAACGACGGCACAGAAGTCAAACAACTTACCAAAATACAGTGGAAGTCAAAATTTGTAGCACATCTGACATAAGAATTTATTTACATTCTTTGTAAAATCTTATTTTATATACTATATAGGTAGTTACCTCCAAACATCTTGATTTTTTTTTGGCGTGGAGAAAGACAGTATGGGGCACACATGTGACTAAACCAATCAAGCAAGAAAAAACCCAAATTTGTCTTCTGTGATGTTTGGTGATAACTATACCTATAAGTATTATATATTAATTGCTCCGTTCTATTAGTAACAAATTATGTTTGGAGACGGTGTCTCAAAATAAAGTTTATATTTAGTGGATTGATTAAAAAAAAGTTAGCCGTGTATCGAAAAAATGTTAATTAATTATTAAATTACACAATTTGGGAATTTCTTTCTTATAAATAATATCGTCCAAATGAAGACCCTCGCGTTCGCAGCAATCATTCAATCGAACAGTAAAATTACTTATGACGGCTTCGGCGGGTGGACTCAGTGATATTTTCTTTCAAATGCGCCAGGGAAGTCAGTTTATTGGCGTAAACTTCAGATTTAAGATAACCCCATAGGAAAAAGTCCATAGGGGTTAAATCAGGACTGCGTGGAGGCCAATTTATGTCACCTCTCCTGGAGATCAATTTGCCTGGGAAAATCACGCGAACTAGTGACAGAGATGTATTGGACGTATGTGACGTTGCTCCGTCCTGCTGGAACCATGTTCGTTTGTTATAGCCAGGAAAGTTTTGCAGTTCAGGCACCAAGAAGTCGTCTAACATCTCCACATAACGCTCTGAATATAAATATAAACTTTCTTTTGAGACACCTTGTATTATTTTTGTCTTGTTTGCATTTATCATATATATTTGTGGTTCATCTGTCAATTAATTTCCGAGTTTGCCATCATAAAATTTACAATTCACAACTAGGGATGCAATCCAGCAGTGTTTTCAATCCAGGAGGATTTTGTCGGTTCTTTAAAAAAATGCTGGATTCAGCACGGATCCATCAATTTGCAAATTTTTAATGAAAACTAGAATATTCTCGTAAATATAAGAACTTAGTTTTATTACGTACATATAAGTATATTTTTGTCAGTTGAAAATAGTATGAATAAGTCATGTTTTTCCTTAATTGTTGTTATTTTGTTATGTATTACGTTGATTAATATTTTTGTGCATTAACATTTACTTTTACGTTTTCTATGAAAATAATTTTCTATTTTCTTTGGATGTTGGTAAAATTCCAAATGTAGCGGAAAAATTGTAGACAAAAAAGTATTTGGTCGTCATAAGATATGATGGAAATTCCATACTGTTCCAATTTTACATGGAATTTTAGGCCGAATGTTTCAACAAACATTAAAGTATTCTTAAAATACTATTCTTAAATTGTGTCTTTTGACAGAATTAGATTGCTATGAAACAATCAAAAGTATTGAAATCAAATTATTTTAACTATACTTTTACTATTATCATTGTTTAAAAGATTCAGTCTTAGTGTTTTATTAAAACAACATAGCCTATGGCGCCATTATTTGGAAAATCAATTACTTGCTGATCCGCAATGCTGGACTCCTAGATGCAGGATCCAGCAATTGCATACCCAGTTCACAACATATTACAAAATTATTATTTATTAAATATTATGTAATCTTAATCAAAATAGAATTCCACAAAGTGAACGCTGTCAGTGTCAAACAAAAAGAAATATTTTTCTCTGAAGTGGAAAATTGTTCAAACACCTATTAATTTTTTTTAGAAACCTAACAATCATATTTTATTACTTGTTTTTCCCAAAGATTACTATAATACAAATTTACTTAATATTCCATTAAATTTCAAGGGTGTAGCATATCTTCACTCGATGCGCCCTAAACCCCTGATTCATCGTGACCTCAAACCGCCAAATCTACTATTGGTTATGGGAGGATTGAGACTGAAAATCTGTGATTTTGGAACAGCAGCAGACAAAGCTACATACATGACAAATAACAAGGGTAGTGCAGCTTGGATGGCCCCTGAGGTAATATACCATGACTGCTTACTCAATTCACTATATTTTTTTATTTTTTTAATAAAATAAATATGTCCTTGCTAAACAAGTACATATACATCTTCCTATGTTCTCTAAAATAAGCATAAATGCTTGTGCTATAGGTGAACGAAATCGGTCGAGGCAGGATTCAAACTCGCGACCACTGGATTACTAGCCCAGCGCGCTAACCACTCTGCCATCAACCTATCTAATATTTTATATCTATCTCATATTTTATTCTTCTTCGTGTGTCATGTCTGATCCCCCCGATGTTGATGATCACTTGGGAGTAACTCTCCCTGTTCTATGCGTTGCAGAACAGGTCCTCCACACACTTTGTTCTGGTCCATTTCCAAATCTTTCGGTGGTGCCAGGAGAGCTGCTTCCTGCCAACGCTTCTAAGGCCTTTAATCTTCCCCTCTATGATCAAATGAAGGAGTGAGTATTTCTCTCCTCTAATTATGTGACCAAAATTCAAAGTCTTACAGAGCTAGACTGTTGTGAACAAATGTCTGTCAGTATTAACTCTAAGCAAGATTTCAACGTTGCTCCATCAGTACAAAATACCCATAGCATTCTATGGTAAATCCGCATTTCAAACACCTCCAGGCAGTCTATGGTAGCAACCTTATGGTTAGGGTTATAATGTAGTATTCCGTAATACACTAGATGTAGTATTCGGTGCAAAAAGTTAGTCATATTTCAGTTTTCCTTACATTTCAACACATCCTAGATAACCGTTCTCTAAATCTTTATAAACAAAGTGTTTTTTTTCGACAAATAAATCCGATAACAATTCACATTAGTCGTTATTCTCTATAGAAAAACAATGTAGTCTGGCAACTAAAACGTCAAAAATCCCCAGGAAAAAGGCATCACTTCGATTCATACAAAATTTGCTAACTACGACATCTAGTGTATTGTAATAAAAATCTATGGGGTTAACCCACTACTAACTAATAATAATGGTACAAATTTTGAGAGTCCATGCCTCAACACCATAGAACAGGACCGACCAGAGGAGATTTCTCATTTTATAAGTGCGGGCCTTTGTTTCATAAAATCTTTCCTGCACTTGATTTGTATTTTTATGTATTCATTTTTTATTGATACTTATAACATTTCATATGAAGGAAGAATTTTTTTTATATTATTTGATGTGAAAAATCTATTTTTACTTAATTAGCACTATGTTTAAACATATTTTTGGACCGCAGGCATACAAATGAAGTACAGCATTTGTTCTCTTAAACAATTATGGAACTTCGTGAGAGTCCAAATATGAAAAATGCAATTATACACTGTTGGGAGTACCTATAGTGTTATACATTACGTCCAATTCAGTAATATTTAGAACTAAAATAAGAACGTTCTAAAATCTTAGAATGAATGTCATTTGAACTAAATTTTTACCTAACCTAACATTTCAATTGATCTGCACTAATATTCTTTGATTTTTATTGTCAACATAATGCAACACTCGTAAATATCCATTTTTATTTTTCACCTTACACAACTGATATTTTCAACTTAACTAAAATATCCCGGACTGCATTGAAAATAACTAGTTCGCTTCCAATAAGGTTTGAACTAAAATTAGAACATTTTGACAGTTGATTCAACTAAAATGTGGTTATAGAATTGGGAATTGGTGACTTAGGTGAGTAAGAATGTTTCTAAATAGGAACGTTCCTATTTCAGTGTTATTAAATATCAACTTGGACTAAGTGTAAAAGAAACACACTTGTTTTAGCCAGAATGTTCTTTAAAAGTTATAGAATCGGACATATTGTCTTCTTGATTCTAGAATATTTTCATAATTTGGAAATGAGGTGACAGTGCAAATTTGAGTACATTATATTAAGTGTTCCCAGTGTCTATGAAATACCTATAACATTATATTTGATATTTATCTTCATATCTTAACTTATCCATTTATTTTTAAAGTCTATGATTTTGTCTCATTTACATTCTAAACAGCAGAAATGTTATTCTTCATATTATTTAAAATCTGTTTCAGGTTTTTGAAGGATCATCGTACACAGAAAAGTGTGATGTCTTCTCTTGGGGTATTATATTATGGGAAGTTTTGTCACGGAGAAAACCATTTGACGAAGTTGGGGGGTCTGCATTTAGAATTATGTGGGCTGTTCATACTGGTATTTACAATTTTCCTTGATTTATATGTTATGTTGAAGCATGTTTAAAAATGTATTTTTTTAAATCATAACCGTTTTCTCCATCTAGATATCACTATTTTTTCTGGTCATCAAATTTTATTTATTATTCTTAGTAAATCATGATAGAGGTCGTCATTATTCTTTGTTATCTTTTTTAGGACAACGTCCTCCTCTGATTGAGAACTGTCCCCCTCCTATAGAAAGTCTAATGACACAATGTTGGCACAAAGTTCCAGCTGAGAGGCCCAGCATGCATGAGGTGATTATCTTTATATTATCATTTTTAATTAATTTACCTGTGCACACACATGGATATCTTATATATAATAAAATATGCACAAAACTGTCCAATATACCTTTTATAAGTAATTGGCGTTACACAGGGGTGCGTGCTGTCACCATGGCTCTTCAATCTGTACATTGATTTCTGCATAAGAGCCCTTAGAGATGAATGCAAGGGTCTGAAACTAAGTACTGTTACAGTATGTGATCTGATGTATGCATACTATAAAGTATGGTATATGAAAGATGCATAGAGAACGGTCTGAGGATGAATGCCAGCAAATCAAAGGGAATAATCTTTGAAAAGAGTGAAAGCAAAATAGCGTGTCAAATCAAAGTAGAGAAAGAATGGTTCGAGTAAGTCGACGAGTATATCTATCTGGAAAGCATGTTTCAACGGAATGGATGGCCTGAAAATGATATGGAAAGAAGAGTTAATAGAGCACTTAGACCAGTTATGAATGATCGCAACATACCAATGGATGCCATAATTTCCATTCATAATGCAATCGTAATGCCAATCTTGAGGTATGCAAGTGAAAGCTGACATGACAGAAGTCGGACAAAACCAGGACCAGTTGTAATGAGATCGCTAAGAAGAATTTGTAATTGAACGATGTATGATAGGGTACAACACAAGGAATAAAATTAAGATGAAGAAAGATGTAATTATTGAAATGAAAGTTAACACATTGAGATGGTTTGACCACATGGGAAGAATCAATGAAGAAATTATTCATAGCTGACAGGAACGGAATATGAGGTTGGGGGCGCTTAAGGAAAGGATCGCACGACCATGTGAACGATATCCTGAAATTTTTTAACAGATTTTTAATTATCTCAATAGAGACGAAGTTGGAATATTTACTGTAGGAGAACCGGGAAATCAAGGCACCTACAGGGCTTACAACCTGTCATCGGCTGGTTTTCGTGATCACTTTATGCGCTTGCGCAACGTTAACCAATTATGCCCTTTTTTTTTATAAGATCCCTATCAATTAAATTTTTGAAAGTTCTATATATTGCAATACTGAAATTCTTTTCCTTGAGGAAATAAACCAAAAATAAATAAGAAAACCAATTCTCTCAATAGATGGCGTTACAAATATATAAATAAGGATTTTTAGTACAGCCATCTATGTGTGAAATTATGAACAACATTCTTATTATTTTTATTTATTTTTGTTGTAACGCCATCTATTGAGAGAATTGGTTTTCTTATTTATTTTTGGTTGATAGGGATCTCATTAAAAAAAAGGCATAATTGGTGAACGTTGCGTAAGCGCATAAAGTGATCACGTAAACCAGCCGATGACAGGTCGTAAGCCCTGTAGGTGCCTTGATTTCCCGGTTCTCCTACAGTAAATATTCCAACTTCGTCTCTATTGAGATAATTAAAAATCTGTTAAAAAATATCTTTACTCCCGACAGGGAAAAAAAATCCAATTTTTGCGCATATGCAATAATAAAAATATTTGATATTCTGAAAGAAAGAAATGTAAGAAGCTTAAACAACAGACGAACATGTATGCGAGGATGTACAAGCGATGAATGTGTGTCGAGATAGGAAATGTGGTGCTCGATTCTCCCTGCCTACCCCGTGAGGGACGTGGGATGATGGCATGTATTTACTAAATATTATTTGTTTTACCAAAGTAAATCAAGCTGTTTTCATGTTAGTATGTGTTTCAATAAAAGTAAAAGTCATTTATATTATTAACTACGTCCTTGAGTTAATTTATTAATACTTCATATACATTCCCACTGGGGATATTACAGAGTTGGATATACCGGAACTGAAGTCAGAGCCGGAGGTTTTAAATCTGATTTATCAGAGTCGGATGTGGAGTAGAACACTACCATATTCACTTCAACTTCATTAAAGTAGATCCATATAACCTTCATATAACACTTAGTCTTTAAATATAATTGTCAAAAATACTTACGAAATTCATCTGACACACAAATGACTGCACAACTGAATGGAAATGGAATGAGGGGATTCATCAGGCGAAATGCCAAATCTTGTTTGTACACATTCTGGAGTCGAAGTTGGAGAAATGAAATCAATCTGAATTTCTGACCTTTCGGAGTCGGAGTTGAAACTCCATATTATCCCTAATTTCCATGTGTGTAGTTGAGGCTTGAGTAATTTCTGGATCCACTAATTGAATTTTTTTAATATATTTTTTGTCATCTTAAAAGGGTCTTATTATCCTTGCGATTGAAATTTTACATAGAGTTTTTCATTTATTTTTTTATAATCAGAATTGTTGATGATATACATAAATGTAAAATTAAATAAATTCTATAGCAATTTACTACCAAAAACTGAATTGTGAAACAAAATGTTCAATATGGAAATATTGTTTTTAATTGCTATCTATTTTCTATTGTAGATACATACATACAATAATTATTAATGTTTTAACTTTATATTGTAAACATACTTATATTTGAATTAAAATATTTTAGTCCATCTCTATGTGTAGTCTATGTAAACTATTTACATATTACATCCGATTCTATAACTTTTTGAGAACATTTCGGCTTAAAAAGGTTGTTATTCCACTTACTCTAATTTAATATTCTATAACCCTGAAATACGAACATTCCTGTTTAAGAAAATTCTCACATGAAGTAAGTCACAAATTAGTTACTGTCAAAACTTTCCTAATTTTAGTTCACATCTAATTGAACGCATACTACTTATTTTTACAGCAATCTAGGATATTTTAATTAAGTTGATAACAACAGTTGTGTATGGATAAAAACTATGGATTATTAACACTGCACGTTATGTTGAAAATGAAAACCAGAAAATATTAGCGCTGATCATTTAAAATGTTAAGTTAGATGACATGACATAAACCTGGCCGAACAGTGTGCAGTATGCATGCATGGTCTGAGTCATAAACAATTTTAGTTAATATTATTATCTACGTTGCACTCATTTTGTAGATTTTAGTTGAACTAGTTACAGAATTGGACGTAATGTTTTATATCTGTATCTAATAATGCTTAAAATATTTTCTCACTATTTTTCAGGTGGTGGAAAACATGAATATTTTGTGTCAGTTTTTTCCTGGTGCTGATACACCCATCGAATTTGATAACTCATACTCTGAGGAAATTATGAGTGCAGAAGGTCTCCAAGAAGATGATGACACTTTGTACTATGATGAAAGCTTCATCACTGATACAAGGCAATCTCAAGATATGATGTCTTCCCAACAATCGGATGAATCTATGCTTCCTCATCCTACTGTGCCAAAGTCAAATGTACGTTCACAAGTTAGGCCTCATAGTTTTGTTGAATCTCAAATAAATAGACTACAAAGTGTAGTGACAGCACCTGTTCCACCGAGACCTCTAAGTGTTGCAATTATGTCTTCGTCAAAAGATACAAGTACATTAGCGGGGAATCGTGTCGGTCAACTGCAGATCCCCAATCAATTTAAAAATAATCTTATTTCACAAGTACCAGCCTCATCGGGAAATACATTTTCTAATTTACATAAAAATTCCAATAAAAACAAATCCGTATTGAATAAATCTTCGCCCACCTCAACGTCTAATACTTTGTGTAGTTCCAAACAACAAAGTTCTAATAATTGCCTACAGAACTCACAAAAGTCAATGTCTTCCAATACTTCGAATAACAATCAATCAATTGCCAGCTCTCCGAAAAACATAATACACCATGAAAACAGAAATTTTGATAAAAGTCCCGTTTACTTCAGTGAAAGCAGTACTCCTCGTCGATCGCCCATGATGAACTATAATATTGGTAACATGAATCCACGACACGCAGATTTGGAAGCGTATTGGAAACAAGACCAAGAGGGCAATAATAAATCACCAATGAGAAATACTTTATCTCCTAATCCAAATACTTACTTCTATTCCCAGAATCAGGACAGCTGGAATAATAGCCCGGTTGACCAGACAAATGAAGCTTATTGGAATCGTGTAGCATCCTCTAATGAAGGTGGAGTTTGTAATCAACCATTTATAAATGGGAATGTTCGTGAAACAATACAGGGAGGACAATTGGCTATTACAGATCCAAGATTACAAACACCATTACAAATCCAAGTGGATCCGGTCAGTATCTTCAATACTTATTTCCTCTTTGAGAGTTTTATATGTTTTGGATTGAGGTTTTTTTTATATACTTATTTCTTTCCAGATTGATATAATTTTGCACAATTTGTCTTTGAATTAAGTATAATATTATGTTTTTTTTTTGTTCTTACTGTACATAACAAAACCAACCATCATTCTGTTATTTAAAAAATATATAATTGATGGTAGCTTTGTAATAATGGTGCAAATACTACTTAGTACTACATCTCTTAAATAATGATCATCTAGAAATATTTTTTTTTACATAATTTTCACATACTTCATATTCATTTAATTCAACAGGAAGTTAAAAATTCTATCATTGTGATTGAGTACTCACTTTTTTTAATAACTTTTGATTATAAATAAATAAGTTGGTAAAGTTTTAGCCAAACATCTTGAACTTTTAGCCGAGAAGGAGGGCGATTTGCACGTAAACCGACAAAGCAAAAAGACAAAAATTCGCGTTCTGCGCAACCGGAAACTCATTCATGATGTTTGGCGAAAATTATACTTAGTATAAAATTTTGAAGGGAAGATTCTCGAAGCAATATATTTTATTTGTTTGCTCTGGAAGAGAGTTGAGTGTAAAAATTCTTCCAGGAGAGCATCTATTCAGTCACTAACTCGTCATAATCAATGCTATTATAGTTTACAACATCTAGAAAAATCATGTGAGTGTGCAGAAGACAAATTTGGGTCTGGAATGTTTGGTAATAACTCTACATACATACCATTTCAACACATATACTTATATTATACTAGAATTGGTTTTTCATATTCTTTCTTTGATTTCTTCAATTTCAATAGATATTAAGACATTTCTTATAAGATTTCAAAATCATCCTGACCGTCACTTTTCACAATTCTATGAAAGAGCAATGTGTAGAGCATTGAAAAGTAGACATTATTTTTATAAACATTTAGAATGTTAGGTAATTAGTATAGTTATATGATATAATTTCCTTTAATTTTTTTCAGCTCTTTTTTTTATTTAACTATTGAATTTTTGTTCGGGGCCTTTTTGCGCATAAATTCTATAAACTAATAAACATTAAACATTAAAACAAGCATACACACACGCCTGTTTCTTTAATATACTTATAAATATAGTTCACTCAGGGAAATCACTTACAATGAAATCAAACTGTCATAATTCACACCTGAGTGACACTGGGACAAAACAGCCAAGTGTTTAATGTAAATGACATAAATTAATATTACATTGTATGACAAGCCTGCTTAAAAGTGAAAAATTGTTTGGTTTCTCTTATTTTTGCTATGGTGTTGTAGGTATAAAAACATAATTAAATCCACATCATTAAATGGAAAAACTTAATCTATACCTATATGAATTCACATTATACATGTGCTTCCGAATTGAGGTGTAATGAAAATGGTTTATAAAATGTATGATAATAATTATAATAACCATGCATGATCATTATCAGCTTGTATATATCAAACAAAGTTTTTCTTTAAATTGTTGTCTAATAAATTTATATCACAATTAACAACAATATTCTAACAACCTATTTCATAAAAATTCACTTTAAAAGCGTCAATGTCACATTGTTTTCTGAAAATTTCATACATTATAAATGATTTTTTTATATTTTTATGAAAGCTGCTGTTTTACATGAAGATACCTAGAATTTAAAGTACCATAATGATTCAATTATGTATCTGTACATTATTATCATAAAATTCAGCCATTATTTTTTTCATAGCACCTACTTATTTTAAATAATTATTTTTCATATACTTAGGTATTGTTTAGTATTTCACTGCATGAATACTTACATTATGCCATGCCACATTATATTGTAAATACCTATAATAGTTTTAAATAAAATTAAATAAATCATGTTTGATAGATATGTCTGTTATAAATATTGTTTGTTTTGTTTATCTAGAATGCATGGGATTTGGGCAATAACGAAGATGAAGAAGAACTAAGGGAGTGTTTAGAGATGAGAAACATGGCCGGTTTCGACAAACTGATGCAAGAGAAACTCACTGGTAAGTGTCTCTTGATATATTTTTTTTCAAAAGTGGCGCCTGCCATTAAGCTTTATCAATTTTGACTGTTTATTTTATGTTATATTCATTGATGAGTATATGTAAATATAAATAAATAATAATCATTAAATATCAATTTATTAATTTGAACAGAGATAATTTCATTAGATACGAAGTTATTGTTTTGAACAAAGGGAATTTTGTTAAATATGGAGTTATTGTTTTGAACAAAAGAAATTTCATGAAATATGAAGTTATTGTATTCAATGTGAAATTAAAATTCAATACAGGTCAACCCAGATTTTAGTGTAGTTAAATAAAAATTTTATTCATACCATCAAGGTATATCCCACAACATGGGATAACTAGCGACAGGTGTGCGGGAGTGCATTACCTTATTAAAGGAATCACAGCACATGCGCGTATCCCCGCATATCAGTCTCATATCACCTAAAAAAGCAACATACATAATGGGTAGTGAATCTCATTGCTATACTACATATATGGTATTTATCCTCTTGTATTTTCGAGTACCCAAAACGATGATAATAGTAAAGATTGGATACACTATTCTTAGCTGGTTCCTCACAGCGTAACAAACTATAACAGGATTTAGTGGTTAACCTTTTCCGTGCTAGGCGTATGCTAAACAATGTAACACCTCAGTACGGCGCAATTTTCGGACAAAATTAAAATCGTCATATCTCAATAACTACTCACCTGAGATACTTGAATAATCTTCGATGAGAATATTCGTTTTTAGCTGTTTTAAATGTTGAGTAGATTTTTTTTGTTTATTTTGTTTTTCTGCATACTATTTAACTGATTTTTTCAACATTCTAGCTTACAAAACCGTGACTAATTAGCAAAAAAATATCACATAGGTAAAAAAAGATATAGGAAAGTATATAGTGAATAAAAATCAGCTTAAAATTTATGAATTTTTAAGTATTTCTTCGAAAACAAGCACAGTTTTCAACAATTGCTTAGTGCCTTATACGTTTGTATGAAGTTTATCTGTAAGCGCTATGACCTATGAACTGCTGCACAGTGACTTTATCAACTTATATAGTAGAAAATAGTCATCATATCATTGGTTGTTATAAATAATACCTACTATAATAACTCAATAGGCTCTGAGTACTTTTTTCGGAACATTTATAAAAGCAAAAAATGTTCAATGTATTTTGTCTATCACCTAGTAAAATTTTAAAAGTCGGTAACACAAAAAATCGAAGTTACTCTCAAAAACACATGAACTTTAAAAATAAGAGTTATTTTGAAATATGAATCAACGTTTAAGACACAAATAAGGACATATAAATTTAAAACAAAATACTTTGCTTTTATAAACTAAATAAAAACCGAACATAAATATTTTTCTAAACCGGCGAACAATCTCTAAGAACTCGGATATGGGTTATACTCAACATTAATATCCATACAAAGCGGTTTCTCAGTGCGGGTCCTGATTACGTCTCGGGATGAAATAGACAAAAAGTAAACACTCTACTGCCAACTACCAAATTTTTTTTGAAATTTTTTTAAAAACATATTTATTATTATTATTATTATTGTTATTATCGAGATGACAAGCAGGCAGCAAAAAGCTGATATTGCTTGAATGAGTCCAGTGTCACTGCAATCCATCCAGTCCGTTCTTAAACGAATTAACACTCTCAGCAACAACCAGCTCCTGAGTCAGCCTGTTCCAAGCATCTACCACTCTATTGCTCAGGAAGTGTTTATACGGATTCTGACCAAACGCACTTCTATTTAACTTCAGGCTATGGCCACGCAAGTGCTCGTTTTGATTCTGAGTGTATATATGCGGGAGTTCAGGACAGTCATAATGATTGTTTAACACTTTATATGTCTCAATGAGATCACCCCTCGTTCTTCTTTCTTTAAGCGTTGTCAATCCCAAGGCTTGGAGCCGCTCCTCATATGTCCAATCCTTAAGCCCCGCTTAGATAAATGGTATTATTTTTTGGATATGTCGATAAATAAGATTTCTACAGTGCGTTTAAGTGGAGCATTGTCCATCACGATAACCTATCGTGATCCACACTGGTGTAGCGCATGATTCATCACGATAACATCTCGGGATTAGTACTGAAACGGTTAATGATGTAAGCAAATATAATTTGACAATCTGCACTAGCCAAAAAATTTCAAATTACATACTGCAATACGCAGTGTATTTCAATGACAGGTTTTTTTGTATTTCCTCAAATTAATTTTATAATAATATCAGAAAACGAGTGGGTTGTGGCCAACACTAAACTCTCCACACCACAAATATTGACAATGAAATATTTTATTCATTCTAAATTTTACTACCAGGAATATAAATTTTCTAACGATAGTATATTTTCATGTTAAGATAGACAAACTATTAATGCCGTATAGTGAAGAATGCTTATGTTGTATGAAATATTTTAAAAAAAGCAGATAAATTTTGATTTAAAGAACGCGAGAGCATTTTCAAAATTTTGACACGTGATATCATATGAAGATTTTTTTGTTATTTATGGAAAGCTAATCAGTTCTATGTTCAAGCTCTTTACATTATAACATGAAATCAAATTACTGAACGTTTCCATACATAGAAATTTATCTAATTACATTTTTATTCATACTAAATGTTACTATCAGGAATATAAATTTTCTTCCGATAGTATATTTTTATGTTAAGATAGACAAACTATTAATGCAGTATAGTGAAGAATGCTTATGTTGTATGAAATATTTTAAAAAAGGACATAAATTTTGTTTTAAAGAACGCAAGAGTATTTTCCAAATTTTGACAGGTGATATCATATGAAGAATTTTTTTGTTATTTATGGAAAGCTAATCAGTTCTATGTTCAAGCTCTTTACATTATAACATGAAATCAAATTACTGAACTTTTCCATACATAGAAATTTATCTAATTACATTTTTATTCATACTAAATGTTACTACCAGGAATATAAATTTTCTTCCGATAGTATATTTTTATGTTAAGATAAACAAACTATTAATGCAGTATAGTTAAGAATGCTTATGTTGTATGAAATATTTTAAAAAAAGCAGATAAATTTTGATTTAAAGAACGCGAGAGCATTTTCAAAATTTTGACACGTGATATCATATGAAGATTTTTTTGTTATTTATGGAAAGCTAATCAGTTCTATGTTCAAGCTCTTAACATTATAACATGAAATCAAATTACTGAACGTTTCCATACATAGAAATTTATCTAATTACATTTTTATTCATACTAAATGTTACTATCAGGAATATAAATTTTCTTCCGTTAGTATATTTTTATGTTAAGATAGACAAACTATTAAAGCAGTATAGGGAAGAATGCTTATGTTATATGAAATATTTTAAAAAAAGCAGATAAATTTTGTTCTAAAGAACGCGAGAGCATTTTCCAAATTTTGACAGGTGATATCATATGAAGATTTTTTTTGTTATTTATGGAAAGCTAATCAGTTCTATGTTCAAGCTCTTTACATTATAACATGAAATCAAATTACTGAACTTTTCCATACATAGAAATTTATCTAATTACATTTTTATTCATACTAAATGTTACTATCAGGAATATAAATTTTCTTCCGATAGTATATTTTTATGTTAAGATAAACAAACTATTAATGCAGTATAGTGAAGAATGCTTATGTTGTATGAAATATTTTAAAAAAAGCAGATAAATTTTGTTCTAAAGAACGCGAGAGCATTTTCCAAATTTTGATAGGTGATATCATATGAAGATTTTTTTTGTTATTTATGGAAAGCTAATCAGTTCTATGTTCAAGCTCTTTACATTATAACATGAAATCAAATTACTGAACATTTCCATACATAGAAATTTATCTAATTACATTTTTATTCATAATAAATGTTACTATCAGGAATATAAATTTTCTTCCGATAGTATATTTTTATGTTAAGATAAACAAACTATTAATGCAGTATAGTGAAGAATGCTTATGTTGTATGAAATATTTTAAAAAAAGCAGATAAATTTTGTTTTAAAGAACGCGAGAGCATTTTCAAAATTTTGACACGTGATATTATATGAAGAATTTTTAGTTATTTATGGAAAGCTAATCAGTTCTATGTTCAAGCTCTTTACATTATAACATGAAATCAAATTACTGAACGTTTCCATCCATAGAAATTTATCTAATTACATTTTTATTCATACTAAATGTTACTATCAGGAATATAAATTTTCTTCCGATAGTATATTTTTATGTTAAGATAGACAAACTATTAATGCAGTATAGGGAAGAATGCTTATGTTGAATGAAATATTATAAAAATAGCAGATAAATTTTGTTCTAAAGAACGCGAGAGCATTTTCCAAATTTTGACAGGTGATATCATATGAAGATTTTTTTTGTTATTTATGGAAAGCTAATCAGTTCTATGTTCAAGCTCTTTACATTATAACATGAAATCAAATTACTGAACTTTTCCATACATAGAAATTTATCTAATTACATTTTTATTCATACTAAATGTTACTATCAGGAATATAAATTTTCTTCCGATAGTATATTTTTATGTTAAGATAGACAAACTATTAATGCAGTATAGTGAAGAATGCTTATGTTGTATGAAATATTTTTAAAAAAGCAGATAAATTTTGTTTTAAAGAACGCAAGAGTATTTTCCAAATTTTGACAGGTGATATCATATGAAGAATTTTTTTGTTATTTATGGAAAGCTAATCAGTTCTATGTTCAAGCTCTTTATATTATAACATGAAATCAAATTACTGAACTTTTCCATACATAGAAATTTATCTAATTACATTTTTATTCATACTAAATGTTACTACCAGGAATATAAATTTTCTTCCGATAGTATATTTTTATGTTAAGATAAACAAACTATTAATGCAGTATAGTGAAGAATGCTTATGTTGTATGAAATATTTTAAAAAAAGCAGATAAATTTTGATTTAAAGAACGCGAGAGCATTTTCAAAATTTTGACACGTGATATCATATGAAGATTTTTTTGTTATTTATGGAAAGCTAATCAGTTCTATGTTCAAGCTCTTTACATTATAACATGAAATCAAATTACTGAACGTTTCCATACATAGAAATTTATCTAATTACATTTTTATTCATACTAAATGATACTATCAGGAATATAAATTTTCTTCCGATAGTATATTTTTATGTTAAGATAGACAAACTATTAATGCAGTATAGTGAAGAATGCTTATGTTGTATGAAATATTTTAAAAAAAGCAGATAAATTTTGATTTAAAGAACGCGAGAGCATTTTCCAAATTTTGACAGGTGATATCATATGAAGATTTTTTTTGTTATTTATGGAAAGCTAATCAGTTCTATGTTCAAGCTCTTTACATTATAACATGAAATCAAATTACTGAACGTTTCCACACATAGAAATTTATCTAATTACATTTTTATTCATACTAAATGTTACTATCAGGAATATAAATTTTCTTCCGATAGTATATTTTTATGTTAAGATAGACAAACTATTAATGCAGTATAGGGAAGAATGCTTATGTTGTATGAAATATTTTAAAAAAAGCAGATAAATTTTGTTCTAAAGAACGCGAGAGCATTTTCCAAATTTTGACAGGTGATATCATATGAAGATTTTTTTTGTTATTTATGGAAAGCTAATCAGTTCTATGTTCAAGCTCTTTACATTATAACATGAAATCAAATTACTGAACATTTCCATACATAGAAATTTATCTAATTACATTTTTATTCATACTAAATGTTACTACCAGGAATATAAATTGAGATAAACAAACTATTAATGCAGTATAGTGAAGAATGCTTATGTTGTATGAAATATTTTAAAAAAAGCAGATAAATTTTGATTTAAAGAACGCGAGAGCATTTTCAAAATTTTGACACGTGATATCATATGAAGATTTTTTTGTTATTCATGGAAAGCTAATCAGTTCTATGTTCAAGCTCTTTACATTATAACATGAAATCAAATTACTGAACGTTTCCATACATAGAAATTTATCTAATTACATTTTTATTCATACTAAATGTTACTATCAGGAATATAAATTTTCTTCCGATAGTATATTTTTATGTTAAGATAGACAAACTATTAATGCAGTATAGGGAAGAATGCTTATGTTGTATGAAATATTTTAAAAAAAGCAGATAAATTTTGTTCTAAAGAACGCGAGAGCATTTTCCAAATTTTGACAGGTGATATCATATGAAGATTTTTTTTGTTATTTATGGAAAGCTAATCAGTTCTATGTTCAAGCTCTTTACATTATAACATGAAATCAAATTACTGAACGTTTCCACACATAGAAATTTATCTAATTACATTTTTATTCATACTAAATGTTACTATCAGGAATATAAATTTTCTTCCGATAGTATATTTTTATGTTAAGATAGACAAACTATTAATGCAGTATAGGGAAGAATGCTTATGTTGTATGAAATATTTTAAAAAAAGCAGATAAATTTTGTTCTAAAGAACGCGAGAGCATTTTCCAAATTTTGACAGGTGATATCATATGAAGATTTTTTTTGTTATTTATGGAAAGCTAATCAGTTCTATGTTCAAGCTCTTTACATTATAACATGAAATCAAATTACTGAACGTTTCCACACATAGAAATTTATCTAATTACATTTTTATTCATGCTAAATGTTACTATCAGGAATATAAATTTTCTTCCGATAGTATATTTTTATGTTAAGATAGACAAACTATTAATGCAGTATAGGGAAGAATGCTTATGTTGTATGAAATATTTTAAAAAAAGCAGATAAATTTTGTTCTAAAGAACGCGAGAGCATTTTCCAAATTTTGACAGGTGATATCATATGAAGATTTTTTTTGTTATTTATGGAAAGCTAATCAGTTCTATGTTCAAGCTCTTTACATTATAACATGAAATCAAATTACTGAACTTTTCCATACATAGAAATTTATCTAATTACATTTTTATTCATACTAAATGTTACTATCAGGAATATAAATTTTCTTCCGATAGTATATTTTTATGTTAAGATAAACAAACTATTAATGCAGTATAGTGAAGAATGCTTATGTTGTATGAAATATTTTAAAAAAAGCAGATAAATTTTGTTCTAAAGAACGCGAGAGCATTTTCCAAATTTTGATAGGTGATATCATATGAAGATTTTTTTTGTTATTTATGGAAAGCTAATCAGTTCTATGTTCAAGCTCTTTATATTATAACATGAAATCAAATTACTGAATTTTTCCATACATAGAAATTTATCTAATTACATTTTTATTCATACTAAATGTTACTACCAGGAATATAAATTTTCTTCCGATAGTATATTTTTATGTTAAGATAAACAAACTATTAATGCAGTATAGTGAAGAATGCTTATGTTGTATGAAATATTTTAAAAAAAGCAGATAAATTTTGATTTAAAGAACGCGAGAGCATTTTCAAAATTTTGACACGTGATATCATATGAAGATTTTTTTGTTATTCATGGAAAGCTAATCAGTTCTATGTTCAAGCTCTTTACATTATAACATGAAATCAAATTACTGAACGTTTCCATACATAGAAATTTATCTAATTACATTTTTATTCATACTAAATGTTACTATCAGGAATATAAATTTTCTTCCGATAGTATATTTTTATGTTAAGATAGACAAACTATTAATGCAGTATAGGGAAGAATGCTTATGTTGTATGAAATATTTTAAAAAAAGCAGATAAATTTTGTTCTAAAGAACGCGAGAGCATTTTCCAAATTTTGACAGGTGATATCATATGAAGATTTTTTTTGTTATTTATGGAAAGCTAATCAGTTCTATGTTCAAGCTCTTTACATTATAACATGAAATCAAATTACTGAACTTTTCCATACATAGAAATTTATCTAATTACATTTTTATTCATACTAAATGTTACTATCAGGAATATAAATTTTCTTCCGATAGTATATTTTTATGTTAAGATAAACAAACTATTAATGCAGTATAGTGAAGAATGCTTATGTTGTATGAAATATTTTAAAAAAAGCAGATAAATTTTGTTCTAAAGAACGCGAGAGCATTTTCCAAATTTTGATAGGTGATATCATATGAAGATTTTTTTTGTTATTTATGGAAAGCTAATCAGTTCTATGTTCAAGCTCTTTATATTATAACATGAAATCAAATTACTGAACTTTTCCATACATAGAAATTTATCTAATTACATTTTTATTCATACTAAATGTTACTATCAGGAATATAAATTTTCTTCCGATAGTATATTTTTATGTTAAGATAGACAAACTATTAATGCAGTATAGGGAAGAATGCTTATGTTGTATGAAATATTTTAAAAAAAGCAGATAAATTTTGTTCTAAAGAACGCGAGAGCATTTACCAAATTTTGATAGGTGATATCATATGAAGATTTTTTTTTTTATTTATGGAAAACTAATCAGTTCTATGTTCAAGCTCTTTACATTATAACATGAAATCAAATTACTGAACATTTCCATACATAGAAATTTATCTAATTACATTTTTATTCATACTAAATGTTACTATCAGGAATATAAATTTTCTTCCGATAGTATAGTTTTATGTTAAGATAGACAAACTATTAATGCAGTATAGGGAAGAATGCTTATGTTGTATGAAATATTTTAAAAAAAGCAGATAAATTTTGTTCTAAATAACGCGAGAGCATTTTCCAAATTTTGACAGGTGATATCATATGAAGATTTTTTTTGTTATTTATGGAAAGCTATTCAGTTCTATGTTCAAGCTCTTTACATTATAACATGAAATCAAATTACTGAACTTTTCCATACATAGAAATTTATCTAATTACATTTTTATTCATACTAAATGTTACTACCAGGAATATAAATTTTCTTCCGATAGTATATTTTTATGTTAAGATAAACAAACTATTAATGCAGTATAGTGAAGAATGCTTATGTTGTATGAAATATTTTAAAAAAAGCAGATAAATTTTGATTTAAAGAACGCGAGAGCATTTTCAAAATTTTGACACGTGATATCATATGAAGATTTTTTTGTTATTTATGGAAAGCTAATCAGTTCTATGTTCAAGCTCTTTACATTATAACATGAAATCAAATTACTGAACGATTCCATACATAGAAATTTATCTAATTACATTTTTATTCATACTAAATGTTACTATCAGGAATATAAATTTTCTTCCGATAGTATATTTTTATGTTAAGATAGACAAACTATTAATGCAGTATAGTGAAGAATGCTTATGTTGTATGAAATATTTTTAAAAAAGCAGATAAATTTTGATTTAAAGAACGCGAGAGCATTTTCAAAATTTTGACACGTGATATCATATGAAGATTTTTTTGTTATTCATGGAAAGCTAATCAGTTCTATGTTCAAGCTCTTTACATTATAACATGAAATCAAATTACTGAACGTTTCCATACATAGAAATTTATCTAATTACATTTTTATTCATACTAAATGTTACTATCAGGAATATAAATTTTCTTCCGATAGTATATTTTTATGTTAAGATAAACAAACTATTAATGCAGTATAGTGAAGAATGCTTATGTTGTATGAAATATTTTAAAAAAAGCAGATAAATTTTGTTTTAAAGAACGCGAGAGCATTTTCAAAATTTTGACACGTGATATTATATGAAGATTTTTTTTGTTATTTATGGAAAGCTAATCAGTTCTATGTTCAAGCTCTTTACATTATAACATGAAATCAAATTACTGAACTTTTCCATACATAGAAATTTATCTAATTACATTTTTATTCATACTAAATGTTACTACCAGGAATATAAATTTTCTTCCGATAGTATATTTTTATGTTAAGATAAACAAACTATTAATGCAGTATAGTGAAGAATGCTTATGTTGTATGAAATATTTTAAAAAAAGCAGATAAATTTTGATTTAAAGAACGCGAGAGCATTTTCAAAATTTTGACACGTGATATCATATGAAGATTTTTTTGTTATTTATGGAAAGCTAATCAGTTCTATGTTCAAGCTCTTTACATTATAACATGAAATCAAATTACTGAACGATTCCATACATAGAAATTTATCTAATTACATTTTTATTCATACTAAATGTTACTATCAGGAATATAAATTTTCTTCCGATAGTATATTTTTATGTTAAGATAGACAAACTATTAATGCAGTATAGTGAAGAATGCTTATGTTGTATGAAATATTTTTAAAAAAGCAGATAAATTTTGATTTAAAGAACGCGAGAGCATTTTCAAAATTTTGACACGTGATATCATATGAAGATTTTTTTGTTATTCATGGAAAGCTAATCAGTTCTATGTTCAAGCTCTTTACATTATAACATGAAATCAAATTACTGAACGTTTCCATACATAGAAATTTATCTAATTACATTTTTATTCATACTAAATGTTACTATCAGGAATATAAATTTTCTTCCGATAGTATATTTTTATGTTAAGATAAACAAACTATTAATGCAGTATAGTGAAGAATGCTTATGTTGTATGAAATATTTTAAAAAAAGCAGATAAATTTTGTTTTAAAGAACGCGAGAGCATTTTCAAAATTTTGACACGTGATATAATATGAAGATTTTTTTTGTTATTTATGGAAAGCTAATCAGTTCTATGTTCAAGCTCTTTACATTATAACATGAAATCAAATTACTGAACTTTTCCATACATAGAAATTTATCTAATTACATTTTTATTCATACTAAATGTTACTATCAGGAATATAAATTTTCTTCCGATAGTATATTTTTATGTTAAGATAAACAAACTATTAATGCAGTATAGTGAAGAATGCTTATGTTGTATGAAATATTTTAAAAAAAGCAGATAAATTTTGTTCTAAAGAACGCGAGAGCATTTTCCAAATTTTGATAGGTGATATCATATGAAGATTTTTTTTGTTATTTATGGAAAGCTAATCAGTTCTATGTTCAAGCTCTTTACATTATAACATGAAATCAAATTACTGAACATTTCCATACATAGAAATTTATCTAATTACATTTTTATTCATAATAAATGTTACTATCAGGAATATAAATTTTCTTCCGATAGTATATTTTTATGTTAAGATAAACAAACTATTAATGCAGTATAGTGAAGAATGCTTATGTTGTATGAAATATTTTAAAAAAAGCAGATAAATTTTGTTTTAAAGAACGCGAGAGCATTTTCAAAATTTTGACACGTGATATTATATGAAGAATTTTTAGTTATTTATGGAAAGCTAATCAGTTCTATGTTCAAGCTCTTTACATTATAACATGAAATCAAATTACTGAACGTTTCCATACATAGAAATTTATCTAATTACATTTTTATTCATACTAAATGTTACTATCAGGAATATAAATTTTCTTCCGATAGTATATTTTTATGTTAAGATAGACAAACTATTAATGCAGTATAGGGAAGAATGCTTATGTTGTATGAAATATTTTAAAAAAAGCAGATAAATTTTGTTCTAAAGAACGCGAGAGCATTTTCCAAATTTTGACAGGTGATATCATATGAAGATTTTTTTTGTTATTTATGGAAAGCTAATCAGTTCTATGTTCAAGCTCTTTACATTATAACATGAAATCAAATTACTGAACTTTTCCATACATAGAAATTTATCTAATTACATTTTTATTCATACTAAATGTTACTATCAGGAATATAAATTTTCTTCCGATAGTATATTTTTATGTTAAGATAAACAAACTATTAATGCAGTATAGTGAAGAATGCTTATGTTGTATGAAATATTTTAAAAAAAGCAGATAAATTTTGTTCTAAAGAACGCGAGAGCATTTTCCAAATTTTGATAGGTGATATCATATGAAGATTTTTTTTGTTATTTATGGAAAGCTAATCAGTTCTATGTTCAAGCTCTTTATATTATAACATGAAATCAAATTACTGAACTTTTCCATACATAGAAATTTATCTAATTACATTTTTATTCATACTAAATGTTACTATCAGGAATATAAATTTTCTTCCGATAGTATATTTTTATGTTAAGATAGACAAACTATTAATGCAGTATAGGGAAGAATGCTTATGTTGTATGAAATATTTTAAAAAAAGCAGATAAATTTTGTTCTAAAGAACGCGAGAGCATTTTCCAAATTTTGATAGGTGATATCATATGAAGATTTTTTTTGTTATTTATGGAAAGCTAATCAGTTCTATGTTCAAGCTCTTTACATTATAACATGAAATCAAATTACTGAACATTTCCATACATAGAAATTTATCTAATTACATTTTTATTCATAATAAATGTTACTATCAGGAATATAAATTTTCTTCCGATAGTATATTTTTATGTTAAGATAAACAAACTATTAATGCAGTATAGTGAAGAATGCTTATGTTGTATGAAATATTTTAAAAAAAGCAGATAAATTTTGTTCTAAAGAACGCGAGAGCATTTTCCAAATTTTGATAGGTGATATCATATGAAGATTTTTTTTGTTATTTATGGAAAGCTAATCAGTTCTATGTTCAAGCTCTTTATATTATAACATGAAATCAAATTACTGAATTTTTCCATACATAGAAATTTATCTAATTACATTTTTATTCATACTAAATGTTACTACCAGGAATATAAATTTTCTTCCGATAGTATATTTTTATGTTAAGATAAACAAACTATTAATGCAGTATAGTGAAGAATGCTTATGTTGTATGAAATATTTTAAAAAAAGCAGATAAATTTTGATTTAAAGAACGCGAGAGCATTTTCAAAATTTTGACACGTGATATCATATGAAGATTTTTTTGTTATTCATGGAAAGCTAATCAGTTCTATGTTCAAGCTCTTTACATTATAACATGAAATCAAATTACTGAACGTTTCCATACATAGAAATTTATCTAATTACATTTTTATTCATACTAAATGTTACTATCAGGAATATAAATTTTCTTCCGATAGTATATTTTTATGTTAAGATAGACAAACTATTAATGCAGTATAGGGAAGAATGCTTATGTTGTATGAAATATTTTAAAAAAAGCAGATAAATTTTGTTCTAAAGAACGCGAGAGCATTTTCCAAATTTTGACAGGTGATATCATATGAAGATTTTTTTTGTTATTTATGGAAAGCTAATCAGTTCTATGTTCAAGCTCTTTACATTATAACATGAAATCAAATTACTGAACTTTTCCATACATAGAAATTTATCTAATTACATTTTTATTCATACTAAATGTTACTATCAGGAATATAAATTTTCTTCCGATAGTATATTTTTATGTTAAGATAAACAAACTATTAATGCAGTATAGTGAAGAATGCTTATGTTGTATGAAATATTTTAAAAAAAGCAGATAAATTTTGTTCTAAAGAACGCGAGAGCATTTTCCAAATTTTGATAGGTGATATCATATGAAGATTTTTTTTGTTATTTATGGAAAGCTAATCAGTTCTATGTTCAAGCTCTTTATATTATAACATGAAATCAAATTACTGAACTTTTCCATACATAGAAATTTATCTAATTACATTTTTATTCATACTAAATGTTACTATCAGGAATATAAATTTTCTTCCGATAGTATATTTTTATGTTAAGATAGACAAACTATTAATGCAGTATAGGGAAGAATGCTTATGTTGTATGAAATATTTTAAAAAAAGCAGATAAATTTTGTTCTAAAGAACGCGAGAGCATTTACCAAATTTTGATAGGTGATATCATATGAAGATTTTTTTTTTTATTTATGGAAAACTAATCAGTTCTATGTTCAAGCTCTTTACATTATAACATGAAATCAAATTACTGAACATTTCCATACATAGAAATTTATCTAATTACATTTTTATTCATACTAAATGTTACTATCAGGAATATAAATTTTCTTCCGATAGTATATTTTTATGTTAAGATAGACAAACTATTAATGCAGTATAGGGAAGAATGCTTATGTTGTATGAAATATTTTAAAAAAAGCAGATAAATTTTGTTCTAAATAACGCGAGAGCATTTTCCAAATTTTGACAGGTGATATCATATGAAGATTTTTTTTGTTATTTATGGAAAGCTATTCAGTTCTATGTTCAAGCTCTTTACATTATAACATGAAATCAAATTACTGAACTTTTCCATACATAGAAATTTATCTAATTACATTTTTATTCATACTAAATGTTACTACCAGGAATATAAATTTTCTTCCGATAGTATATTTTTATGTTAAGATAAACAAACTATTAATGCAGTATAGTGAAGAATGCTTATGTTGTATGAAATATTTTAAAAAAAGCAGATAAATTTTGATTTAAAGAACGCGAGAGCATTTTCAAAATTTTGACACGTGATATCATATGAAGATTTTTTTGTTATTTATGGAAAGCTAATCAGTTCTATGTTCAAGCTCTTTACATTATAACATGAAATCAAATTACTGAACGATTCCATACATAGAAATTTATCTAATTACATTTTTATTCATACTAAATGTTACTATCAGGAATATAAATTTTCTTCCGATAGTATATTTTTATGTTAAGATAGACAAACTATTAATGCAGTATAGTGAAGAATGCTTATGTTGTATGAAATATTTTTAAAAAAGCAGATAAATTTTGATTTAAAGAACGCGAGAGCATTTTCAAAATTTTGACACGTGATATCATATGAAGATTTTTTTGTTATTTATGGAAAGCTAATCAGTTCTATGTTCAAGCTCTTTACATTATAACATGAAATCAAATTACTGAACGTTTCCACACATAGAAATTTATCTAATTACATTTTTATTCATGCTAAATGTTACTATCAGGAATATAAATTTTCTTCCGATAGTATATTTTTATGTTAAGATAGACAAACTATTAATGCAGTATAGGGAAGAATGCTTATGTTGTATGAAATATTTTAAAAAAAGCAGATAAATTTTGTTCTAAAGAACGCGAGAGCATTTTCCAAATTTTGACAGGTGATATCATATGAAGATTTTTTTTGTTATTTATGGAAAGCTAATCAGTTCTATGTTCAAGCTCTTTACATTATAACATGAAATCAAATTACTGAACTTTTCCATACATAGAAATTTATCTAATTACATTTTTATTCATACTAAATGTTACTATCAGGAATATAAATTTTCTTCCGATAGTATATTTTTATGTTAAGATAAACAAACTATTAATGCAGTATAGTGAAGAATGCTTATGTTGTATGAAATATTTTAAAAAAAGCAGATAAATTTTGTTCTAAAGAACGCGAGAGCATTTTCCAAATTTTGATAGGTGATATCATATGAAGATTTTTTTTGTTATTTATGGAAAGCTAATCAGTTCTATGTTCAAGCTCTTTATATTATAACATGAAATCAAATTACTGAATTTTTCCATACATAGAAATTTATCTAATTACATTTTTATTCATACTAAATGTTACTACCAGGAATATAAATTTTCTTCCGATAGTATATTTTTATGTTAAGATAAACAAACTATTAATGCAGTATAGTGAAGAATGCTTATGTTGTATGAAATATTTTAAAAAAAGCAGATAAATTTTGATTTAAAGAACGCGAGAGCATTTTCAAAATTTTGACACGTGATATCATATGAAGATTTTTTTGTTATTCATGGAAAGCTAATCAGTTCTATGTTCAAGCTCTTTACATTATAACATGAAATCAAATTACTGAACGTTTCCATACATAGAAATTTATCTAATTACATTTTTATTCATACTAAATGTTACTATCAGGAATATAAATTTTCTTCCGATAGTATATTTTTATGTTAAGATAGACAAACTATTAATGCAGTATAGGGAAGAATGCTTATGTTGTATGAAATATTTTAAAAAAAGCAGATAAATTTTGTTCTAAATAACGCGAGAGCATTTTCCAAATTTTGACAGGTGATATCATATGAAGATTTTTTTTGTTATTTATGGAAAGCTATTCAGTTCTATGTTCAAGCTCTTTACATTATAACATGAAATCAAATTACTGAACTTTTCCATACATAGAAATTTATCTAATTACATTTTTATTCATACTAAATGTTACTACCAGGAATATAAATTTTCTTCCGATAGTATATTTTTATGTTAAGATAAACAAACTATTAATGCAGTATAGTGAAGAATGCTTATGTTGTATGAAATATTTTAAAAAAAGCAGATAAATTTTGATTTAAAGAACGCGAGAGCATTTTCAAAATTTTGACACGTGATATCATATGAAGATTTTTTTGTTATTTATGGAAAGCTAATCAGTTCTATGTTCAAGCTCTTTACATTATAACATGAAATCAAATTACTGAACGTTTCCATACATAGAAATTTATCTAATTACATTTTTATTCATACTAAATGATACTATCAGGAATATAAATTTTCTTCCGATAGTATATTTTTATGTTAAGATAGACAAACTATTAATGCAGTATAGTGAAGAATGCTTATGTTGTATGAAATATTTTAAAAAAAGCAGATAAATTTTGATTTAAAGAACGCGAGAGCATTTTCCAAATTTTGACAGGTGATATCATATGAAGATTTTTTTTGTTATTTATGGAAAGCTAATCAGTTCTATGTTCAAGCTCTTTACATTATAACATGAAATCAAATTACTGAACGTTTCCACACATAGAAATTTATCTAATTACATTTTTATTCATACTAAATGTTACTATCAGGAATATAAATTTTCTTCCGATAGTATATTTTTATGTTAAGATAGACAAACTATTAATGCAGTATAGGGAAGAATGCTTATGTTGTATGAAATATTTTAAAAAAAGCAGATAAATTTTGTTCTAAAGAACGCGAGAGCATTTTCCAAATTTTGACAGGTGATATCATATGAAGATTTTTTTTGTTATTTATGGAAAGCTAATCAGTTCTATGTTCAAGCTCTTTACATTATAACATGAAATCAAATTACTGAACATTTCCATACATAGAAATTTATCTAATTACATTTTTATTCATACTAAATGTTACTACCAGGAATATAAATTGAGATAAACAAACTATTAATGCAGTATAGTGAAGAATGCTTATGTTGTATGAAATATTTTAAAAAAAGCAGATAAATTTTGATTTAAAGAACGCGAGAGCATTTTCAAAATTTTGACACGTGATATCATATGAAGATTTTTTTGTTATTCATGGAAAGCTAATCAGTTCTATGTTCAAGCTCTTTACATTATAACATGAAATCAAATTACTGAACGTTTCCATACATAGAAATTTATCTAATTACATTTTTATTCATACTAAATGTTACTATCAGGAATATAAATTTTCTTCCGATAGTATATTTTTATGTTAAGATAGACAAACTATTAATGCAGTATAGGGAAGAATGCTTATGTTGTATGAAATATTTTAAAAAAAGCAGATAAATTTTGTTCTAAAGAACGCGAGAGCATTTTCCAAATTTTGACAGGTGATATCATATGAAGATTTTTTTTGTTATTTATGGAAAGCTAATCAGTTCTATGTTCAAGCTCTTTACATTATAACATGAAATCAAATTACTGAACGTTTCCACACATAGAAATTTATCTAATTACATTTTTATTCATACTAAATGTTACTATCAGGAATATAAATTTTCTTCCGATAGTATATTTTTATGTTAAGATAGACAAACTATTAATGCAGTATAGGGAAGAATGCTTATGTTGTATGAAATATTTTAAAAAAAGCAGATAAATTTTGTTCTAAAGAACGCGAGAGCATTTTCCAAATTTTGACAGGTGATATCATATGAAGATTTTTTTTGTTATTTATGGAAAGCTAATCAGTTCTATGTTCAAGCTCTTTACATTATAACATGAAATCAAATTACTGAACGTTTCCACACATAGAAATTTATCTAATTACATTTTTATTCATACTAAATGTTACTATCAGGAATATAAATTTTCTTCCGATAGTATATTTTTATGTTAAGATAGACAAACTATTAATGCAGTATAGGGAAGAATGCTTATGTTGTATGAAATATTTTAAAAAAAGCAGATAAATTTTGTTCTAAAGAACGCGAGAACATTTTCCAAATTTTGACAGGTGATATCATATGAAGATTTTTTTTGTGTTTTTATGGAAAGCTAATCAGTTCTATGTTCAAGCTCTTTACATTATAACATGAAATCAAATTACTGAACTTTTCCATACATAGAAATTTATCTAATTACATTTTTATTCATACTAAATGTTACTATCAGGAATATAAATTTTCTTCCGATAGTATATTTTTATGTTAAGATAAACAAACTATTAATGCAGTATAGTGAAGAATGCTTATGTTGTATGAAATATTTTAAAAAAAGCAGATAAATTTTGTTCTAAAGAACGCGAGAGCATTTTCCAAATTTTGATAGGTGATATCATATGAAGATTTTTTTTGTTATTTATGGAAAGCTAATCAGTTCTATGTTCAAGCTCTTTATATTATAACATGAAATCAAATTACTGAATTTTTCCATACATAGAAATTTATCTAATTACATTTTTATTCATACTAAATGTTACTACCAGGAATATAAATTTTCTTCCGATAGTATATTTTTATGTTAAGATAAACAAACTATTAATGCAGTATAGTGAAGAATGCTTATGTTGTATGAAATATTTTAAAAAAAGCAGATAAATTTTGATTTAAAGAACGCGAGAGCATTTTCAAAATTTTGACACGTGATATCATATGAAGATTTTTTTGTTATTCATGGAAAGCTAATCAGTTCTATGTTCAAGCTCTTTACATTATAACATGAAATCAAATTACTGAACGTTTCCATACATAGAAATTTATCTAATTACATTTTTATTCATACTAAATGTTACTATCAGGAATATAAATTTTCTTCCGATAGTATATTTTTATGTTAAGATAGACAAACTATTAATGCAGTATAGGGAAGAATGCTTATGTTGTATGAAATATTTTAAAAAAAGCAGATAAATTTTGTTCTAAAGAACGCGAGAGCATTTTCCAAATTTTGACAGGTGATATCATATGAAGATTTTTTTTGTTATTTATGGAAAGCTAATCAGTTCTATGTTCAAGCTCTTTACATTATAACATGAAATCAAATTACTGAACTTTTCCATACATAGAAATTTATCTAATTACATTTTTATTCATACTAAATGTTACTATCAGGAATATAAATTTTCTTCCGATAGTATATTTTTATGTTAAGATAAACAAACTATTAATGCAGTATAGTGAAGAATGCTTATGTTGTATGAAATATTTTAAAAAAAGCAGATAAATTTTGTTCTAAAGAACGCGAGAGCATTTTCCAAATTTTGATAGGTGATATCATATGAAGATTTTTTTTGTTATTTATGGAAAGCTAATCAGTTCTATGTTCAAGCTCTTTATATTATAACATGAAATCAAATTACTGAACTTTTCCATACATAGAAATTTATCTAATTACATTTTTATTCATACTAAATGTTACTATCAGGAATATAAATTTTCTTCCGATAGTATATTTTTATGTTAAGATAGACAAACTATTAATGCAGTATAGGGAAGAATGCTTATGTTGTATGAAATATTTTAAAAAAAGCAGATAAATTTTGTTCTAAAGAACGCGAGAGCATTTACCAAATTTTGATAGGTGATATCATATGAAGATTTTTTTTTTTATTTATGGAAAACTAATCAGTTCTATGTTCAAGCTCTTTACATTATAACATGAAATCAAATTACTGAACATTTCCATACATAGAAATTTATCTAATTACATTTTTATTCATACTAAATGTTACTATCAGGAATATAAATTTTCTTCCGATAGTATATTTTTATGTTAAGATAGACAAACTATTAATGCAGTATAGGGAAGAATGCTTATGTTGTATGAAATATTTTAAAAAAAGCAGATAAATTTTGTTCTAAATAACGCGAGAGCATTTTCCAAATTTTGACAGGTGATATCATATGAAGATTTTTTTTGTTATTTATGGAAAGCTATTCAGTTCTATGTTCAAGCTCTTTACATTATAACATGAAATCAAATTACTGAACTTTTCCATACATAGAAATTTATCTAATTACATTTTTATTCATACTAAATGTTACTACCAGGAATATAAATTTTCTTCCGATAGTATATTTTTATGTTAAGATAAACAAACTATTAATGCAGTATAGTGAAGAATGCTTATGTTGTATGAAATATTTTAAAAAAAGCAGATAAATTTTGATTTAAAGAACGCGAGAGCATTTTCAAAATTTTGACACGTGATATCATATGAAGATTTTTTTGTTATTTATGGAAAGCTAATCAGTTCTATGTTCAAGCTCTTTACATTATAACATGAAATCAAATTACTGAACGATTCCATACATAGAAATTTATCTAATTACATTTTTATTCATACTAAATGTTACTATCAGGAATATAAATTTTCTTCCGATAGTATATTTTTATGTTAAGATAGACAAACTATTAATGCAGTATAGTGAAGAATGCTTATGTTGTATGAAATATTTTTAAAAAAGCAGATAAATTTTGATTTAAAGAACGCGAGAGCATTTTCAAAATTTTGACACGTGATATCATATGAAGATTTTTTTGTTATTCATGGAAAGCTAATCAGTTCTATGTTCAAGCTCTTTACATTATAACATGAAATCAAATTACTGAACGTTTCCATACATAGAAATTTATCTAATTACATTTTTATTCATACTAAATGTTACTATCAGGAATATAAATTTTCTTCCGATAGTATATTTTTATGTTAAGATAAACAAACTATTAATGCAGTATAGTGAAGAATGCTTATGTTGTATGAAATATTTTAAAAAAAGCAGATAAATTTTGTTTTAAAGAACGCGAGAGCATTTTCAAAATTTTGACACGTGATATTATATGAAGATTTTTTTTGTTATTTATGGAAAGCTAATCAGTTCTATGTTCAAGCTCTTTACATTATAACATGAAATCAAATTACTGAACTTTTCCATACATAGAAATTTATCTAATTACATTTTTATTCATACTAAATGTTACTATCAGGAATATAAATTTTCTTCCGATAGTATATTTTTATGTTAAGATAAACAAACTATTAATGCAGTATAGTGAAGAATGCTTATGTTGTATGAAATATTTTAAAAAAAGCAGATAAATTTTGTTCTAAAGAACGCGAGAGCATTTTCCAAATTTTGACAGGTGATATCATATGAAGATTTTTTTTGTTATTTATGGAAAGCTAATCAGTTCTATGTTCAAGCTCTTTACATTATAACATGAAATCAAATTACTGAACTTTTCCATACATAGAAATTTATCTAATTACATTTTTATTCATACTAAATGTTACTATCAGGAATATAAATTTTCTTCCGATAGTATATTTTTATGTTAAGATAAACAAACTATTAATGCAGTATAGTGAAGAATGCTTATGTTGTATGAAATATTTTAAAAAAAGCAGATAAATTTTGTTCTAAAGAACGCGAGAGCATTTTCCAAATTTTGATAGGTGATATCATATGAAGATTTTTTTTGTTATTTATGGAAAGCTAATCAGTTCTATGTTCAAGCTCTTTACATTATAACATGAAATCAAATTACTGAACATTTCCATACATAGAAATTTATCTAATTACATTTTTATTCATACTAAATGTTACTATCAGGAATATAAATTTTCTTCCGATAGTATATTTTTATGTTAAGATAAACAAACTATTAATGCAGTATAGTGAAGAATGCTTATGTTGTATGAAATATTTTAAAAAAAGCAGATAAATTTTGTTTTAAAGAACGCGAGAGCATTTTCAAAATTTTGACACGTGATATTATATGAAGAATTTTTTTGTTATTTATGGAAAGCTAATCAGTTCTATGTTCAAGTTCTTTACATTATAACATGAAATCAAATTACTGAACGTTTCCATACATAGAAATTTATCTAATTACATTTTTATTCATACTAAATGTTACTATCAGGAATATAAATTTTCTTCCGATAGTATATTTTTATGTTAAGATAGACAAACTATTAATGCAGTATAGTGAAGAATGCTTATGTTGTATGAAATATTTTTAAAAAAGCAGATAAATTTTGTTTTAAAGAACGCAAGAGTATTTTCCAAATTTTGACAGGTGATATCATATGAAGAATTTTTTTGTTATTTATGGAAAGCTAATCAGTTCTATGTTCAAGCTCTTTATATTATAACATGAAATCAAATTACTGAACTTTTCCATACATAGAAATTTATCTAATTACATTTTTATTCATACTAAATGTTACTATCAGGAATATAAATTTTCTTCCGATAGTATATTTTTATGTTAAGATAGACAAACTATTAATGCAGTATAGGGAAGAATGCTTATGTTGTATGAAATATTTTTAAAAAAGCAGATAAATTTTGTTCTAAAGAACGCGAGAGCATTTACCAAATTTTGATAGGTGATATCATATGAAGATTTTTTTTGTTATTTATGGAAAACTAATCAGTTCTATGTTCAAGCTCTTTACATTATAACATGAAATCAAATTACTGAACATTTCCATACATAGAAATTTATCTAATTACATTTTTATTCATACTAAATGTTACTATCAGGAATATAAATTTTCTTCCGATAGTATATTTTTATGTTAAGATAAACAAACTATTAATGCAGTATAGTGAAGAATGCTTATGTTGTATGAAATATTTTAAAAAAAGCAGATAAATTTTGTTCTAAAGAACGCGAGAGCATTTTCAAAATTTTGACACGTGATATTATATGAAGAATTTTTTTGTTATTTATGGAAAGCTAATCAGTTCTATGTTCAAGTTCTTTACATTATAACATGAAATCAAATTACTGAACGTTTCCATACATAGAAATTTATCTAATTACATTTTTATTCATACTAAATGTTACTATCAGGAATATAAATTTTCTTCCGATAGTATATTTTTATGTTAAGATAGACAAACTATTAATGCAGTATAGGGAAGAATGCTTATGTTGTATGAAATATTTTAAAAAAAGCAGATAAATTTTGTTCTAAATAACGCGAGAGCATTTTCCAAATTTTGACAGGTGATATCATATGAAGATTTTTTTTGTTGTTTATGGAAAGCTAATCAGTTCTATGTTCAAGCTTTTTACATTATAACATGAAATCAAATTACTGAACTTTTCCATACATAGAAATTTATCTAATTACATTTTTATTCATACTAAACGTTACTATCAGGAATATAAATTTTCTTCCGATAGTATATTTTTATGTTAAGATAAACAAACTATTAATGCAGTATAGTGAAGACTGCTTATGTTGTATGAAATATTTTAAAAAAAGCAGATATATTTTGTTTCAAAGAGCGTTAGAGCATTTTGACAATGTTGACACGTGATATCATATGAAGAAATTTTATGATATCTATGAAAAGCTAATCAGTTCTAAGTTCAAGCTATTAATATTCTTATATCAATATGAAATCAATGAACTGAACATTGACCAACTTTGAATACAATTTTATGAAGATTCTTGGTGTTGTATAAATAGTTGAAACCAAATTAAAATATCTCTAATTTCCAGGTCGTGAGAGCATTTTTTCAGTTTTAATAGATGAAATCATAAAGAAACATTGGGAAAAAATGAACCGTTGTCTATGGAAAACTAATCAGCTCTAAGTTTATGGACTTAACACATGTGATATCAATATGAAGTCAATCGGACTTATAGTTTGGGCTGCAGAGAGGACACAAAAAAAAAACAACGTAAATGATGAATTCATAGAGAAGAAATCAAAAGTTGTCTATGGAAAACTAATCAGCTCTAGGTCTTTGCACTTTACACATATGATGTTAATATGAAGTCGATCCGACTTATAGTTTGGGCTGTAGAGAGGACACAAAAAAGATAAATGCTACGGCGTACGGCGTATACGCCATACACACAAACACATCACGACGAAACTCATAGTGTGCATTCTCTACATGATACCCATTGAGAAATTGATGTAAAAAAAATACGCTTAAATTTTGCGAAATCATGACTCTCCCCTATTCCATAGTGTGGAGAGTAAAAATATGAACCATGTGTATTAGATTTTGGGGATTATTAATGAAATATGTGATTTGCTCCTGCATTTATGCGATCTTGATCGCACCATTTAGAATTTATTTACTCCTATGTATATGCCATATGCATTACTCCATTTAAAATATATTTACTCCTGTGTACGCAAAGTGTATAACACCATTAAGATTTATGTAATAAATACGCATGATATTGTGTATAAAAAAACATCCCGTTATTTGAAATTCATTTACTCCATTTAAATTGTGTGGACCATTCTATCGCTATATTTATATTATAGGCCATAAAACCCTGAAGGAATATAAAAAGAAATAAATACTAGACACAATTCTGAACAAAGCTCTGAACGACTTGGCTCCACACTACATTCAGGAATTGTGCCAGAGGAGTGTTCCATCGGGGAGGTAGCTTACGCTGAGATCGTCTGAATCACAGAGTACCAACTCTTTAAAAGAATTGGACAGAGTCAATAAGGCGGCTTACTATGATCTCGGTTTTAGTGTGAACGGGACTTTAAAATGGAATAAATTGTCTCTTGACATACGTGGAGCTCAGAGCATTGACACCTTCGGTAAACTTCTTAAGACTGCCTTGTTTCGTAGAGCCAACAAATAAGCTACAGCGCCCTTGGAGTGATCTTGTATCACTAAACGGCGCTTTATAAATTTCTATTATTATTGCAATCCGCAAACCAGATTCAGTGATACGGCGGATCCGGCATCATCAGAAGTCTACTGGATTTGGCACCAATTGGCCGCATCCAAATATCGGATCTAGTTAATTTAAAAGAATATACATGAAACCGATTTGTAGAAGCAAAGAAGGATCTTCTCGACCGTTGGTTTTTGTAACTCGGTAATACGATGTGTCCGAAGGTCAGATTTCAGCTTAAGCCGAATGTTCGACCGAAGCCAAAGGATTGACTATTCTAAGAATTTTTTTACTTAATAATAAAGTTTGTAAGTAATCAAGTATGGTTTTATGTACGGTATGTGCTCCTAAATTGTTCATCCGATTTCAACAAAACTTTAGTGAATTGTCGAGCTTATACCCGGGATGGTTTTTGTGTTAAAACTTTCTTCTCATTCTTCATTAGATCATTTGACCTATGAAGGTGGACTCACCACCAATTCTGAAAATTTAGTTTCTTTTTAGGTGAGGCAAGACTGGTATGTGGTTATACACGCATGTGTTGTGTTTTCTTTTTTAAGGTAATACACACACGCACTTCTGTCCCATATTGTGGGATATGCCGTGATGGTATGAATGAATGACTTAACAAAACGTGCAAAATCGACGATTCAAAAATAACAGGCCACTGAAGGTTTCTAAAACTTTTGATAAAAAAAATGTTTTTTTTTAAGGTATTGTGTAGCAAAATAAATGCAACATTCTGATATTATCGTTTATTAAAATAATAAATTAATAGAATCTTCTGCTAAATAAAGAAATATCAAAATCTAAATACTTAATTGGTACAATTAATATTCGAATCGATTTCTGATATTGTTTCTGTTTAAATAATTGTACACTCTTAAGCGTCAAATCAGGACAAGGGGACAAGTCTAGTCAAACGATGAAATCAAAACCCTTATGATAACCCATATTGTGGAAATAATTATCTAGAGTTCTATAATATCCAAGTGGTTGCCAATCAGGCAGCATAGGAACCTACATACCCTCACACTTCTATACAAGGTCCTAAACAACTCCAATTCTCCAGTTTATCTACGAAATCAATTTCACCTCCTCTCAGAACACGGGTTGCCTCTTCGTTCAAATACTGAAAGAACGCTCAGTATACCAGTACACAATACTTCCTTTTTCACCACATCTTTCTCCGTACAAGCAGCTCGTCTTTGGAATCACATCCCATCGCAACTTCGAGTTTCATTAACACTTCCCGCTTTCAAAAGAAATCTGAGGAATCATTTCCTTACACATAACACCTAAAGTTGTCTCCTTATCCTATCCTTGTCCCCCCCCCTCCTGTCCCCTCCGTTTCTTTATTGTTTATGTTTTTTTGTTTTATATGATTTATTTTCTTTATTGCTTTTGTTTGTATTAGATATTAAAAATCATAAAAATGTTGGTACATACCATAAATGTAATTAGTTTTTCACCAAATGAATATGGTTGGTTGGAAGATATTGCCATTCGGCAATAAGCCCGCCATTGTGCGCTTGTGCCCAAAAAGCTTAAAATAAATAAATAAATATCTAGGATATTATAGAACTCCAGATAAAAATAAATATGGAGTACTTACTTATGGAGTTCTATAACACCGTAAGATATTATAGAACTCCATAAGATAATTATATCCATGATATGGGTAAACATGGAGGGTTTTGATTTCGGCGATTGACCAGACTTGCCCTCCTGATTAAATTTGTGCCAACTTTGATTTATTTGTGTATCCGAACAATGTAGCGTATAAAATGACATTAAATAAGTGTAATTTTCTTGCAGAGTTGTCATACGATTAATTTTATGTTATAAATCTTTCATTGTAACAGATAATAATAATTATCTTGAAAGAGTGGGTACCTAACCTAACTATAATGATTGTAAGAAAATTTCAACTTTGGCTGAACAAGCAAAGGCTGCGACTAAGACTGACTCAGTTTTCATAGAAATGTACTTGGCACAATTTTGATTTCTTTAACAGCATTTGCTTATTTTAAGGATTTGTTTCAAGGACATATAGGTACCTACATCATTTTCATATACCGTCACTAAAAAGCGAGACATTTTTTCAATACCAAATTTCGTGTAAAATATTCGAAAAATAAAATAGTTTCAATTTTTCTTCCAACGAAATGTTAAAAATAAAAGTTATACAAAGTTTTTTGTTTCGTTTTTTATAATATATTTTTGAATAGCATTTTAACCGCCTGTGTCAGCAAACTCCGGGCCGCGAGCAATATGCATCAAAAAAATCAGAAAAAAATCATTAAACTTGGCCATTTCATTGGCACGCATTGCAATCGAAAAAAAAAGATTAAAATTTTCTCGTTGTGCGGATTTTTTTATTGGGAATTGAAAATATGACATGTTATGACGGAAATAAGTATTATCCTTCTGCGGCCCGCCGTTTAATTTCTGTATCTGACCCTTTGTCCCAAAAATTTTCCCAGCCCTGGAGGGGGGGGGCAAGTCCCGTCAAACGTTGAGATCAAAACCCTTACGATTACTCATGCATATCATAAATATAATTGTCATATGGAGTTTTATCATCAGTTCTATTTGTAGGTACAATATAAAAAATATGTTTTATATTGTATCACAGAACATAGAATCTATAGAAGTATTTTAACAAATTCGTCTGCGTACCCACTGACGGTCTAAATACCTACCAATTTGCCATTTTACCGTCATCTGGCGCTGTGAAAGCATCATTATACCGTTTTTGTTGAATAAATCGGCCCTGAACATTTTAAGGGCATTTTGTGCCTACCCCCACATTGCACCCCATTCCTCAGCCCAAGTGGCTTCAATGTTTGGATGATTTTAACATGTGTTTAACAGATATGCTACTTCTATAGATTTTACTGTTTTTTTTTTTTTTTTTTTTTTTTTTTTTTTTTTTTTTTTTTTTTTTTTTTTTTTTTTTTTTTTTTTTTTTTTTTTTTTTTTTTTTTTTTTTTTTTTTTTATACATCCTCATACATTCCCTAAATTAAGCATAAATACTTGTGCTACAGTTGAACGAAATCGATCGAGACTGCTAGGATGGGGTTCGAACTCGCCAGCGCGGCGCGTTGTCCGCTCTACCGCCGATCCATATATAGATATATTTTTAGTTATAAATAATAAATCGTACATATACAAATAATTATACCAATATATTATGCCCAGTCTTACTTCTGTCCGTCTAAATAAATGATATTATTGAATGCGTCCACTTCATGTGTGTATGTAGAATATATCCAATGAGTCAAAATGACGCAGACAAACGACTACATGGATCTGTACTGTGAGATGCGCTTTTCTGTTCGCATTTCCGCGAATCCAATAGTTCGTGAGGGAATATAAATATTATATATATATAACGTGACGCATTATACATACCTACATCTAATGTCATTATCCTAGTCTTATCCACTGTGCGAACTTAAAGCAACAAACTGATCACAAATTTATATCAAACATTTATTATCTGTAGGTAAATTACAGTAAGCTCAAACAAAATTAAATTGAGATAATTGTACTGTACTTGTCTTCATTTCATGTAGTGACATTAACTTCTACCATGTGTAACAAATATACTTTAAATACAGGGTATCTCAAAAGAAAGTTTGTATTTGAATTCAGAGCGTTCTTATATTTATGAGAATATTCTAGTTTTCATTAAAAATTTGCAAATTGATGGATCCGTGCTGAATCCAGCATTTTTTTAAAGAACAGACAAAATCCTCCTGGATTGAAAACACTGCTGGATTGCATGCAATCCCTAGTTGTGAATTGTAAATTTTATGATGGCAAACTCGGAAATTAATTGACAGATGAACCACAAATATATATGATAAATGCAAACAAGACAAAAATAATACAAGGTGTCTCAAAAGAAAGTTTATATTTGTATTCTGAGCGTTATGTGGAGATGTTAGACGACTTATTGGTGCATGAACTGCAAAACTTTCCTGGCTATAACCAAAGAACTAGTGTCCGACCGAAGCTTCGGCTTCGGCCACCTTCGGCCAAAAAAAACACCTTCGGCCAAAAATAACCCGAATTTTCGGCCGAAGCCAAAGCATTTTGTCAGCCGCTAAAAACAGTTAAAATTTGTAAAAATATGCGCGAACATGACATGAGTAGCGGGTGTATAGATTCGGCCGGCCGGAAAGAAAATTGTTAATTGAAGATTTTGTTTTCAAATTATAAGAATTTATGTTGTTAAATAACGTTTTAAACCAAAGAGGTATTTTTTATTTATTTTTCATTTCAATGTATATATACATAAGTATAATTTATACTGTCAAAAAGTGAACTAATCCAAAGAAAAATAGTCTTATTTAATAACCTATCATATACATTTTAATTGAAGTTATATTTTTTATAATCTTTTCTAAAATTGCATGAAAAGAAAATTACGATATATCGATAGTTTACTTTTAGCAATGTATTTCCTGTTGGCGCTTTTAATAATGACACACTTGGTGACACAAATTAATAAGAACTTACATTGGTACAAATTTATATTAGGTACTAGGTACTTTAATTATAATACTAGTTCTCAGATTTTATTATTTTATATGTGATTGAGTTTATTTTCATTTTGTTAAATTTATAAGAAAATACCGTCTTATGTACTTATGTATTTATTTATCTTTTTGTACATAATATAAACAAACAATATATTGTTATCTGGTGAGCTTATTGCTACTAGACAATTTCTTCCAACCAACTAGATTCAGAGCAAGATAACAGATAATATAGTAGATACCGTATACATCCGATAGAAAAAACGTTGTACCTATATGGTTATTTTATTTTATATTGCTTCTCGAGCAACTAACAGGTAGGTATTATGTCAAATATTAATTTAACACGCACCCAATAACAAGTTGCCACATTCTACAGGCTTGTAATATTTATCATCTCATAGATCCAGACTAAAAACACAAATAAAAACTGTGTCTCCACTGGGAATCGAGCCCAGGACCCTTGGCTCAGTAGTCAGATATCATACCAACTGAGTCACGAAAGCCGATTATTGATTATTTTAATCGATTTTTTTGTAAAATCAAACGACCCAGCACCCTTGGCTCAGTAGTTAGATATCTAACCAACTAAGTCACGAAAGCAGATTATTATTTATTATTTTAATCGATTTTTTTGTAAAATCAAACGACCCAGCACCCTTGGCTCAGTAGTTAGATATCTAACCAACTAAGTCACGAAAGCAGATTATTATTTATTATTTTAATCGATTTTTTTAGTAAAATCAAACCTTCGGATTCGGCCGAAGGTTACGGCTAAGGCCGAACAATCGGCTTCGGCTTCGGCCAAAATCTGACCTTCGGTCGGACACTACAAAGAACGTGGTTCCAGCAGGACGGAGCAACGTCACACACGTCCAATACATCTCTGCCACGAGTTCGTGATATTTTCCCAGGCAAATTGATCTCCAGGAGAGGTGACATAAATTGACCTCCACGCAGTCATGATTTAACCCCTATAGATTTTTCATATGGAGTTATCTTAATCGATCGATCCACTAAATATAAATTTTCTTTTGAGCCACCCTCATATTTTTAATGATTCTAGACTTTTTGTGAGTTTTTCTAATATATTTATGATCACAGGTATGCAAATGTTGGACAGTTCGTAATCCCTTTAGGTGCTTAATTTCCCGGTTCCCGGTTAAATATATATTCCCCTTTTATTTAAAAAAAATTATAGACAGATTTATAAGTAAAGCTCAAAAACTAATATTTTTTTTGCCTTATTGATTCCACCGATATTTTGTATTTTTTGCCTTATTGATTCCACCGATATTTTGTATTTTTTGCCTTATTGATTCCACCGATATTTTGTATTTTTTGCCTTATTGATTCCACCGATATTTTGTATTTTTTGCCTTATTGATTCCACCGATATTTTGTATTTTTTGCCTTATTGATTCCACCGATATTTTGTATTTTTTGCCTTATTGATTCCACCGATATTTTTTATTTTTGCCTTATTGATTCCACCGATATTTTGTATTTTTTGCCTTATTGATTCCACCGATATTTTGTATTTTTTGCCCTATTGATTCCACCGATATTTTGTATTTTTGCCTTATTGATTCCACCGATATTTTGTATTTTTTGCCTTATTGATTCCACCGATATTTTGTATTTTTTGTCTTATTGATTCCACCGATATTTTGTATTTTTTGAATCTCCGATTTTTTTTATATAATTATTTATTTAAAAAAGACCACCCTAGGGATGGAAGAATAGTAAACTTGGACTTCGTCATCTCAGGAGGCATAGTTCTTGAAATACAGACCAACAAGTCTACTAAACGAAGAAGAAGATTTAAAAAGCCGATTTTGACTCTTGACAATAATTTATAGTTAACATTGTAATTGTAATATAGTAGTCGTTCATAAGGGGGTTCGGAACTACAGACCACATACACACCCTCCGCTTACTTATTGAGAAATCTGCAGAATATAACATAGAAATGCATTTAGCTTTTATTGACTATAAAAAAGCATTTGATTCTGTGGAGAAGTTTGCAATATTAGAGGCACTAAATAACGCCAGAATTGATTCCAGGTACACAAGACTCATCAATTTCATCTATAACCACGCCACGATGAACATAAAAATTAATGAAGATATTAAAACAGGAAAAATCAAAATAAAAAAGGGTGTCAGAGAGGGTGATACAATATCACTGAAATTATTTACTCTAACCTTCGAAAACATATTCAAAAAACTAAATTGGGAATTTAAAGGATTAAAAATTGACGGTGTATATCTGAACCACCTTCGATTCGCAGATGGCATTGTGCTTATCACCGACGACCTAGAAGAATTGAAAGGTATGATAAAAGAACTCCATAATGCTTCCTTGGAGGTAGGCCTGGAGATGAATATTTCGAAAACTAAAATCCTGAGCCCATCCAACATCAATTTGAAAATCAATAACAACACAGTTGAAGCCGTTGAAGATTACATATACCTGGGGCACAAAATAAAACTGGGAAAGGAAAATCAATTAGCAGAGATACCCAGACGAATTGGACTAGGTTGGGCGGCCTTCGTTAAACTCGATCACATCCTGAAAATCAAAGACATTCCGATGAATTTGAAAAGAAATGTCTTTGAAACATGTATCCTCCCAGTGCTAACATATGGATTGGAAACAATGACACTAACTGCCAACACAATATACAAACTGAAATGTACGCAACGAGCTATGGAACGGCAAATGTTAGGAGTGAGCCTCCGGGATAAAATAAGAAATGAAGAAATAAAACGCCAAACAAAAGTCGTTGACATAGCAGACCGTGTTGCAATGTTGAAATGGCAGTGGGCAGGGCATGTTGCAAGACAGGGTACCGAGAGGTGGACACCCAGAATACTAAAATGGAGACCGTGGGAAAATAAAAGACCGGTAGGGCGACCACAAAAAAAATGGGTGGACGATATCATTCTGGTTGCGGGAAGGGGTTGGCTGGGGGAAGCACAGGACCGAGAGAGATGGAGTTCATTGGAGGAGGCCTACATCCAGCAGTGGAGAGATGGCTGATAAAGAAGAAGAAGAAGTCGTTCATATACAGCAACACTTTACTTAAGTTCTTGATACTAAGTCTGGTTTTCAATTCTCGTTGGAATGTTTTTTCGTTCATAGTTTATAGTTGTTTTTTTTTTTTTTTTGTATTTTATATTATATTAGTTCTCGGGCAACTAACAGGTACTATGTCAAATATTAATTTATCACGCACCCAATAACAAGTTGCCACATTCTAGGGACTCACAAATCCAGACTGAAAACACAATCAAAAACTGTATCTCCACCGGGAATCGAACCCGGGACCTTTGGATCAGCAGTCAGATACCCAACCAACTTAGCCACTAAGGCGGACAAATTGTTGTGGCGAATTATTGTAGTCAGAGAGTCCACAGCCACTTTATTCTTTCGTTTCCAATTATTTTGTAGCTTTGTCAGTTACAAAGTTTTTTTTTGTGGATTTGTATTCCCTGCTTAAGTCTTAGTTCAGAGTCTTCTATTTTTATTTTGTGTATTAGTTTTAATGTTTCATACTGTGCCATCTTCTACTTTGGACATTATTATGTTGTTGATATGAATGTAATACGCATTATTTAGAACCTAGTTCAGTGGCTCGTAGACCGCCGGCATTGTAGCCTACTCTCGCTGACGACATCAACAAATGACAGATTGTTAATTATTGTACTCTTCCGAGTGTTGCACCAAGTGCAATGATACCTCCCCTCCCGTCACTCCTCCGGTCACATGTCATCTCTTGGTACAACTGCTGCCGTGCAGTCTGCCACTTTACTACACGGGGGGCTGGTGCCATATCACGGGCCGGGATTCATTGTAGTTGCCAACGTCACTCTTACGATATCTAATTAACTACATATGATCCCCTATTGGACATTTGTATATCAAAACATAATATGAATAACACGTTTGCTTTCCTCTCGTTTAGTTTTATTGTTTAGTGTGGAAAACATTCGAGGGTTAATTCGTTTGCCATTCGGTGTTTAGTGTTTACTGTGATTTTATGGTTTTGATTTTGGACCCATGTGACGCTTTCATTATGAGTAAGTGTAAGTATTTGTATATTTGCATCTCGGAAATTACGTGTATTTTTTTACTTTGGATTAACGTATCTCTTTTTTAAATTTTATGATATCAGCATTTAGTTTGGAAATTCGGATATTTTAGAACCTTACATCAGTAACAATTATTTGTTGTTAGTGAAATAATGTTGTTTTTATACAGTTTAATTCTTTATTTACCTATATTTATTTATAATTATCATGATATTTTTATTTTATTTATACGTGGTTTTCCAATATTAAAAATACATTTGAGTAATGACTAAATGAGATATGAAAGTTCTATCGTAGGCTCACGCTCACGCTTACGTAAACCAGCCGATGACGGGTCGTAAGCCCTGTAGGTGCCTCGTGTTCCTGGTTCTTCTACAATATCTCAACTTCGTCTCTATTTAGATGTTAAAAAAGTTTGTCAATAAAAATATCTTTTGACTCCCGAAAGGCAAAAAAATCCAATGTTTGTGTATATGCAATTAAACAAATATTCTATCTATCGTAGGCATTGATAACCGTATTAATCCGTATTTAAGTTATACCAGACTTGTTGAAAATCTTGGTACCTACTTTGTTTACATTTATTTACCTTATTTCTTTATTTATTTAAAAATTCCTATACAGACAGTAGGTACAGTAAATAATATAGTAATTAAAATTAATTTCTTAATTTTACGCTTCGTATAAAGTAACACTAGTGCTACGAAGTGGAGGTTAACACTAAATATTTTAATTTTACGCTTCGTATAAAGTAACACTAGTGCTACGAAGTGGAGGTTAACACTAAATATTTTAATTTTACGCTTCGTATAAAGTAACACTAGTGCTACGAAGTGGAGGTTAACACTAAATATTTTAATTTTACGCTTCGTATAAAGTAACACTAGTGCTACGAAGTGGAGGTTAACACTAAATATTTTAATTTTACGCTTCGTATAAAGTAACACTAGTGCTACGAAGTGGAGGTTAACACTAAATATTTAAATTTTACGCTTCGTATAAAGTAACACTAGTGCTACGAATTGGAGGTTAACACTAAATATTTTAATTTTACGCTTCGTATAAAGTAACACTAGTGCTACGAAGTGGAGGTTAACACTAAATATTTTAATTTTACGCTTCGTATAAAGTAACACTAGTGCTACGAAGTGGAGGTTAACACTAAATATTTTAATTTTACGCTTCGTATAAAGTAACACTAGTGCTACGAAGTGGAGGTTAACACTAAATATTTTAATTTTACGCTTCGTATAAAGTAACACTAGTACTACGAAGTGGAGGTTAACACTAAATATTTTTTCATAGTAAAAATATTTTTATAAATTCCAATACAAATGTTATAGTTGCAAAAATATCGTAAAAATAAGGTGTAGGAATATAGTTATACAGACTTACATATACAGGATATTTATATACAGAACTTATACATTGGACATTTATACAGACTTATACATAATACTAGTTGCATGTAACACATGAGATCCAACTTTCGCTAGCGATAGTATGTATAGTTGAAGAATAAGAATCAAATTATAAACCCATAAATCCAAATTATTGAAAATTTTAACACATGTTGGTGTGTATGTCAAGATAGGACAGTATGGAGGTCAGTCCTCTTTTCCTACCCGGAATATGAAAACAGCATGATGGTTCTGTGTGTATGTTTGGAGATTAAGTACCGATCAAACTATTAAGTCCTCTTACATATTGTGTATAGGCGACTGCCATACAATTTGTATGAAGCAATGTCGTCAGTAAATTCAATTTTTATAAATTGTTAAAAAAAATTTGGGATGTGCTAAAACAATGTTAATATTTTTTATAGAAAATTAAATTATCTAGTTGGGATGTTTCGGCTTTTTTCGATATTTTTAAAAAAAATGGAAATATAGGTAGTTAAACTCATAAATTTATCATAAAAAAATATTTTTCTTAATAAAAAATGTTTGAGAAACCCTGGAATTTTTTTGAAAAAAAACCGATTTGAGATTTTGTATTTGTCTATGTTTTTACCAATTTTCAGTGTTCTAGCTTTTATGGTTTCTGAGATATATGGAAAAATAAACCAAAAATTCAAAAGTTGATAACCCCTGACTGAAACAAAAATTCAAAATTCTGAGTATAAAAGTTTTGTTGGCCTATAATTGTTTATATATTCTGAAATTTTGGGCTCTGTAAATTGAGCGGATCAAAAGTTATAAGTGGGGGGGACACACAGACACGCACACGCACGCACGCACACACACAAACACACACACAGACACACGAAATGTTCTACTCCAAATTCTGAGTAAATCCGTATATGGAACATATATGCTGCGAAGCCTCTAAATTGGTGTTTATTGACTTCAAAGTTGGAAAAGCCGTGAAAAAAGTAGAATTTCATTCTCTTGAACGAATCGACATTTGGAATACATTCGACAGTTAGGTTGTAAGTTTAATAACGTCTTTATTTTTTGTTTAAATGTTGAATAGGGTTATCGATTTTACATTTATTTATATGACTAAATTGTTTGTACCATTTGATCTCCATGTATAAGTAATGATGTTGGCCAGTTGTGGTATTAATTTTTGGTATTTCGATACTATATTTAGTACTATAGTTATCACTAATACATTCAGGGGGGTGCATTTTATTTATGAAGTATTCTTTATAGATTTGATTTGTAGCTATTATTTTAAAAAGTGTATCGAAGGTGTCCTTATATCTCGAAGTAGTTGCAAAGTTGGGTAATCAGGTGTTTTGTTAGTATTATTTTTATTACCATACTGTAGAATTGATTAGGCAAGCGCATAATGCGCTCTTCTTAGCATATCATTTTAGAGTAAATTCCTTAATTTGAGGAAGACATAAAACAATTTGCGTATTCTTTTGATTGTATTTAAAATATGTTCCTTCCATTTAATGTTACCATCTTTTGTGATACCCAAAGATTTCATTTTATTTTTTTGTTGGATAGGAATACAAGATGGGTCTTACAAGAATAATCATAACCTATATTTATACACTTTGTGTCATAAGTAGTTATAATTAGTTTCTGTGAACATGATGTTTTTTTTCGGTAAAAGAAAATGGTGTAAAGAAGGTTTTATCAGAATTTAGAGACAATAAGTTATTATCTAACCATTTCTACATAAGATTTATGTCATGATTCGCGTTATGTAGTCAGTCCATGTTTGGTTATCAATAATCAAAGCTTTATCATCCGCATTTGAAGCAAGTAAAATTTCAATATATTTTCTTTGCGATTTAATTACCAATATGAAAACTTTGTTTAATGTATAGAGGAACTGAGGTAAATTTTTATACAACTCCGTATAAGATGTAATTTTATCACATCCATTTTTATACATAAAAGATAATGCAATGTACAAATATATCTTTTAATAACGAACTATTAATTGTGGACATGATAATATTACGATATTATTCGCGTGCAAAATATCCCTTGCTCGATGATGACAAGTAAGTAGTTATTCTCTAGTTCATTATTTTACTGATGTATCAAATTGGACGAGAATGTTGATTCCGCATACACCATCTCCAGCTGCTGCAAATACACGTTGTTCCAAGAATCCAGTAATTATGAACCACGTGCATGAAGATAAAATATACTTTACTCCCTTTTTCCTCTTCCAGATATTATTATCACGGTATATATATTTAAATATTGTTAACTGAGAATTGTAATTTTATAAAAGTTGGTATAATTAAATAATAATAATAAATTATTATTATTACTATATTATTCCAACCTACAATCTATGGACCTTTATGAAATTACGAGTCTGTAAAAATATATTTATTTATTTATTTATCACACCATTTACATAATCGTCATTAAAAATAGATAGCTGCTGCCCATCTAGGTATACCTGTTCTAGGGCTAGCAGTGTACATATTATTATATTTCACAGGAGACATATAGGTTGTACCTATTTGCATTTTTAAAAAGTATCTAAACAATATAAACTTAACTATTGTACACAGATGAAAAAATGGAATTGGAGTCATCATGATATGCATACCTATACATATTTTGTATGTAGGTATCTTATAATTTTTATTTGTTTATTGCACAAATAATCTGAAATAGTACCTATCTCTTGGGAATACTGAACTGATCTTCACCTACAACTGTATATTTTTCGTTGTCAATTTTAATACTAGAAACAATAATAAATCATAAAAATTGCACAACAAGAATTCTGATACAAAGAGAAATTATATATTTTCGTATAAACTTAACTTTTCTACATCATAGTCAAACATTACAACAAAATATCCTAAAATATTTTTAATCACAGAAACATTTCGATTATAACAGAAAATTGATTGAACCAGAATGGCTGAGTTCTCTGTGTCTTATTCTGAATGGATGGCGGCGTGATGGTATTTACGTGATTATATTTACCATCCTTTCGTTGAAAAACGTTTTTTAACCCTTGAATATCACAGGGGAAGGGAAAAGTGGAGTACCGAATGTAGATTCATAGTGTGATACGTAAGAGGAGGATGGAAATAAAAATACACGTACCATACGATGTATCACGGAAGATGAGTCTGACATTGGATTCTCTCTGCCTCTCTTTCAAGTCTTCAGTATGTAGCTCGTTTTTGAGTGTGTCAAATTACTGTTTATTGTAAAAAAAGAATGAAAAAAGTAAAAGTATGCCTAATGCTTACTCTGCTCGACGACTTACAAAATATTTTTTTGGTTCGATTTTGATTTTTCCCACTCTTTGTTTTCTGCTTTTACTTGTTGATAATTTTATTGTGATTTTCTGTTCATTGACAATTATTGTACAAATTATTCCTGCGCTCGTAGGAATGTTAAATTATTTCGTCCTGAATCATAGTTTTATAAATCCTTTCAAGTGAGCAATTTTAAGTGTACATTTCAAGTGGTGAGCTATGAAATTATCTTCAACATTGTTGTAATAAGTATCTGATTGATGGAAACCATTCCTGTTACATGTTCTAATACATCAAATTAATTCCAATCTTCATTCTTAGCTACTTATTAACTCTTTTGCAACATTTCAAGGACATGTGTATGTGTGTGTATGTGTATATATGTATGTGAGTGTGTGTGTATGTATGTGTGTGTATTTATATGTGTGTGTATGTATGTGTGTGTATGTATGTGTATGTATGTATGTGTGTGTGTATATATGTATATGTGTGTATATGTATATGTGTGTGTATATACATGTATATATGTATGTGTGTATTTTTTTTTTCTCTCTCTTCATATCAAATATATATATATTTTTCTTTTTTTTTTTTTTTCTCTTTTTTGTTGTTTTTGTGATTTTTGTGGTGTTATCTTCTGTACTCCTCCCCGAAGCACAAGGTTTTCTTATTTTCGGGGAGAATTCCTAATTGATGTTATTTTTTTTTCCTATTTTTTGTTTATACTGTTATTATTGTATTTGTTGTTTGTGTTTTTATTTTTAATAAATATATTATTATTATTATTATTATTATCATGAAAATAATACCTATCTACATTCGCAGTCGTAATGTTTTTACTCTTCATTAACCCAAGGGGATATAGTGGGGAGTTATGATTTCGCAATTTAAATGGTATTTTTTTATTGTAGATTATCAACTATATCATGCTGAGAATGTATTCCGAAAGTTTCATCACAATGTATCTGTGTGTGTGCTATGTGCTGTGTGCTATGTACGGCGTATTTATTTTACTTTATCGATTATATACTAAAGTACTCATTCAGTTCTATTCAAATTTTGCAAATTAATATATTAAATACTCACTTAGACCCCATAGGTTTTGAAGGATATTTGAATAGTGCTTCTCATTTTTTTTAATTGCCAAATATTTCAAAGTGACCCCAGGCTCAGGAAACTAATAATTTGAAAATATTATTTTCAAATTAGTAAAAAGGCACATCACTTTCATAAAATGGCATTGAAGAAATTGCTGAAAATTTTCTATACAAACATTGAATACTTTATAGTGACTTGTTAGAGACGAGTGTAGCATTGGCCACAACCCGCTCGTTTTATATCAACATCGATTCTTTTCAAATTTTGCAAATATGTATATATAATACTCGCTTAGACCCAATTAGATTTTCATATAAAAGGCACATCACTTTCATAAAATGGTATTGAAGAGATATGAATTTTTCATAATAAAATATTTAAATAAATAAATAATTTAACAAACTCATTTCATGAAAATGCTGAATATTTTCCATACAAAATTTGAATACTTCATAGAATGACTTGTTAGTGAGGAGTTTGGCGTTGGCCACAACCCACTCCTTTTTTTTTTTTTTTTTTAAGGGAAAGAGAAAAATATCCAATGTTTTCGATTTACAAAATATTCGAAAACATACACATTGGTACAATAAGGTAAACATGCCAAAAATTAAATAATATTTCTGGTGCAGTACAGGGGTGACATCTATGCGAAAGCATTGTAACCTCGTGTATAAGAACTGTGACTTTCATTGTTTGCGAACCAATTTCTGAATAGAGTTGCGTTTCAAAAAAAAATTATCGTCATTTCATAGATGGCAAAGGTAAAAACAGCTTATTTTCAAGAACAATAATATCTATGTATAAAATATATATAACTTTGAAAAAATGGATTTATAGGAAACACAATAAAAGGGCATAATTGGTGAACGTTGCGCAAGCGCATAAAGTGATCACGTAAACCAACCGATGACAGGTCGTAAGCCCTGTATGAGCATTGATTTCCCGATTCTCCCTTAAAATTCCAATTTGGTCTTTATTGAGGTATTAAAAATAATTGTCAAAAATACACAATAACTTGAATAATAACGTATTAATAAATTGTATAATATATATTATGTGGGGTGTTTATCAAAATCTGTAAAATAGATTCTGGAATAAAAAAATAAAAATAAATCAAACAGAAACGTAAAATGTAAATCAAGTTTGACACATCTCTACGTGTTTTTGTGTACCCAATTTCCGACCGCCGCGCGCCGTGGCACTGTTGGTTTGGCTTCTGTTCCAGCGTCCTGAGTTCGATCCCCAGTAGAGGAGATATTTATTTAAATTCATTTCTCACGCAATCCTTGCTTCTCTGAGCTGGAAACACTGGTCAGTTGGAAGAAATCGCCATATGGCAATACTTCGCCACTTGCACAGGGTGCAATGAAGTGTTTATTATTATTGTAGGTATTATTCTCAACTTGTGAATAAAAAATTGTTTTTTTTTAGTTATTTGTAATTTTATTTTTGAAATATTTACAAGTGGAAAAAAAACTACATTCAGATTGACATACCTATTTGAAATATAATCAAAACAATAATATGCTGTGGAAAATCTTTAAAGAAAGTATTTGATCTCAACGTGTATTGTACCTATCTATTTATTTAGATTTTTTTTTATTGATTTTTAATTAGTACATTTGCGCACAATTATCAAAAGCTTAGAACGATCCAATGACAATAGTCTAGTCGCTCATTCGCAAAAAAACTTGTTTCATTGCATCTGATTGAGCAGGAAGTAGGTACTTCCCAATTAGTTTCTCTAAAGGCCCCCATTCACGATCGTGCCATTCTTCCAAATGGCTTGCTATCACTCCGAAATGCGCTCGTGAATGTCAAAACCCGCGCAGTCCAATTGGCCTGACACACCAAAAAGGAATTCCAAAAGAATCGAAACTCCACGATAGTGCCGCGACAAACGGCGCGGCGCATCTTGTCGGTACGTAATGCTCGTGAGTGTGAAAACCAGCGGTACATTGCGCCGAGCTGTTTGACACTCTCGTGAATGCGAAAATACAACATTTTCTCTTTGGTTTTTTTCTTTTTATTTATAAACAAACCGCTACAGCAGCTGTATAAAACTCATCATCAGAATTATAACTCATTTTTACTTGAAAAATTTAAAAAAAAAGAAATTATTAATGCGAAAGCGCCGACAGCTCGTGTATACTAATTTTGATGGCTCGATGGCGTGCCCGTGAGTGTGATGGAAATTTTCCAATGCTCCAAATGGAACCGGTCCATATGGAGCGACGCCGAATGACACGATCGTGAATGGGCTGCTTTATGTAACCGTTGTACTAAATATCGAAGTACACACACGTTCTTCCTATAGTGGAAATCCTTTTCTGGGAAATGAATTTTGACGCCGCCAGAGAAGCCGAACGGCTTACCAGTATGCCACAGCGGTCGACAGAAATGTAAGCGTCTTTTAGAGTGCGATAAATGTGAAGGTTTGTCTTCGAAAGATCTTAGAAACTTTGTCATGATTACAACTAATGTCCATGGCTTGAAGCACGGTGAATTGTCCATACGATAAATTGTCCTCATGGTCAATTGTCCGTACGGTCAACTATCCCCACGGTCAACTGTCCCCACGGTCAATTGTCCGTATACGGTAAATTATCCCCACGGTCAACTGTCCATACGGTAAATTGTCCCCACGGTAAATTGTCCTCACGGTAAATTCCATTCGGTAAAAAGGGCGTACGGTCAATTGTCCACGGTCAATCAGCTACGGTCAATTGTCCGGACACGAGCTTGGGGCACGGACCCCCTAAATTGATCTCCAACAATACATACCATCATGCTATATCCCTTACGGGGTAAGCAGAGAGAACTGAGCGCCATACTCCTCTATTTTTGCACACATTCCTAGCTTCCTTTATATCCATACATCGTCTCATACATGCTCGTCGATTTTTCAAGCTTCTTATATTTCTTTCTTTCAAAATATCACTCACATGGTCATGCCATCCCTTTCTGGGGCGGCCCCTGCTATTCACTCCATCTCTTACACCCATGTATATTTTTTTGGTCAGTCGTTCATCATTCATTCTTTCAATATGTCCAAAACCACCTCAAGGAATTCACTTTCATTTTACTTATAATATATACTCTTCTTTCTTTATGTCCTTATTTTTTATTCTGTCATATTATATCTTCTTAGTGATCTCATCCCCTATAATCTCATGAGGATATATTAATGACGGGCTTGTTGACATTCATAATACCTATTAGGTTTCTAAACCCACGCGCATATTATTAACACGGGTGAAAATACGGGTGCGAAAGCTCATTGTTATAGCCATTAAAATGCTCTGTAGGTACCTACCATATCCAAACAGAAATCGTTTTATGTTTTTCGTTGAATGTGAAGTAATCATTGAGTTGTTTTTATATTTAAATATATTTTTTAAAAATCAACATAAATTATGTTTCGCTACCGCCACCACCACTAGCTCTGTATGCATGGAATGTGATTTACAGCTTCGCAAATCGTCGACTGGAAATTCGTCGTAAGATAACACAGCAGTTTTTATTGTTGTTAGTGATGACCAAATGCATGACCAAGACTGTAGTTGTCATAGTCTTGGTCTTGCATTTACAGGTGTGGTCTTGGTCTTTCATTTACAGGTGTGGTCTTGGTCTTGCACACGCGACCGAGTCTTGGTGTTGCAACTTTTACATTTTTTAATTTTCTTTTAAAATTCAGTAATTACCATGACCTGTGACAATAAACAACAAATTATTCTATAATATCCATATTACGTAGATAGTACATAGTTTATTGCTTACATTTTAAATTTTGCGAGACCGCAAGACTCTTGCAAAGCCCGGTCTTGGTCTTGCACTCCTGGTCTTAGTCTCGGTCATGGAGAGACACGTGCGGTCTTGGTCTTGCAAATATCGCACTTTGCCCATCAATATTTTTTTGTTTCGTATAAAAACAAATTAATAAATAAATATTGATTCTTTGTTTCCTATTGCATTTCCATTCTCAATATAATTTTGATTTCATCGTTTAATGTAATAATATTCATATCGTCGATTATTAGTTTCCGCAAAAATCGAATACTTCTATAAGTACTAGATTCGCTTGTATAGCATGAAAAGCACCGATTTCACCATAATGGCGTGTATTGATCTCAGTAAGTATATCACCGCGTGTTGATTTGTTTTAACTTTATAAATCACGTTATTTCTGTAACACATTATTCCAGATTCCCTCGCTTTACCAAATAATGTTATGCACAGTGCACAGTCCTCTGCTTTCTAGCCATAAATAATTTCAATATGTTTACATTACATTACTGGTCCGTGGTGTGATAGGTACCTACATACATAGCTATGTATATAGACACACACACACACACACACACACACACACACACACACACACACACACACACACACACACACACACACACAAATACACATCATCTCGTGTCGAGTTATAGATAGACAGAACAAGTGCTGAATGATTCACCAGTTAGTTGTGTAGATCGCTGCTAAGCCCGAATTAATCTTATTTTACCGCCGGTTCCCAGAAGTACGACAAAAAGGTGCCGCACTCCTCTTATCAATCAGGGATGACACATACCTAATATACATACTTTATTATTATCAATTTAGGGAATATTTGAAATTATTAGTCAGTAATTGGTAGTGACTTTTGACGTGATTTGTAAGAGGCACACCGTAAAATAATTATTCAACAGAAACGAGCCAATAATCAACAATATAGAGTTATTTTAAAATTATAAACTATATTTAGTAATAGATAAACTCTGTCTTTTTTTTGACGTATAATATGGGCGAATAATAATTCTTTACTTCGTCTGCCGATTTTGTTGTTTTTTCATGACAATTTCGTGTAGTGCCTCCCTGACCAGCCAGAATAGCCTAGGATGTACAACGATTTTTTAAACCTAACCTACAAAAATTTTGGTAAAAATAGGTTGGTTAGGTTTGTTTGTAGTTATAATTATGCTGGCGTGAGCCATGAGTTGCATTATATTAAAAAAAAAAGTAACTAAAATATTAAAATAAAATAACTAAATTGGTGTTGGTCAAATAATTTTTAACCAGCTGGCTGGTCAGGGAGGCAGTACTTTTTTTAATACCTCAATAGAGACGAAGTTGGAATATTATGAGAACCGGGAAATCAAGGCACCTACAGGGCTTACCGTCTGTCTTCTGTTGGTATACGTAATCACTTTATGCGCTTGCCAACCAATTATGTCTTTTTATTGACTTCCCTATCAATCCAATTTTTGGAAGTTCTGTATATTTTATTCATAAATACTATTGTTCTTGAAGATAAGCTGTTTTTACCATTGCCATCTTTGAACTGACGAATACACTTTTTTTAATGCACTCTGTTGAAAATTTGGTTCGTAAACAATGAAGGCCACAGTTTTTAACACGTTTTTTGTGTTGGAAAAGAGTTATTTTAGGGGTAGTTTCATATATTTTGTTTTGGGATCCATGACTAATAACGGAACTCCTCAATTCTTATGAGCACATAAATGGTACTCTTGAGGTGGATATCGAGATATCTGATGTACCTACCCCTAATTATTTACCTGATCGCGGATTTTTTGGAGACGATAACTACTTAATACAATATGATAATGAAGTAGGTATTTTGGGGGCATAGAGTTTAATGGTTATCTTTGTTTATTTAATAGATCTGGGGCAAGTCTTTAGATGTCATTGAACTCAATATGATAATTATATCCAAGATTTGGATAATCACGAGGGTTTTGATATCGCCGGTTGGACCAGACTTGCCCCCCCCCCCCAAAAGAAAATGAATTCAGTTTCTTCCCTGTGTGAGATGATCGATGCGTGCCTGCGTAATATGGAAATAGGGAAAACTAACTGTGCATTGTAAGCGAGTGACGCGTTTGTCGGTAGGTACCTACATATGTATGTATGTATGTAAGTATGCACAGACGAGATTCGCCGCTGGCCGCCACGCACTATGATGCCTTGATAATTTTATTATACGACGTTACATATACTCTACAACCTTTGTTTATTTTCAGACGGTAGATGCCTACATACTTACCTACATATCTCTGTTTGTCCGCGCCTATTTGGCTTCTCTCTCAATCGATATCGCATCCAATAAAACGTGACGACACTACATACATACACACACACACCCCGCAGATGCGTTCATGATTCATCATCTCACATCGGACGGACACACATTGACACCGTGCGCTCAACAAAAGGGACGACACATTATATCGAGGGGACGCCCTATCGATGTCCATTCAAAATATATAAACATACTTCACTTTGTAGAGTATCTCTCTTTAAAAATAAATTTAATTTGCTCATTTTTTACAGGACAGAGGATGAATAAAAGCATTCACCCCTAGAAGTTTAAGAAGGATCCGCCATAAACAATTATGTTGTCCATATGTATTTTCATTCCTCCCAAGATGTCTTATGGAAAGAACGCAGAGTATATGAAAACCCTATCATTCAGAGTTGCGGGAGAATTCAAGCGATTGATCGTGCGCTTTAATTGTTTTTAAGAAGACATTTAACGCTAAATCTAGTGACTGAAAACATGATATTATATTAAAACCGCCTAATGCACTATGAAGGTACGCGTTAGTAATTGTTACTATCGCGTGCGTTAAAAAGGTTTATACGTGATTTAAATAATCGGTAAACCAAAATTTTTGATTTTTTGCATTTTAAGAACAAACTTTACTCGAAATGAAAAAAACTTTGACTCTTTACGTATATAAAAGATTTATTTCTGTACAACACATAGTTATGGAGTACCTAATTTGGAAAAAATGCTTCAAAAACGGATATTTTTATTATTTTTATTAGGGGAATTTAGGCTGATGTTTAAAATTGTGTTAGGAACATTCACTTCAGAATTGTTGAAAACACTTATAGTATTTTTTCTAGAAACACACTGTTTAACATATTATTTGAAGAATTTGATTTGAAATTGGGGTGTTTTGGTTTATATGCTACCCTGCTCTTAGTTCTCTGTACAATTTACAAGCCAACACGAGCGTTATGGATATGAATTCCTACCGTAACCAACCTATCCTAACCAAAAGTTTGATTAAAATAGCTTACCGCGAGTCAGATCGCACTACGCATTCTGAGTATCTGAGAAGAGGAAGCGTTTTAATTACGAATTATTTAATGATCCACCAAAATGTACACCCGAATCCTGATCGTTCGCAGCTCTAAATTGCGGAATGTTTTAAGTTAACTTATATTTGAAATAATGCTACTAAACCCTCCTGCAGCTGAGAAGCACTGGAGTTATGAATACTGGAAAGGTTTCCATAAAAGCGTCCACGCTTCGTTACCTGGTATCCGATACCGGTATTAGGTACATAATGTCATTCCCGTAAATATAGGTACATTTATTACGATTATGTGTACATATTTAATATTTATCAAAAAATATCATATTTCTCAAAATTGAGTTTTTTTTAATTCTCAAAATGACGAACAAGTGTTGTATCATCTACGTTTAAAACCAAATCAAATAAGTTGGCACGATCATTTAAATGGAATTTTGATAGATGGAGACGTTAGACGTAAGAATAATAGAAGAGCTTGTATGAGACGATGTATGTACGTGAATGAAGCGAGAAGTGTATGTCCAGAGAGAAGAGTCTGGCCTTCGGTTCTCTCTGCCTACCCCAAATAAGTAAATGACGTGATGGTATGGTAAATTATCACATTACTGATAATTTTATTATTAATAAAGTGATAATTTTTGTTGACTTATTACAATAATTTCTTCTAATACAATACCTCCTAAACTACTTTATCCTATGTATGTAAGTACCTACTCATCCAAGACACACAAATTCTTTCTAGTAGGTATGTACCACCTTGACTTCTTCTTCTAATCTATATCGTGTCCAATGAAACGAGACGACACTGCCCCCCCAACATTTGCTTGCAAACAAATTATCTATAGATTCGTTCGATGATTCAGTCAGACTATTCAGAGTTTAGTAGGTACCTATTGGACGCACTCTGCGCGACATGCACCAAATAGTCTCGTAAAGTTGTCAAAAGAGACGCGACTCACGATTCATACAGCTATTATAACAGATTAAAACTGTCAACGTATAACTAATATGTATGCACATGAATACCTACTTTATATTAATCACTCGCGTATCAGTTATTTAATCTAAATATCCTCAATGGACGGGCCAAATCGTCTGGCTATTAAATCGATGACTTTTTCGCGTTTTGATGATGCAATATTTAGTTATATACCTACCTACCTACCTATACTTTGATTTATTATTTTTTTATAGGTATAGCTACCGGTACACTTCTTAAGCCCGTCACATGTGCGCGCAGAGCGCAAATTTGTGTTTTTTTTACTTGTTATCTGCGCAAACCGCTCCACTCCACGAATAAAAGTCTCAAGAAGTTTGCCGGCATCTGTACTTGGATGAATTCTAATATTCGTAACGGTTTTATCGATAAAGTAAAAAATAAATATTTATTTATGTATCATGTCATATTACGTATGTAAACGGCATAAATTGCCTTTTACATACATACATAAAAACACATATTGATGATAAAAATATTTAGAATAAGAAAAAATTCAATTAAGCATACACTTATAAGCCTAAACTGAAAAACAATAAATTCAAAAATAAAAATATAATATGTAGATGTAAGCAAACATAAAACGAGTGAGTTGTGGCCAACGCTAAACTCCTCACTAACAAGTCACTCCATAAAGTATTCAAATTTTGTTTGGAAAATTTTCAGCACTTTCATGAAATGTGTTTGTTAAATTGTTTTTTTATTTAAATAATTTATTATGAAAGATAATTCTTGAATGCCATTTTATGAAATTTTTGTGTCTTTTTACCAATTTTAAAATAAAAATTTCAAATTTTAAATTTCCTGAGCTTGATATCACTTAGTATTTGACGTTTAAAAACATTGAGAAGCACTATTCAGATATCCTTCAAAATCAAATGGGGTCTAAGCGAGTATTAGGTATAATTAAGAAAACGACCTACAAATGTTAATGAAACATAAAATAAACTAAAAACTGCGAGGCAGTATTGTGCTCAAATGTTTTTTGTTAAATTGTACATATTTGCAAAAATTGAAAATTATCGAATGAGTACATTAGTCTATAATTGATAAAGTAAAATAAACACGCCGTACATAGCACACACACACATATGCATTGTGATAAAACTTTCAGAATACAATCTCAGCATGATACTAGTTGATTTGTTGATTATCTGCAGTAAAAAAAATAGCCTCTCGGGTTAGTCAGGACTAAAAATATATACATATATACTCAAAATAAACCAAAATATTGAATAAAAAAGTATTATAAATAAAAAATAGCTACTGGTGAGTGGGGATACACGCGCACGCCTGTCCTTGGTTTCCCCACATTTTGTTACATGTCACGGTGGTATGAATAAATGAATAAATATAATGCTTGATACAGCAGCAGCAGAAATATGTGTGTTTGAAAAAGGAATGTGTAAACTTTTAGTAATACTTCCAAGAATTACTTGAATCCCAATTATTATTATATAATCAACGAAACTTTATATCGAATATTTTTATTATTGCATATGCGCAAACATTGGATTTTTTTCCTGTCGGGAGTCAAAGATATTTTTTAACAGATTTTTAATTATCTCAATAGAGACGAAGTTGGAATATTTATTGTAGGAGAACCGGGAAATCAAGGCACCTACAGGGCTTACGACCTGTCATCGGCTGGTTTACGTGATCACTTTATGCGCTTGCGCAACGTTCACCAATTATGCCTTTTTTTTAATGAGATCCCTATCAATTCAATTTTGAAAGTTCTATATATTGTAATACTGAAAGTCTTTTCGCTTGAAAATAAGGAATTTTTACTACAGCCATCTATGGGTGAAATTATGAACAACAATCTTATTATTTTTATTTATTTTGTTGGAACGCCATCTATTGAGAGAATTGGTTTTTTGTAAATAATGAAAGCTACAATTCTTATATCTGAGGTGACAATGCATTTTTCGCATAGAAGTCACCCCTGAATTGCGCCAGACTTATAAGGTCATTTTTGTCTTATTTACCTACTTGTACCAATGTGTAAGTAATCGAATATTTTTATTATTGCATATGCGCAAACATTGGATTTTTTTCCCTGTCGGGAGTCAAAGATATTTTTTTTAACAGATTTTTAATTATCTCAATAGAGACGAAGTTGGAATATTTATTGTAGGAGAACCGGGAAATCAAGGCACCTACAGGGCTTACGACCTGTCATCGGCTGGTTTACGTGATCACTTTATGCGCTTGCGCAACGTTCACCAATTATGCCTTTTTTTTAATGAGATCCCTATCAATTCAATTTTGAAAGTTCTATATATTGTAATACTGAAAGTCTTTTCGCTTGAAAATAAGGAATTTTTACTACAGCCATCTATGGGTGAAATTATGAACAACAATCTTATTATTTTTATTTATTTTGTTGGAACGCCATCTATTGAGAGAATTGGTTTTTTGTAAATAATGAAAGCTACAATTCTTATATCTGAGGTGACAATGCATTTTTCGCATAGAAGTCACCCCTGAATTGCGCCAGACTTATAAGGTCATTTTTGTCTTATTTACCTACTTGTACCAATGTGTAAGTAATCGAATATTTTTATTATTGCATATGCGCAAACATTGGATTTTTTTCCCTGTCGGGAGTCAAAGATATTTTTTAACAGATTTTTAATTATCTCAATAGAGACGAAGTTGGAATATTTATTGTAGGAGAACCGGGAAATCAAGGCACCTACAGGGCTTACGACCTGTCATCGGCTGGTTTACGTGATCACTTTATGCGCTTGCGCAACGTTCACCAATTATGCCTTTTTTTTAATGAGATCCCTATCAATTCAATTTTGAAAGTTCTATATATTGTAATACTGAAAGTCTTTTCGCTTGAAAATAAGGAATTTTTACTACAGCCATCTATGGGTGAAATTATGAACAACAATCTTATTATTTTTATTTATTTTGTTGGAACGCCATCTATTGAGAGAATTGGTTTTTTGTAAATAATGAAAGCTACAATTCTTATATCTGAGGTGACAATGCATTTTTCGCATAGAAGTCACCCCTGAATTGCGCCAGACTTATAAGGTCATTTTTGTCTTATTTACCTACTTGTACCAATGTGTAAGTAATCGAATATTTTTATTATTGCATATGCGCAAACATTGGATTTTTTTCCCTGTCGGGAGTCAAAGATATTTTTTTTAACAGATTTTTAATTATCTCAATAGAGACGAAGTTGGAATATTTATTGTAGGAGAACCGGGAAATCAAGGCACCTACAGGGCTTACGACCTGTCATCGGCTGGTTTACGTGATCACTTTATGCGCTTGCGCAACGTTCACCAATTATGCCTTTTTTTTAATGAGATCCCTATCAATTCAATTTTGAAAGTTCTATATATTGTAATACTGAAAGTCTTTTCGCTTGAAAATAAGGAATTTTTACTACAGCCATCTATGGGTGAAATTATGAACAACAATCTTATTATTTTTATTTATTTTGTTGGAACGCCATCTATTGAGAGAATTGGTTTTTTGTAAATAATGAAAGCTACAATTCTTATATCTGAGGTGACAATGCATTTTTCACATAGAAGTCACCCCTGAATTGCGCCAGACTTATAAGGTCATTTTTGTCTTATTTACCTACTTGTACCAATGTGTAAGTAATCGAATATTTTTATTATTGCATATGCGCAAACATTGGATTTTTTTCCCTGTCGGGAGTCAAAGATATTTTTTAACAGATTTTTAATTATCTCAATAGAGACGAAGTTGGAATATTTATTGTAGGAGAACCGGGAAATCAAGGCACCTACAGGGCTTACGACCTGTCATCGGCTGGTTTACGTGATCACTTTATGCGCTTGCGCAACGTTCACCAATTATGCCTTTTTTTTTAATGAGATCCCTATCAATTCAATTTTGAAAGTTCTATATATTGTAATACTGAAAGTCTTTTCGCTTGAAAATAAGGAATTTTTACTACAGCCATCTATGGGTGAAATTATGAACAACTATCTTATTATTTTTTATTTATTTTGTTGTAACGCCATCTATTGAGAGAATTAGTTTTTGTAAATAATGAAAGCTACAATTCTTATATCTGAGGTGACAATGCATTTTTCGCATAGAAGTCACCCCTGAATTGCGCCAGACTTATAAGGTCATTTTTGTCTTATTTACCTACTTGTACCAATGTGTAAGTAATCGAATATTTTTATTATTGTATATGCGCAAACATTGGATTTTTTTCCCTGTCGGGAGTCAAAGATATTTTTTAACAGATTTTTAATTATCTCAATAGAGACGAAGTTGGAATATTTATTGTAGGAGAACCGGGAAATCAAGGCACCTACAGGGCTTACGACCTGTCATCGGCTGGTTTACGTGATCACTTTATGCGCTTGCGCAACGTTCACCAATTATGCCTTTTTTTTAATGAGATCCCTATCAATTCAATTTTGAAAGTTCTATATATTGTAATACTGAAAGTCTTTTCGCTTGAAAATAAGGAATTTTTACTACAGCCATCTATGGGTGAAATTATGAACAACAATCTTATTATTTTTATTTATTTTGTTGGAACGCCATCTATTGAGAGAATTGGTTTTTTGTAAATAATGAAAGCTACAATTCTTATATCTGAGGTGACAATGCATTTTTCGCATGGAAGTCACCCCTGAATTGCGCCAGAATAAAAAAAAAGGCATAATTGGTGAACGTTGCGCAAGCGCATAAAGTGATCACGTAAACCAGCCGATGACAGGTCGTAAGCCCTGTAGGTGCCTTGATTTCCCGGTTCTCCTACAATAAATATTCCAACTTCGTCTCTATTGAGATAATTAAAAATCTGTTAAAAAATATCTTTGACTCCCGACAGGGAAAAAAATCCAATGTTTGCGCATATGCAATAATAAAAATATTCGATTACTTACACATTGGTACAAGTAGGTAAATAAGACAAAAATGACCTTATAAGTCTGGCGCAATTCAGGGGTGACTTCTATGCGAAAAATGCATTGTCACCTCAGATATAAGAATTGTAGCTTTCATTATTTACAAAAAACCAATTCTCTCAATAGATGGCGTTCCAACCAAATAAATAAAAATAATAAGATTGTTGTTCATAATTTCACCCATAGATGGCTGTAGTAAAAATTCCTTATTTTCAAGCGAAAAGACTTTCAGTATTACAATATATAGAACTTTCAAAATTGAATTGATAGGGATCTCATTAAAAAAAAGGCATAATTGGTGAACGTTGCGCAAGCGCATAAAGTGATCACGTAAACCAGCCGATGACAGGTCGTAAGCCCTGTAGGTGCCTTGATTTCCCGGTTCTCCTACAATAAATATTCCAACTTCGTCTCTATTGAGATAATTAAAAATCTGTTAAAAAATATCTTTGACTCCCGACAGGAAAAAAATCCAATGTTTGCGCATATGCAATAATAAAAATATTCGATTACTTACACATTGGTACAAGTAGGTAAATAAGACAAAAATGACCTTATAAGTCTGGCGCAATTCAGGGGTGACTTCTATGCGAAAAATGCATTGTCACCTCAGATATAAGAATTGTAGCTTTCATTATTTACAAAAAACCAATTCTCTCAATAGATGGCGTTCCAACAAAATAAATAAAAATAATAAGATTGTTGTTCATAATTTCACCCATAGATGGCTGTAGTAAAAATTCCTTATTTTCAAGCGAAAAGACTTTCAGTATTACAATATATAGAACTTTCAAAATTGAATTGATAGGGATCTCATTAAAAAAAAGGCATAATTGGTGAACGTTGCGCAAGCGCATAAAGTGATCACGTAAACCAGCCGATGACAGGTCGTAAGCCCTGTAGGTGCCTTGATTTCCCGGTTCTCCTACAATAAATATTCCAACTTCGTCTCTATTGAGATAATTAAAAATCTGTTAAAAAATATCTTTGACTCCCGACAGGGAAAAAAATCCAATGTTTGCGCATATGCAATAATAAAAATATTCGATTACTTACACATTGGTACAAGTAGGTAAATAAGACAAAAATGACCTTATAAGTCTGGCGCAATTCAGGGGTGACTTCTATGCGAAAAATACATTGTCACCTCAGATATAAGAATTGTAGCTTTCATTATTTACAAAAAACCAATTCTCTCAATAGATGGCGTTCCAACAAAATAAATAAAAATAATAAGATTGTTGTTCATAATTTCACCCATAGATGGCTGTAGTAAAAATTCCTTATTTTCAAGCGAAAAGACTTTCAGCATTACAATATATAGAACTTTCAAAATTGAATTGATAGGGATCTCATTAAAAAAAAGGCATAATTGGTGAACGTTGCGCAAGCGCATAAAGTGATCACGTAAACCAGCCGATGACAGGTCGTAAGCCCTGTAGGTGCCTTGATTTCCCGGTTCTCCTACAATAAATATTCCAACTTCGTCTCTATTGAGATAATTAAAAATCTGTTAAAAAATATCTTTGACTCCGGACAGGGAAAAAAAAAATCCAATGTTTGCGCATATGCAATAATAAAAATATTCGATTACTTACACATTGGTACAAGTAGGTAAATAAGACAAAAATGACCTTATAAGTCTGGCGCAATTCAGGGGTGACTTCTATGCGAAAAATGCATTGTCACCTCAGATATAAGAATTGTAGCTTTCATTATTTACAAAAAACCAATTCTCTCAATAGATGGCGTTCCAACAAAATAAATAAAAATAATAAGATTGTTGTTCATAATTTCACCCATAGATGGCTGTAGTAAAAATTCCTTATTTTCAAGCGAAAAGACTTTCAGTATTACAATATATAGAACTTTCAAAATTGAATTGATAGGGATCTCATTAAAAAAAAGGCGTAATTGGTGAACGTTGCGCAAGCGCATAAAGTGATCACGTAAACCAGCCGATGACAGGTCGTAAGCCCTGTAGGTGCCTTGATTTCCCGGTTCTCCTACAATAAATATTCCAACTTCGTCTCTATTGAGATAATTAAAAATCTGTTAAAAAATATCTTTGACTCCCGACAGGAAAAAAATCCAATGTTTGCGCATATGCAATAATAAAAATATTCGATTACTTACACATTGGTACAAGTAGGTAAATAAGACAAAAATGACCTTATAAGTCTGGCGCAATTCAGGGGTGACTTCTATGCGAAAAATGCATTGTCACCTCAGATATAAGAATTGTAGCTTTCATTATTTACAAAAAACCAATTCTCTCAATAGATGGCGTTCCAACAAAATAAATAAAAATAATAAGATTGTTGTTCATAATTTCACCCATAGATGGCTGTAGTAAAAATTCCTTATTTTCAAGCGAAAAGACTTTCAGTATTACAATATATAGAACTTTCAAAATTGAATTGATAGGGATCTCATTAAAAAAAAGGCATAATTGGTGAACGTTGCGCAAGCGCATAAAGTGATCACGTAAACCAGCCGATGACAGGTCGTAAGCCCTGTAGGTGCCTTGATTTCCCGGTTCTCCTACAATAAATATTCCAACTTCGTCTCTATTGAGATAATTAAAAATCTGTTAAAAAAAAGAAACTTTATATAATTTAAATAAATAAAAAAACATTCCCCATAATTTAACATCCAAGCAATACCTACACACGAAAATAGCAACATAACCAACACTATTAGATAAAGCAGTAACTATTCCAGCTTTATAAGTCCTATGTGAAGACCAAAACCAATAACGGGGTGACCTTTAATAGTCTTGCACTCGCGGTCTTGCATTTACAGGTGTGGTCTTGCTCTGTAAAACCTGAAGCTCGAATTTATAAACGTACTAAACGTACAAATTCTATTCATTTGCGTGTGCTAAGCATCTAAAGTACCTGCCTACTGAGAATGTTTTATAAATACCTACAGCCCCTAAATCTTGTAAATCCAGTCTTGTGTTCTTTGTTTCGCGTGTCTTCTATCACAGGTAAAGACATAAAACAATGGTCAAATTTCAATGGAAGGCTTATGTGCTTACTTTTGTACTAAAATTTCTTTTTTCTTTAATTCCCATGACCTCATAACCATAACTGTTTGTTTAACGGCAACCATCCTGAATGGCGATCTCAAGTCGAATACCGATATTTTATTTTGTGGCCAGTGTAAACTATCAAATAATTTATACATCGCAGGTTATTTTGTTATTTTATTAATGATTATTAAAAGATCACACAATCAAGCTCATCCTGTGAAATATCTCAAAATTAATGACTGTTTTATATTGTAACATATCTTTACGTCATACTGTACTTGATTTGACACTGTCATCATGTTGCCTACGATATGTCTTATGCCAAAATACTATCATACAGTCTATACAATTCATTATTATAAGCATAGTTGGTTTAAACCTATCTGTTTATGTCTTCAAAGAATTATTACTATATTCAACTGACCCAAATAAATGTATATTTGTCGTAAAATTGTTAATTATGATTAAAATTTGCATTGTGTGCCTTCACCCATCTAATCAATATGTTACTTTTCTGTTTATATTTATTTTGTCAACACGGTCAGAAATGTTAAATTTGCGAACTCAATACATTATCATTCACCATTCACCTACAGATGAAACATTTTAAAATTATCTTCTTTATATGTCATGTCAGATCCCCCTGACATTGACGATTATTTATTAAAAAGTCTCTAGATCTTGAACGGTGCAAAAAAACTCCATATTCTTTATATGATTTGAGAAAAAATATTATTTTGATAAAATCTTTATATGAAGCTTCAATTTTCATGACATTCAAAATAATACAACACTTCATTTTGAACATGACTGTATTCATAATGAAAATCATTTCAATAAATTAGCTTACATTTAAATTTAAAAAGTAAATTATCATTAAAACTAATCATCTTTATGATATGTTTAACGTCTCGTGGTCAACAGATTCCATGATGCTGTTCGGAGCCATAAATATCCTCAGTCTGTGTTCGGTTATCAACTGTTGTATCTTCAGCTGAAGTTGAACAGCTTCTATTAAAGGCATCCCTTTCAATTGTGCTGCTACTCCTTTTCCAAATATATCGAACTCCGACTCAAACGCTTCATACTGCCTGGCTGTTTCCATTTGTGTCGAGCAAACACCATTTTCTCTATCACTTAGTCTCCTGCTGTTGAATGGAATAGCAAAGGTCTGTTCGGACTCCTCGTATAACATTGGATTACAAGCAGTGGAAAAATCTTCTCCGTCGTGATGGACGTTCTCCCCATTCCACGAATGCATTGTGGTCTCTTCTCCATCATTCATGTCGATGTCCTCTTTTTTTATATCTTCACAGGATTCCATTATTCCGTTTTCTTGTATATCTCTGTGACGCTGTAAAACAATGAAATTTCATTTGAAAATTGGCTTTATTGACTAAAAAAATGCATCTTTTTTTATGCACTTATTTCAATGAATTTTTGCTTTTAGAACTTTGTAGGTTTTGATAAAAAAAATGTTCTTGATAAAATTAAAATTTCTCCTAGTTCTTTTTTACTAACATATATAAATTATCTCTAATATATTCTACCACATTTATAATTATTAATTAGGATCTTCGCATCTTTATATAGGTATTTGAAATGTTTATATGTATTGTATTATTTTAATCATTTACTAACTTTTTATGTAACTTTTTAAATTATTGTCTTATTCTTTGCTTTCTATTTATGTATTGTCAGTGTATTTATTTCAATACTATATTTTTAACTTGTTATGTTTTGCTGTTTTGTCTGAAAATTTTATTTATTATAATTTGAGTATTTTTTTTCTCTTTATTATTAATTTTAACTTGCCTATGTTTTTTATTTTTATTATTTTATTTTGTTGATTTTTTTTTGTGATTATGGCAATGCACAAGTTTTTTTTTTCTTGTTTAACAATTTTTTGCAAATGCTCTAATGAGTGTAAAAAGATAAATAAATAATATACCTTTGAAACAAGTACATATCATCTTCAATATACATTTCGTATATAACAAGTAAAAATACTTCTGCTAAAAGCTATAAATTAATGAAATCGATCAATGCAGGATCTGAACCCGGGTTCATTAGATTGCTAGCTTCTAATATGAGTGTTGTTGATATTCATACCTTTAAGTACAGAAGTTTTGGTGACTGGTGAATGACGTAATTCCATAGGAAGCTGTCTATGAGATTGAACCAGCTCAGGGTCGGAGTGTACTTGTCTACTTTTCTCACCCCCCTGAAATTCGAATCGTATATTTTCTTCAGTTCCTGGAGATAATGAGACCTCACATTTTTTATTTTGATCTGACAGTCGGAGAATTTGAATCCCGGTATGTTCATTTCGGCAACAATCTCGTCTATCGCCTTCTTCCTTTCCGCCTTGTTTCTGTAGGCACCAGTATCCGACTGCCACAGACACGGATGCGCCTGATACAATTTGATAAATTTTGTTGTCTCTTCATTGGTGAATTTGTGTATTGGCATGATTTCGTCTCAATAAATTATGTTTCTTTTTTACGGGTATTCATTTGGTGCGATGAAATATTCATTCCTTTGTTATCTGAAACAAACGAGAATTCACATTGCTTAACTGTTTTATCTTATATAACTTTACTAAGTAAACACTAAAATTTATCACAGGACGATACTAATACAGATTAATTAATTAAATCACAAAGAAGGTAAAATACATTTTTCCGCTACACATTTCAACCTGCCATCGTCTGGTTTAGGCAATCACTTGTGACGTTACACAAAGTTCAACAAAAAATCATTTTGATGTGTATTGATCAAATTTCAACGATTGAAAGACGTAATCTACATTTAATACAATCCTTAGTTTTAGTGAAGTAGTTACGTAGTTTTTTCGAATTATCTAATACATAGACTTGGCGCAAACGCTTCTAAAATAGAAGAGATTAATTTAAGTGAAAATCAAACTCTAATCAAATTTATTAGATATTAATCCAACAAGGTGTTGTCACAATATGTAATACATTATTATAAGGTCTTTGATGTAAACAAACAGGAATTTTGTTGCTATGCTGAATCTGTTCATACATATTTATTGTAATTTGCCTGCGTTTCAAGATTACTAGCAAAATAAAATGAATCATCAAAAACATCAAATTTCATTCAATTAAATACATGCATTAAAGGCCCATGTTAACGTCTAAGACCTTGGGCATATGGGGTGTACACAAATATGCACTCTTATTACCTTCTAATGTATGAAACTCTAACAAATATTTCCAAAATTTATTCGTGTAAAAAAGTTAAATATAGAGGTTTTTTTGATAGCAAGAAAAGTAATTGAAAAATAAAAAATAGTGAAAAAAATTACCATCGGTTTTCATTTTCTCTTTAGTTTAAAGTAAAAATATACTACTTTGTCCTTATAGTTTCTTAGTAATTTACTAAAAAAACTATTCGAGTCTGATTCAGAAAACGCACTAAAATTTTAATGAATCTTCAAATTTAGTCATTTCATGCATTTTTTTTGCTTTTCTTAAGATTGAATTAAAGTAATTTTAATGAGATTCAAATGACCTAAGAGCATCTTATTGATTAAGTGTATTATAAAATAATTATAGATTGTAAAAAAAAACACTTATAAATAGAAACACAGTTAGATTCCACAATGAGTATTTTTATTTGCCTAAGCGCTTTCGCCAGTCACAGCTGGCATCCTCAGAGGTACACCATATACTGACTTAAAAATTACACATGTAATGGTCAAATGGGGTATGTACAGGGGAGGGGGAAGGGAAAAACCCTATCAGACATTTACAGATATTATTATTACTTAGATAACTACTAATAGGTAGAAAGTATGGGAAACCCTTATTAACAATGGTTAGGTACAATATAAATACAATGAATAGCAAGCAAAGCGCCCTTGAGGTGAGTTTTCACGAAAACGGTGCTATATAAATTATCCAACCATATATATAAGCAACTACAATAACTGTGTGGAATCTGTGTTTCTATTTATAAGTGGTTTTTTTTTTACAATTTATGATTATGAACTTGTCAACGAAAAAACCTTCAAGTTATTAAATAATTTTAGTTTTAAGTGACAATTCTGGTGAACACATTTTTGTTTTAAATGACTTTAACGTTTATTTAAATATTAATTAATCTTCGGTATTTGGTCTACTATAGACGCGGGAAACATATTCTATTAGTTACTTATAATATGTTTCAATACGTATGTACGTGACACAAATATTTTCTTGTGTTTGATACGTCAAGTAATAGATAAGGGTTGAAAAGTATGAATATTCGCCACGTTTACTTAATTCAAATGTCGGAGATAATGGATTATAAAACATTTTGTCTACTTTCCTATTATATTACATTTTGTCTACTTTCCTTCTCAGTAAAACTTGCGACTGATTCGAAAAACTTCATTCGGCGCTCTACCATAAGGAGCTTTTTCCCTGCGTCTACCGTTTTCGCGTTGGCAAAGTTAATCGAACCTAACTGGCTTTTCGAATTTTCCGCGTGTTTTTATTGGTTTATTATTAAAAAGTTGTTTTACCTGTCTAGTTAAATTTTGAAACGTTGTTTACAAATACTTCAATCGATGTTTGGTATGACACTGTGAATGTTGTATGGATAAACTCGCACTGGTGATGCGGTCGCCGGCATGTTGTATCTTGTATCGCCTTGCCGCAGGATCAATACCGGGTCGAGCTCGTTCGTGGGGGACACGAGTTTAGCCGAATAGCTGGGTGCGTGTCGGGTTCGTGATCGTCCCTCGCTACCTGACTGAGCACTCGTACAGAGAATCGCTTTGCAACGTCCAAAACCCCATCACCCATACCTACCATTCATTCTGTACTTACCCACACCTACATATTATCTACTACATACATACAAATACAATAGCCTATAGAAAATAAACCACCTTCAATATTTATGTCGCTTTGCAACAAGGTTTTATTATCTCGGGATCATTTCAAATCTTCCTAAATATATTTTAGATAGATATTTATTTTTGTTATCAAATATTGTCCCAAATAAACCTTCCTACGATTATAGAAAAAATCAAATATTATCTTGTTCTATTACGTTTTTATACTACCCCCTATTCAGTAACTATTGTAACTAAAATAGGAACGTACTAAAATTGTAGATTTTAGATTTACGGTCTTATTTCAACGTTATAAAATATAAACTTGGACTAAATGTAATAGAAACATACCTATATTAGCCGGAACGTTCTTAAAAATTTACTGAATTATTCATAATACGTCTAATTGAGTAACTTTTTAAGAACGTTCCGGCCAAAATGTGTACGTTCCTATTCCATTTAGTCCAAGTTGAAATTTTATAACGCTGAAATATGACCGTAAATCTAAAATCTACAATTTTAGTACGTTCTTATTTTAGTTACAATAGTTACTGAATAGGGGGTACTGTGAATGAACGGTATTTATGTTGTAGCAGGGCGACTGTTTCGGCCGACTAGGCCCCTTAATTGATTGTCAATTCTTTTTATTAAAAAAAAACATAAAGCTGTGAGGCTCCGGCTTATAAAAGTGCATCCACTATTTTCTACTATTATCGATTTCTGGTAAACAACAGGCAAAGTTACATCTCACATAGTTCAGCAATGAAGCTCACCACCCATTCGTAATGCAGCCTTTTTGGGTGAAACGAGACTGGTGTGTGGGACACACGCATGTGTTGTGATTCATTTTTATGCTACAGTGCACACCTGTCGCTGGTTACCCCACATGTTGGAATATGCCGTGATGGTATGTGTGAATGAAAAAACTTTTCATACATTTTTGGGTTGAAAGTAATATTTTCTCTGAGGTTTTCATTCTTTTGCCTATTTTGTATTGTTTATCTTTTTTGATAGGTACATTTGATAATCGTCCGTCGAATGAGGTGGCATTATTAATCAATTGTCTGTTTAGTTTAGAATTTTATTCTCTTAACATATCGACAAAGTATCAACCCAGGATACGCGAGATTTGTATGCAGGGTCTATATTTTTCACGGTTTTTCCAACTTTGATGTCAAAAATCAGAATTCTAATTTTTGTTTCAGTCAGGGGCTATCAACTTTTGAAATTTTACTTTATTTTTCCGTATATCTAAAAAACCATATAAGCTAGAACGCTGAAAATTGGTATAAATATAGACAAATACAAAATCTGAAATTTGTTTTTTCAAAAAAAAATCCTGAGTTTCTCAAACATTTATTATTAAGAAAAACATTTTTACAACTGTTTTCTTATCATATCAACAATGTTTCAAGCCAGGATACGCGAGAATTGTATGCACGGACTACTTTTTTCACGGCTTTTCCAACTTTGAAGTCAAAAAACACCAACTTAGAGGCTTCGCAGCATATATGTTCCATATACGGATTTACTCAGAATTCGAAGTAGAACATTTTATGTGTGTGTGTGTGTGTGTGTGTGTGTGTGTGTGTGTGTGTGTGTGTGTGTGTGTGTGTGTGTGTGTGTGTGTGTGTGTGTGTGTGTCTGTGTCTGTGTCTGTGTCTGTGTGTGTGTGTCTGTGTCTGTGTCTGTGTGTGTGTGTCCCTATAACTTTTGATCCGCTCAATTTACAGAACTCAAAATCTCAGAATATATAAATAGTTATAGGCCTACAAAACTTTTATACTCAGAATTTTGAATTTTTGTTTCAGTCAGGAGTTATCAACTTTTGAATTTTTACTTTATTTTTCCATATATCTCAGAAACCATAAAAGCTAGAACGCTGAAAATTGGTAGGAACATAGACAAATACAAAATCTCAAATTAGTTTTTTCAAAAAAATTCCAGAGTTTCTCAAACATTTTTTATCAAGAAATTTTTTTTTTATAATAAATTTCTGTGTTTAACTGCCGGCTTTTTTATATATTTTTAAGTTTTTAAAAGTATATAAAAAAGCCGAAACACCCCAATTAGATAATTAATTAATTTTCTATAAAAAAATAACATTGTAGTAGTATATCTCAAAATTTTTTTAACAATTTTTATAAAAATTGAATTTAGTGACGACATTGATTCATACAATTTGTATGGGAATTTAATTTGTATATTCGCCTATACACAATAATATTTGTAAGAAAACTTAATAGTTTGATACTTTAATTTATTTATTTATTTATTAATTTATTTGGATTAGTAAACAGTCATGTTAACACTTACAATACACAAACGATTTACAGAAATGAGACCAATTACATACCAATCCCAGAAAGTACAGAATAATGACAGTTACAAAAAATTGAATAAAAAAAAAAGCATTTCATATATTGTTATAAGTATAAGAAGGATGTGCATGGTTATAGGATGGGTTGTAAGGAGTGAAGTAAACATATTTATTAATATTTATTCAACTATCGTTGTAGGCGAATGCAACCTTTTATATAGTTCAATTTTGTATCGCAGTTGGCTACTATCAAACATGTCCAGGCCTGCAAAGTTATTGTCGTAACTATTGCAAGCCCGCACAATGAATGCGTTCTGCCCTGTAGTGGTACGCACTCGGTCTGTGTAGAATAGGGTGTTACGTCTGCCACTTCGCATCGGGACATGAAATGGAATTAATTTTAATATGTCGGGTGAGTCAATTATGTAATTTAGAATTTTGTATAATGTCATTTGGTCAGTAACGGTACGTCTAAGTTCCAATGTCTCAATGTTGAAAGCTGTTAAAATATCTGATTTAGATGAAAATCTGTGATATGAACGAAAGTTGAGGTAATTTAAAAATTTATTCTGCACTCTTTCCAATCGGTGTGACTTAGTCACGTGGATAGGATTCCATATTTCAGAGGCAAATTCGAGGTGGGGTCTAACATATGTATAGTATAATAAGATTAATGTTTTAAGATTGCGAAAAGATTTAGATAGTCTGAGGATGAAACCCAACATGCTAGACGCTTTCGAGATTATATTATCAAAATGTTCATTGTACATTAATTTAGTGTCAAGTGCAACACCAAGATCTCTTATAGACAATTTTCTTATCAAAAAAATATTACTGAAGTTATATTTGAAATGAATTATATTGCGATTTCTAGTGAATGAAATACAGAGACATTTGGATACATTTAAAATTAGGTTATTGTTGTTACAGTAAGTCTTGAGCCGATTTAAATCTTCTTGGAGTTTCAAACAATCGTCAATGCTACGGACCGCCATAAATATTTTCATATCGTCAGCGTAAAGTAAAACGCGCGCAAAAAGAAAACAGTTGATAATGTCATTAACAAAAATATTAAACAGCAATGGACCTAATATAGATCCTTGCGGAACACCCGATGTGACATTGACCCAGTCTGACATAAATCCGCCGATCACCACCATTTGCGACCTATTTTTTAATCAATTAATCTCCAAACATACATACATACCATCATGCTGTTTTCATATTCCGGGTAGGAAAAAAGGACTGACCTCCATACTGTCCTATCTTGACATACATACCTACATATGTTGTATAGAAAATAAACTATATTAAAATATTCAATAATTTGGATTTAAGTGTTTATAGTTTGGCACTTATTCTTCAACTATGCATTATACATAGCAGCGCTATCGACAGTTGGATCTCATGTGTTACATGCAACTAGTATAAGAAAGTTTCCATTGCCAGATTTTAGTTATCTTTTTTATTTATTTCAAAAATTATCTTTATTTGTGTTGTTACTATATAAAATCACTGTGATTAATAAATACCCTAAAAATATACATTTTAATGAAAAATTGTATGTGTGTTTATGGGAGGGGGTGTAAATTTATCGCACCGCCACTGCACAGATGTGTCGAAGTTCCGCACACACAATAGAAAAATTAGGTGGAACGTTGCTTAAAACATTCAATAATTTGGATTTAAGTGTTTATAGTTTGGTACTAATTCTTCAACTATACATTATACATACTATCGCTATCGACAGTTAGATCTCATGTGTTACATGCAACTAGTAATTATCCAACTGTTGATTCGTTCATGAGAATTCAATTATCTGAATGAATCGACATTATTAAGCCAAGATGCGTGTACAAAATATTAAATAATATCGAAAATATCGAAAAAAGCCGAAACACCCCAACTAGATAATTTAATTTTCTATTAAAAATATTAATATTGTAGAAGTAAATCTCAATTTTTTTTAACAATTTTTATAAAAATTGAATTTAGTGACGACATAACTTCATATAATTTGTATGGTAGTCACCTATACACAATATGTAAGAAGACTTAATAGTTTGATACTTAAATCTCCAAACATACATACATACCATCATGCTGTTTTCATATTCTGTGTAGGAAAAACAGACTGACCTCCATACTATCCTATCCTGACAAACATACCTACATGTTTCATATAGAAAATAAAATATCTTCAAATGTTTATTAATTTGTGTTGTTTATAGTTTGGTACGTATTCTTTGATTATGCATAGGTACTATCGCCATCGACAGTTGGATCTCATGTGTTACATGCACCTAGTTTAATAATATTTACTGGCGTATTTTGTATAAGTATATATTTCTATATGTGTGAATTGTCCGATACCAAAAACTCGATGGAGCTCTTCTCAGAGATGAATGTCACTCTTTTAGACTTCCAAGAAGACTGTATTTGCTAGTTCTAGATGTGCTGACTCAACATGAGATCAGCTTTCAGCTCAAAATCTCATTTGAGAGCATCGCCAGAACGTTGTTTGTCTTTTAGTTTACATAGACTGATCTTAGACTCGAATCTAGATGGATTGTAATGTTTTTTTTTATTTATCTTAGGAGTTTTCACAGAATTGTCTCATCAGCTGTTTTACTATCTTAATAACAAACCCTTTTGTTTATTTATGCTGGGAAGCGTGTATAGTAATTTATTTAGTGTTCTGTTTTCAAAATTGGGAAATAGAAATTGATAACTATGCACGTTAGCCAGCATAAAGGTACAAAAGAAGTTGTTATAATCCCAAATTCATACAACGTAAGGCTATGCACGTACAACGTACCGTACATATTACGATTATTTTCATCTAAATGTTATTTATTATTCTAATTTATATTTCCATGCAAATGTTACTCTGTTGCTACATTCAATTTTATTTGATCAATGTTGTTTGTGGATTAATCAAATTCGATAAAAACATACATAATGTTTGTCTTCCTGGTAGTTGTTTTATAGTTGCCTGGCGCCTTCATCTAATGACCATTTGGTAGTCGATTTTAGCCCCCCGTGACTCATGATTAATTTTTAAATATTTTAACTTTTGTTTTGAACGAAAATACATACAAAGAATAAATTCAGACCTAAACGAATGTTCATTTAGTGAGAGAAAATATATGTAAGTCTGTCACAATAAACTAATTTTATATACTAGAGGCTCCGCCCCTCTTCGCTGTCACGGTCCAACCCTCAACGGCCGCTGCGCGGCTTCGCGGCCGCACAACCCTATTTCACGTCTCAGTTGAGTATTTATCATTTGTTGAGTATTTATCCATTCATGCTGTTCTTCTGATAACACATTCACCCCACTCAGCTCCATTCTCTGTTCACGTTTTTGATAATTCATCCTATTTTGAGTATTTATCCTTTCATGCTGTTCTTCAGAAAACACATTCACCCTACTCAGCTCCATTCTCTGTTCACGTTCTTCGAGGCTCAAAGCATAATCCATTTTGAATTCTGAAACAAAAATTAATTCACTTTGAAAAAATCTATTTACATTATACGTATCGACTATTACCAACTTACTTGACATATTATGAAACACAAAAAAATATGTTTAAGCATAATACGTATTTATAACCTCTATTTTACAGTACAGGGGGGCAAGTCAGGTTCGACCGGCAAAATCAAAACCCTAGTGATTACCCATATCATGAATATAATTATAGTATGGAGTTCTATGACATCTAAAGATATTGTAGAACTCCATATAATAATTATATCCATGATATGGGTAACCACGAGGGTAACCAGACTTGCCCCCCTGGTTCAATCGGCGAAATCAAAACCCTCACGATTACCCATATCATGGATATAATTATTATATGGAGTTCTATAATATATTTAGATGTCATAGAACTCCATACGATAATTATATCTATGATATGAGTAATCACTAGGGCTTTGATTTCGCCGGTCGAACCAGACTTGCCCCCCAGGTGGGATTTTTGACAAAGACTGAATATATTTTTATAATAATACAATAATAATGATAAATTATACATAAATATAATTAAATAATCCGATTAAACGAAACATTACCTGTCCTTATATTTTTGCGTATTATTATGACATATTGAAAGCAACGTTGTCAGTATTCAAAATGGATATTCCGCAGATTATTACGGTTAAAATTTATTCTGAATGTTTAAAATTCCTTATAAACAAGAATATTGTCAATTTATGCAGAAAATACATTTTTAACAATTAATTTGTACTTTTTCGCATCAATTTATTTTTTATTTCAAATAAAAATGTCGAACTCGTAAATTGATAAAGTAAAAATTATTTCACTGGCAATCCGTTGAAGGACGAAAAAACATGGCGTACAGAAATTATATTATATATTTTGTATCTTTGTTGAAAACAATGAATCAATCTGTGATAGAATAAAATAAATCCTTGACATTTGGGCCATCAGAATATGCAGCATCCGTGCTTATGAAGGCCCTTAAACGGTTATTTCTGTGATAACACCTGCATTTGTGGACTTGCTCAGAGCCCTCGATCTGAATATCTGATTATCATATTTTATTTTTTAATTTCCATTGTTACTGCATTTTTTGTTATTAATTATTTGAATCATTTTTTTAAACACTATATACCTACCATACGACAAATAAATAAATTTACTGTCATTTAATGATTTGGCGGATATTTTGTGGTAATTTATACTAACCCTATTTGAATTATATAACTATCTATAAATCACTATTTTTATGAGTCACTTCACGCGACGTGTTTCAGAAGCGCTGTCCTTCCATCGACCGGCGTGTCGTTCTTACTCGTGGAAATGGCAATAAAAATTTTCCGATATTCCTCAACAATTTCAGATTTTATTTTTTTTATTTTTGTATAGGTTCTCGACCAACTAACCCAATAACAAATTGACACATTCTGTAAACTTATGATATCTCACAGATCAAGGCTGACTCCACTAAGAATTGAACCAGGGACCTTTCGTTCAGGAGTCAGATATCTAACCAACTAAGTAAAAAAATATGACAATATTAAATTATTAATTACTGGAATAAATTAAAATTGTTAGAAACATGTCAGTTACAAATATCAGTGTAGTGTTATTTATAATTAATTTTCCAAGAATTTATAACAATGTGAATTGTTATTCAAACAACAACGAATGTGTATTATTTTTGAAGATTGTGTTGGTAACATTGTGATTTTCGGAAAATGATGAAATTCCTAGGACTTGCGCGACTAAATTAACGAGAACATTTTCTGCTCGATTAAAATTGGGAGTTTTGAATTTTTTTTTTCATTTATTTAAAGACATTTCATCCAATATTGAATGTTACATGTCTCAAGAGTAAAAATAACAATAAAACAACAAAAACAAGAGGAGAAAATACAATTGATACATAAAGTATCTACTTATGAAAAACAATGTGCAAATTAATACAAACAGATCAAAATACAATTAAATAGAACGCAAATGCAAATTATTGAAACATAGAATCAAACATAACAAAAACAAGAGGAGAAAATACAATTAATACATAAAGTTCTTAAATAAAGACAATTGGCAAAAATACAAACAGATCAAATGCAAATGATTCAGTACGAAACTGAAAAGAGACGGAACCGCTTGAAACAAAAGCGTTATAATAAGATATTACAGAGAAATTTTCAAAAATACTCTTCTCGTATAATTAAAATTTGCATTTCAATTACATAATTGAAATAATATTATAAAGAACTGACAGACTATCTTGTACGAATATAGTATTTTGAATTTATGTGTATACTTGAATTTACGTTTTCAGTTATTTAGTTGATTTAATTATTTTAATTTTTAAAAATTATTATTTTTCACAATAGTCATATAAATAAATAAACGGCGAGTTTATTATATCTAATAATGCAATTTTTCGTACTTTTAATGAACCAATGAAACTTAAACAATGGTTTCTTTATTGGATCAATTTAAAAGCTATGAAAATTTTTTACTAAAAATCAACAAATTATTTTGAGGGGGGGACTGCTGCCAATATAGGTACCTATTTTTCAATTTGATATACCTTCATTATTTCTAATCAAATTGTTTTGAAAAAAATAATTTAGATTGTTTGGGTATTAATAAAAAAATATACCTTAACTTTTTGATAATGTTCTGTATAAATTCTTGTAGAAAAATAATGGCATACCCCGATCTTTACCCCCGAACGTTTATCTTATATTTTTTATAAGCCATAAGGCGTAGTTCAATATATTTTTTTTAAATTAAAGAATACAAAAATATCTAGAAAAATATGATGACGTTGTATTAATGCTTCAAATTTAGTAAATAAACCCAAAAAACATTTATTTTCCATTCAGCGCCATTGCGAAATAAAAGTTTTTTTTGGTTTATTTACTTAACCTAATGCATTAATGCAACGTCAAGTCATATTTTTCCAAATATTTTGATCTTCTTTAATTTATAAAAAAAACATATTACATATACCTTATAGTTTTTTAGAAATTTAAGATAAATGTCAAAAATCGGGGTATGCTTATTATTTTCCCACAATAATATATACAGAACATAATTAAAAAGTTAAGGTATATTTTTCTTTATTAATATCCAAACTAACTAGGTTATTTTTTTCAAAATGATTCGTTTTGTAGTAATAATGCAATATCAAATTGAAAAAATAGGTACGTTGGCAGGAGTCGCCGTCTTAAGTGAATTTTGTGCATTTATCATAGTTTTATGTTATTATCTGGCAAAGAATTAAACATCTATTTACGGTGTTAGGTTGACTATAAGAAAAATATTTTTCTTTTGTAAATTCAACAACAGGTCAGATAGCCAAACATGTCATATTATTTTTTTAATTACTCTGGTTTGATAACACGTTTAGCATTTTTTTTTTGTTTAAGTTTTGTAAACAATATTTCAAAGTGGAGTATCAATAATATTGACGATATAAGAAAACTATTTACATGCGTTGAAATGTCTCTATGGAAGGCATTAGAGGGCCGAACTCAGATTATTTAAATAATGGTTTATTGTTCCAACCAATACTAAGTACATATGAGTAATGACTGATGTTTTTGAAAAATGCATAAACTAGTTGCATGTAACACATGAGATATAACTGTCGATGGCGATAATGTGTAGTTGAAGAATAAGTATCTTTATTTTATTTTATTTATTTTGGATATCCAACAGTACAGTAGAGTATAATGATATTAAAAACAATGGAAAAAAACAAGTAAATGTAGACTACGGTACATAATAATAGGACATCATATCAAGTAATTTTTAAAGTTTTACATACAATTTACAATAAATGAGAAAAGCAAAATTATAGGATTACATCTGAAACATATAAGGAATAGTATAAAGAGGATTATATTCTAGAATCATAACATGGGATTCTAACGTAATTAAGGATTAACGAAGAAGGTGTTGCAACCATTATGGTGACACATACATATGTATATGTATAAACTAGAGAGTGGAATTTTGAGTTATGTTATCAGTGCAAAGTTGGCGCTTTATCGCAATTTTGAACGAGAGTAGAGATTGGGTGTGAAAAAAGTTAATATTATTGAGCAGGTTGTTAAAATTGGAGGTGGCCCGGTTAGTAAAGAATTTTTTCCTAAGATTAGTTTTAGAGTGTGAAATAGAAAAAGTAGGTTTTGATAAGTATAAAACTAGAAACCCATCAATCTAAATTATTCAATATTTTAAAATATTATGTTTCCCTATATTATTGCAAAACATGTAGGTACCTATTTCAATATAGGAATGTGTGGAGTTCAGTCCTTTTTTCCTACCCCGAATATGTAAACAGTTTTATGGTATGTATGAAGATTAAATACCAAACTCTTTAGAGTCCCCCCGTAGATAATACATATTATGTAGATATCCTGCCATACAAACTATATGAAACAATCCCGTCACTAAATTATTTTTTTACAAAAATTGTTAAAAAAATGTGAGGCGTACCACTGTATTGCATATATTTTTTATAGAAAATTATATAGTTGGGGTGTTTCGGCGTTTTCCGATATTTTTACTATATTTTGAAATATAGGCAGAACAAATAAATTCGTCATAAAAAAATGTTCTTTCTTCATAAAAAAAAGTTTGAGAAACCCTGGAACTTTTTCATAAAAGATTATTGGTGACATTGTATTTGTCTATATTTATACAATTTTTCAGCCTCCTAGAATTTATATTTTTTGAGGTATGTAGAAATATAACAAATAAAATTGATACCTAAACCCTGACTGAAACAAAATTTAAAATTCCGAGAATAAAAGTTTTGTAGGCCTAAAACTTTCTATATATACTGAAATTTTGAGCTCTGTGCATCAAGCGGATCAAAAATTATAAAGAGAGAACGGACACATAAAATGTTCTACTCCGAATACCAAATTCATCCATGTACAACATATATTCTGCGGAACCCCTAAGTTGTTTTTTTTTTAAATGCAATAAAATAATTCCACTACCCCATACAAAATGTTCCTTCCTAGTATCAGCGTCTTGGCTTAAAACTGTCTATATGTCAAGAGACGTCGCTATTCCCCTCTGTCTACGGCTTTACTCCTGGAACTTAGCGATATTGGTAAGTGAAGTGTGAAGTTGTATAATAATTATTAGAAATGGTTTAGAATGCACCACGTTCTCTTTCAAAGCGCGTACTTATCTTCCGTCCCAGTCTGACTTGTATGTACATATGTATGTATGTAGGTACCTATATATTATTATTTGATTTGGATCCCTGCCCAATCATTGCGAGACGACTACAATGCTCCCAGTTTTTCTTCCCGTGACTCATTGCCCATCCTAACAATTTAACAGGTCCATCAAGCATACAGAATTAAACATTTTCATAAGGTTTTCCATTTGGAAATATCACAATGCCGTTCGTTCGCTTACATTTTCTTACATATGGTTAATTTTAGACCCACCACGCTAAAATGAATACACGAGTGCACTATACTTCTGCGTCTGTCTTCCTAAATGATTCAGCTTTATTATTGTTGTTTGTAAATAATATCGTGCATTTGAATTTTGTGAAAATACCCGTGAATGTTGCAATATTTTTTTTTCTTCAACCCAACACGTCTTATTTCATCTTTTTGAATCATTTAATTTTTAATCCAATTTATTGTAAGTGTATTCTCCAAAACTGAGTTGATTAAACTAGTTGCATATAACACATGAAATCCAACTGTCGATAGCGATAGTATGTATAGTTAAAAAATAAGTACCCAACTATAAACCCATAAATCCAAATTATTGAATATTTTAAGATATTTAGTTTTATATACAACACATGTAGGTATGTATGTCAAGATAGGACAGTATGGAGGTCAGTACTTTTTTCCTACCCGGAATATGAAAACAGCATGATGGTATGTACCTATGTATGTTTGAAGATTAAGTATCAAATTATTAGTCTTCATAGATATTGTGTATAGGCGACTGCCATACAAATTGTATGAAGCGATGTCGTCTCTAATGTACTACTACAATGTTAATATTTTACGCGTTTATTATTATTAGGTACCTATGTATATACAATGTAACAATGCCATAAATTTAAATTATTAATTTATTTCAAACAATTTCAAACATTAAAATTACATACCATCCACCTTACACTGATTTAGCTTCATTTACGTTTATGGCTTCACCTTCTTCTTTGGTTTCAATCTTGAGGATTAATTGGCAACAAAGCTATGCATCTCTTCCTACACTGCCCTTGGTCTTCAGCGAATTTCTTCATTTCTGTGTAGGAGGTACACTTCATGTCGTGGCATACCTGTTCTAGATACTCCCAGCAGGGATATCCTCTGCCAGTTGTTCCCTCAATCATTCCCTCCAGATGATATGCAGGAGATCCTCGTGTCGCAACACCTTAATCACCTCACATACTTTCATATCAGCCTTAATTGTATGCTTGTTTCAGCGGACTCTCATTCATTCATTCTATCTGATCAAACCATCCTCGGATATTTATTTTTTCCATTCGCATTATTCATTTCAGTTATATATTCCCGTCCAACGTACTTATTATTATCCTGACATTAATTATTTTACCACACGTTTAATTCATGTAACAATTTCAACAGCGTTTATTCTGCTTCCATGCGTCTTCTGTCATGTCCGTGTCTTCAGCAATCAACCACACCAATTGGCGTAAGTAGTTTTATTACTAAAATTATTATTTTGTATGAAGTAACCAACTTACTGCGTTCTATGTTCTATTTTATATATTCTTCGGTTGCAGTATACATTGGCTCACATTCAAAATAATACATAGAATAATTTTAAATTACTAACAGGCGTCCTGTTCCCTGTGCCACCCCTGCCCGTGTCATATTATGCCCTTCATACAAGAATTTGTATGTAACATCAACATAAAAATTAAATGAAAAATTAGTAAAAAAAATGAAAACAAAATATAAATGAGTGTCGTTCTTCAGTGACGATAATATGTAAATTAGTGTGAGTGTCGTTTGTATGGTGTGTGAGTGCACACGAACCCCGATATAGCCCGTGTGGGTCTCTGAGTCAGTCGCCGGGAATAGCCGGGCACAAGGGGCCGGCACAGGAGGGGAGGATGGCGGAGAGAGGCGTCCCCCGGGGGCAGCGCCCCGGACTCACACACATGCACGCCGCAGACCCGCGACACACATTCTCTTCTGTTCGGCCGACGGCGGCGCCCTCCGCGTTTCCCTACACATCCGGAAGACGCCAGCTGAAGGAGCGATTTGTTGAAAAACATCGCGGACATCTGTTTATACCGGACACGACGTCTCTCCGTCCCTCCAGTCCCCTGTTACACTGTTAGTCGAGATACCGACCGACGCAGACCCGACGTCTATTTCGCGATTCATCTCTTCCGACAATTTCGTAACTGTTTTCATTTTTGAAAACGTTTCCGCGTTTCTTTGCCATACGGTCTCTTAGTCCGCGGACCTCGATCGTCGGGACAGTTTCGAACTCTAATGCCGAGTTGTGTGCCGTTTGAAAGTGTCGAAAATTATCAAATTACCAAGTTTCATAAAATCCATAACCGAGTGTAGTGAAGGAGGACTTGTAGTTCCGCCCCGCCGAAGGGTCGGGGCCCCGCTCCCGCCGTCATGTGTGACATTCCTCACCTCGTCACAACCATCAGGGACACAGTCACCTGCAGCTGGATCTTCTATAGTGAGTCTCACTACTTACTACCGTCGATATATGCATTGGATTCACTCGCCTCGCTTATTTAACCATCCTTTACCTACCTCTATAGTTAGTTTTTCTTCGTTCAACTAAAACTACGTATTCAGTTGCTTCCGAATTTTATTACATTGTATTTTAAAAAATCATAATGAAGTATCGCGTCTTTAATACTTACTATTTACTATTCGATTAAATTTCGAATGTGTAACTTATTATTAATACTTATGTATTGTATAGGTAGATATTTCGCGAAATAACCACTCTCCGTCAGTAGCAGTCGTTTGTATCGGAGATCGACCTCGAGATTCGCCACAGAGCTGAACTGTGAGCTGTCGTCATTGGGAATGATTTTACAATGTGACGAGATATCGCTGCCGCGGCAATCCGCCTTGGAAATAAGATTATTTCTGTTTCCATCGACGATCGGTGCACGGCCTCCTTATGCTGTTCTGTTATATGCTATACTTCCCCAGTACAATAATCGATGACATGTATAATGGTGGTGATTATCGTGATTGATCGTCTTCTCTAAAATGACGTCCCAATTCCCGATCGGTTGGGCGCCGGAGACTCCGGCTCTAGCGGACCAAACGTAAACAATCATTCCATAGAGGTGCCAAACGTCTGTATACATACATACATATAACTACCAGCATCGTTTTATTCTCGCGAAATATAGGTACTTACGAACAATCTACATTTTGAGCACTATGTAGGTACATCATCAAATCTTACAGTCATTCTTCTGACTTATATATACCTAAATACTTTTTATAGTACATATTTTATGTATATACATATTATTTTTTAATTTAAATTTTGTTTTATTTTTGTGGTTAATTTGTTATGAAGAAATTTCAAGGATAAGAACTTTTTGTAATTGTAATGTACTGTTTCCTGAAATTCATTTTGATCAGAAATATTGTTGAGAATTTTTTCATAATTCATATTGATCAGAAATATAGGTAGTTGAGAATTTTTTCATTGCATGAAAAAAATGTTCTTTCTATAAGGCTCAGTGTGTTCAAAAATCGATTGAATGTTCATATTCAAAGTAGCGAATATATATTTTTTCCATATCATACCCAATTTTCGGCGTGATTGTGTTAGTTTTTAAGTTACGGCATCATATTATTAACCATGTATAAAATAATACTTAAAAAGAATAACATACATTTCAACAATAATATATTCATATAAGACCAAACCCCAGGGGAATGACTTTTTTTGTTTGGGGCGTATACTACCCCCCACTAAGTTTTGCAGAGCACAAGATATTTTTTTTGTAATTCCAGGCAATAATCCATCGCTTTATTGTTGCTGGAAATGTGAAACGATGGAAGTAGAATATAGATTGAAAACCTATCTTGACAATTTTCTCCTGAATCAAATCATAAAACATGGAGAGTCAATTTCTTGAATGTAAACAAAATCACACCTTACACTTAAAACAATAACTACTTGAAAACCCTAAGTGCTACAAATGTGCATCATTACATGTCATGTAATAAAACATGTTACATATTTATTTGGTAGGTATATGTATATGGATTTTACACAGGAATAAAAGAATTTTTTCTTATTTTAAAAATCGGCTCTCCTGCATCCTTAAAAAAATAACAGTATTTTACTTTTCCAACATCAATATTTTATACAAAAATAATATTGCTTTTACTTATGTACAACTCTTAAGGTGTTTTGAAAAATCACGAGTTAATTTATTTTGTAGGATGTATGTATGTACATACCTACCTACTACTTGACTTCAAAATAAAAAATATTAAAACGTAAAGATAAATTTATGGTCTCATTGGACAATTGAAATCATGCCTATATTCCAGAAAAACTAAAGGCACACTACACAAAAAACTAATTAAACCAGTCTTAAAATATGCCTCGGAAACCTGGACAAAACACGATGAAATCAGACTGAACGCTTTTGATAGAAAAATTTTACGCAAAATATATGAACCTATTAAAGATGGTTAAACATGGCGTAAAAGATATAACACCGAGCTCTATGATCTTCACCAGCACATCATTGAGTCAAGATTATTAAAATTAACAGACTAATCAGGTTGGGACATTTACACTGTATGGATGATCTGGAGCTCCCAAAAAGGGTGTTGTCTAATGACTCAACCAGTAGAAGAAGCGTAGGGAGACCTAAACTATGATGGTTGGACAGCAAAAGTCCCGGATCGTCGGGCTATGCGGCAGCAGAACTGGAAGGTGGCTACCAACAATATAGCAGTGTGGAGAAGATTCTTGGAGGCAGTTAGGACCCATCAAGGGTTGTGACACTGAGGATGATGATAAAGATAATTTTTTTGTTAAATACTCAATTATATTGTGTAGATTTTCATTTATTAATTGACTTGTAATGATCACATTTTTAAAAAAATAATGTCTGAAATAAAAATAACTATACACATAAAACTTAATGAATGTCGCAACTAATTGTTTTCTTAATCCTTTATACTTGTCATTAATCACCAGACCAACCGTTAAGCTTTCCTTAATATTATAAATATAATAAATTACTGGCGATCACATCATGCATTTCCCAGAATCTAATAGCAATTCAACTTCGTTCTTAATTGATATTTCATGAAGATAAACCTACGTTAGTTTCTTTCTTTTGATCAAACGTTATATGATTGATTCAAAATAAACATTAAAATATCTACCCAGTCAATTATATATTTTTTATATTCCTACATACTTGCAATTTGTAGTAATTAATTTCAGGACATTACAATAGTTAGTAGTTTCATCATCAAATGTGTTATTTTACGTCATCAACATTATATAATCAAATATTTTTTTAATTGCATATACGCAAACATTGGATTTTTTTCCCTTTCGGAAGGCAAATGATATTTTTATTTACAAACTTTTTTAACATCTCAATAGAGATGAAGTTGGGATATTGTAGAAGAACCAGGAATTTGAGGCACCTACAGGGCTTACGTTCTGTCATCGGCTGGTTTACGTGATCACTTTATGCGCTTGGGCAACATTCACCAATTATGCCTTCTTATTGAGTTCCCTTATCAATGTAATTTTCCCTTTCCCTTATCAGGTGAATTGTTACACACTATTCAAATATATAGAACTTTCAAAAATTACATTAATTAGGGAACTCAATAAGAAGGCATAATTGGTGAACGTTGCGCAAGCATATAAAGTGATCACGTAAACCAGCCGATGACAGGTCGTGCCATGTAGGCACCTCGAATTCCTGGTTCTTCTACAATATCCCAACTTCGTCTTTATCGAGATGTTAAAAAAGTTTGTCATTAATAAAAATTATATAATCAGGTATTTTACAATTTAGAAACATTCTCACCTTTTCTATTTGATTATATTCATTAAAAATTACCAAAATAAGCATTGTAAACCTCGTTAACACGTAAGTGTTGTAAAAAGTAAAAATACAATATATTTAAAATGCATCAGCAGTAAAGAATGTTGTTAATTTGAAAAAATACTTAGGTCATGAAAATGCAGCTCATATTAAGAAATTATGAATTATTTATAACCTTTAACTAAAATTAGTCATATTATACACACCTGTTTGAAGAGTGCACTATCAATATGTATTGATATTTGTTATTAGACACATGTTATACACCATGCACCACTTTGGCACCCTTGTTCCACCAGAGTATTTTCAATGACATATAATAATTGACGTATTGGACAATAGCCACATTACAGTATGTTACTAATTTAAAATTTTCCAACATTTTTCATAACCAATATTACGGTCAGTCAATGTGCACAAATCTATGTGTAAGTATTCTCAAAATATTTATTTAGCTGAAACAGTTTCTACACTCATTTGGGATGACAACCATTAATAATTTTAGGGGTGTATAGATTTAAGCCAGAAAAATAAAATAAACGAATTGGTTGGTTTATTTTAGTAAACATTTATTTAATTTAAATTCTTATGACATTAATCCAAAAAATCATCTGTGGAAATGTGGCAAGTGGCGATTCTTAAGTAGTAAGTGCCTGAGAGAGAAAAGCATTGAAATATTGACCATCAATGTACAACTATTCTGAATTTCTGCTATGAATGACCAACTAAGAACCTATTTTAGACCCCCTTTGCGCAGGTACCGCCCACCGCAATAAACGGTCGACTAATCACAGATATTAGTAAAGTCATTCGACATCCCCAATGTAGTTATTAACAGTGTATTAGCAACATGGAAAATATTACCCCAAGTTTGTCACTTTCACCAGTTAAGAGAAATAAAAATGGACAGGCATAATATTCAATTTTTTATATATATTTATGTATTTTTTTACTTTAAGATAATATTTTTATAGCATTAAAAATAAATTGAGTTCTTTTCTTTATTTGTTGTCATTATTTTCTTTCGCATATGACATTCAAATGAAATTAAATTATTATCCTTATTTATGTCATTGTTTGTTTTTATATACCTATTATTTATATAAATTAGAATGAAATCAAGTTATTGTCTTTATTGTTTAAAAATAAAAACACTTCACAAAATTGACTTAGGTTTTTTTTAACCCATTTATTTACACCGTTGCTTGAAGGTTGAATAGAAATGGTTGTAAAGCGGAGATAAGTACGCCTAATGGGTGGAGGCATGCGCAGATGCCTGGTCATTCTTAGGAGAAATAGAGAATAGAGGCAAATATTTTGAAAAGTCATGTGGACTTTGAAAAAACAATTGGGTTTTTAGTTTGATTGGTTGATATACAAACTGTCCCCCACTCGGCCGAAAATTATCAAGTTATTTGCCGATAACAAAAATTAGCATCAAATCAACTTACATAATTTGGTATGTATGTTTGTTAGTCCACATTACACTGCTTATTAACAATTATTAACGTATAGGGCGCACATAGTGAACCAATAAGAATAATACAAAATAATTACGTGATCATCTTGAGGTTTTCATCAATTTTACAGTAAAATTGTGTTGTTTCAGGTAATAGTACGCAGTCAAGTGTGAGCGGTGGTGTCGGCGTTGAGGATGTACCTCCGTCTGGCAGGTCCCCGAGAGTGGGAGGGGGAGCTGGTGGTGCAGGGGCTGGAGGAGCAGGAGGAGGTGCACAAGATCCTGACTTGGACTCCATGCACATGATGCTGGATCCACACCTTAGACCAGTAACTCCCGACCCCACCAGTGACACATCACTTAGAATATTCCAGGACCATAAACAATTAGCGCAAGAATACCTCAAGGTAACAGATATACATTTATATATTTTTTTCTTTGATAATATACATACCTACATTGTTTTTTCTGAGTATAGTCGGGAGTCAATGAATAGTAAATTTCATACATACATACATATGTATATTTCATACAAATGATTTTTATGAACTACCAATTTTCTATCTGCTGAACGTACGACACTATCCATCCCTGTGCATAACTCAGAATTTTTCAGCTCATCGTTTGAAGTACAATCAGCCAGACTACGGAATAGTCTAAGTCTGGATAATGCGTCGTCTAACTTACTTTGTGTTTTCAAGAAAAAACTAAAAAAGAAATATTTATCCCTAAACACCTGATTTCCTCTTCTTGTTCTTTCCCAATCCTTATTTTTGTATTTAATATTTATCTTAGTATAATGTATATTTTTTTTTTTTTTTTTCATATTCATTCTTTTGTTGATGTACATGTATAATTTTGTTATACTTTGTAATCTGGTTGATCGGAAGAAATTGCCTAATGGCAATAAGCCCGCCAGTGTCCATTATATTTGTTTATATTATGTACCAAAAGATAAATAAATAAAATAAAACAATTTTGATGATGAGGAGTAAAGAAAAAATAACAAATCTAGAAGAGACTTCTTTGTCTTACTCGAGAAATACATATTTTAATCTTAAAAATCTATCTTTAATATAACAAATGAAATAAGGAATTTATGTTTACTAAAGGAGAAGATAACAAAAGTAATTTGATGTGATTTTCCAGGTGCAAACAGAGCTGGCATATTTATCTAGGTATCGGACAGAGCTACTCGAGCAGCACTTAGATGAAGAGGTCTTAAGACAAAAACGAGAGGCGATGCAACTAGAAGATGAAAAAGTAAGAATATTTTCAAATAATAAATGCAGGCTAACATATAAATATAAGTAAATGAGAAAAATCTGTTTGTTCATTTAGATTGTTCAATAACACATACATAATCTTCCTCAACTAAATATATCTATTTTATTTATTTTTTGAGACATATGTCCTGGCTGTGTAGTATTAGGGAATGGACGGGCTTCAAAATTGTGGAGCAGATATTCCAGGTAGCACAGGAGAGAGAGGGATTCGCCAGAGTGATCGCCAACGTCGGAGGTTCCTGACAGGGCACCAGAAGAAAAAGATTTTTTAATTCATTTATACAACTTAGCGCACTTTACATGGACGAGGTATTCAACGGGAATCAGATTTTGAATGGGTTTTTTTCAACGCGGTGGGGAAAAAATAGACTGTTTTTCAACACGTATCATATAATTATTCGTATAACAGAAATCTGTAGTGATGTAGACGAGTCAACATGGCTGCCATTTGTGTTGTGTTGACTTTGACGTTCACGGTATCTTTTATTTATTTGGGCATTTGGCATCTCTCGACCAGAGAGCAATGTTTTAATACAAAAAAGTGAGGGTCCAAAAAAATCTAATTGTGTCTAATTCAAGTCAAATACCGAGTAGTCAAAATGCAAATTCAAACGAAGAATACGAGAAAAAGATAAAACACTGTTGAGCGATACGTGAAACAAGCGAAAAATAAAATGTTACAATTTTCACATAAATGGCATATTTAATTTTTTCGCAATAATAGGGGTCGCAAAATATGTGGACTTACAAAAATTATCACAAAAATGGGGCTGTAAAAGTCATCCTACTTTGTTATTATATTGAATGTGAACTTGTATCCTTTTTTTGCAAATATCAACACAAATGGCAACTCCCACATCATATTAACCCCTTTATAATTAGTTATTTCTACAAGTTCACTTACCCATTGGTGTTTTCTATTACAGGATTCATTAATTAAACTCTATTGGAGTTTGAAAAAACAGTTGGAATTAATGGGTGCTGCCATCCCTTTAGAATTGGAAGATGACTGGGTTCTCATTCCTGAGGAATCACCACATGAATGAAGGATCTACCAACATTTATGGAAAACTTATGTTCCCACTACACCCTATGTGATGATGGCAAGGCTGATAATTCAACTCACACTTTATCTTTCCCCTGACGCTCGGTATAATACTGAGTGATCAATTTTTAAGGACTCATAGCACTCATTAGAGACACAAAATAGTTTTCTTGGGAGTGTGTATATTATTTAGTCTACCGCAAACATTACAATAAAAAATGTATTATTTGTAATTACATATATAAAAGAAGTAGCACTAAAACTCCAAAAAAACAAAAATTTCTTGATATTTTGTCAGTGTACTATTCCCCTGGAGTGGTATTAATGTTTGCTCCTTCTTTATTTGTAAATATTTTTAGGATAATGTAAGATTAATATATGTAAATATCATACTATCCCTTCTGGTTGAAATTTTACTAAGGCAGTTTGTATAAAAATTTCCACTGTTATAGGCTTCAGTATATTATGTCCAAAACCTATTGTATAATTTTGTAGATCATGATGTGTCTTAGGCATTCCACAAAACAATAGTACTTTGATTGATTGCTATCATATCTCCGTTGACTTTCAATATTTATCAAATATACTTGCAAATTGACAATTCGCTGTTGCATCACGTAACATTCATGTTGTTTGCATTGTCTCATGTTTTTACAGTCAATAATAACCACTCAAAACAAAATCTGTTGATAAATTATTTTCTTTATTTGTTGAATAAAATGAAGGTTGTGAAACACTGGTTAGTTGGAAGAAATTGCCATATGGCAATAAACTCGCCACTTGCGCAGGGTGCAAGGAAGTGTTTATTATTAAGGTTAGGGTGTCCCTTAATTTTCCAAATAATATTTTTCTAACGGATAGGCACTTATTTTATTCATTTGGTATAGGTTTTTCATACAAATAGGTAGTGTTCTTGCTTTTTCACAAAATATTGATGCACTCCTGAACTATACGATTCACACTTTTACCAAGAGTCAATTTATTTTTATTATATTTATTAAACAATCATACAGTTGTGTAAATACATTTTTAGTCCAAAAAAATCAAGTACACCAGCAAAGTTTCCATAAATGGTTATCAATAATTTACTTTATAACAAAGCATTACTTATAATAAAAGGAAGAATAAGCAAGAGTGAAATAAAACAGAAAAAAAAACTTGCCGTTAGATAGTAATTTCATTCGTTATTTTGTGATTTACCTCACTAACTAAAATACTCTTTCTATTACTCCTCAGTTCCAATTATATCATTGACAATAATACAATGTGCGCTAATTACTTACCCAAGAGGAAATTCCAAATAAAATGTAGATGTGTTGCTCGTACCGCTTCTATGAACATGTTTGCATTGCAAGTCGCTCCGGATTGCAGTAATCTAAATGAGTTAAAAATTTATTTCCGAGTACATTAGAACCAAATGAATAAAATTAGCGCCCATGTGTTTGAAAAAAAATATTTTGTAAAATAAGAGGCACCATAATCTAGGTACAACACCATTCTTATACTCGGGGCATCATATGATTGCTTTGATAACATTTGGACTCTCGTGGATTCCCATAATTATTGCCAGCTATGCGTGTATGCCTACTCAACGAAGTACAGCATTTGTTACCCCATACTTAACTGTCAATAAGAAATAAGTCAAAAAGGCCATCATACAATGCCGCTAGTGTAATGCATTTCATAACTTCTCAACAGCATATAGAATATTCTATAGTTATATATTAATGTGACTAGTGGCTAGATCTGCCCCGGGCAAACTGCGGCCCGCCGAGTGTTTCAGTGTGGCCATCGAGCAATATGCGTCAAAAATTAGTAAAACATTTTTTCTAAATAAAAACTTCAAGCTTGTCCGTTTCATTCGCACGCATTGCTATCTTAAAAAAAAAGAAAACAAGACTGAAATTTTCATGTTTTGACATTTTTTCTAAACTTCAATATTTTTTTGTTTTTTGAATTCTTTGACAATGAATTTTAGATAAAATAAAAAATAGGTATATGTTTATTTCTCAATATTTTTAATATGAAGTATTTTGTTGTATTAAATCAAGACATTGATAAAAAAAATTAAAAGGAATTTTATAGAATACTTCATTTTTTACTGAAAATTTGCATTTTTTCAGATCAAATTTTATTTTATGCTTAACGCATTCATAGGGTTAATACATTGAATGTACTTCTCTGGTTGGCAACTTCATAAAGTGACAATAAATGCTTGGACACATCATTGATATGCTAGGTAAAAATTGGTTTGCGACACCGCATGCATGTATTAATGGTATATTAACAAAACTAAATATTTTTTTACCTTGGTATAAATATTGGCAAATAAGTTAAGAAATTTCAGAAGAGAGGGGGACAGTTTGCATAGATTCCGATCGAGCGAAATACCCAAAATTGCGCTCTGCACAGCCCATGTGATTCATCAAGTTTTATAACTATCAACTTTTTGTATAAATTGATTTACTTTTTTTACTATTAATAATAAATTATCACAATTTTATTACCTGTTTTTGAATATTTTTTTTTTAATTTTATGTATTTTAAATATAATATAGATATATTAAAGTGTCAATTATACACAAACAAATATATATATATGTATATATGTTTTAACACTATACTGTATAAAAAGTATTCATGTACAAATATCAAAAACATTTATTTATGTATATTAAGTATGCATATATTTATTTTGTAATTAGTTAGTTATTCCATTGTTTAAAATACGTAATCTTTTTATTTTGGTTACATTGAATAAGTAGTTGGCATTCTGAGTTTGATTTCCAACAGAAATATATTACGCGACGTCCTACGTAGGCGATTCAAAGCGAATGCGAAGCGGCGCGGCGCGGCACGAAAAAAAATAAACACTCGGTAACTATGGAAGTGTCCTACGTTACCGACCGCGAGTTGGTTTCGTGCGGCGCGGCGCGATGCGAAGCGAACGCGATCAGTTGGTTTGATATTTTCGCGCGAATTGATAGCGGCGCCATTGTTTTTTGACATGTCAGAAACAGAAATTTTAATTTCTGTCCATGAACGTCCCATATTATAGGACAAAAGAATTATTATTATCGAACCGCGAATTTTAGAATTAGGCAAAAATAAATGGTACTACAAGTAAACACATTTATTTATTATTGCTATTTTACAATAGGATGCTGTTCAAAACACACAAAGTTTTCTCTCGCTTGCACGAATGTCAAATTTTGATATGTTCCCGGAAAGATGTAAATTCAGTCTCATTTATTAATTCAAGATCACGTAATTCTTCATACAAATTGTGATATCCCCCATAAATATGCCTCTCTAAGTACACAATATTAGTTTCACTTCTCTGCCGAACATACTTCTTGAGTATTTTATATACGTACATCCATGACAGTAGCTGGCGGCAGAGGGAACGATTCGTGCACACGTAGGACAGAGCCGTCGCGTCGCACCGCATCGCATTGAATTCGCTTGTATCCGCACCGCATCGCTTCGCAATCGCGTTCGCTTTGAATCGCCTACGTAGGACGTAGCGTTATATATTTCTAAAAGATGTAAAAATGTTTCTTTCCATTTAGCAAGCAATAAATCTGTCACTTGCTTTACTTGTAAAGAGTGTATGAAAGTGTTTACAATCTAATAAATTGTCTTTGAATTTTATATTTATATTAGCAATATGGAAATGTAGAACATTTTTAAATTGAAATTTGCATTGTTAATTTTTTTATTATTTAGGTATAACAAAGGGTTTTTTTTGTTGCTTCGATAGATATTTCGAAACTAATGCCCGTTGAGCGAGCTGTGATATTGAGCTCATTTTTTTACATTTATGATCAATATACTTTGGCAAATCATTTTGAATAGACTCAGGCTTGAAAAATATCCCATGTCATCCAAATTTACTTTGAATTTTAGTGGTCAAAGCTCTAGAGCAATAGAAAACAAATTTCATTACAAAATTGTGTTCAGCGTTAAAGCTCATTTTTGGCTATATGGATTTGTTAATAAGCCAAATTGCTGCATATTGAGTAAGAATAATCCGCGAGAGACCCTACAGACTTCATTACATTAAAAAAAGTAGTGTCTTGTGCAGTTTTTTTCTATAAAAATGAGGCCAGAGTTCACTTCGTCAATGGGGATCATTACTGCACCATGATTAATGATATTCTTTTTGTTAACTTGGAAAACATTGATAAAGATATGTAAGATACGGTTTCAACAATGGCGCTACATGCTATAAGGCGAATGCAATCATTGATTTAATAGAATCAAAATTTGTTGATAAATTGATGTCATAAAATGGAACTATCAATATGCCACTAAAGTTGTCTGATTTGACACCTCTCGATTATTTCCTGTCGTGCTACATGAAGACACAGGTTTCTGCTGATAAATCAGCAATAATTGACGCTTTGAAGGCCAACATTGTTTGTGTTATTTGTGACAAACGGCCAATAGTGCTTGAAATATTGGTCCAAAATTAGATGTCCAGAAAACACTTCGTCTAGACGTCCAGAAAACATTTCGTTGAGAACAACAGCAATGGCTATATATCGAAATGTAAAATCCATATATCAATCTATCGAATAATATTAAAGAGAAATACCCTCTATCAATTATGCAAATAGTAGTTTTTACTGTAGTAAAACTAAAATAGACGGCTAAAAGTATTATCATGAGATTTCAATATAGGCATGTATATTTTATATTTCTTAAATTTATTTGCAATAAATTATATTCTATCGTTCATGCATTCTTCCAACTTTTAATACAATTTATATTTATTTATAAAAATCTTACAAGTTATTGAGTACAATTAATATGAAATAATGTATTCAACCTCACTAGGATAAACCTGTATCGAGGTTAAATAAATTCAGATTTTTGACAGACATAAATGACACAAAAATAATATTATACAAAACAACATGTCACTAATGTCGCCAGTTGGGTACTTTAAATATATTTTTTTTAATAATTTAAAATATTTATTTATCTTTTTTTACATAATATAAATAAATAATGCACACTGGTGGGCTTATTGGCATTAGACAATTTCTTCCAACCAAAAAATATCTTATTGCATTTAATTGAATCCATCGTAAAAATATTATAACAATAAATTAATTGCTCGTATTTTAAACAAAATTCATAAAGGGTTTTGAAATTTAAGATTTTATTTACTATCAAATATCATTATTTTGTATATTTTACTTTTGTATGACATGAAAAAATTAATCACATTTACAATTTAGAAAAAAAAATTTGCTTTTAGTAAAAATTTCAATTATAAAGGTAAATTTTCAAACAATAAAATGAATGTTTTAAATTTACGCAATCAATTCAAATCTTAATAATTTAAATTTGTAATCATTGGATATATTTATATTCAAAATATTGTTTTTGCTTTACATACTTATCCTTTAATTATCCACTATGAAGCTCTTCAGTTAATAAATAATATGGATTTAATTATAAGAACACAAAATAATATATGGTGGGCTTACAAAATATGCCGTTTGACAATAAACTTAACAATTGCACCGGGTGGAAGAAAGTATACATTATTACTATTTATTTATATTTATAGAACGGTTACAGTTACATTTATATTTATAGAAAGGTTACAGTTACATATACGTTACATTACAGATGGGTCGATGGCAGGGCTAGTAATCCAGTGATCGCGAGTTCGAATCCTGCCTCGACCGATTTCGTTCACCTATAGCACAAGCATTTATTTGCTTATTTTAGGGAACGTAGGAAGATTTATATGTACTTGTTTAACAAGAACATATTCATTTTTTTCATTACAAAAAAAAAATATTTCGTTGTGGTAGGTATACATAACATTTTTACCGAGTGCAAGCATTCACCCAATTCAAAAGCCTAATGCAGACTGGATGTGTTGCAGTTAAATCTTAATTTAAAAGGCAGCTTACCTTTCACGGGTCCCAAGATTTTATGCAGCTGTCTTCTTTCAAAGATGTCCAGCATCTCTGTAGAATTTTTTGTCAGTGTCCAAGCCTCGCACCCATATGATACAACAGTCCTTGGGATCAAGTCTGTTCAACAGGCAGAATCAAAACCATCCATGTTTACCCATAACATTAACTTATTATTAAATTATTAACTTATGGAGTTCTATAGCATCTTATGATATTATAGAACTCCATAAGATAATTATATCCATGATATGGGTAAACATGGATGGTTTTGATTCCGCCGGTTGATAAGATTTGCCCCCCTGATGATTGTTTTATACAGGGTTATTTTTGTCTTTCTGTGGACACCAACTTCTAGACCTGAACACTGGTAATAGAGAGAAGAATGCTTTGTTACCTGTCGCTATTTGCCTTTTTATTTATGAGGTATCTTTATTGATAGTTGAACCCAGGTATGCAAATTCCTCTACAGTTTCAAAAGTGTACTTTTCCTAGAATTTTACATTACTGTATAGGTAGAGCGTTTCTTGCATTTCTAGTTTGATTCAGTATTTTGGTATTATTTTCATTGATTTGCAAACCTAACTTATATCCATCATACATTACTTGTCAAACATAATATTATAAATTGAATAAAATACAACATGCTTCTTATTTTACAAAATACTTAATATAATAAAATATTGCTTATTTTATGACTGCATTGTACAGGATTAAAAATATTATTTTTAGTTACAAACAACTAAATATTTTTTTGTATATTTGTTATTGTTTTAAACTACCATCACAATGTTTAAATGTTATGTGTTTTTTTATTCTTAGGACATAAATTATTTAAATAAAGTTGTTGAATTTATGTATATAGTATGAAAACTAAGTAGGTTTATTATATATTTTGATTTAAAGTAATGATATTGGTATCAGCTAATCAAAAAACTTGTAATTTGTTGTTGAAATTCATAAATATGTATTATGTTTGTATGTAAAATGAATGATTACAAATTTATTTATACATTTTGTTTTTATTATTAAAATCAAGTCATTATTGAAAATATGCATTACATAGGTAATTACATACATCATTATCAGCGGCCTGTCTGCGTCCAGAGTTAAAAATAGGCCTTCCCCCTCTTCTTCCACTCCTCACACCCCATCCAATCACTCCCTTAAAACAATCTGACCACCGTGTCTGAGGTAATCCGACACTTCTATTCTTTCTCTGTAAAGTAAGTATGACACATGTGCGTATCCCTACACACTAGCCTCGTCACATCTAAAAATGTAACATTCGGAGTGGGTGGTAAATTACATAGTTAAAATTATTGAATTAACAAATGAATGCAAGATATGGGATGTCCAAGGAGCGTTTGTGGGCGGCAGAGGATGTATAGACCAAATTTTTTCTCTACGAATGGTCACAGAGAAGGTTCTGGATAAAAACGAGAAACTTTTCTGTGCTTTTATGATAAAGTTGTTAGAGAGAAACTATGGGATATACTATCAGTGTATGGAGTGAAGAGTAAGCTGATACGCGCAATCGCGTCATTATATGAGAACAGCGAAGCATGTGTTCGTGTCAACGACACAGTAACATCGTGGTTCTCGATAAATAATGGTGTTAGACAGGGATGCATGCTGTCTCCATGGCTCTTCAACCTGTACATTGACTTCTGTATAAGAGCCCTTAAGGATGAAAGCATGGGTCTGAAACTGAGCACTGTAACAGTGCGTGATTTGATGTATGCAGATGACAAAGTACTGTTAGCTGAAAGTGTGGATGAGTTATAGTATCTTGTAAGCATGGTATATGAAGGATGCATAGAGAACGGTCTGAGAATGAATGCCAGCAAATCAAAGGTAATGGTCTTTGAAAAGAGTGAAAGCAGAACAGCGTGTAAAATAAGAGTAGAGAATGAATGGCTCGAGCAAGTCGACGAGTATGTATATCTGGGAAGCATGTTTCAACGGAATGGACAACCTGATAAGGATATCGAAAGAAGAGTTATGGCAGGAAACAGAATGAATGGAGCACTGAGACCAGTTATGAATGATCGCAACATAATAAAGGTTGCCAAAGTTGCCATTCATAACGCTATCTTAGTGCCAACGTTGACGTATGCAAGTGAAACCTGGACATGGCAGAAGTCGCACGAAAGCAGAATAAATGCTGTTGAAATGAGATCGCTAAGAAGAATCTGCAATAGAACGATGTATGACAGGGTAAGAAATGAGAACATAAGGAAAGAATGTAAGATGAAGAAAGATATCATTAATAGAATGAAAGTGAACACACTGAGATGGTTTGGCCACATGGGTAGAATGAATGAGGAACGTCTGACGAAGAAAATATACAATGCGGATAGGATTGGATTGAGAGGCCGGGGCCGCCCAAGAAAGGGATGGCACGACCATGTGAATGATATTTTGAAAGACGGAAATGTTAGAAGCGTGAACAACAGACGAACATGTATAAGACGATGTATGAATGTTGTCGAGGCGATGAATGTATGTCAAGATAGAAGTAAGTGGCGTTCGGTTCTCTCTGCCTACCCCGTAAGGGACATGGCTGGATGGTATGTATGTATGTATGAATTAACAAATTTTGAGAACAAAATATGGTTTATGTCGAAATCATTTTTTTCCAGATAATTGCAGAAACATACACAAAATAGGTAGACATTAGCATAGTCACTTTATGCGCATGCCTTTTTCATAGATACAAGGCAGTAATATTACATAGTTCTTTTGATAACCAACATATATGTACATTTTTAAATTCCCTCTGTTCAAATTTACATATATAGATATTACAAAAAAATAATCAGTATTTTCGTTAACATTAACATTCAATTAGTTGATAATGAAAGCTGGAGAATAACCTGTTTTCTCCAATTATTGCGTAATGTACTGATTGTGGTTCAAAACAAGTATCACTATCTACTGAACAAAATACTGTTAACAAATAACTACTAACACTAGTTGCATGTAACATATGAGATCCAACTTTTGATACCTATAGTATGTATAGTTAAAGAATACGTGCCAAGCTCTAAACCCAGAAATCCAAATTTGAATATTTAAGATTTAAGGATAGGATATTATGGAGGTCAGTCCTTTTTTTCCTACCCAGAATTTGAAAACAGCATGATGGTATATATGTATATTTGTAGAATCAAACTGCTATGTATGAAGTATCAAACTATTGAGAGTCCCCGTAGATATTGTGTAGTGTATACTGCCATACAAATTGTATGAAACAATGTCGTTACTAAATAAAATTTTTACAAAACTTGTTGAAAAAAGTTTGAGATGTACTACTACAATGTTGAAATTATACACAATGTACACATTTTTTATAGAAAGTTAAATTATCTAGTTGGGGTGTTTCAGCATTTTTCAGTCAGGGATTATCAACTTTTGAATTTTCTCTTTATCAATTATGGTCCTGCGTGTTTCTTACATCCTACCAACTTCTAATACCATAATGACATCTAATACCATTGACTGTTGCAATAAACTCGCCGCATAGTGTAAGGTTAAATAAATGAAATAATAATACATAAAATATTGATAGTATATTTAAAATCATTTTGCAAAACTTTACACAAAATACATTATATTGGCAAAATTTAAAAAACATTTTTGAATTTACACAAAATAGGTATAGTCATTTTGGCTTAATCTAATTACTTTATTAGAGTAATTAAGATAAATATTTTCTAATATTAGAGTAGGTACCATTAAGATAAATATTTTTTGATAAAAACGTGTAAAAACAAAAATACAATTATTCTGACATAGAATATGTCCTATTTTGATTCGTCTAAATTTATCCGTCTGAATTTTAGTACATGAGAAATATAAAAAAGTTGCTTGCATTTATACGGGACTCATTATGTCACAGCGCACGGATAAAATCCTTTTATCCACGGTCGCCCGTTGGTTACAGACGTTTTCTTACTCTGAAACAAATCAGAATAGGACATAATATACACGGTTCAACATGAGGGATGGATCATCCAAAGCAGTGAGGTAGGGGACCTCAATATCTCCATATCCCATGTATGTTCAGCGATATCGGATGGTTCAAAGCTTATTTAGACTTCTGTGAATGTGAATAAAATCAGATTTCAGATTAAACTACATCTTTCATAGATTTTCATATAATATACTAGATGTCGCAGTTAGCAAATTTTGTATGAATAGAAGTGAGGATTTTTTCCACGGAACTTTTGACAACAAGGTGGGCAGAAAACATCATTTTTGTATAGAAAATAACGACCAATGTGAATTGTTTTCGGATTTGTCGGGAAAACACTGTTCATTAAGATTTAGAGAACAATTATCTAGGAAGTGTTGAAATGTAAAGAAAACTGCAATATGTTGCCAACCAATAAATCAAACGCACAATATACCATGATTCACTTATTGCACGGAGTACTCCATCTAGAATATTATATGGAAATCTTTGGCTAAACTAGGATCATAATTTTTTTCTAAGAATAGTTCAATAGTGATCCTTATGTAAAACGACAACGCTATGAGTCAGCACCCAATAACTTAAAAAAAAACATTTTAATAATTTTTGCAAGCCTCCATTTTCCACTAACTTTCAAGGGCTCTAAAATTGTGTTAGAGGATCATATTGAAAAGTTCACTAAAATTGTACTAGTACTAAAACTCAATATTTTTTCTTTAAGACTGAGACTTTGGTTAAATGGGTGAAAAAGATTGTTTAAAAATTATTTGTTATATTCAAGTGTATGTATTGTAGTACTTTTTTCAAATTAAGAACTAAAACAACAAATTTGTTGTTTTAGTTCAATTATTTTTCAGCCGTTCACTGTCTGTCTTTACCTATGTTACAATCAGTTACCTACATGTTATTTTAATATAATAAATACTTCCTTGCACCCTGCACAATTGGTGATTTTATTGCCTTATTGCAATTTCTTCCCACTAACGTGTGTCCAGCCTAGAGATGTGTGATAAATGAATCCTGCTGGGGATCAAATCCTGGACTCCCGCACAGAAACCAAACAGTTTACCAACTGTGCCACGGCGGTCAGCTGTATTTTATTCAATCTCAGTAAATTTGGTTGGTTTATTAGCTTCAATTACTCTCTCACTGATATAGATTGTTATAACCCTGAGACTTTATTGGTCAAGTTTATGAGACTTTAATTACTCTCTCACTGATATGGATTGTTATAACCCTAGAATAAAGACTTTATTGGGCAAGTTTATTGGACTTTAATTACTCTCTCACTGATATAGATTGTTATAACCCTGGAATAAAGACTTTATTGGGCAAGTTTATTGGACTTTAATTACTCTCTCACTGATATAGATTGTTATAACCCTGAAATAAAGACTTTATTGGACTTTAATTACTCTCTCACTGATATAGATTGTTATAACCCTGGAATAAATACTTTATTGGGCAAGTTTATTGGACTTTAATTACTCTCTCACTGATGTAGATTGTTATAACCCTGAGACTTTATTGGGCAAGTTTATGAGACTTTAATTACTCTCTCACTGATATGGATTGTTATAACCCTGGAATAAAGACTTTATTGGGCAAGTTTATTGGACTTTAATTACTCTCTCACTGATATAGATTGTTATAACCCTGGAATGGAGACTTTATTGTGCAAGTTTATTGGACTTTAATTACTCTCTCACTGATATAGATTGTTATAATCCTGGAATAAAGACTTTATTGGGCAAGTTTATCGGACTTTAACTACCCGAAGCAGAATTACTAACATATATTACAACCACTCATGGACCTACAAAACCCACATGCAATTCATTTACACAGCTTCCAACACCAGTTTAGTGTAAATTTATGAAAATTATTCAAAAGGCAGCTAATTGGGATTAGTGAGAGAGTAATCGAAGACCAATAAACAAGCCAAATTCACTGAAATTGAATAAAATAAACTATAATTATGAAAAACATTATATTTAATTGTAAGTTCTATTTAAATTTTTCGCAAATGCGACTCCCATTCACCGGTATCGCTCTATGCTGAGCATCGTCAGAATGATGAACAATAGTGATGAAAGGTAAATATCTATGTAGGTATAATAAAAATACAAATGAAGTGAAGGAATGAATATATAAATATTGTATTAAAAGCACAATTATATTGAATAATGGCCAACAGAAAAATCCGACATTAACTATTCTAATGGTAATAATAGTGGAGAAGTATTTAAAATCTATTTTTGCATTAATCAAAGAAATGTTGCTGTTACATTTTACTTTAAAGTAAAATGTAACATCAGAAGATAAAGAAATAAATAATCTGAAAAGTAGGGTTGATTTCCATAATAAATTCATCACGGGTTGTAGTAAAAACCGCTTGGGTCTGGCGGTGGAGAGAAACACAGCAGAAAAAGAGCTTATGAGAGACTTTGTTGCACAAGATGCAAAAAACAAATACAAACTACATACATAGAACTTGCAAGTTCAAAATGATTGGTTGTCCTTGCACTGGGAGCCAGCACTGGGATGAAAACAGATCATACATGGATGGTCATCTGAGATGCTGAAGTTCTATCTAAACTCAATACAGGGTACGCTCCCAGACCCAAGTAACTTAAAACGGTGGAATATAGCCAGAGATGACAATTGCCACCTCTGTGGGACATCTGCATGTATGGCTAGGCATACCTCGGTCGGCTGCAGGAGGGAAGTTTCTCATACAGACACGATAAGGTGCGTGAAATTGTGAGAGAAACTTCCAGCCTTACAGTGGCAAGAGCCATCAAAGGATTAACCACATGGAAGCAGTCAGTTATAACATTTGTAAAACCGGGACAAGAAGTCAGACCTACAAGAAAGAAATTAGTATCAATAATTAAGAAGTCAGACGGCTGGAATATCCTGATGGATATGAGAGCAGAGAGATATACCCTTCCAAAGGAGATTTGCATCTCATCTCTTAGGGCTGACTTGATAATATACTCTATTTCATTGAAAAGAGTTATTTATGTGTAGCTGCCTTCTATGGGACACAAATTTTCCAAAGGCCTACCAATACAAGCTAAACAAATACAAGGAACTGGTAGAAAAAACAGTTCAAAATAGCTTTAGCACAAATATAATATATGCTGTAAAGCTGGGGACGAGAGGTTTGCCCACAAAGTTGCCTGTGCTCGTGGGCTTGGATTCGTGAATCCAGTGAAACCACAATTACTTTTCTCTTTTGTATCTTATAATCTGCCCGTACAAGCAAGTGGTGGAATAAAGTGACACAGTTGAGAAGTCTCCATTTTGTGCCGCTGGTGCCAACACGATAATCAAATAGTATAAATTATACTAGGTTAAAAAGTGTAAGACACAGATAAAACCTTGATAAAACTGATTTTTTTATACTCTTGTTATAAAATTCATATGCCAAATATTACAATGTAACTGCACAAGCATGGAGGAATTGTTTGTGCAGGTTGCACCGAGTGCACAATGAAGAAAAATGTTTCACGGTAATATACTAATAGACAGACCTATCAACTATGGGTGGACACTTTTTTGTTCTTTGAACATATTATAAAAATTTTTGAACAAGCTTCTTTTCTGTAATAACAAAAGTAACAATAATACTTTATTTAAAAAAATCTTACTATCCAAATCAATTAATTATGGAAATAATATTTGTCAATAGACCTCTTCTTACACTTCGCTATTTAGCCTTGAACAGAGATGCATGTATTTTATAAGCAATTTATAAACAAACTTTTTCTAAACCAAACGGTTGACTATTTTGGTTTCAAACCAACCAACTTTTGTAATGTAGTCTCAAGTAAATTCGATATGATGGTTAAATTTCATTTTCAAATGATCAAAGAAACAAAAAAAATATTGATGACTGATGTTCAAAGAGATGATGGCGCCTATGGAATTTAGTGTGCCAGGCGCTGAAAACTATAGATCCGGCCCTGGCAAAGAGAGGGTGAACAACTGAAAAATAAAATCATCCATTTAACAACTTTCTTTCTTAAAGAAAAAATATAGAGTTTTGGTATTCGTACAATTTAAGTGAATTTTTCAACATGATCCTCTAACACAAGCTAAATGAAATTTACAGGGCTAGCAATCTATGAATGATAGTTGTTTTTAAGATAACTTGTGGAAAAAAAAAACTTAAGTGAAATTATTTTTCCTAGAGCCCTTGAAAGTCAGTGGAAAATTGAGACTTGCAAAAATTCTCAAGATCTTTTTTTGAGTTATTGAGTACTGACTTACAGTGTATTGTTTTAGTTTAGCTACAGTGATGTAGTTTAGTCTGAAATCTGATTTTATTTAAATACCACAAATGTCTAAATAACTTTTCAACCACCCAATATTGCTGAACATACATGGGGGTTTAATCGGTTGGTAGAATGGATTAAACCTCTCATACCACCTCTCATGTATATATGAATAAAATATGTCATAAAAATTTATGCTAGGAAGGTTCGATGCTATTGAAGTACTCGCCCGCGAGTGTAATTATGGCACCCGGTTGATTCTTGAGCAATTTATGCAAAGGACAAGTAAAAACAATACAAAAAACCCAATTTAAAGATAAAAATTTATCACATATTGATGATTTCACATTTTTGACAAAACATTCATAAAACAATTTAAAGAAATTAGTAAAAAATATTACATTATAATTTATGAATCCTGAAAAATTTCAAGGGTGTCATCACATTTAAGATTTCATGCTAAGTATTTACAAAATTTGGGACTGTGTTTTTATGGTTTATTGATATATCAAAAAAATATTTACACTAATTTTTTTACACAAAATTGGCTCAGTTGCCCTTATAAAATATAAACACAGCCTGTAAAAGTATACAAGACTTAAAACTATTTTAATATACAGTAAATAAAATTTAATGATAATTTCACATAAAAACTTCAAAAAAGAGAATAAATATAACATACAATGAAGAAATTAATTTTCCAATGATTATATAGACTTCTTGTTTATCTATAGTGATAAACACAATATACTTATAGCACAAATGAATCACCAATTCAAACAAATTGTATCTAAAATTCTTCAGTGTATTTTTTTATTTGAGTATGTATCGATAGTACTTTTTGCACAAACATGATATACTTAATGATTTGCGTAAATTATTAAAATTTTCACAGGGCAATATTGTAGGCAGGAATAGACAAATTGGGTTCTAAATATTTGTTTTTGTATTATCATAAACATTTTTTTCTTGTTATCTCAAAAATTGAAATGCTGTAATCAATATTACACTTGAATATATTATCACCCTGCATTTAATTTTTAGAAGTATCACACACATATTATACTAAAGAATTAATAACTACTAAAACATCAACATTTACTGGGCGATGTGAGAAAAAATCTCAGAGTTACTTAATAATAATATTATTTGTTTAACTCTTAATGTATTTCAAATAATTATGTCAATAAAATGAAATGAAAGTTTTATAAATAAAAAGATTTTTTTTGTACATTGAATAAGTATAAATATATCAATATCAACTGCTCCATATATAAAATGAACTATTAGCATTTAGTGCTGGTAAGTATGTTGTCTGATCTTGTAATAATAGAAAATAATAATTGCATTGATAAATTAATGTCATATTAGCTTTCTATTAGTCAAATTTTATATATATCATGTAGGTAAATTCAAAAATATAAAACAATATAAATTTTCTCATATAAAATATTGTTTTCTGTCACACATTTACATGCATAATGAATATATTTACTAATAATAAGTGAAAATAAATAAAATTCATAACTTATTGACAACCTGAATTTTGAGATATTTTTAATGAGATAGACTGCTATAAAGGAGTCTATACAAAGAATAAATTTGAATTTGGAGCAGTTGATAAGACACTAAGGCACCCTTTTTGAAAATAACTTGAATATCATTTGCAAGTATTAACATAGGTAAACTGACTAGGTATATACAATATATAATAATTTTTGGTCTAAAAATATGCATTTTGTACAACATTTGTACAACAAATTTATTTCAATAATTTCTTAAGTATTTTTCGATCATAGCAAAGACCATAAAGTTCAGCAGTACATCTGTTCAACATCTAAGTAGGTATAAACTTGTCAGATATTTCTTTGGGAATTGTTACTGTATGGTGTCTATAGACTTATGCAGTTATCAAAAGAATTATTAAGCAATCTTTTGACTTTGAAAACATTGAAAACTATGAACATTCACATTGTCTTGAGAAAAAGAATCCCATGACACTAACGGCAACTGTATCAAAAACTCGTTAAAAAAAATAATTTTATGTATGCTAGTTGCATCATATAATATTGCATTTAAATAAGTTAAGTACACATAGGAATTCATTGTTCACAATTGTGCCACACAAAACATTAACCAGTGAAATTATATTAAAACTTACAGGTAGTTTCTTAGTAATCGCGATTTCTAAAACTATTACAAAGAAAATATATTGTGTTTAAAAAAATAATAAACTGTTGTATCAAGTGTCCATTCTGTACAAGATTATCAAGTATTCTGTAAAAGTATTATCAACCATTCTATACAAGAAACTGTTTTGTTATATTTTATGTAAAACATGACGTGGCTACTCTGTTTAGTAATTCCATGAAGTACAGCTGTTTTATGATAAACATGTGATCTGCTATATTACACAATTGGCCTGGATGTATGTACATATATTTATTGAAAAATATTATTTTTAAAAAATAATGCAAACAACATCTGCTAATCTAGTAAGTACTTGTGCAAAATCTCAAAAATCATCATTACTTTGGTCAAAAATATTCAAACTTAAAAACTACATTTTAGTAAAAAATAATAATCAATGAATGATGGACACACATTACTATATTAATAAATTGATTCCCGATCTTTCAACCATCTGTGAATAATTACAATAAGGTATATATATAAAATACAGCCTGTTTTAGAACATGCGATCCATAAGAGTTTAAAAAATGAGTACCACAAACTTTCATATGAGAAACAACATAAATATTTATTTCATATTTTTTTTTATTACAAATTGTATTAAACACGGTTTATATTTACAAAAGAGAGTATACTTGCAGAATGACAGTTTAGGCGCAGACATACTTACATAATATCTCCACTCTATATTCAAACTGTGTTTAGAATATTTTGTAACAATATAGTCAATTTCCACTGTGATAACATTAAAATTACTAATTTGATTATAATTTAGCAGTAATTATTTTATTATAATTTTTTTTTAATAAAATAACATGACATGTAAATAAACTATACAAGGTATAGCAGTCGGTTGATGTTATTTCAGAAAATACATATCCCAAGTCATAAAAAAATGGTTCACAGTGGAAATTCCTATAGCAATGTAAAACGCGTATATTGAATAGCATGTTCAAAAACAGCAATGGCAGAAAACCAGTTGAATGATACTTATAATCAAATTGAATGTTACAATGAAACGTATCTGGTAATATGTTTATAGTAAAACAAATTAATAATGTTCTGTTTTGATACAATGTAGTAAGATAGTACGAGATGTATCTTATCACTAACATGATTTGACTTACAAACATGCAAAATGTTCTTATAAAGTATGTGTATTTAACCTTTTTGACATGGAAATTATTTACAATATTTAATCACTTATATTTTCATAGTAAATAATTAATTATATTTATGTTAAAAAGACTCAACTATCGGTTGTAATCTAGTCACCCAGATCACTATCTTTGTCACCTATTACATATAAAATTTGAAAGGCTATTCCTAATAAGGCTGTTCCTAGGAGATCTCCTAAAGCTGTCAAATATGGTATGGCGCTATTATCCGGATCTATTCCCCAATTCCACATCCATATGACGAGAAAGTGACTAATAGTTAAAAGTAATAGTACTTGGGTTGTCGCTGCACACATATATATCATGATAAATACTGGAGTTAAAGAAGTATGACCTGCTTGTAAATAACTAATTGTATAAGTAAATATCAAATGTCCAGGGACAACCATTAATAAGAGTAATTTGGTAGTTTTTCCTAAGACGGGACCGACAATTCCACCTGTATGTAAACATGTGGAGAGTCTTGATGCATGCACTGCAGCCATATTACCACCTACACCGTTAATGACCAATTGAAACACGGCTATTCCTTTATAACTAGATACAGTGTAATCTAATATCAGACCTCCTACACTGCTGATCACCATTGCTGAGATAACTGGTGACCATCCTTCGTCCAGAACCTGTTTAGTGAAGTGATTCTTAGAAGCTGCATATCCACACAAGGGAACTATTATAGCTCCACAGACAATAATGACTCCCGGTAAAAGAACATTATTTCCCATAGACCTATATAGTAATGATGCGATCCATGAAAGTAAAGCTAAAGTTGTTAAATCACCTAAACTGGCAGCAATAGGAGTAGCTACATTATCAGGATTGATATTTAATTTTTTAGATAAAATTATAACAAGTATCATAATACAACCTAAAACAAAACTGGCTACAGAAGCTGTAAGAACACTGGATGCACAAAGTAACATAGCGTGATGAATATCAAAATCACCTTCAGGTACCCATCCCATCACCACCGCAGCCATCGCTGCCAAGAATCCCACTAGAACACCTTGACACTGTATTAAACATAAATTACCAATCACCAATGGTGCCATACTTGAATCTAAGTGTCCCATATGAGCGTGTGTTGAAAGTCGAGATGCCAAAGTCATTTCCAAATTACCTTTGAGTCCTAGGAGTGCTGGAACCAAAATGTAGACCTCCGAAACTTGCAAAAATACGGGCCAATGTTGCACAACATCTAATAGCAAACTTGCAGCAACCATACCAAAGCCCGCCAAAAGGAAAGGAATGAACATCTGCACTGCCACAACCCACAAATTTTCACCACTATCTCGATGAAGTTTCACATTGTTATTTAATAAATGTTCTCTGTCGCAATCTCCATTTTCAGTATGACTGGCTCTTAAATCTTGAGCCATGTTAGAAAGATTTTCTCCTTTTACTCTACGCATATTCACAAAAAAATATCCGACTGAAAATACACAAACGCAATAAATAACTTGTGAGTTAGTGGAGAATACCTTAACATAGATTCGACTGTCGTCCAGACTGATATGTTAAAACACTGGATGGTGAATGTTAAAAATAACATAGCTCGATGTCAAGATAATCCTTAAACATGTAGCACTACGAGCATGTTAAAATAGATAATGAACAACGTGACAAGAAGTCAACAATAATTGAAAACATGGAAACGTTATATATAGAGTATTATGAAAACACCGACATAGATTCTATAACTACGTATTCAAATAACAAGAAAAGTCAATTGCACATTAAAATCATATTATTAAAATGTTTTCTAATATAAAATAAATAATAAACTAGATAAAAGCTACGGAATTAAAAAATAAATTTAACTGACAGGTAAAACTTCAAACTTGTCACATTAGTTGCCACATAGACAAGTTTTATAGTTAATCTACGAACATGATAATTATAGACTTTTTTAATTGCTGAAACACCAAGTACAAAAGAGTCTACCTCCAGCGCCCTCTCAAAATACAAGAAGTCCCCTGGTGAATTCAAGATGGTGATCATTTAAGCGAACTTAGTCACTCGATTACTACTTTTTATTGAAATTTTTGGAATAAATCTGGTTGATTATATTTGTTTATATTATGTACAAAAAGTTAAATAATATAAATTTCTCATTTTGCAATAGTCTGCGTTTTATTCCATTTTCAAATCCATGCATCTGCCGCGAGCCACCCTGAAGTAATAATTTTTAGTACAAAATATTTAAATGATTATTTTCGAATATTCAATATTTGTGTGTTGTTTGGATCTTCTTTATTTTTGAAATGTGTTTTTAACGACATCTTTATTACGCATCTAGAGAAAATATTACACTCAAACATAATTTCATTTCCAGTGTGATGTGTTCCATTTTTAGTAAAATGCCGCGAACAAGGTCAAACCTTAGTAAATACATGACGCCGTTATACTCGAAAAAAATGTTGCCGAAAAACAATGATTTGATTATTTCTCCAAGCAACATTCCTGGAACGAAACTAGCGCTGATGGTGTGCCAGAAACGAGGCTTGCAGCCCGCGCTCACTCCACGAGCACAAAGGAGCTCTCAGCATTTAACTCTGGTGGGAGACGGACAGTTTGTTGTGGCGCCGTCATCGGTCAACATGTGCTCCCGATGGCGGCCATATTTTTGAAAACGCAGGTCGGTGTGACGGGACACGTCACATACATGGATGCTGCCGGTGTAACAGAACCAAGATGAGGGTGTCAACTGGGCAGAGGCGTCGAGGCAGGGCACAGTATTGGGCCACCGCAACAGGGAACATGGCGGCTGTCTGGAAGAGAAGAAGAGGAAACCACGCCGAGTACGACAAGTACCTGCCAGCCTGGTGCAGAAGCTGGGCTCCGCCGAACTAACAGCCACCACGTGGGAGACAGTGACATGACTGGAGAAAGGATATCGATGTACCCAGGGGCTGCTCCTTCTAGTCGGTGTCTTTTGGTGCTCGGTTGTGTTTGAGAGTTTGTTTGTATTATGCCACGTGCTTTTCTTTCTTTCTGTTTTTTTGTACTCTGTTTGTGTTTTTTTATTTATTTGCAATGGATTTTTAAACAATAATGATCTTCTTAATAATAAATGTGCGTACTGAAAGAATTTCAGTGTCACCATCATTTGTCTACTTTTCTTCCTCACATTGGCTTTGATGTTTCCTCGTGGTCAGAGACAGGTTTCATCAATGCCAACGAAATGCAGGAGATAGAACGTACGAAAAAAAAACTGCGCAAATAAATAAAGAACACAAAATCATTCAAGCAGACATAGGCTAGGCATACAAGGATTTTCAGAAGCAAATTTTGCTATAGTTTTTATTTTCTCACCCTTTATGTTTTTTGGGTCGCTGAACACGAATTTGAAGTTTGCGGGCAAAAATTTTGCCTTTGTTTTTTGGGCACTTTTTGGCCAAATTTTGACACGTATGATGTATCGCTGCCGTCACGTCATAAAGACAGTGACGATACATCATTCCAAACAATTATTCTAATGATATGCGTTATTTAACTGGTGATTATGTATTTATGCCACTCTACACCACTTCTAAATAAAGACATTCCGTTCGTTGTCTCCATTTTTTAACTACTTTCCCTATATTCGTGTAAGGTATACTGGGTCCGTGAATGTTATTTTGGAGCGCTCTAGAGGCGAATGGTTTGTCCTGTACTTATCAACCTTTTTTTTGTCGCAGCACATTTAAAGGATTTCAAATTTTGGAGGCATACAAAGAAAAAGATAAGTTTTAAAGTTGTTTACTTACCTGTAATACAATGTGTAAAATAGTTTATGATAGTAATTTTGAATATAAAATAATATGTACTACAAAAACAACAGTATGTTTAATCTACCACCTCGGAACAGGCCTGGCCTAGTGAGGTGGTACAAACCAACCCATATATTTGATCTGTAATAATTTCAATTTTTCTAATATTTATTTCTTTGTACATATATTTTAATTTTTGTATTTTTGGTATCAATAATAATAATAAAAAAAAGTTTATAAGGGATTAATTAAAAGTAAATTATAAGAATATTTTATATAATACATTTGAGACTTATTTTTCTTATAATTTATACTAAGGACATACATTTCCAAAATTTGGCGGCACACAAAAATGCCGCACAGAAAAACGTTATTTATGAGAAATGAACTGTTATATAATATATATTCATACAAAGCGATAAAAGTCACGGCTTACTGGAGTGGCAGAATTTAACCCGGACACGGAAAGTAAGTAAGTAAGTATAATATAAATGGTATAATGTAATAAGTTGTCACAACAGTTAAGTATCACAGCAAGGGCGATTTCCGCGTAAACGGTGAATTTCACTAGATATGGAAATATGGTATATATTATGTGCATTTTAGCGACGAAACGGTTAGCCGTATAAAAACACTTTTGTACGAGAAATATAGTGAATTTTGTCTAGAATGGTTTGTCGAAAAAAAATCGTTTTTGCGATACAGGCCGAAAATTGAAAAAAGTGCACAAAACACAAAGTTCCGGGAAAAATTTTTGCCCGCAAACTTCAAATTCGTGTTCAGCGACCCATAAACATAAAGGCCCCAATTCACGATCGTGCCATACTGCCAAACGGCTTGCCATCACTCCAAAATGCGCTCGTGAATGTCAAATCCCACGCAGCCCAATTGGCCTGACACACCAAAATGGAATTCCAAACGATCGAAACTATGTAGTACTGCGAAAACGGCGCGGCGCATCCTGTCGGCATGGCATACTCGTGAGTATGAAAACCAGCGGTACACTGCGCCATCACATCGCGCCGAGCTGTTTGATACTCTCGTGAATGCGAAAATACAACATTTTCTCTTTGTTTTTTTTCTATTTATATATGAACAAACCGCTAAATAGCAGCTGTATAAAATTCATCATCAGAATTATAACTCATTTTTACTTGAAAATTAAAAAAAATAGAACTTATTAATGCGAAAGCGCCGACCGCTTGCGTATACTAATTTTGATGGCTCGATGGCGCGTCCGTTGGTGTGATGAAAATTTTATAATGCTCCAAATGGAGCCGGTCCATATGGAACGACGCCGAATGGCACGATCGTGAATGTGCTGCTTAAAGGGTGAGAAAATAAAAACTATAGCAAAATTTGCTTCTGAGACCCTATTTTTTTGCTAATATGCCTAGCCTAATATAATAGTCTAGATGCAGGTAAATTATCTGGAGGTATTCTTTGAGATCAATTGTCTTCGCTTACAATGCGCCGAATATATTTTTACATAATAATTAAGCCATCGTACATTTTTTTTTTAAATTATATTTCTTCTCGGTAAACAGTGCATGCAAATTACATTTCAATATTTAATTGTTATTATCTCAATATTGATAGATTATTTAAATGGTGTACAGACAATAAACTATATTTAAATATTTCCATGTGTCAATTGATGAAATTCTACAGAATGAAATCCCCTCTTAATTTTGAATATAGGATTAATAACGTTTGACTTTATTTAACTATTCTACGGACAATTTTTGGTATAACTCCTTTGCAAATTATTATTATATATAACTAGTAAAACTAAAAACTGCAGTTTTATTTCACCATAAAAAACATGTATTTCAGAATATTTTGAATAGTCAGGGGTTATCAACTTTTGAAATTTTACTTTTTTTCCATATATCTCCAAAATACCATAAAAGCTAGAACGCTGAAAATAAGTACAAATATAGAGAAATATAAAATCTCAAATTTGTTTTTTCACTAAAAAAAACATTTTTTATGATAAATTTATGTGTTTAACTGCCTATATTTCCAAAGTTTTTAAAAATATCGAAAAAAAGCCGAAACACCCCAACTAGAAAATTTAATTTTGAGATGTACTACCAGTTACTCTCCACACTATGGAATAGTGGAGAGTCATGATTTCACAATTTTTAAGCGTATTTTTTTACATCAATTTTTCAATGGGTATCATGTAGAGAGTGCACACTCTGAGTTTCGTCGTGATGTGTTTGTATGTATGACGTACGGATTATCCTTTTTGTGTCCTCTCTACAGCCCAAACTATAAGTCCGATCGACTTCATATTAACATCGTATGTGTTTATAGACAAGTGTATTTTTTACTCTACACTTCTATCTTCCTCAAGGGGTAGGAATTGAGAACCGAACACCGCATTCTTCTATCTTGACACATACATCGCCTCATCAACATTGATACACTGTCTCACACATGCTCATCTGGCTAGAAATACAATTTTACTTAAAATTTCTCATCAGATATCATGTAGAAAATACATACTTTGAGTTTTGTGTATGGTGTATTGTGAAAACTTTTGTCCTCTGGGAATCTTATATTTGTTTACGAATCTAATAGAAATATAGGTACTTCATAAAAATGCACTAAGAGATTGTCAACCTTTCAAGAAGAAAAACTGAACGCTTACTATGGTGTGAAGAGTTTAGTGTTGGCCACAACCCATTCGTTTTTTTACTCTCCACACTATGGAATAGGGGAGAGTCATGATTTCGCAAAATTTAAGCGTATTTTTTTTACATCAATTCCTCAATGGGTATCATGTAGAGAATGCACACTATGAGTTTCGTCATGATGTGTTTGTGTGTATGGCGTATACGCCGTACGCCGTAGCATTTATCTTTTTTGTGTCCTCTCTACAGCCCAAACTATAAGTCCGATCGACTTCATATTAACATGATATGTGTAAAGTGCAAAGACCTAGAGCTGATTAGTTTTCCATAGACAACTTTTGATTTCTTCTCTATGAATTCATCGTTTACGTTGTTTTTTTTTTGTGTCCTCTCTGCAGCCCAAACTATAAGTCCGATTGACTTCATATTGATATCACTTGTGTTAAGTCCATAAACTTAGAGCTGATTAGTTTTACATAGACAACGGTTCATTTTTTCTCAATGTTTCTTTATGATTTCATCTATTAAAACTGAAAAAATGCTCTCACGACCTGGAAATTAGAGATATTTCAATTTGGTTTCAACTATTTATACAACACCAAGAATCTTCATAAAATTGTATTCAAAGTTGGTCAATGTTAAAAGAAAAATATTCAACGGTTTCAAAAATTATATTTTATTTAATGGATTTTTGTATGAAACTTATATGTAACAAGAGATTTTTTTTATATCTGGCAATGTTTTTTCATTGATTTCATATTGATATTAGAATATTAATAGCTTGAACTTAGAACTGATTAGCTTTTCATAGATATCATAAAATTTCTTCATATGATATCACGTGTCAAAATTGTCAAAATGCTCTAACGCTCTTTGAAACAAAATTTATCTGCTTTTATTAAAATATTTCATACAACATAAGCATTCTTCACCATACTGCATTAATAGTTTGTCTATCTTAACATAAAAATATACTATCGGAAGAAAATTTATATTTCTGGTAGTAACATTTAGTATGACTAAAAATGTAATTAGATAAATTTCTATGTATGGAAAAGTTCAGTAATTTGATTTCATGTTATAATGTAAAGAGCTTGAACATAGAACTGATTAGCTTTCCATAAATAACAAAAATTTCTTCATATGATATCACGTGTCAAAATCTTGAAAATGCTCTCGCGTTCTTTAAAACAAAATTTATCTGCTTTTATTAAAATTTTTCATACAACATAAGCATTATTCACTATACTGCATTAATAGTTTGTCTATATTAACATAAAAATATACTATCGGAAGAAAATTTATATTCCTGGTAGTAACATTTAGTATGAATAAAATATTTCATATAACATAAGCATATTCATTGCTAACACATGATATTTCCATAGGTATTGTGATCGATATATTTCCATGCATTATGATATCAAAGAAACCCAAAAACCATTATTTTACTTCGGCCTAATGTATTTCTTCTATTAATTCTAGGAACGGATTATAGCGGCGCCCCCAGGCCTTGTTCATATATTTAAGTATTGTCTTTTCTATTGAAAATAAATTTAAAATGTAAAATGCATCAAGCATATTCCTGGAATCTTGGCTTTCACCCGGTGGTACGGGTTGGTTCTTCAATATACCCCCCCCCCTCCCCTACTCCATGTTCCACGGGCGCTGGGTCGCCTGGCTGTGTCGGATCAGTTGTCCTTCGGTAGTTGTGAGTGTGAGTTGTCATTCGGTAGTTGTCAGTGTGAGTTGTCATTCGGTAGGAGTCAGTGGTTGGTCGGTAGTTGTAGAGACCCGCGTGCGAGAGTGCGAGTTTGCTAGGCTATCGGACGGCCTTAGCATTTTTTTTCTAATTGTATAAAGTAGTGAATAAGTGTGTTTCAGGTCCATATAACCAACGAGGGGTGAATTTAAGATAGTTTAACTTACTATTAAAAATAACTTTTAAGAATAAAAATAACTTATAATCGCATAATAGTGAATAAGTGTGTTTCAGGTCCATATAACCAATGAGGGGTGAATTTAAGATAGTTTTAAGTTATTTTTAATTAATATAAAGTGATATGTAGTGTAAGTGTTTCCTCTACAGTCCCGTTACGAGACCAGCAGTTTGGTAAGATCTTTCCAGTTATGTATATATTATTTTTACCATGCCTGTATTTGTATGTATTTGTCTTTTCAGGCACATCGCAGCCGATTATGTTTAATTTGATTTTTATTTTCAGGGGCAGAGTTTAATGTTTATTTTTACTATGCTTTTCAGCTTCTTTAGTTATCAATTTCGCGTCCCAACATGGGACCAATATATTTCTTCCCGGCCTCCTTATATCAATCTCGCGTCCCAACGTGGGACTAGTATTTTTCTCCGCCTTCTCTAGATTTCAACTTCGCGTCCCAACGTGGGACGAGTATATTCTCCGCTTTCTCTAGATATCACACATATTGATATCTAAAGAAAGGGCGGAGAAGAGTACTAGTCCCACGTTGGGACGCGAGATTGATATAAGGAGGCTGGGAAGAAATATATTGGTCCCATGTTGGGACGCGAAATTGATAACTAAAGAAGCTGAAAAGCATAATAAAAATAAACATTAAACTCTGCCCCTGAAAATAAAAATCAAATTAAACATAATCGGCTGCGATGTGCCTGAAAAGACAAATACATACAAATACAGGCATGGTAAAAATAATATATACATAACTGGAAAGATCTTACCAAACTGCTGGTCTCGTAACGGGACTGTAGAGGAAACACTTACACTACATATCACTTTATATTAATTAAAAATAACTTAAAACTATCTTAAATTCACCCCTCATTGGTTATATGGACCTGAAACACACTTATTCACTATTATGCGATTATTTAAGTTATTTTTATTCTTAAAAGTTATTTTTAATAGTAACTTAAACTATCTTAAATTCACCCCTCGTTGGTTATATGGACCTGAAACACACTTATTCACTACTTTATACAATTAGAAAAAAAATGCTAAGGCCGTCCGATAGCCTAGCAAACTCGCACTCTCGCACGCGGGTCTCTACAACTACCGACCAACCACTGACTCCTACCGAATGACAACTGATCGACTACAGCCGGGCGACCCAGCGTCCGTGAAACATGGAGTAGGGGAGGGGGGGGGTGGTTAACTGAAGAATCAATCCGTACCGCCGGGTGCCAACCAAGATTCCAGGAATCTGCCAAATGCATTTTACATTTAAAATTTATTTTCAATAGAAAAGACAATGCTTAAATATATAAACAAGGCCTGGGAGGCCGCTATAATCCATTCCTAGAATTAATAGAAGAAATACATTAGGCCAAAGTAAAATAATGGTTTTTGGGTTTCTTTGATATCATAATGCATGGAAATATATCGATCACAATACCTATGGAAATATCAATATAAACACAAATATAAATTCATTGCTAACACAAATCAAACATTTATTAGATGTAGCAACATTGGATAACTGCTTTCGTGTTTTTTTTTTAGAAAGAGACACTAATATACATTTATACGTGAGTAAAAAGGAGAAATATCACTACAAATGAGAAAGTTTTTCAACACCAACACGTTTGACGTATGAGATTTTGCCTTGATGGCTGCTTTCATCCGGGGTGCATTTGTGCGACGTGTGTATAGTTAAGGATTGTAAATGAAATTACTCTCTATAGATGATTATCTTTTATTAGAGATATAGACTAAAATACACTTCAAAGATCTCTATCTCGTATTTTACTCAAGCTCAAGTTCTATATTTAAATAATTGCACCTCTTTTTTGCAATAGTTAAACTTCAAATTTAATCGGTTGCTGTTGTTTTATTGTAAATGTTTAGTGTTTTAATAATATATATTATACTAATATATTCATGATTTGTTTTGTGCGAGCGTGATAAAAAATAAACCATATTCGATAATAAAAGGGACGTCTCCGTGCTTGTGATTTTCAGTTTAATGGCATATTTTTTTTTATCTTTTTGACGTCTGATATCCAAACAATAAAAAAATGTTCCGAAGTAAAATTAGGATTCACACTTGTCGAATTATTTTATTAACATCTCTAGTGTGGTTCTTAATCGACGCAGTTGTTCTTATGTTTTATGCTGACTGTTTAGGATCTTGGGATTGTGGAAAAAAGTCTGAAGAATATAATGTGGAGGTAAGTGAATTTGGTGCTTAAGTATTCATTTTTTCGACATACACATTATGATCAAATATCATGTTCATTTTCATATTTATAATTGGATCTATTATACAGTTACATATGCGATAAAATTAAAAATGTATCTAAACAAAAAAATAAAGACAGACAGACAATTAATATCATAAGTCTCCAGAATGTGGCAACAAGTCATCGGGTGTGTGTTAAATTTATATTTGATATAGTACCTGTTTGTTGGCCGAGCAGCAATACAATACAGGTCATGGTAATTCAGTTAAATTGAATATTGATTATCAATTTATTAAACTCCAATTATATATTATATACTTACATGTCTTATCAATGAAATAATTTCCAATACACCTTAACCATTCGTAAGGATATTAAAGACGTTATTTGACTCAATATGTTGTGATTGTAAAACAGGACAAAAGCATAAAAAACAAGTAAGTATATGATGGACTTTAGAGGATGCGATATAGTCATGTACTACAGACTTTATATAACAAACTCAACATTGTACAAGTCATAAAAGTACATATAATGCACTGCTTGGGACATGTCAGCCGGATAAATGATGAGTGTGGGCAAAATAATTAGAGGCAGGCTTAAACTAAGATGGCTGGATGACACAGAAGACGACACAAGGGAGACCGGAATAGCAAACTGGAGGAGAGTGGTGGAGGTCAGGGCCCACACAGTACTGTAGTGCCAATAATGATGATGAGAAATAAGTAGACCAAGAACTTGCCAACATTTACAAACAATGCAACTAGCAAATTGAACATTCTATATTGTAGAACATACCGGCTTTAATTTGTAAATATATCATTTATTACTAGGCAATATGTTATCCCTGTCCTTCACAATACATAAATATGCATCGTCACAAACTATGCAATTCAAAGATTTAAAATGCCGACTGACATGGCATTATGATAAGTTTGACCTTGCAGGGGATAAATTTATTTCAAATTATTTCTTATGCAATTATTGCTTTTCTTGGCTCTAAACATAGGTTTGTTGGAAGAAATAGCCATCAGACAGTAAGTTAGCCACTTGCACGGGGTTTAAGGGAGTGTTCATAAATAAATCAAAATTAAAAGGTAAGTATTTTGCAGTCTTTTTTTTTGTGGAAACAATTTTTTTATTATTTTCAAATTGCTTCTCCAACAACTTATGGGTATTTTGTTAAATATACATTTAATACACATCCAACAAGTTGTCATAATGTTAAAATCATCTCATTAATATCTCCAACGGATGTTGGTTGCTGAAAGAGAAGAGGTGATGGAAAATATTTATCTGGGTGACACCACAGTAAAACAAGTCAAAGAATTTGTATATCTGGGCAGCAGAATATCAAGATGGACGCTCAAAGGCAGAAATAATAAGTAGAGTTCAACAGGCAAGAGTTGCCCTCAGTAAAAAATCTATGATATTTGAATCTCCTAACATTGAAATCAATGTTAGGAAGAACATGATTAAACTCTTTAACTGGAATATGCTGCTGTATGGCAGCAAAATGTGGACTATCAGCTGGAGAGAATCTGGACGTCTAGCTGCCTGGCTTCAAAATAAGGCACTACAGGCGCATGGCTAGGATTCATTCCAAATGACGGTACTGAGCAGAGTCTGAGACACATGGCAACTCCTAAAGTGAGTTGCCGAACAATGATCCAAATGGATAGGCCGTAACATCAGGCATCTGGGTCTGCTTATTACTATTGCCGAAAGAAGACAGAAGTCAAACTATAGAGGTCGCCCTAGAGATAGTCATATGGACCAAGTGATCAATGATGTTCGCTGTAGCAGCTACTACAGAGACAACAGAGATATGTGAAGAAATTGCTGCAAAACAATCTTAGGATTGTAACCCAGAAGATTTTATTGTAAAGGATGAAAATTTTGAATTATTTGCTCATCTAGTTCATCACAATATTATTAATTATAAATAAATGGATTTATAAAATTACATTTGGAATTTAATTGATATTGTATTGGATAATGACTACAGATATTCAAGGTAACTATCCAATTTCATTAGAATGTAAATTTGTATCACCTGTGTTTGGAAAATAGTGTACTTATGTTAAAAATCTAATCTTTTGTTTTAATTTGAATGTACGTATTTGGAAATTCTCCTTTTTAAAAAATGAAACTAGGTATTTATAATATACATCAAACTTTTTTTAGTCTGTTTTTTTTTGTTGTATTTTTCTAAACCAAGGATTCTATTGTTGAAACTATTATTTACTAAAAGTTTCTAAGGAATGGACGGTGATTTTGTTTATTTCAAAATGCATGATTAAACTGATTGGTTACCTACCATGTTTTTTATAGTATTTGCAAGAACTAACTGATAGGAGGTTCAGCTCAAACACACATATTACTAGTATGATATATTATATAATATGTGATGAATAAAAAATTTCTTACTTTATATTTTGTTTCAGGTACACGCTGCTCATCTCATCTCAGATGAAAATGATAAAGAACACAACAATATTCACATGAATAAGAAACGAGAGTCTTTAAAACACGGAAGAGGAGACAAAGATAGTCATGAATTACAGTTTATGGAAATGTATCCACCAATCAGACTTAAGCAATGGGATCCAGCCCCAGTTGTCGCGGATCATAATGGTTTACCAGGAGAAATGGGTACATATGTTTCTTTGAACTTGTTAAATTATAGTTTAGAATGATCGGTTAAAACTATGTGATATTTTTTTATATAAGTTTTGATTATTCAGTTTATATAATATCATTTCACTATTTTGAAAAATTGTGTGGTATATTTTCTCGTCATAAAAAAAGGTTAAATACAACCACGGAAACTAAGTGGACAATATGAAAGGAATCGGAACTCACCAATTGTCACACATATTCATAAACACTGATTTTAATTGATGTTTGAAATAATCAAGTGTTATCTCGAGGCCGCTTCACCCCTTAATGAAGATTGAGAAGGACTTAATTCTCATGTTTGTCTGTGAATACATGTATTAGAGTATTTTTTTGTAAGGGGGGGACTGCTGCCAACGTACCTATTTTTTCAATTTGAATTTGCGTCATTACTACAAAACGAATCATTTTGAAAAAAATAACCTAGTTAGTTTGGATATTAATAAATAAAAATATACCTTAATTTTTTAATTATGTTCTGTATATATGTATTCTTGTAGGAAAATAATAAGCATACCCCAATTTTTGACATTTATCTTAAATTTCTAAAAAACTATAAGGTATAGAGCATTATATTTTTTTATAAATTAAAGAAGATCAAAATATCTGGAAAAATACGATGGAACGTTGCATTAATGCATCAGGTTAAGTTAATAAACAAAAAAAACTTATATTTCGCAATGGCCCTGAATGGAAAATAAATGTTTTTTAGGTTTATTTTCTAAACCTGAAGCATTAATGCAACGTCACATCGTATTTTTCTAGATATTTTTGTCTTCTTTAATTTAAAAAAAAATATGTTGAACTACGCCTTATATTTTATTAAAAATATAAGATAAACGTTGAAAATCGGGGTATGCCATTATTTTTCTACAAGAATTTATACAGAACATTATCAAAAAGTAAAGATACACTTTTCTTTATGAATACCCAAACTATCTAAATTATTTTTTTCAAAACGATTTGATAAGAAATAATGATGGTATATCAAATTGAAAAATAGGTACGTTGGCAGCAGTCTCCCCCTTAATACATACCTGTAAGCCAAATTTTTTGCTTATCTGGCACTCTTGCCTGCATTAATGTCGGATTAGTGAGATAGTACTGAATTAGTTGAAAATAGTATTTTCAAAATCCATATCTAGATAATAATATATACCTAATTATTGTTTGTCAAAATACAGCTTTTAGCCAATTTAATTGCAGCACGTAAAAATAGCAACTATGTATTAAAATTCATCAACTATGAAATTCTTCCCAGTTGAGTAATTCCCACTAATAGAATCTTGCATTTGAAATGAAGTTCAAATGTAATGTGAACATGCAATAATTTTTGCAGTTATATCAAACCTACTTTTGTATTGTATTCAAGATGTGATTTTACTATTGTTGTCTAATATTCCAATTATTTCTAATCAGAATATACATTTAGACATAACCAAGTAGCAAAAATAATACATCAAAATTTAGCTATTAAATATAAATTAACTGACGTGCTAAACATAAAACCATATTATGGATATGAACCAATTTCATTTTTAGTAAATAATAATATTTCGATTTATTACGATAAAACAATATTAACTGACCGGTCAATTCAACATAACAGACCCGATATAATAATACATGATAAAATTAATAAAATAACATACATTTGTGACATAGCTATTCCAAATTCTAGTAATATTATAAAATCCATTGATGAAAAAATTAGAAAATACACCGCTTTAGGTAACGAGATTAAGAGACTTTGGCATTCTCGTAAAATAATAATATTACCGTTCATTATTTCAGCCACTGGCATTATTCCAAAATCGTTATGCCATTATTTAGAAATTTTAGATTTATCGAAAAATTTAATAATAAAAATGCAAAAAACCGTAATATTAAATACATGTAGAATCGTTAAAGATTTTTTAAATGTTAATATTCAGGAATCAGTAGGGTTGATAGGTAGTATAGAGACCTCCTCAGAGCCTAATCCTTTGATATGTTAAGTATCTGGATGGGTGAATTATTCCCAATTGAAAGCTTGATGATGCATTTCATTTTGTTCTATTAAATAATTTACAATTTACGCATTGATCTGCTAATTCTTTTGAGGAAGTGTATAATGGTAATAATAATAATTGAGTGTTATTATTTGTAGTGCTTAATTTGTATCATTAGTAAATCAGCCAGCGCCGTAAAAAATATAAACTTTTATTGTGATAAACAACGTGGTGGACTTATTGCCCGCAGACAATTTCTACCAGTTAACCACCTTAGTAAATTCAATCAGTTACAAGAATAATTAACAAGAGAATGAAAAATAAAAAAATAATTATTAATACAAAATAAATATAAAAAAATTACACCAGATAGAGACACTATGTTTATTGGATGGGGGATAAGAGAGGAGAAAGGATAGAGGTATAAAGGGAAAAGACATGAATTTGTGGTTATGTGCATAAAAAGTTGAGATGCTTTTTGAATGCTATCAAACTAGGGGCATCTCTGATACTCTGGCGATAATGTGAACGAAAAATCTATCAAAATCATTCAGTTCATCATTTTTCAAATCTTCTAATTAATATTAATACTAAATAATAAGTCTTAGTTAATCAATACACTAGCAACTTATTGTTTGAGGATGTATTTGTAATTGTTACAAAAAAATTATATATTTATTTAAAGTAATATAAAGTAGAGTTTCTCACATTATGGTTACTTCAATTTGTTTATGTAAGTTATTCCTATTCCTGTATAAATAATAGTTTTTAGAATAGGAATTTGAATTGTTCAATGTTAAAAAAAAAATTGTTGTAAATGCCGTTATATTTTTTCCTTATTTTATTTATATACGTACATTATATTATACAAGGTAAAATATTTATTATTTCAGGAAAACCTGTACATATTCCTCCAGAAAAAGAGGCAATTATGAAGGAAAAATTCAAGGAAAATCAATTCAATCTAATGGCTAGTGACATGATCTCTTTAAACAGGTCTCTTTCTGATGTTCGAATGGAAGGGTATGTATATTTTTTTTATTTTAGTATAAATAATTAAATAGGATATTATTGTATTTTGTGATTTGAAGAAGGCATTGCTCCCTTCAAATGGTCCTAAATGGTCGAAAAAGGGGAAGGCAAATTTATATTCCTTGCAGTGTCAGTCATCATAACGGAGTGTTCCGTGGAATAACGTGTTTTTTGTGTGCAGACTTATTTGTCGCCTGTTCGATCGTCTGCATGCAACGTGCCTTCTGTTTTAAATATAAATCTCAAAAAAAAAATACAAATTACTCAAATATTTTATTAAACTGTATGTTTCTAAAAAATACCATAAATATTTTCAACATTTCTCTAGTGAATGTTCCTCACACAATTTTAAAATTCAGCCTAAATTCCCCTAAAAAAGAAAATTAAATTTACCTTTTTTACAGCATTTTTTTTTTAAATTACTCAACCATGTATCGTAAAGAAATAGGTACATCTTTAATATCCTTAAAACATGCATAAAATCAAAGTGAACGACCGAAGGAACGAGTTTTTTATTACAAGTAAGGTTTGTTCATAAAATGCATAAAATCAACAGATTTTGGGTTTGTTTTGGGTTTGGGTTTTAAACTTAAATTTACCATATTAATTAAACAGGACAAAAATCTGCCTTTTATTCCATTTTCAAATCCATGCATCTGCCGCGCGCCACCTGTAAGTCAAAACTTCACAAATAAATAATGAATTAACTATCAACAATATATTTTTCTATTACAGATGTAAGCGTAAAGTGTATCCCAAGCTTCTACCTACTACTAGTATTGTAATAGTGTTTCATAATGAAGCCTGGACTACATTATTAAGAACCGTTTGGAGTGTAATCAATCGATCCCCTAGACCACTTTTAAAGGAAATTATTCTCGTGGATGACGCCAGTGAAAAGGGTAACTTTGTATTCTAAAGATTATTTTATTATATGTTCAAAATCTGGTAGTGAAGGAGGGTAAAGTTGGTACACTATACATAATGTTATTTACTTATACATTATATATAATTAAGTTATCCACATATCCTGGTTACCTTTTTATCCTTTATTAAGAATCTACAATTTTAAAGGCAGGTCATTTATTTTAAGTAGTATAGGTACCAAATTAACACAACATAGGCAGTAGGCAGGATAAAGAGTGGAATTTTGTAATAATTAATAAATTTAAATTGTAATCATTTATTTTAAGTAGTATAGGTACCAAATTAACACAACATAGGCAGTAGGCAGGATAAAGAGTGGAATTTTGTAATAATTAATAAATTTAAATTGTAATCATTTATTTTAAGTAGTATAGGTACCAAATTAACACAACATAGGCAGTAGGCAGGATAAAGAGTGGAATTTTGTAATAATTAATAAATTTAAATTGTAATCATTTATTTTAAGTAGTATAGGTACCAAATTAACACAACATAGGCAGTAGGCAGGATAAAGAGTGGAATTTTGTAATAATTAATAAATTTAAATTGTAATCATTTATTTTAAGTAGTATAGGTACCAAATTAACACAACATAGGCAGTAGGCAGGATAAAGAGTGGAATTTTGTAATAATTAATAAATTTAAATTGTAATCATTTATTTTAAGTAGTATAGGTACCAAATTAACACAACATAGGCAGTAGGCAGGATAAAGAGTGGAATTTTGTAATAATTAATAAATTTAAATTGTAATAATTTTTTTTCTCATTTGTATTTTAATATTTTTCAGAACATTTAGGAAGACAGCTGGAGGATTATGTAAATACTCTTCCGGTGCCAACTTATGTATACAGGACAGAGACACGATCCGGTCTTATCAGAGCCAGGCTTCTTGGAGCCAAACACGTTCGTGGAGATGTTATAACATTTTTAGATGCACACTGTGAATGTACTGGTAAGTAGTCTTCAGATACAATTTTTATTTGCTTTACAAAGTCATGATTGAAGGTGACAGTATAGGCTCCAAGGTACTTTTTGGACGCTCTTTATGCCATACTCTTAAAAGTTATGTCTTCAACAAAAATATATATTATTCTCCCATTATTTGTCTATACATTGGCCCGATAAACTTTTTTTCATTTTGTGTCCTTTTTTGGTATTTTTTTTTTAATTATACCTGTTTTTCAGATTTTTTTATCCATAACTCAAAACTTAGAAACATGAATGTTTTTTTTTTTAAATTATATTTTTTTTTTTAAATCTAAACATTGACTTGATACATTTTCACATAATGTTTTCAATTTTTTGTAAAATAAAATAAACCATAGTATTTTATGTTACGCTCGATTCAAATACTTTAACTCGGGCACTTACGATTCTAATCTCCAAGAACATACATTCTCATACAATAGTTTCAAAGTTTGCATTTGACCCGCCTACATTGCCTTACCCTGCCCCTGAATGAAATGAATATATTAATCTACATTCATAAATATATTTATCTGCAAATTTACAAACATTCATTGTGCTATGTTTTTCTAGGAAAAATTATTGTTTAATTATTCTTGTATAATATGTTAATGATTATCTGACTCAATATTTTTACTATATATTATATTATACGCTTGTGTGTTAGTGACTTTACATTTATGAATGAATATAATGAATCAAATATTGTACTATAGTTTATTGTATAAATTGTCAAGTATGCTATTTATTGTTTTTTTGCATGACGTATGCATTATTTTTACAGTGTGATTGTTTGCTTAGGTTTCAATATTATATTTTTTATGACTGTTCAATGAATGAATTATTTATGTATACATAAAAACTTCACATATACATAGATGTTTTGTGCATCTATATATTACCCTATATTTGTCTGCTTTACTTGATATTTTTAACAAATATTTTAGAGGGGAATAACCAGTGTATGAAATGAAAAGTGTCTTAATTAATAGCTGCCACTTAAATATTTGTGTGTATGTGGACACTTTAAATTTAGGGTATATCAGATGACAGGCGTTGAGCGCATATTGAGAAGTACACATAATTTATTCAAACTTCTTCAAATCATTCACATGCTAGTGCTAAACATGCATTAGCATATGAATGCTTTGAAGAAATTTGAATGAATTTTGTGTTCTTTTCAACGTACCTAAATGTACGTTGTAGTATAAATAAATTTTATTTAATTGGCATAAATGGGATTCCACATTTTTTTTTAAATTCTGGCCAGGAAAACAAATTAAACCTTTCAAGAGAAATTAGAAATATTGATCATTATCAATGTCATAAAATTCATGTTAAAATTTCTAGGAAAAAGGAATAAATGGCAAGTGATATATTCTTTGTGATTAACATTAGTAGATCCAGTTGAATTAATCATATAGAGAATTTCGTGTAGTTTTATTTTATTATTATTTCTTTATTGAAATAAAATATTGTGTCTGTAACTCTGGACAGTATCAATATTTATTGTCAAAAGTCACTTTATTAAAAAATTAAACAATGTTAATTCCAAAAGTTAATAAAATGAAATTTTATTATTATCGTCACCATAAATCATGGCAAATAAAGACTAAAAACAAATATTTTCCAATTACAAAACAGATTTATGTATACCCAGCTTGAATTTTATGACTTCTATCATTATTTGCGTTGTTTGAAAATATTTTGGTTGCATTTGTATTTGCCACATTGTATCAATATATTACGTATTTGTTATTTAGTTTTGTATGGATATATTATTTACTCCATCAATTGTTAATGATGTTTGATTTAAGAAGGAACACCATTGTCGGCCTTCATGGCTCAGTTGGTTAGGTATCTGACTGCTGATCCAAAGGTCCCGGGAATCGATTCCCGGTGGAGACACAGTTTTTAACTGTTTTTTCAGTCTGGATCTGTGAGACGATTAATATCGTAAGTCTCCAGAATGTGGCAACTTGTTATTAGGTGCGTGTTAAATTAATATTTGACATAGTACCTGTTAGTTGCCAGAGAAATAAAAAAATATAAACACCAACATTCATCACAACCATAATTTGAGTTCCATTCACAGACTATTAAATCTATAGACATAACAACAGCAAAATTTGTTGGTACATCCCGTCACACCAAAATTTGGTGACAATCAATACAACGTATTATAATATTATCCAAACAGTTCGGAACATGTTAATTAAAACAGTACTCAACACTGATATCAAAAAGTATATGTTGTTAACAAAAGAATTTCAATTTCAAAAATCAAATACTTATCGAATATATTTATTTTAATTACATGTACGCAAACATTGGATTTTTTCCCTGTCGGGAGTCAAATGATATTATTATCGATAAACTTTTTAACATATCAATAGAGACGATGTTAGGATATTATAAAAGAAACAGGAACTCGAGGCACCTACAGGGCTTATGATCTGTCATCGGCTGGTTTATGTGATCACTTTATGCCTTTATTGAATGTCTTTATCAATATAATTGTTGAAAGTTACATTGATAAGATTTTTGAAAGTTACATTTTGTGAGACACCGTCACCTCATTTATAAGGACTGTTGCTTTCATTGTTTACAAATAAACTAATTTCTCAATAGATGGCGTTACAATAAAGGTTTCTTCGTTACTCCATAGATGGCAATAGTATAATTTCGTATTATTCAGGTGGATTGTTTACACATTATTCAAATATATAGAACTTTCAAAATTACATGGATAAGGGAACTCAATAAAGGCATAATTGGTGAACGTTGCACAAGCGCATAAAGTGATCACGTAAACCAGCCGATGACAGGTCGTAAGCCCTGTAGGTGCCTTGAGTTCCCATTTCTTCTATAATATCCTAACTTCGTCTCAATTGAGATGTTAAAAAGTTTGTCAATAATAATATCAAATACTTTTACTGCTTTATAAATGTGTTATTAATATCTGATATATTATATTTAAACTCAGAAAGTGTTAGAGATACCCTCGCTTCACCTCACTTTTATGTACCAATCCCCTGTCCTAAGGTTGTACTTTATGTCAGCTCTATATTCTTTATTCTGTGGTCATTACAGAGGGATGGTTGGAACCCCTACTAGCAAGAATAGTAGAAGATCGCACTACTGTGGTATGCCCAATCATAGATGTTATATCCGATGAAACATTTGAATACATCACTGCATCTGATATGACTTGGGGTGGATTTAATTGGAAATTAAACTTCAGATGGTATGTTATAAACTATACTTATTTTTTCCCTTGAAAAAAGATGTTTTTTTTTTCATTTTTCCTGCCATAACTAGCTACAAGCATGGTTATTATCATTAGCTATATCATATATATCCTCTTGAATTGGGTTTTTCTAACAACATATATGTACATACATATTATATATAAACATGGATTTAATGAAAGTTTTCTTACACTAATGATTATTTTTTTTTTCACTATAATTTGAGAAAGCCATCCCTTTGATAGTTACTTAAATAAAAATAGCTCAGTTATAATAATACTCATAATTTATTTTATCTTTGTTTAACGAAAGTAAACAAAAATATAAAATAAAAAGTATGTCTTGTTTTCTATAAAAATAACTCACTAACAGGTTAATTTACAATACAAGGTTAATAATTTAGAAAAAAATATTCAAGCTTGTTATTTATAATATTTGGCAAGCTGATTGTAGTTGTTTTTATTTTAGTCATGTGATAACCTTATTGCCATAGTACACCCTGTTTTGTATATTTAACATTTACTATGGTTGGTTGGAAGAAATTGCCGTTTGGTAATAAACCCGCCAACCAGTTTACAAGTTAAATGTACTGAAAGCTACAAATAAATATATATGAATGATAATTTTGAATCTTTATATTACTATAATCTGACTTTAATCAATCTCAGGATATAAATATCACAGGTTCACCTCGGATATAATTTTTTTGGGGTAGTTCTTTTACACTTAATCATAGATAGACAGAACAAAATAGTGATATAATTATAAGAAAAAAAATAAGTAAAAGAATAGCATTACAACTATTATTTTTTTTCTACTTTAGGTATCGGGTCCCTGAACGTGAGATGTCTCGAAGAGGTGGTGATCGTACAGCACCTCTTCGTTCTCCCACTATGGCCGGAGGGTTATTTGCTATTGATAAAGATTTCTTTTATAAAATTGGATCATACGACGAAGGTATGGACATATGGGGCGGTGAGAACCTCGAGATGAGCTTCAGGGTAATGTTTATCATTTTTTTAGTTATGAGTGATGTATTTATTTATAATACGATTCCCAGATTGTATGAAAACTTTAATCCAAGATCATAATATTATGAAATATTTTGGTTAGATCAGTGACTGTTAGGAGATCACACATTAAGGACCTGAGTCAAATCCCAGCCCTGATCTATCCCATCATATTTGTGATTAGTTTTATGGTACTTGTCTCAAGGAGATGCTCTTTCAAAAACAACGAAATATATGTCCAGCATCAAACAGATCAATTATGAAACAAGATAAAAAGTTTTGGAGAATTGTCAAGTTGTCATTGTTTTTAAACATAACTACGTATTAAAAACTAGTACCTACTTAATTAATGACAAATAAAATATTTCCCTAAACTTTTTATTTTGTTTTAATTAATCTGAATGATATTGTATTAATTAGATAGCTGCTTTTTTTTCATGATTAATATTAACAAACATAATGTAGCATCTTGTTTAGAATGGCAGTACATGATACTATGAAAACCTTTGTATGCAATTTGTATTTATCTAGAGATTAATGATACCAGGTTTGGCAGTGCGGCGGTATTCTGGAGATAATACCATGTTCTCATGTAGGACACGTGTTCAGGGATAAATCACCATACACATTCCCAGGAGGTGTGAGCCGCATTGTGTTGCATAATGCAGCACGTGTGGCAGAGGTTTGGATGGACGAATGGAGGGATTTCTATTACGCCATGAACCCAGGTTGGCATAATATCATCTCAACAAATGTAAAATTTCAAAGACAGCTCATTTTACTAAAACCCTTTTTTTATATTAACATTGGGAGTTATTAATTCATCAGCATTTTCAGTTATTCGATGCACATTTATTTAACACAGTGCCTAGAATAATATCTCAATCTTAGGTTATTCCAATAACTGTATTGAAGAACTAGTTGATCAAAACTTGTAACTAACCTATATTTGATATTTCTTTTCATTTATCTTTATTTTATTGTTTCACAATATTTTATATTTTTTATCTGTATTTATTTACTTTCTTTCCACGTATCATAATTTTTGCATGATATCATATTATACTTTTATTATTTGTGTATCCACATAAAAATATTATTTTCTGTTTTAAAAAAAAACACAATATATTAAAAAAATATTACTGCTTTGATGATAATATGAATTATTTATATTATGTATGTATTACAATTTATTTTGATGTGCTTTCTTATTGTGTCAATATGGTGTCAACGGTGTCAATATAGATTCAAGTTTTAAAAAAATACAAATTTTTCAAATGCATTTCTGTTTTGCGGCACACCTGCAATATTTTAAAAAAAATTAAAATAATGTACCTTATAAATATGTAAAAAAATAAATTGTTACAAATAATATATAAATACTATTATTTGTATCAATTTTTTGGGAATCCAAATTTTCTTATAATTTTAACAGAAAATGCTTACAGTTCATATCAAGGTTATAGGACAAGGTTGAAAACTAAACCTACTATGAAGCTTATCCATTTTCATATTACTGTATGTGGTTGCTGAGATTGTTTTGAATAGAAATGCACCACCTCTGTCTCATCCTGCTTTCTCAACTTGTATTTGCTTGCATATTATTTAATGTGTTGTTTGTTTGTTTCATTTTTATTTATTATCTTTTTGATTTATGTTGTTTTCTTTATATTTTGTTATCATTTTATTTTCTTATTTATTTTGTTTTTCTTGAAACAATTTAAATTGATTTTTTATTACTCTTCATTTTTTACCCTTCATTTTCAAGCTAAAGTAATATTTTAATGATTTAGAATTCAAGTTGTGTCTTTGTGGGTTATCATGGCATAATAGAAATAATTAAATATAAAGTTTCATCCATATTAACATTACCCTCAAAATAAAAACAAACATTTTGCTAATACATACTTAGATTAACGAAAATAATATTATTAGCATAAACTTACATGACTAATGATTTAGTATTGTGCACTTGCTAACATATTATTATAGAACATTCATCCGTCCAAACTAACAATTCATCCACTAATCTTGTTTTTTACAGCTTAATTATTGTTCTTGCCTTTTGTGTTATTTAGAAATATGTATTGTTATTCATTGTCAGATAACTTAATTTTAAATATTTATGAAAAACATACAAAATAAATATTTTAACTGAAATAAATTATTATACTGTAATAAATAAATTTGGAATGGTAAAATATAACCAAAGTTTTCAGTTCTACTAATTTAATGACACTGACTAGTTTCGGTCATCCAGTGACCATTTTCAAAGTGTCTTTGACACTTTGAAAATGGTCACTGGATGACCGAAACTAGTCAGTGTCATTAAATTAGTAGAACTGAAAACTTTGGTTATATTTTACCATTCCAAATTTATTTATTATTTGAAATGGAGTTCTACCAAGAATTGTCCGTAGAAAAGTTAAAAAAAATATAAAAAAAATATTATACTGTAAGTATAATCTAAAATCAGAGACCCTGACTGAGTAAAAGGAGAGTAATGGTTGGCTACAGTATAAATCATGAGGATAAATGATTTACTTAGACCAATGATCTTAAAAGCAACCAAACGATACACTATTCAACAATCATTAAAATACTGTTTGCTTGTGAAATGTCATTGTAGAAGAGGATGAGGAAGAGAGTAATACTGTGGAGATTGGATCTTTAAAATAATGTTTGATCAAATCATCTATTGGAGAATGAAAAATAAAATTGGTTGTGAATGTAGGAATGAATTTGCTTTAAGGGGGGGACTGCTGCCAACGTACCTATTTTTCAATTTGATATACCATCATTATTTCTTATCAAATCGTTTTGAAAAAAATAATTTAGATAGTTTGGGTATTAATAAACAAAAATATACCTTAACTTTTTGATAATGTTCTGTATAAATTCTTGTAGAAAAATAATGGCATACCCCGATTTTCAACGTTTATCATATATTTTTGATAAACTATAAGGCGTAGAGTAATATATTTTTTTTAAATTAAAGAAGACAAAAATATCTAGAAAAATATGATGTGACGTTGCATTAATGCTTCAGGTTTAGTAAATAAACCTAAAAATCATTTATTTTCCATTCAGCGCCATTGCGAAATAAAAGTTTTTTTGGTTTATTTACTTAACCTGATGCGTTAATGCAACGTCATATCATATTTTTCCAGGTATTTTGTTCTTCTTTAATTTATAAAAAAAATATTGCTCTATATCTTATATTTTTTTAGAAATTTAAGATAAATGGCTAAAATCGGGGTATGCTTATTATTTTCCTACAAGAATATATACAGAACATAATCAAAAAGTTAAGGTATATTTCTCTTTATTAATATCCAAACTAACTAGGTTATTTTTTTCAAAATAATTCGTTTAGTAATAATGATGGTATATCAAATTGAAAAAATAGTTACGTTGGCAGCAGTCGCCCTCTTAATTAAAATTAAGGTAAATTGAAATGTCTAAGGAATCATAAATGTGAGATTGAAAGAAATACCGATTTAATGAAGCCGACCATGAAATATCTGATATGACGTAAATTGCAAAATCGATCATTTTATTGTTGCAAGACAAGAGTTAATGGAGAGGAAAATTATGTATGTTTAAAATGTTTCAATTAGACTTATTTAAAACTATATATTTTCATTATATATGGTTTCCTATTGATTCTTCATAGAACTAATTAAAAATATCTTTTTAACAAATGAACAATGTTAAAAAATATTTATTGAAGCCATCAACATTCAATCAATTTGATCATGCAAAATTATTATTGTTTTCATATTACATTAATCCAATAAAATGTAATTTTCCATATTTATTCAACAAAAACATGGCAAAATTATGACAAATCATTTAATTATTCTCTGATATATAAATTATTATGTTTTAATCAATTATCCTCTATTTTTGTTTTTTCAATTTACAAATTAAAATGAGACTGAAAATTGGCGACTATTCTTGAATAATAAATTATCCTTTGTATTCTTGACAACAATTATAAACTGAATTCAAAGTATTTTTTGCTTTGTTTTGTTTTTTTTTATTTGATTTATATGAAAAATGGCATTTTGTAATTTTGGAGATAAGTCATGTTTAGTTGGCTTTGGTGAATACATATTATATAACATTCATGTAATGAGAAAAGTTGCTGATAGATAATTATGAGATTTTTCAAAATTTTCTTGTTTTCTTAAATATTTAATCAGCTCAATGTACTAAATTGATTTGTTTGATTTCTATGCTGATATTCTAGGTTTGATTCCTAGTAAATGAGAAATTTAGGCTTGTAATACTGGTTTACTGGGCATATTTGCAACTTGGTTATACCATCTCCCCATTTAAATCTCCATTTTGGAAATGTTTACAATAATAATAATGCAATTTTAGAACAATTGAATGGTGTTTTTTTTCAGCTAATTTTTAGTAGTGACCTTTCACTTTACATGGTTTATACATGCTTTAATATATTCTTTGACAGGTTGTACTTGAATTTTTCTTTATTAAATTAATTAAATAAGTACATTGATATTTTGTTTATTGATATTTTTGATAGTTGCTGTTAAACTATTTATAAAATAATAAATATTTATCCTAATCAATAAATTAATTTTAAAGTATGTAATTTATTTTAACACATAATATATTCATTAATGCTTGTGTAACATGGAGCAACATAATGCATTATTTATTTGATTTTAAAATACAATTCAATGTTTACCTTAATAAGTTCATTTTTACAATAATAATCTTGGATTATTTTTGTGTTTTTACAATAAATTTATAGCATTTTGTAGTTTCATGGATAATATCAATAACATACCATTTATATGTATTTTATGTGTTATTAAATGAATCCACATCTGTGCATTTAATACCTACATTGTTTTTTTCACTATTGTTGACTAATATCATCATTGAAATATTAATCGTTATGTATTACATCATTAACATAACCCATTGATTTATTTTCATATTATTATTATATATTTATGTGGATGAATATAATCTGGAATGCTACTGTTTATTTTTATGTTTATCATTGTTTATGACAAGTAAACTCACTAATATAATAAGAAACATAAACATTCAAGTTTGAACTGCATCAAATTAGCACAGAGAAATTACAATTTTTGTTTACAATACAAGGTTGTAGTTTCCATGTTTTGTCTTTAAATTAACCATAAATTATGTCTATAGTATTAACTATAGTAAAAACACAAAATTAAATGTTGACATTCCACATTATTTGTTACCTTTCCACAAATGTATGGGGTTGGTCATTAATGGTGTGGGGACATAGGTGTGGATGTGCGGTGGTATTCTGGAAGTATCGACATGTTCACACGTGGGCCATGTCTTCAGGAAATCCACTCCGTATTCATTTCCCGGTGGGACAAGTCGCATTGTCAATCACAACAATGCTCGTCTCGCCGAAGTCTGGCTTGATTCATGGAAGAATTTCTACTACAGCATTAATCCAGGTTCATTTCATTTAAATGTCTGCCATTATAATTTATATTGGTTATAAAGCTTTTTTTTTCCTTCCTCGTCTTTACATGTTGGATACTATGTTTTCACGGGTGCTAGAAATGTTAGTTTTATTTTTTTTTTTGGGATAACCCGCGAAAATCTTAATGACCTGTCATCAGCTGGCTTTAGTGATTACTTTACACAATTGTAACATTCACCGATTCAAATGTCTTAAAGTGAATTCAAATGTCTACTGTCAATTTGAATCTTGTATTTATTAAATCAATGTGAAACTATTCATACAGTTGTCAAACAGAGCACAAACTAATATCTGTTATCATTTTTATGAAACACTTTGGTTTCACCCATAATCTCTTACCACCAAATGGTCAGCTTCTATTCCTCCCTCCTTATCCAGCGAGACAGAAATTTACCAACACGGGGTCTTTTGAAAATGACTGTTTTGATACAGGTGAAATGTCGACAGACGAATGATCCTCTCGAGGATCAGGATTTGACGCTGGTATTTCCAAAATACTTATACAATATCATTTTTATTGATAACAGATATTAGTCCATCTATCGGGCGGAGCCCGATAGGACAGCTTAGAGTTACAATGTGAATGGTTTTACCTTGATAAAATAAATATATCTTCCAAATTAACAGCTCTCACCAGGAAAAATTGGTGAATATTCCAATTGCGTAAAGTGATCACTAAAGCCAGCCGATGACAGGTCATAAGCCCTGTAAGAATGTCCACTTTCCATTATCATAGGGATTTTCGACTTGTATATCGAGTTCTGTTTGAATTGGTTGCGAGCACACCCGTTCAACTCAGAAGTCGAAATGTAAGTGAATGAAATCCAAAATTTCAAAGTAAAAAATATTATTTAAGCCACAAAAGTATAGTATCATTTGTCAACATGGCAAAAATCATGTTGGCAAGCAAATTTTCATTCAGTAGCCAACATGTTAATGTATATAAACTTATTATAATGCTTAAACCAATTTTGCCAAACGTACATTTTATATTGTAATAATAAAACTTGTTAGTTTAATGCATTTTTATGAATCGTGCATTATTTTGTCTCTCATTCATTAATTAATCGGTTGTGTAGTTCTTGGATATGCATTAACTCATTTTGCATGAATAAAATTTAATAATCTTTTCACTAAAGTAAATTTATTTAAAACATGCATAACAAAATAATATGGGTGCTTAATGCAACCTTATTTGATTTTTTTATTAATACTTTTATTTAATCTCGATACCTTCAACTGAATTTTCATATTTTGATCAAGGCATGAAGCGTTCTACTTAGGGCGAATTTCCATTAGTCGCTAACCGCACTATAGCTAACTGCTGGCAGTTTTTTCACGCGTGATTTTATAATACAGAAATCAACGCAAGACATTGTTTTTTTAATTTTAGAATATATTGAGCGGTTCAGCGTTTTTGAATCAAAACTATGGCGGGAAGTAACGATTGTGCGGTCAGGCACCTTAACACAAAAAATACTATTTAATTTCCCTTCTTGTTTTATCAATTTGAATGACATTCATTGAATTTTCTATGTATTCAATACTGGTCTGCAAAAATATCTTTCGGCTATGTTTGAGTGTTTTTAGATTATTAAATAATATGAATATGTCATATGCAAAGGATCTTATATGGATATTACTACTTTGATAAGATAGAGAATAGGAATGTGTAAAACTTAACTGGCAATTTATCTTATCAATTGTCCTGTGTCAAAAATACAAATTTGTTCTAATCAATGTATAACGCTACGTCCTATGTAGGCGATTCAAAGCGAACGCGATTGCGAAGCGATGCGGTGCGGATACAAGCGAATTCAATGCGATACGGTGCGACGCGGCGGCTCTGTCCTACGTGTGCGCGAATCATTCCCTCTGCCGCCAGCTACTATCATGGATGTACGTATATAAAATACTCAAGAAGTATGTACGGCAGAGAAGTGAAACTTATATTGTGTACTTAGAGAGGCATATTTATGGGGGATATCACGATTTGTATGAAGAATTACGTGATCTTGAATTAATAAATGAGACTGAATTTACATCTTTCCGGGAAACATATCAAAATTTGACATTCGTGCAAGCGAGAAAAAACTTTGTGTGTTTTGAACAACATCCTATTGTAAAATAGCAATTATAAATAAATGTGTTTACTTGTAGTCCCATTTATTTTTGCCAAATCCTAAAATTCGCGGTTCGATAATAATAATTCTTTTGTCCCATAATATGGGACGTTCATGGACAGAAATTTAAATTTCTGTTTCTGACATGTCAAAAAACAATGGCGCCGCTATCAATTCGCGAGAAAATATCAAACCAACTGATCGCGTTCGCTTCGCATCGCGCCGTGCCGCATCGAAACCAACTCGCGGTCGGTAACGTAGGACACTACCATAGTTACCGACTGTTAGTTATTTTCGCGCCGCGCCGCGCCGCTTCGCATTCGCTTTGAATCGCCTACGTAGGACGTCGCGTTACACAACCTACGTGTAAGATATGAAAGAAATTCTGAATTTAACTATTGGCTATTCTGAATGTAAATTTTGGGGACATAGCATGATGGTATGTATGTATTTTCTGCTAAATTACTTAATAGAATCGAATATCTATTCAAGTAATTTAGCATATAATCGAAAAAATAAATAAAAATTATACATAGTGAAAATTTTGATGCGGACCAGTTTTTTTATTTATCAATATATTTATATGATATTTTTATGTATTTTTTGAAATACCTTATTTAAGACATCTTTTTTAATTTAAAAAAACACAAGCTATAAAATGTTTTAGATCACATAGAATGCCCATTTTATTATTAGTTTAGCAAGGTAAAATACTCATTATATTTTTATATGGTAATTGAAATAATATTCATAAATAGAAATCACACCAATATAACACTTTATAATTTTTATGGTGTATAATATATTATATTTGTATGCTTATGCTTATTTCATTGACGCCTTTAAAACCTTGCTGAATTTTTAACCAGCCATATGTCAACTATTGATGAATGTTATTATTTTATGCACTAGTGAAAGATAAACCATACATCTTGCCTTTTTCATCAAAATATTATCTTCATATCCAATATAAAATATAATTGACTCATTTGGACATACTTTAAAGTTTTTAAATGCATTGTCCTATTAGCATCATTTTAGATTTTACTTGATGGAATTAGTTTACATATTTTTTATTTTGTGATTGTTCATCAACAGATTTTAATGTATTCATTGGATGATGACTGAGTATTACATAGTTCCAACTAGTGATCCAGTAGGGTTCAAATCTAGCCTTAACCTGATAGGTGAATGAACTATTTTTATTCGCCTAAGTACTTACATAATTGCTTTATAGTGATCTAATTTAGATTTATATTAAATACTTGTTAAAAAATTTTTTTTTCTTAATTTTACATTTTGTTTGCACAAACCATATTTTTTTTAGGGTTACAGTAAGCACTTATATCTTTTCTTCATTTGAAAATCATTTAATATAGTGAAATCTAGCTGACTCTTTAACAACTACTACAGGTTGTAATATTTTTTGACTTATTTCTTAATATATATATATTTTTTATATTTATATAGGTGCACGCCTCGTACCGTTAGGTAACATTACTGATCGACTAGAACTAAGAAAAAACCTGAAGTGCAAGAGTTTCCGTTGGTATCTGGAAAATGTTTATCCGGAAAGTCAAATGCCATTGGATTATTATTATTTGGGTGACGTAAGTTTATTTTTTCTTGATCTTCATTATCCTTTGTAGTTATATTTCACATTGAATTAACAAAAAAATGAGTATTTAACTATTGTTTGTAAGATTACAATTTCATTTTTAATCATGGAGAGAATATTTTTTCATTAAAATAATGTGGAATAGTATTAAAGATTAAACAAATAATACTTTTATCGTAAAAATATAAAAAAATAAATGGTCTTTAAATGGAACATACAATGAATTACTTATAGTTTTCGTAATTCACTTGCCTTGAACCAAAAGTAATTTGCTTAATTTGGTCTATGGAAAAAAAATCTTTATTTTTTCAAATGTCTTTGATTAGTGTATTTTGAATAGATACGTAATGCTGAAACTCAACATTGCCTTGATACAATGGGACATAAATCAAATGAAGCTGTTGGAATAGCATACTGTCACGAATTGGGTGGAAACCAGGTGTTTGCTTACACTAAAAGGCAACAGATTATGTCAGATGACAACTGCTTGGATGCATCACATCCCAGGGGACCAGTTCAGCTGGTGAGATGTCATGGAATGGCTGGAAATCAGGCATGGCAGTATGATACATTTGTAAGTACATATACATAATTTTTTCCTCCTGCCCACCTATCTCAATCCATCTGGAATCGGATCTCCTTGTCCTTAACCGTTATGATCTACATTCTGGGCTGTCTTCTTTGAGACATCGTATGCTTTTAGCTCCTTCTCAATACCTGTCCACCATGTTGCCGGTGGTCTACCTCTTCCTTGTTGCTTAAAGTAAAGTGCATTTACTATCTTCTTCTCTCACGTCAGCAGCAATTAGACCTCAACAAATTCTTGGCAACGCCAACCGCTGCATCGCTATAGAGTAGTAGGTCTTCAAATGAGCATGTAATAAGGCAAGCAGGGTAGTCCTGAAGAGTCACTAAAAACATCACCACAGGAAGCCAGGCTCAACCTGTAGTGGAAAAATTACCTATTGATTTTATCGAACTCCATGAGTGCCTCCTGTTGAGTTACAGACTGGATTGGTGCACCTGGATAGAGTGGGTGACGGTAGATCTAAGGAGACATTAAAGACATGGGGGATCCTAACAGATGATTACTGCCTCTCGTGTGAATACAGCTTGCCACAGACCACTGACATTTACTATAAGGATATACTGATCTTGATAAATACATACTTTGTAATTTGTATTTTTGTAAGAAATTGCCTAATGGCAAATAAGTCCACCAGTGTTTGTTTATATTATGTACAAAAATATAAATAACGTAAATAAATTTCAAATTTCATATTGTGTACAAAAAGACACGATTTGTATGTACCTTATTAATTTTGGTTTATTTTATTTTATTTGAAATGTTGTTTTTTATTACATTAACATTATATTTAATGTTTCAGAGTAAAACAATTAAACACACTAACACAGGATCATGTCTACAAAAGGCAGATCCATTACAGCCATCAGTACCTGTACTTCGCCCCTGTACTGGAGATTTGGGGCAACAGTGGTTGATGGATACAAAATTTAAGTGGCAGGCAGATGGGGACCTCAAACAACACAATGACCATGCCAGATAGTCAATCTTTTTTCTTGTACTGGACCTTTATCTTTGTAAGTTATTACAACTAATTTGTACTAAAATAAATATACATTTATGAATTTTATTATGCAGTTTGTCATACACTACATTTTTATTACAGAGAAAATACTGAAAAGTAGTTTTTCATGTATATTATTTAGTAAAATAAATTACAATATGTCCGTACATCAGCTTAGCAACTGTGTTAAATGCTTTCTATAACCTACATACCATAACGATTCATGCTTTCCTATTAAAAATGAGCCACTCACAGCCGATTTCTCCAAGGTCTCTCAAAACCGAACATCAGCTAAGTACCCATTCGAAACTTAAATCCTTATGTGGCTTACTTAATAAATTTGCATTTCACCAACAAATAACACCCACACTAAGCTGATGTCAGGATTATTTTTTGTTATGTTTCCGGTGAACATGAATATGGACTCAAGATAATGTTACTTTAAAAAATTTACAAATAAGAAATACATAATAAACTATAAAAATATCATTAAAATGTTCTGACGTGTGAATTTCATGATTTTTACTCTATATATAAATTAATTATAAAAAAGTATTACTTTGATCTCATGAGTATAAATAATTGCCACTGGGCGCCGTTGGTGGCGTTCTACGAATTTCACCCCCAGTGAAAACCATCCAGGCTAGTTAAAAAATCCTTGCAATTTATTCGCCAGGGCCTATAAGATCCGCTTCTGTCTATTTCATCAACCAATTCTGCCAATTCAACGATTTCACGAATCCAGCCATCTTCCATGATGATAATAAACAAAATATAACTTCAATTTTACAAAAAAAAGATTAATTCAATAATAAAACAACTCTGCGACGAAATCGTAACCCAAATATCTATCTGTCAAACGCGTTAAGTGACGTTTATGAACGGTTAATCCACTAGAGACCGCCACTTAAAATTTTATGCACCGACGTCGCTAAGCTAGGCTAAGATTGTTCGGTGAAATGCAATTTTGCGCTAAGTGGTTCATAAATGTGATTTTTTAAGTAAAGGAGCCTTGGGGAAATCGGGTATCAAACATTTAGAGTAAAACATAGTAACTGTACAGCTTACAATTGTTTACGTTTAAATCACTTAGGTTAGTTTCAATACTTGTAAAAAGACATTCTATTTGCCATAATCCCAGATTTCAACGTCCTACGTAGGCGAATTCAAAGCGAACGCGATTGCGAAGCGATTACACGCGAATTCAATGCGATGCAGTGCGACGCGGCGGCTCTGTCCTACGTGTGCGCGAATCGTTCCCTCTGCCGCCAGCTACTATCATGGATGTACGTATATAAAATTCTCAAGAAGTATGTACGGCAGAGAAGTGAAACTAATATTGTGTACTTAGAGAGGCATATTTATGGGGAATATCACAATTTGTATTAAGAATTACGTGATCTCGAATTAATAAATGAGACTGAATTTACTTCTTTCCGGGAAACATATCAAAATTTGCCATTTGTGCAAGCGAGAGAAAACTTTAAAGTTTGTTTTGAACAACATCCTATTGTAAAATAGCAATAATAAATAAATGTGTTTACTTGTAGTCCCATTTATTTTTGCCAAATCCTCCCATTCGCAGTTCGATAATAAACGGTTATTATATATTTATTTCTTTTGTCCCATAATATGGGATGTTCATGGACAGAAGTAATTCAAATTTCTGTTTCTGACATGTCAAAAAACAATGGCACCCCTTTCAATTTGCGCGAAAATATCAAACCAACTGATCGCGTTCGCTTCGCATCGCGCCGCGCCGCATCGAAACTTACTCGCAGTCGGTAACGTAGGACACTTCCATAGTTACCGACTGTTTGTAATTTTGGCGCCGCGCCGCTTCGAATTCGCTTTGATTCGCCTACGTAGGACGTCGCGTTATAAATAACTAGAATTAAAGATGTGATATCACAATCAAGACATGTTTTAGCATGTAATATTGTTTTCGAAATATGATTGAAACAGTCACAAAGTTTGCGTCAGTTGAATTGCTGACAACTTTTACATCAATAAAATTAACATTTTCCATCACCGAGAACCTACTCCCTTAAATTCTGTTTTAATTGTCTTCAAATTTAGTTTTTGAAGCTCCATCCACCTTTTTCACTTTTCATTTTTTTTCCATTTCACTTAACAAACAATATATTTTATAGCATATAGCAAGCGCCCTTAAGGTTATCACAAAAACGGCGCTATAAAAATTATCCCAATTTATTTATTATTATTTATGAAATATTTTCTGATACTGTGATAATAGGCGTGATGACAGTAAGAAAAAATCATTGAAATTATGATTTTATTAGATAAAATATGTTATAAAGATTTGAAAAAATATATTTATTTTCATTTTAAAAGAGCGAATAATATTAATATTATTAAAATAAAAATACAAAATATGTTTGTCCGCCATTTTATGTGAAACACCAATCAGAGCGCATGACGTCACCATATTGTCACTGTCAATTGTGTTTGTTACTGTCAACTGTTGTGTTGTTCGAAATGGCTATTTTTTTCATAACAAGCTATATGGAATATGCTGCTTATTTTTAACATGCTATTTTTATTTATTGATTTATTTGGTTTATTTGGGACAATAAACTAAATAATATCGCTATCCGCTCTATTGAATCGTTGACGCATCTGTTATAACACGCACCGAGTATTGTAACGTGGTGGAGAATATTTAACGTTTCAGAAATAAATAACTTGGTGGCTTTCATTGCTTGATTATAAAATAAAATGATGTAATTAAATTGTTTGTGGGAGTTGTACAGTGTTACATGAGGTTGAAATGGAAATACACAATGTATTATGATGAATCTAATATACATATGGGATAACTGTTATGATTCATATACATATTATGATTAATATATTAAAATATGTAATAGGTGTGATGACTGTAAGAAAAAAATCATTGAAATTATGATTTTAAAAAATAAAATAGGTTATAAAGATTTAAAAAATGTTTTTTTTTTAATTTATAGGAGTGAATAATAATAATATTATAAATATAAAAATACAAAATGTGTTAGTCCGCCATTTTATGAGAAAAAACAATCAGAGCGCACGACGTCATAGTATGGTCGCGTCAATTCTTCTGATAGTCTTCAATACAATATACGCATTAATTGTCGGTCTGGACTATGTTTATTTTGGTGTTATCGATATATTAATATTTTAATTAGATACTTAAAACTAAAACAAATTAAATATAAATGGAACAAGTATTCATCAAAGCAAATAGTTTCAATTTACCTAGATACTCGCCAACCTATCGGGGGACACTATGGGCCGGTATTACAGTGTCAGTTTAAGAGCTAAACTCAAGTTTTACAAAAATATAGCGTATTACAGTGTCCGTTTAGACCTAATCTTCCCTCAAATACGTCACTAAAACGACAAATATTTAACTCAACGTTTCTGGCAGATTAAGTACTTAACTGTGAGTCAACTGTCATTTGCTAGGCAACTCGTGTAGTTTCAGTTTCTATCACTAGAGGCGTTAGGCAACGTGTGTAGTTTCAGTGTTGTATCGAAGGTGGCGCCACACAACAAAACAAACTGACAGCCGTATTGAAACGAACACGGGCATTTAAAAGCATTATTTTGGTGAAAAAAATTAAATTTACCATGTTGGATAATAAAACAATGGTATTTAAAGTCGTAGCGTCCCGTTTTGTATTTCGTATTATTTGAGGTTATTTAAATTTGACAGATAATAACCACAGAAAAAGTGAAATATGTCTATAATTGAAGATTTAGTAACTGACATGTCATATTGCACTGTAATACGGAAATGGATTCAATCTCCCCTTAACATTAATCTTGAGTTTGGCAAACTCAATGAGTTGAGGGCCGACTGTAATATCGGGCCTATGTTAATTGTATTTTGTATGTAACTTAGTTTTTATTGAATAAATAAATAAATAATGAACGCTCGCAACGTATGGTAAACTAATTTAGTTTTAGTATTCTACAATTTTGTCACGCGATGGTGAGCTGACGAACGTTCGACATGTTATGATGCTGGTCACTGCCAAACTAAACTAGCAAGCTATATTTTTTTCATGCAATGAAGCGATTTGCGAAACGACGGCGATTACGCGAAGCATGCGTTTTAAAACATCGTTACAATTTTAGCAGCATACGAATTATTACATAGCGCTCGTTATTTGTATTGTGTTCATAACAAGCTATATTTATCTGCTATCGTTATTTTTAGCAATAGCAGCCATAGTAGTTATTTTTCTGCCTGTCTTAACTACTCTTAACTAGAATGGAACTTTTGATGGTCGGATATTTCTTTGCGTCGAACAAAGACTTTTGTTCATCAGAATTTCGAAACGTAAAAACTGAATAATAAGTACATATAAGTACTTTATTTATCTGTAATTTAAATACAACTTACATCTCGAAAATCGATAAAATATGCTCCTTCTTCTCTCTACATTATGTGTTCATAAGCTAAAAACATACGCGGGAAACTTATGATGGCCTATTTTGACGTTTGGACATTAATGAAGTTCTTTATATGCTTATTGCCTAAATAATGGTAAATATTATATTATTGAGAGCTAAAAGTGGGGGAACAAATACTGTACTTCATTGTAAACGCGTACTTAATAAAATTCACTTGTGTCTCGCCGTGCGAAATTTAATCACTGATTTCTCTTTTTTTTCGCGTGGGACGAAAACAAATACCTCAGTAGGTGTTTTTTTCGTCGTGTTTGTACATTTAGGGACCGCACAACACTTATGCACTTTTGAATTGATTATAAATACACAAATCGTCTTAGAACACATATATTACATATAGTAGTGATATGCAGTTTACGATACCATGACGTCACCGTCAGGGTCGGCAGCCGCCATGATACTACAAGCTTTTTTTGGCGTAAATGTCAAATTTGATTTTAAAATGGCGATTTTTGCTACTAAACCTTTATTTTATGTAGAAATGTATATATATTTGAAAACAGTGAATGCGTAAAAACATCGTGAGATAGTTTTTCAAAATTAGGCATCATGCCTATTTGTATATATGAGAGATGCTGTGATAGAGTTTGTCTAATGTGCGTATGCGTAATTTTGAGAAAGGAAATATGAAATTTCACTTTTTTTTTAATAAATTATGGTGCTAGAAAGGGTATAAAGTATTGATTTACAATCAAGAAAATAATCATTCAGTGTTTTATTTTTCCAGTGTAAATATTAATTATAACCTATATTTCAGTAATTACAATGAAATTTTGACTTATTATGTTTTATTTTTTCTTTCAGTGGTCATTGGTTGAAGTTTCATGTCTTCCTTCCATCATTGTTTTAAAATATTGACTGTTTATTTAATCTAAAATAATTTTCTATATAAAATTGTATCTAATTCTATGAAATCCATAAATTTATATAATAAAATTATGTTTGATAAATTTGTAAATATTTCAATTTTATTTTTTCTATGTATATATATAAAATAATAAATTCTAATTATATATAAATAAAATAATTAATTCTAATATCAATAATATAATTAATAAATGTTTTCGATTAATGCAAAATATATCTATGCAATTTTTCCGGGATATCCATCAGTCGCTTCATGTTCACGTTGCATATGATCGGCATCGATAATGGCTGAAACGTTGGCAAAACCGTCTTTTTCAGGACGAAAAGAAGCGGATATCCCAGAATAATTGCTATACATATATCTCTACGATCCGCGAAAATTCTGTTTTTTTGTGTGTGTGTAAAATGAAAAAAATATTCATAGTCATAGTAATTTATCTATTTCTCATATAATTATATACCTATAATATATACTTTCATTTTAGAAAGTTTTATAGTTCTTTAATAATCATAAACATTTAGTATACATTAATCTATATGTTATATTATGTCATTTAACATCAATTTACATAGTTATATTTTATAATCTAACTTCCCATTAATAATATAATTAACAATTAATTCATACATTTTATCTATATCATTTTTACAGAAATAACATATTTGTGTATAAAAATGTTATTGTGTCTTCAACTAAGTCTTGAATTTTTTTATATATAGATCCCAAAAATGAATACTTTGAACTTCTAATTCTTTCGTTAATAAAACATTAATGCAATACTTAATGTTTAACGATTTGTAATGTGTTTTATTTTTATTTTAAAACATTAGACTAATTATTATGTATTTGACAATATTTTTAGGAAATGGCTGGGCCATTTTTTATTTCATGATTATATAAATTACAATACTTCTGAACAATTTTTTGGCATTTATATTATAACAACGCATTCTTTAGAAATGTTGAATTATGAAAATATAAATTCAGTTTAGATTAATTGTAAAAATTATTATTAAAGTAAATATATCAACCAGCCGAATTATTATGAAATATTTTAAAGATAATCTTTGTGTATTGAGCAACAGAAATTTTCCTATTATATTCACATTCCAAGTAGAGTAAGATAAAATTCATTTTAATAAATAATCTATTTGCATTTACTTATATCATCTGTATTTTCATAATTTTCGTTTTAGTTGTATTCAGGTTAGTTTTATTAGACAAACAAATATCAAGATTAATTTTGACAAGTACTTTTCAACATATGTGTACGTGTAATTCATAAATATAATTTTTTTTCAATCAACGCCTTTAGGTGGGTGGGTGCTTGTTTCATAAAAATATCATTTATATTAACAGATTATACTCAATGCATTATAATGTTATATTGAATTTTGATACAACAAATGTAAGTATTACAAGATTTTTCGCAAAATGTTTTGCAAGAAGAAAAAAAAATGTATTTAGAAATTCCCTTTATCCCTCAATAATGGGATTTAAAAGCACACCTTTGTGTAGAATGGCTACATAATTTTGCTTGTCGCCTGATCACTTTAAATAAAATGAATGGCTAACATCTTTTAAGTATATCTTTTGAATATTTTGAAAATAAATTATAAATAATTATTTTAATTCCAATGTTGGTTTAAATTTTGAAAATGCACTAAAATTTTAAAGAAAATTCGAATTTATTAATTTTCTCTATTTGTTTTGAATTTGAATTGGGTTTTTGTGTTGTTTTTACTTGTCCTTTTTGCATATTGCTCCAGAATCAAGCGGGTGTAACAATTACTGTAATAGTATCGGACCTTCCCTATTTATTTATTTGCTATTCTGAAGATTGAATAAAGTAAAGGAAGTTTAATAAGATTAAAGTGACAAAAGAACATCACTAGTGTATTATAAAATGGATATAGTTATAAAGTTAGCGTCCACACGAGCACAACGGACGCAGCGCATCAACACGGATTTTAATATTCTATATATGAATTCATGCGCGCGCATCAATAACTGTGTGTTTACTAGGAAACAAAAATCCTCTCCATCCGCTGCGCATATGTGGACCCTAAGCTTAAAGTGACAGATCAAATGAACTCATATTTGTTTTTTATGAATTTAATATTTATTCAAATTTTTATTTGTCTTCAGAATTGAACCCAATGGTAAATTATGATGGATTATACTGAATAAAAAAAAAGAATTCATGAACTAGTCTTTTTGTCACGTTACAATTTATGATCACATAAATTTTATATAATATTCTTATTAAAATTATTTCAAATTATTATATGATATTTTCAACATAAACTTATGTAAAACAAACCTCGGGCAACTAAAAATTAATATAAATTGTACAAGTCAAAAATGGTTAATATGAACTACCACAAAAATATCTGCCAATTCTTTAAATAATATTTATATATAAATTTTGACTTACTCAAAGTAATACATGCAATCAAATACTTTGTTGTGTATTTAATTAGTAGATATGAGCGCCAATACCAATTCCATGGCAGCGGCGTGGAGCAAAACTTACCTCAGCAGATGCGACGCTGCCGTGGAATTTGGAATATTTTTATCCGGGATCGATTGTATAGCTTAAATATAAAACGAAAAATCTTGGTTTTAATTCTATCAAGAATTGTCGATTGATAAGCTAAATTTAGGGATCGATTTCTTAAAAAAACTTAAATAAACAATATTTTTGGTACCAAAGAAAGCTGCACATAAATTAAATCTTGAATAAAAGAATGGAGGAAGTAAATAATTTTCATTATAAAATCATAAATTTTAAATGGCAACTCTACTTCCTGGAGAAAGTAAAGGTCTTTTCTATAGCGGACGAAAATATAATATGTTGTTCTTTGAATAATTTAATGCCAAGCGATATTGCAAGAATGTGATCACTTTTATATTCCTGAAACCTAAATTTACTTATATTGAACATGTATCTTCTTATTCGAGTTCATCAAATGATTAAACTCTATGCATTATTTCTCTTTAATCTGAACTAATGATATTACTAGAAAAACATGTAAAGTGTGATGGCAATGTAACCAACGCTGCGGAACGTTGTGGGTACGGAAAAATATAGATTATTCAGCAGAATTTAATTTATTGAGATTATTAAAACTCAATTTAATTTTGATGCCAATTTTTTTTTCATTTGATCTTATATTATCATAGTAGTAACAAATTTAATCCTAAATTACATACATACATAATTATGATTGAATATTAATTAATAAAAACTAAAGCAAAAATTACTTAAAAAGTGAAATGGGAAAAATGTCGTTCCATAAGATACAAAAGAGAAAGGTAATTGTGGTTTCACTGGATTCATGAATCCAGGCCCACGAGCACAGGCGATCAGAGTGCCAGCCAGAATAGGTGAGCCACACGGGCTTGCGTCCATGTATGTGCGCTTAAGGGGCCCCTTTATGACTCGATTCACGCTCACCACTCGTCCACCAACCTCCGACTGATACTCCACTCCCCTCTGCACCAAAAACAACAATTGTTTTCAAAATGATGGTCACCGTATTTTCATCCATTCACATGATTCTAAATAAAACTGATTTTTATGATGCCCTACTAAAGTCAAACTTGGAAACACTATATACTGACGGGCAGACTGCGGGTGTGAGCTAGGTAGTAAGTCCAAACTTATAACGATGGTGCACCGCATATTTTACTAAGCAACGGCACAGCTCTCATATCTATTAAGTAGTCATTACTTTTTCGCCTTATTTCAATTTTTATTAATATTATATATTATTCTAATTGTGTGTATATAATTAGTATTTAACCAACTCCTAGTATCGAAACAATATTTTCTATTGCATATAAATGTAATATAGGTCTTACAAATAAATTGTTATTGGTTATTTGACTGTTTTTTTTAAACTATTTGAAATATCGTCAATTTGTCTTTTATTGTACATACCTACCTAGTTTTATCAATACTCTTTGTATATTTACTATTGAATTTTTCCATTATGTAAGTCGCCTCAGATGATGGCTTATTCATCTCACTAAAATTATGTATAGTTACATGTAATATTTTTATTTGCTTGAACAAAAAAAAACAAGAAGGTATTCAAATTTATAAATCTTTTAAAGCATTTAAAACAGTATTATTATCTTTTGTGTTGCCATTTTTCAATATCCATATGCATATATTTTATTCTTAAAATATTATCTTATTAGTTTCCTTCTAAAGAGCATAGACTAATTTTTTTATAGTGTTTTGCACATGCAGTTTTCCACTGCCCTGTCTATATCACCAACGTAACTTGCTGAAATATAATTTATGTGCTGGTATGTACAAAGTTATACTGAGCACAAAATATCTTGTTAAAATTAGTAAATATATTTATTATTAATTTATCTAGGTACATATTTTATTTGAAATTAAAGTTATACATATAATTTTTATTTGTTAAAAAAATAGTCAGCCTTACTAATATTACCTATACATTCCTTGGTGTTGTTTTCATTGTTCTCAAGGAACAGCGTATAGAAAGAGTAAAATTTGTGCATTTTTGACTATTTCATCTGGATAGTCTATTTTTAAGCTTAAGATTAATTTCATAAGATGTGTAATTTTTATTGGTAAGGCTTTTTATGTGATAAAACATTTTATTATATTCTAAATTAATTTCATATTAGTTTTTCCATCATTATACATTATGGAAAGCAATTAAATATATATTTTTAGTCATCTCCTAACCTTTAATTTCTTGAATGATTTCAGTTTGTCTAATTTTTTTTATTATTTTTGTTGTTAATATTTTTTTCCTGTATTGTGCCTTCTGTATGTTGAAAGCAGATAATATGCATATATTCCTTTTTTCTAAGTCTGGGTCTTTGTAGATTTTAACAAAAAATAGTCATAAAATATAATAGTAATGTGTATTTGTCTAATTCATTTTCCACCATAATTACTGTCATATCAAATATCTTTTAATTTTATAAAGGCAACATATCTTTTAATTTTTATGAAATGCATCAAGGCTAAATTTGACAAGAACCTTTTTACAGAAAACCGCTTATGAAATATGTTGTGCAAGTAACTTTATAAAAAAAAATCCTGGGGGGCAAGTCTGGTCCGACCGGCGAAATCAAAACCCTATTGATTACCCATATCATGGATATAATTATTATATTGAGTTCTACAATATCTTTATATGTCATAGAACTCCATATAATAATTATATCCATGATATGGGTAATCACTGGGGTTTTGATTTCGCCGGTCGGACCAGACTTGCCCCCCTGAACTTATTAATGTTTATTTCTACCTTACTTTTTTGTACCCATATAATTCAGTGTTGTAAAATATAATAACTAATATCTATAATTTTATCTGATGTTATTTTTAGACTTTACAATGATAAATATTTTAAAATTGATTATGATTTTAATTATTACTGGTTATAATTGACCAATGTAAAATAGTATTATAAATAATATATTTATTAGTAGGTATTATATAGGTACTTTTTCAGAAAATTAATGTGTACGTACTGAAATCTGAAAATATAAGACACATGAATAAGCAATGACTTGAGAAGAAAAGTCCTAGTTAGCTATATAATGTGAATTGTCTAAAATAGGTGTAATGCCATTGTAATGTAAATATATTTTAATACAATAAGAAATTTCTTAATTTTAAATGAGAAAATGTAAATTTGTTTATGAAATAAAATATTTTAATGTGTGATGTTATTCAAACATCTTGGAAAAATATATTATTCTGACAAAATAATACATACATGCCAAATTTTTCAAATTGCTTACTATGTATAAAATGCATATCAAAAATATTCAAATGATCTTTTAAGGTATCATCTTTGGCCATAAAATTACAAATAATGACAAAATTTGTGTATTTGTGTGTAAAATTGTAAGTCTTTTGGTAAATCACTTCATAAATCTTTGGTATATGTTATTAAAATGAATTCACATCGACCATTTTTTTTAAATTGCTCAAGTGTTAAGTAAATAAAATTGTATTTTTTCTAGTTAAGTTATTCTATTATATAAATAATTGTGAAATTTTACAATTCTTTTGATGTAATACATATCTATCTATTCTATCATTGAAAATGAAAACAGGTTTATATAATGTAAGATGATTAAAATAAATAATTATCCTATAGTTGATAATATAATATACATACTTTTTATTATGATTTTTGTTTACTATTAATAAACATATTATATACCTAAATTTATCCAATGATGCGGACAGACATGCTTATATTTAATTTATAGCTATGCTCAGCAATTAAGTTATCAAACTACTTAAAACATGCAACAACAGATGAATTATTTTGATTGGAGTTTTAATTCATAGATGAACTATGACCAATCTAATTTAACTACTCAGACTTAAGAGGGCTTATAAACTCAAACATTGCATTTAGAAATCAAATTTCTCAAATATGTTAAACAGTGTGTTTGGAAAAAAAATACTATTAGTATTTTAAATATTTCTTTATTGAATGAGCATTACACAATTTTAAAATTTAGTATATCCTATCATACCCTAATCCTTTTTGTTCTTAAAGAGTGCATAAAATCAAACTGAATTATCGTTATATATTATGCCCTCTTAATATTATATCAATAGAGTATACTTCAATAACAATGAAATAATTTGTATATAAACATTTCACCTCCAAGGCGCTGATAAATAATGCAACATAACCTGTGTTTGGATTTAGTTGAATGGTAATTTACCGGTCTTGTTGTTGTATGCATGAACCTGCCTAACCAATCAACTATTTTACAAACGATGGCAAGAAAAACACTTCTGTGACAAATTATGTAAGTATTCATAAAAAAACAATGTTTAGATGGGTCGATGGAGGAACGGTTAGCGCGCTGGGCTAGTAATTCAGTGGTTGCGATTTTTGAATCCTGTCTGAACCGATTTCGTTCACCTATAGCACAAGCATTTATGCTTATTTTAGGGAATGTATATGTACTTCTTTAACAAGGACATATTCATTTAAAAAAAAAATTATATAAATTTGGTTACTATTCTGCGTTTCACTTAATAGTGCCCTTCATGGTAATGTTGGTACAACTGTTAGTCAAATAAACTGAATATTGTTTCCATATCTTCAAATTAAATTCCTCTATTCTCATATCTAAAATTAATAATAAGAAATTTTTAAAGAAAACAATCTGAGAATATGACGAAATGATACATGTTTTGTATAATTATTTTAAACGAAACACTTATTTTTTAACGATATGTGCAGATTTATCGTAAATTACTTTTACAAATATTACAAAAGAAAAAACATCCCTTATCCTGTTTTTAACGTATAATAACACCAAATCGCAATCAACAGTAATTAGTTGAAAATTTATTCAAACTTATAGGTGTAATGAAACTGGCTTGAAGGAGTCCAAATTATTATACACTTACTCAACCTTACTGATCAATTGGTACATGTGGAATAAAACATGACTCGGTCATAAGTTTTCACATTTTTATATCTTTTCCGATTTGTGTTGTAGTTTTCATGGATATTTCCCAGAATATACTATTTAACAAAGTATTAGTTGATAATTTTGTTGTTAGTGAAAATTTTCATAACAGAATATTGATCACATGAACTCTAATTAATATGTTTTGAGATATTTGATTTTGTTACTATTAGTTATATGAGTATTTAACTGTTTTAATAGTAATAATGAATTGATTACCTAAAAATTTGATATTCAAAATGGGAATGTCTGCTATGACAAAAATATCTAGACAAGATGCATTCCTCCAAGTGGGTAAAAAAATTCTCATATAATATAAAACATATTACAAAGTCAGAATTATTGTACTCTACCCCACATGATATGTTTATCTACATACATAGATACAAAACATATGTCTAGATAATCCAACTGTCGATTGTTCAAGAGAATTTTATTCTCTTAACATATCGACAAAGTATCAAGCCAAGATGCACAAGATTTGTATGCAGGGTCTATATTTTTCACGGTTTTTCCAACTTTGAACTCAAAAAACACCAACTTAGAGGCTTCGCAGCATATATGTTCTATATATTTGGAATTACTCAGAATTCGGAGTAGAACATTTAGTATGTCCGTGTGTCTATAACTTTTGATTCGCTCAATTTGCAGAGCCCAAAATTTCAGAATATATAGATGGTTATAGGGCCTACAAAACTTTTATACTCGGAATTTTAATTTTTTCGACAACATCGTTTCATACAATTTGTAAGGCAGTAAACACTACACAATATCTCACTCAATAGTTTGATACCTACTTAATCTAAAAACATACATCATGCTGTTTACATAATCCTGGGTAGGAAAAACAACAAACTGACCTCCATACTATCCTATCCTGACATACATACCTGCATGTTTTATATAGAAAACAAAATATTGTACAATATTTATTAATTTGTATTTAAGTGTTTATATTTTGGTACGTATTTTTCAAGTATACATACTATCGCCATCGACAGTTGGATCTCATGTGTTACATGCAACTATTATATCTAGATGAATGAACTGTAATACTGAAATTATTTTTGAAACATTTGTTTTTGAATTTAGAAAGCACAGCCCTAATAATAAGCAACCTTTCATAAAAAATAAAGCAACAAATCTAATTATTTTTATTAATTGATTAAAGTTTGAAATTGTAGTAGGTATATATATATATATAATAAAAATGACAACAAATTGTTCACACCATAACTGATCCATAATTCATGACATGGAGTGTCAGATATTGGTAATAAAAAAATTGAATGGTGATAAATTTAATATGATACACAGACATATCCAAAATCAAATTCACAATTGTTTTGACAAGTTTATCAAAAATACAATTTGTGATTTTTTTATTATAAGTAAAATTATTGTTAGAAATATTTAAATTTTAAGTAAAAATATTTCAAATGGTTGTTTCGCCCACCAATTTGAGCTTCCCAAACAATTTATTCGGTTAAATGATTTTTTTGTCATATTTTATTCCCAATACATTTACTAGAAGAAAAAACTTTTAATAACCATAATAAGGTGTGTATAGAATCGTATCAACATATCAATGTCACATATTATTTGAACTGTGTAGTTTGAATTGAACGTCTGAGGATGCTAGCTGTGACTAGCGAAAACACTTAGGCTAGTAAAATTCATACTTATGGATCGAAACTATGTAGATTTTTATAAATAAATAACTAATTTAATTTATTATTAAATTACATATGTTCTACATAATATAAGTAATCTTGCCATCAAAATATTCAGAAATAAAATATAGAATCTTTTCTCTGCTTATTTATTTTACTATCAAATTGTGTTTTGCAATTTTGGGGAAAAAAATTAGTATAATTAATTTTTTATATGTTCAAAATATTTACGTACAACTAAGTACATGTCTATTATTAAAAACATATTATGTTTTTGGTATTCTTTCTTTCCGGGAAATCTGTTTGGGATATGCTCAATGAAAAACTAGGAATATGGAATGAATCTGCATTATATGTTAATATACCATGGTGGCAAACCTAGTACACATGTGCCAATCATCTATAGATTCATTCTTTTTTCCAAGACAGACAATTTGATGGACAGGGTGTTCTACACATTGAAAAGTTGGTGCACAAAATAATATGGTGGCCGTATCGTTGTGTTTAAATTAATAAGTATAGAAATATTGCTTGACATGTTGATAAATAATTTTGCTACGCACATGTAAAAAGGTTCGCTAACACTGATATAATATTACATACCTAATTTTAGTTGGTATAAATTATATCCATGTATATAATAATGCTTATATGAGTATATTTTGTCTAAAAATTTAATTGAATATACATACATCATATTACAATGTAATCCATACATATTTTTTTTATTTCAATCGTTTGGTAGATTATGGTATGTACATAATATAATGCTATATATGTTTGATTTTGTGGTTGTGAAAGTTATCATTTTAAAAATATATTTCTTTTAAAAACAAATCATATTTATTTATTAAATTCTATTATATGCAGATAAACACTGGAGATATTTAACAATTTTGTATTGCCAATGGTGAAGTGATGTCCAGCTTCTATTCTGTGGGCCATTTCATGGACCACATAATTTCAAGAAGTCAATTGATGTTTTTAATAAAATCAATTCAAAATGGTCAGAAATTGGACCAAAAATATGTGTGCAAAATTTCGATGAGAGTTCTGGGAACATAATTGTTGAAAAACACATAAAGACCCATGAAATGTTTAAATGAAACACATTCAGGTTTTAATTTAAAAAAATATCTTTGTTGGCTGCCAATTATACTTTAACATGATTGTTCTTTTACTCAGTATTGATTTTATCAATACTGAGTAAAAGAACAATCTGATGAATACTGCTTTTTTAGTATATGAAATTGTTATGGTATGTTTTTTTGTATACGCTCTATTATTATGATTGCCTCTTGTGTTTTATATTATTGCAAATATAATATTATATCAGAATTATTTTTGCAGTTATTCCGTATTCTTAAGACCTTAAAATTTACTCAAAAAAGTAATAGATATTTTCTAAGCCTAAATAGCAAATTATAATATTTTGACTCTTGACAATACCATACATATTTGGGAAAAGGTTCTAAACTTTATAACATATAGATATAGATACATAAAATAAAATCTATATATTTTATGATTTAATAGCTGGGTTTACACCGGACGATCCACAGGCTGCAATTGCGAGTGTCACAAACGTGATCCAAAGGCGCAGTCGGTATGGACGTGATTCAAGCGCACTTGTTGGACCACTAGCTCTTTCTGGCAACTAATCCGTTCGTTCAGTTTTTGCTATGTTCAAAGGTGCCTGTCGTTTAGCGCGTGCGATTGTGCTGATCATGTAATTATGCAGAAAACAGCCAACCCACAAAAGACACTGAATTTATAAATCCATTTTATTACTAGTGTCTGATCGAAGCTTCGGCTTTATTATTTTAATTGAAGCAGATTATTTATTATTTTATTTTAATCTATTTTTTTAGTAAAATCAAACCTTCGGCTTCGGCCGAAGGTTACGGCTCTGGCCGAACAATCGGCTTCGGCCAAAATCTGACCTTCGGTCGGACACTATTTATTACATCCAATTATTTTTACTGTTTCATATATTGGATATGTGAAAAATGATTTCTTTTTGACAAAAAATGAACAATACTTTGATGTAATATTTTCAAGATATCAACGATTTTATAGCAAGAACTGTTTCTGCAATAATGACATTTTGGGTATTTGTGTTATGCAGAGTGTTGTGTTGTGTTATGCCAGTCCACCAAATTTGCTATAGTAGTTTACATTTTATTTGATATATTTATTAAAAAAATTATTTATGTAGGTACAGCAAGTGCACAATGACGGTTTTTTTTGCCATAAGGCAATTTCTTTCAACCAACTCTTGCAACGTGCCCATACCCTCCCAGTCGACCCTAAGTTCTCACTCTGTTTCTTTTAGCTTTGTATATTTTCTTCCCAAGGAAACGTAAATAGTAGTGTCCGACCGAAGCTTCGGCTTCGGCCAAAAAAAACACCTTCAGCTTCGGCCAAAAATAACCCGAATATTCGGCCGAAGCCGAAGCTTCTTGTCAGCCGCTAAAAACAGTTAAAACTTATAAAAACATGCGCGAACATGACATGTGTATAGATTCGGCCGGCCCAGTGTCTCGTGCGGACTGTCGACAGAAACAAAACACCTAACCAACTAAGTCACGAAAGCAGATTATTTATTATTTTAATCGATTTTTTCAGTAAAATCAAACATACAGCTAAGGCCGAACAATCGGCTTTGGCTTCGGCCAAAATCTGACCTTCGGTCGGACACTAGTAAATAGCCTAAATTGCAGATTAATGTATATAAGTTGGTGCATGAGTGTAAATGAAGCGATGGATGTTTTGTTAATATAGAAGAATATGGAAAAATACTATATTTCACTTGGTAAAATGTTAAGATACTAGGTACTAAAACATTATGGAGGACTGGCTGGTTTCTGCACAACACAAATACTCATATTATTACAGAAACAGGTTTTGCTATAAAATCACTATCTTGAAAATATTCTGTCAAGTATTTTTTATTTTAGTCAAATATAAATTATTTTACACATATCCAATACATGAAGCAAAGTAAACCCTGGGATATTATTTACTGGATTTAAAAATTCACTTACAAGAATGAGTGGTCATATCTCAATTAGTGTGGACTGGCTGTTTTCTGCAGAATATATTTTGATACAAGTGGCAATCTACTGTTTTTTTAACGAACTTTTTGTATGAAAAGTCTGATTTTTATAGACCATTCTCTATTTGTTGCATATCATCTCATTTTATACATACTTGTATAGACCATTCTCTATTTGTTGCATATCATAACTCATTTTATACATACTTGTAACTCATTTAAAATGGTCGAATATTTTTATTATTGCATATGCGCAAACATTGGATTTTTTTCCCTGTCGGGAGTCAAAGATATTTTTTAACAGATTTTAATTATCTCAATAGAGACGAAGTTGGAATATTTATTGTAGGAGAACCGGGAAATCAAGGCACCTACAGGGCTTACGACCTGTCATCGGCTGGTTTACGTGATCACTTTATGCGCTTGCGCAACGTTCACCAATTATGCCTTTTAATGAGATCCCTATCAATTATGCGCAAACATTGAAAAAACAGGGAAAAAAATCCAATGTTTGCGCATATGCAATAATAAAAATATTCGATTACTTACACATTGGTACAAGTAGGTAAATAAGACAAAAAATGACCTTATAAGTCTGGCGCAATTCAGGGGTGACTTCTATGCGAAAAATGCATTGTCACCTCAGATATAAGAATTGTAGCTTTCATTATTTACAAAAAACCAATTCTCTTAGATGGCGTTCCAACAAAATAAATAAAAATAATAAGATTGTTATTCATAATTTCACCCATAGATGGCTGTAGTAAAAATTCCTTATTTTCAAGCGAAAAGAATTTCAGTATTACAATATATAGAACTTTCAAAATTGAATTGATAGGGATCTCATTAAAAGGCATAATTGGTGAACGTTGCGCAAGCGCATAAAGTGATCACGTAAACCAGCCGATGACAGGTCGTAAGCCCTGTAGGTGCCTTGATTTCCCGGTTCTCCTACAATAAATATTCCAACTTCGTCTCTATTGAGATAATTAAAATCTGTTAAAAAATATCATTTAAAATGGTTTTATTTTATCTCTACACTGTGAAAAGCTACCGTATGTTCTGATTTTTAATCAAAGACTGAAACAAGTAGTCTCGACATTTTCATGCGGTAGTCCTGAACACCCATATGATATTGTCTGTTGCTTCAATATCTAGTTGAAAATCATTCTGTACCAATATGATACTTATTTTTTGACAATATGAATTATTTCATCTCACACAAAAAAAATAAAGCCTGTATCAGCAGATACAAGGTCAGTGTTCGGCAGTTTGTCAAGTGACAAATTTAACTCGAGTAAAAGTTTAGCTAATAGTATCTGCATCAAAAAACGTTGTGCAGTGACCAAACAAGAGGATTTCTGTTTTAATTTTTCGTATTTTCTTCAATGTAAAAAACAAGGTCACTGTACATATTATGTGTCATTGATTTTTTAAAACACATTTTCTGGCAATGTGGCACCAAAAAGTATATTTTTGAAATAGGTGGTAAAAACTTAAACTACATAAAGGTGACTAGGGGGAATGAAACATAAAATTTAGATCATATTTTTTTTTATTAAAGGAAATAACTTAAAAGTACAATGCGATTGATCTACTGTTCACGTAACCTCCTAACAGCTGATCTGACAGAGCTTGCAGCAATAGTGGCATATACCCATGCTCCTCCAGCTACAACTCGCTTGCATCGTCTGCATGACCAGATGCCAACACACGCACGCTTCATTGCTTCCTATAAAATAAAATTAAAAAAATAAAAAACCAGCTAAACAAGATTATCATCATGGATGCCAATCTCATCGTGGATTGAACTCATCACAAGCACAGGGTAAATATATTGACATATTTTTAATTTCACTGTACATATTATGTGTCATTGATTTGACCAACTAAGCAAAAAAAATATATGCTCTGCACAGCCCACACGATCAATCAACTTATTTTTCTTTATGCAAAATGATACAGTTTAACAAATTCTTACAATATCATCACCAATAATACACTAAGGCCCAAATTATAGAATAATTCTCAAGACCATTCTTCAAATGTGTCATCTTGAGATCATGCTTGAAAATCTGTATTGAGTAAAATATGTACACCGTTTCATTTCAGAAAGCATACTCGAACAAAATGTGGATGAAGGCACTATAAATAAATACTTGTTCTCGTGAATGACAGTAATTTTAGCACGGTCATGTTGATAGTACTGAGTTAAAAAAGCTATTTATAAATAGTTTGACAATTCGTTGTCTTGGTAAACTTCGAAAGTGTAGATAAATTTATGCAACATAATATGCCTAATAAAATAGTGAAAACATCTACCATTTTATTTGGAAGAGGAAAAAGAAATACTTCTTCATTAAGATGTCATATAGCATATTATAGAAATATGTGTACCTACAATCAATACATCACGGAAATTTCATTCACATAATTAATTTATGAATGATTGTATGTAAATAACTCCCGGAAGGTTCTAATAAAGATACTCTATCCATTTTAGTACCGCTAACAATGTAAATGTCTAAGTAGTATTAATGTGAAGTTTGACCATGTCTATGTGTCTCTTTTTCGTTTATAGCCTGTCTCCTTCCCTTTCTGAGACCGTGCTCAAGACAGCAGGATATCTGTCTCGAAGCAAACTTAACTCTTCTATACATTTTGAGACCGGTCTTGAGGTCAAGCCCAGTGATTTTTGTATCTTTAATACCATTATGGCTGAGAACACGTGCTAAAGACCAGTCTCAAGCTGGAGAATAAATCTATAATTGGAGCCCAAGTGAGATAGTACAATAATATATATATATATATATATATACACCCACACCGCAGACATTTTCTCATTTACTCCAGTGCAATCACATTATAATTTGACTGTGAAAGAGCCAAACTTAGATTAAGTTATAGTTGAGCGAAAAAGCTAATACAACAGAATCCCTCTGCATACCAACACGTGAATATGACTTGACATGAACTCTCGTTTACTCAAAATAAAGATAACAATTGAAATATCCATAAAAATATATTGGTTATTGAATAAATATGCAGCATGAAATGATATATTTAAGCATTCCTTCACAGTTCTAGTGTAATTTTAACACATTACTATCACACAAGATGGCATTTTGACTACAATAGGTCCGAATATTAACACTTTGCATGAAGCTACGGTGCGATAAGAATTAAGTGAGGTATGCGCCTTAATTTTTGTTAAGCGAACTTCAAGACTAGTAACACATCTATTACTTTATATATCATTGCTAATATGTCATTATACAGAGATTATTTTAACTGATAGGTATGTCGTAATGAACTGTTCTTCCCCCACAACCACCCATTCTGCTTATGGGGACTAATAACGGCCCCTTGCAAAACTCTGAGAGAACACATAAAGAACATACGAAGAGTCCAGAGAACTCTAAAACCTTGCAGACACTGCACATAAATAATCATAACGAACTATCTAAATTTAAAGGGATAATTATTGAATATTGCAGGATTCTCTGGGAATTCATTGTCTAGTTAAATAAATACTATCGGTAATATAAAAATACTAAAATATGTAAGTACCTTTCTTTAGGTAAACATATACAAAAATGGCCATGGGTTAAATTTGCAGAAATAATACTTGGATACAAAGAAAATGTAATTTCTGAAGCTTCCATGAGGCGATGCCTTGCAAAATCAACGGTATATAAATCTTCCTTAAATAATAATATATTAAGCAATATAAACATAAATACCTTTCCACAGAAAGAGCAAGTATATTTGGCATGCTGCGTTATTTCCATCTTTTTGACCATTTTACGGAGAGATGCACCATATCGGGTACCATATTTACCGGTAATTCCAACCTTTTTGGTGCGTTTAGCCTGCAAAACAACAGAATGACATGTTTAGGTGACATTTGATAAACTGGCCAAATCACTTTAATAACTCAAACGAATTATGTAGAAAAACATATTAACACGTAATTTGCTTAAATAACACAAATGTGTTTCAAAATTATCGAAGATTCTGTTGATTTTTGTAAAAAACACTTGCCATTTTGACAGATGATCCTCCGCAAGTTTTTCAGAGAGAAAAAGGAATTAATTTTCATTTGATACTATGGCAACACTAAACAATTATCATAGACAAAAATAAAGAAGGCTGTTAAAAAAATACTTGAGAGTCCTAGAAATATTTACCAATAACTAAATCACGAGCAATTTGTAATAGGCCGTTTCCACGATCGCCTTGGCTCGGCGAGACATCCCGAGCTCCAACGTGTAAATAGGGTGTTCGGATAGGCTCGCGTGGTCTCGCCCGGGCTCGCGCACGATCCGATCGAGTGTCGGTATTTTGGCACGAGTCAAAGGGGATTTGCGGCAGACGTTTGCGAGTCATTTACACGTTGGCCCTGACATTAGTATCGTTTATGCTCTCAGAATTTTTATCTAAAATTATAATATCAACGATTACTTCGAATTTTACATCTGTAATTTGAATATTCCAAGTTATATTTATGATTATAGTTTATCTGATTATGAATTATTTAGGATAAAATATATTTCGATGTAAAAAAATCCTTAAAATATTTGTATACTTATTTATATGTTTTATAATGAAATTGCCAAATTAGTATACTTAGGTATTGGTATACAATTAGAACAATCCAGCCCTAAAAATGAACAACTGGTGCAACGATGTAAAAAAATAAATAAATAAATAAAGTATAAATATATTTAAACTAGAAACTAATAGATTAAGATATTTTATTGATGATTAAAATATTTTTTTTATATTTTGATATGTATTTCGTTTAGAATTTTTAAATAATAATTATTGAAAAATGTCTATTATTTGATTAAGAACATTTACATATAGATATAATTGAAAAAATCTTATATTATAATAAAAATACGTAAGGCCAAAAGTTATGGCCGGCTTAACCTCAACGTCCGTCATGTTTGCCGCTTCAAAGCATTAGCATACTGACGGGCTCGCGAGCATGTAAAAAGTGTCCGAGCTGTCGACTTTTAAGCCGTTTACACGCTCGCCGCGCCTATACCAACGTATAAATCCAGCATAAAATTTTAACTTGTTCTTGTGTTTTGTTATCAAAATATTGCCATGGATTATGTTACAGAATCATTCATTTTGGGTTCATATAACATACTTTTACTGTTAATACTAGGGATGGTTTATGTTCCCAGGCCTTGAAAATAAGTTTAAAAAATATTCATTGTTTAAAAAAAAATAACTATGTTATGCCCGAAAAAACATGACGAAAAACAATGATTTTATTTTTTTTTCACGGCAAAATTCCTGGCAAGCAAATGCGCTGTTTGCTTGCAAGAAATGAGGTTTCCAGCTAGCGCGCTCTCTCTCTGCATACGACGCTTGAAGTGGAAGGATCTCTCTCTGCATACGACGCTTGAAGTAGAAGGATCTCTCTCTGCATTCGACTCTGGTGGTAGACGAACGGTTTGTTGTGATGCCGTCATCGGTCGACATGTGCTCCCGATGGCGGCCATATTTTCGAGGACGCGGGAGGTCTGGGTGACAGCACACGTCACACGCATGGACGCTGCCGCTACTACGGAGCCAAGATGAGGGTACCAACAGGGCAGAGGCATCGAGGCAGGGAGCAATGTTGAGCCACTGTAGCAGGGAACGCGGCAGCTCGCAGATTGGACCACGAGAGGCTTTCCATGTCCTCTGAGACGTCGGTTCACCTCCGGTAAGGCTCCCAGATGGCCTGCCACCTCTGTCGCTGAGGTGAGATATGCGCCGTCTAGCGTTGCCGCGTGGCACGGAGCTTGCCATGGGTGACTGTTTGGATGAGAAGAGGATACTACGCTGGGTATGACAAAGACCTGCCAGCCTGACGCAGAGGCTGGGCCCCGACGGACTTAAAGCCACCAAGCCACCGGACATGCAATCAAGAATAAATACATGAAATATCATCCAGACGGCATATATTTTAGCATGTGTATTCTACATTTATAATTTTTACATTATTAACAAAATAAGGATTGATTATTGCATAAGATAAAACAATTAATTGTGTACTTCATCATGTATTTATTCTTGATTGCATGAAAAATGATTGGTATACAGACATTATTAAACAAAACAAATACTCCAAGATTAAGGTTAATTTTGAATTTGCATCTAAAAAAATTTATCGTGTCGAGGTAATGCTGACTCCGCAAGTTAGATGCAATAAATATTTCATCGACCTAACTGACTCCGCAAGTTAGGTCGATGGAATAAATATTTCATAAATTACATCTTTCATCGTCTATAAGCACAGTGAATTTTGTTCTGAAAAAAAAACAAAACAATTTAATTCAATATACTGATACCCTCCTCTAAAAATGCTTGGAGGTTGAGCTCACTTTTTAAAGTCAATATCAAGTCGAAGCACAGGTTCATGTCACAATTTCAATTAAAAGAAAAGATTACTTAATGCAATCGTGGTCTGACTATACAAAAAAAAAATGTCAAATTGTTAATGGTCAGACGGCACGATTGCATTAAGAAATATGTTCTTTTAATTGAAATTGTGACATGAACCTGTCCTTCGACTTGATATTGATAAAAAGTGAGCTCAACCTCCAAGCATCTTGAGAGGAGGGTATCAATTGGCGCCCCACGTTGGGCGCCAATCTCACACCAGCTTTCTCTCTGCGGTTTCAGAGGAAGGCTGATAGGTCTATGGATGTAAGGCGTCCTGGTTAAATAATGTAATGTAGGGGGCTAGGTTGCGCCATAGGGGCCTAGCCAGTAAAGTTGAGGGTGGCTGCAGCCCCACCCTAGGATTCTGGGTAACAGGTCAGTACCCTCTTCAATTCTCACCTATGGAAGATCAGGGCAGACGCCTTAATGCCTCGCTCGGCGGTGACTCATCAAACGTGGCGATGAGTAAGTCTGCATCATCGGGCGATGGAAATCGAAGCACTGAAAGTACTGTCTGGTGGTGTACCTGAAATTCGCCAACATGAGTACTAAGGGGTAGAGGAGCCCCCCGTGATGATTGGTCGGCACGACCCACTCGGCGGTACCCGAGTTGATGACGAGACAGGTGCAGCTAACGCTGCGCCTGGTGTGGAAATCGAAGAACTGAAAGTACTACGGGCGTGGCGAAGGCTCCCTGTGGCAGTCTGTTGTTCGTGGAGCTGCTGGGAGGGTAACCCCTGCTATGATTCACGGGCCTTCACGAGTGTGGTTGGACTCTTAGTGGCAGTGGTATGAAATATGCATGGTGGTAGTTCTTGTTTTGTCCGACGAGTAGCCGCTCCGGGGATGAACAGAACACATAGTTCTATAACGTTCCCTATGGAGTGGGGTAGGTGACTGCGACTTTCCTAAATGGTTAAATAATGTGACCAGCTTCGGTCTTGGATCGAGAGAGAACTTGAATGCACTCACCCCAAGGACGCGGTCCTTTCCTCTTCAACCGTCTGCTAAGGGAGACGCTCAGCAGATCACCCAGTCGTAGGCCAGCGGGGAAGCTACAGGCGGGTGACGTCCTCAGGTATAGGTCCTCGATCCAGAACATAGAATAAAGAAAGGCAGCCGAGTGAGTGGATACAGTCACGGACGGGAACGGGACGCAACAGGCAGCAGTGATCCTCCCCTCCACACGGTTACAAGGGGCCCTGGCTTGCGCTAGGGCTAACGCTTCCCAGGCCGTCGGCGCCTCGAGTCAGTAGTAAAATATAGTCAAATGTTAAAAGAAAAATAGCAGGTTACGAGCTCGACTAACTGAGAAGCTACTACTACCTTTCGGCTTCAGTCTGAAAGAGGCCTCTGTGATACCCTCCTCCCAAGAGGCTGGAAGGATGAGCTCACTTTTTTCGAATGCCAAAAATGGAATTTGATATTCCACACATAGTCGCTGAACGAGATTGATAAAAAAACTAAACAAAATTTGAAGCCGTGGTCTGACGATACACAAATGTCAAGTGTCAGCGCACAAACGTCAGACGGCACGGTCATGTCACAAGATAAAATGTTGAAATAAATAATATTGTCAATAAATTTGGACGTCACACGTTAAAATGAATAAAATAAGATAAATAACATAAAAACAAAACACAGCCGAATTATTGTCACACGGAGAAAAACAAATTGTCACATATAAGTATATAGTTTCCTGGGGCACACATAACTTCCTCTTCTCGGCCATGGGCGTGCTCCTTCCTTCCTTTCCGTGTCCAAAATCATCAACCTATATTGTGTCCCTCCAGTAATTTGCAGCCATAATAGTATTCTCATTCGCTTGCCACAGATCCTCCTCAGAGCACCCTCCTTCCATAAGTGGGCAGTTCAGCAGGTGTGGCATGTTCTGCGTCTCTCCACATTCACATGCCATATCCTGGTCATCCTCTAGCATACCCCATCTGTCCAGGTTTACCTTGCACCTTCCTACACCCGTCCTAAGTCTATTCAGGGATTTCCAGGTTGCATATGGTAGGTGGTGACCCGTTGGAAGTACCTCTGTTGGTTCATGGAAGTTTTCACTAACTAACCCTTCCTTCCACAGCTCGACTCTTCTCTTTTCGCTGGTTGAGGTTAGTGCGGTTGTATTCCTGAGAAAACTGTTTCTAGACTTGAGTCTTGAGGGCGGGAGGATGTGACCATATAGCGGATGTCGAGAGTCATTCTGCTGTCTCATCTTTTCCTCTTCAGAAGCTACGGCTCTTCTTATACGTGGTGGTGCAATTCCAGTTAGTAATTGGATTTTTTCCACAGGAGTAGGTTTAAGGCATCCCGTTATGAGTCTGTTGGTTTCGTTCAAAGTAACATCTACGTTTCTAGCATGGGAAGATTGGAACCAGACTGGAGCCGTATATTCCGCTGCCGAGTAGCAAAGTGCAAGTCCTGAAGTTCTAAGAACAGATGGTTGTGCTTCCCACTTTGTTCCGATGAGCTTTCGGATAACATTGTTCCGAGTGCCAATTTTTCCCTTGGTATTTAGACAATGTTGCTTAAAGGTGAGTGTTCTATCTAACACAACGCCAAGGTACTTTGGGTTTTCGCAATTTTCCAGTTTCCTTCCCTCCCATGTGATGTTGAGTTTCGTCTTTGTATCCCGATTTCTCAGATGAAAGGTACATATTTGTGTCTTTGCTGGATTAGGTTTTAGATGATTGTTTTTGTAATATTTGGACAATTCATTCAGGGCTCTTGAAAGTTTATTTTCCACGTTTTCAAAATTATCATCCTGTGCCACGATTGCCGTATCATCAGCGTAGATAAATTGCTTTACGTCATGGAGTATCGGTTGGTCGTTTGTGTAAATGTTATACATAACTGGGGCAAGAACGCTACCCTGTGGGAGGCCATTCTTTTGATTTCTCCAGCGGCTATTTTTTCCTTGGAGGGAAACATAGAATCGTCTTATTTTGTAAGAGTGTACCGACGAAGGATGTAAGCTTAAAATCCTTGGTAAGGTTGTAAAATTTCACTAGGAGCTTCTGGTGGTTAACTGTATCATATGCTGCGGTGAGGTCCACAAATGCAGCCCCTGATATCTTCTTATTGTATTTTTTTAAGTTTTATGTTTCACCATTTTCAATGTGTTAGCTATAGGACTAATTTTAAATTATTTTTTGCAAACTGAAAGCGCCCTTGAGGTGACCACGGTTGTCACTAAACGGCGCTTTATAAATTGTCCTTATTATTATTATTATTATTATTATTATATGCTGAGTTAAGTTTAGTATTTGTCCACAGCATGATCTTCCTGGCCTGAAGCCCGCCTGCTGAGTTATAATCCTTTCATCTATGTATTCTGATATTCTGTTTAGGAGCATTCGTTCCATAATTTTGAATGTATGGCATAGTAATGATACTGGGCGGAAGTTTTTTGGGTCTGTTGGTTCTTTTCCAGGTTTTAAAAGTGCAATCACTTTAGATTTCCTCCAAATTTTTGGGATTTTCGCTTCTACCAGACATGCATTCATCATATCCAGAAGCCACTGATTGGTTAATGGTCCAAAATGTGTGATCTGTTCCAGCCTTAGGTCATCTAATCCTGCAGCCTTGTTGGTTTTCATACTTCCTATTGCCTCTTTTATCTCCTTCATCATAAATGGCCTTTTCACAAAATCATTTTCGTCCTCAGAGTCTCTTTGTATAACTTCTCTATGTGAATTTTTAGGTGTTTTGCCATTTAGTACCAGCTGGTGGGCAATCTGGTTAGCAGTGACATTTGTGAACTCTCCCGACGGTTTAGTTGGATCACCATTCAGGTTCTTAATTACTTTCCATGCTCGTCTGCTGTTCTGCTTCATGTCTATGCTTTCAATCAGGTTACACCATTTTTCAGATCTCGCGGCAGATATAGTCTCAAGAAGTTCCTCTCCCACATTCACTGTTTCTTCAGAATATGGGTCATTCTCAAACAGATCTTTATACTTTGTTAGGAGATCTTTAGAGGCAGTTGTTAATCCTTGCACATTATCTGCATCCTCTTGGTATATGCTTCCTGGATATCCTCCTAACAAGTTTAATAAAATCATCATATTTTTCAGGTTTAGGTAGTATTGTGTGCACTAGGGAGTCAAGATCCTCAGAGAAAGACTTCCAATTTACCTTTTTAAAATTAAAACGTCTTTTGAAAGGGACGTTTTCAGCTCTAATGACTGCATATATTTCGCACGAAATTGGTCTGTGTTGAGTTCATGGCAGTGGGTTTTCAACAGTTTTTCTACACTGTGGGGCTATCCTACAATCCACAAAAATGTTATTTTATTTTATTTTTTTATTTTGTATTGATTCTCGGGCAGCTAACAGGTACTATGTCAAATGTTAATTTAACATGCACCCAATAACAAGTTGCCACATTCTGGAGACTTAAGATATTTATCGTCTCACAGGACCAGACTGAAAACACAATTAAAAACTGTGTCTCCACCGGGAATCGAACCCGGGACCTTTGGATCAGCAGTCAGATACCCAACCAACTGAGCCACGAAGGCCGACAAATCGTTATCAGGGTTATACCCTCTCCTCCATCTCCCGCTGTTAAATGACGATGGCTGTTTTGGGTCATGTATCAATTCCATTCCATTGTTCTCGGCCCAGGCCTCCACTCTATCACCATCCTCGTTGTTTTCATTATATCCCCATGCAATACTATGGGAATTGAAGTCGCCAAGGACAATCTTTGTTTTCTGAGATCTAAAGTTGTGTCTCCTTGAAATGGAATGGGACGTTTGGAGGCTTATAGATAGAAGTAACTGTACAGTTTGTAAGCTCTATTGTAAGGATCTCAATGTCATTCTCATCAGTTATGGCTGCAGACTTAACGTCCAGTCCCTGCCTCACAAATATTGCACTTCCGTATTTGTCATGGGGTCTTTCAATTATCAATATCATACCCTCTATTTTTGGTCTTTGGTTGTCAAGGCCACAATGTGTCTCTTGCACCAGTAATATGTCCAGGCTTCTTTCCTTGCACATGTAAGAGAGTAAAATTTCCTTATTCCTAGAGATTCCTTCAATGTTTATTGAACTTGTCAAAAGTGTTGGTCTAGAAAAAGACCTTTTTTTTCTTTACTTTGATCCGTTGGTGATCTTTTTGGTGATGACTTGGTGGTGAAAAGATTAGCCGACAGAGTCGTTTCCAGGGGGCGCCTGAGTGCTTTGTTATTTGTCATTTTGATTTTTGTCTCGTATTTATTTTCTCTGTGTGAGTGCACTCTGCGTGGAGGCTCTTTTCATGCCCCCCAATGGGCGTGGGCGTGCTGATGCACCGTCAATGCCGGAATGGACCGTCGTCGATGGGCGAAGAGGCAAGGCTATCGGCGACAGCAACCTCGGGTCCCAGACACCGGCAGATGCCGGTTGGGTGACTGGCGGGAGCGAACAGCGGCGGCGCGAGTCTCAAAGAGATGCAGGCCGTCGCTCCAGGGTCCAGCGCGACCCAACAGCTTTTGGAACACTTTCCAAACTCAGCACCCTCTTCGGTCCAGGAAAGCGGCTCTCTCGCCGAGTGGTTGTGCGCCGATCCATCTCGGCACTCCAGGTGTCACATCCATGGCTGCCGGTGTGGAGCGAGCCTAACCGACACCCTCTGGTGCGGTTTGCAGCTGCTCTGGCCACAGTGAGCGCGGTCCGTGTCGACACGACGCGTGTCTAATTTCGACTGTCAAAAATTTTTTCACTCGTAAATGTCACATTTTGGAGGTTATTGTATTGTCAAAATATAATCTTTTTATTCACAACTTTATTTTTTTTTCACAAATGTTTGTTTGTGGTCAGCTGATTTGGCGCCGATTTTAAATAAAAATAACGCGAACAGGAGAGGTCGCGTCATCTGCAGTTACATTTTGGAACCAAAAGATTTACAAAAATAATTTACCGCGTGGCGGAGGTACCTAGTTCTGCGGCAGTTTGGGGCCAATTTCGCGGCAGTTGCGCCTCTTTTGGTGGCAGGACCGATAGAGCTCGATCTGTTGGGAGTCTCTGGCGGAATCCCAAGGGTTCTTTCAGTTATCAAATCGTTATTTTGTGCCGGAGAAGATCCGGTCGTTTTCGAGTAAAATCAGCTGAGGAGCTGTCAACTTTTGAAAAAAAAAGTCGTCAAAAAAAAAATGTTGCCACATAAAAAAAATCAAGATGAAATTCCCCAAAATCCCACCGACGGCCGGGGTAGGCTCCACAACAATAAATTAACATTTTCACTAGTAATTTATGGGACGGTGGATTTCTCTCGTCGCGGCAAGGCCGCCCCGGTATCAGTACAATTTAGCAAATATAGGAAACTGTACCTACATAACTTATAATTATGACTAGTTGCATGTAACACATGAGATCCAACTGTCGATAGCGATAGTATGTATAGTTGAAGAATATGTACCAAACTATAAACCCATAGATACAAATTATTGAATATTTTCAGATATTTTGTTTTCTATACAACATGTGTAGGTATGTATGTCAAGATAGGATAGTATGGAGGAAGATCCTTTTTCCTACCCAGAATATGCAAATAGCATGATGGTATGTATATGTATGTTTGGAGATGAAGTATCAAACTATTAAGTCTTCTTACATATTGTGTATAGGCGACTGCCATACAAAATGTATGAAGCGATGTCGTCACTAAATTCAATTTTTAAAAAAATTGTTAAAAAAAAATTGAGATCTTCTACTACAATGTTAATATTTTTTATAGAAAATTAAATTATCTAGTTGGGGTGTTTCGGCTTTTTTCGATAATTGTAAAAGTTTTGGAAATATAGGCAGTTAAACTCATAAATTTATCATAAAAAAAATATTTTTCTTAATAAAAAATGTTTGAGAAACCCTGGAATTTTTTTGAAAAAACTAATTTGAGATTTTGTATTTGTCTATGTTCGTACCAATTTTCAGCGTTCTACCGTTTATGGTTTCTGAGATATATGGAAAAATAAAATAAAAATTCAAAAGTTGATAACCCCTGACTGAAACAAAAATTCAAAATTCCGAGTATAAAAGTTTTGTAGGCCTGTAACTGTTTATATATTCTGAAATTTTAGGCTCTGTAAATTGAGCGGATCAAAAGTTATAAGGGGGGGACGGACACACAGACACACACACAGACACACAGACACACACACACACAGACACACACACAGACACACACACAGACACACACACACACAGACACACGAAATGTTCTACTCCGAATTCTGAGTAAATCCGTGTATGGAACATATATGCTGCGAAGCCTCTAAGTTGGTGTTTTTTGACTTCAAAGTTGGAAAAGCCGTGAAAAAAGTAGACCTCTCCATACAATTCTCGCGTATTCTGGCTTGATACATTGTCGATATGTTAAGAGAACAAAGTTCTCCTGAACAAATCGACAGTTGGAAAATCTTAAATGTGGGTTTTCTGGTGGTGAGTGGTACAAAAACAGTTTTGTGTATAGTCCAACTGTCGATTTGTTCAGGAGAACTTTGTTCTCTTAACATATCGACAATGTATCAAGCCAGAATACGCGAGAATTGTATGGAGAGGTCTACTTTTTTCATGGATTTTCCAACTTTGAAGTCAAAAAACACCAACTTAGAGGCTTCGCAGCATATATGTTCCATACACGGATTTACTCAGAATTCGGAGTAGAACATTTCGTGTGTCTGTGTGTGTGTGTGTCTGTGTGTGTGTCTGTGTGTGTGTCTGTGTGTCCGTCCCCCCCTTATAACTTTTGATCCGCTCAATTTACAGAGCCTAAAATTTCAGAATATATAAACAGTTACAGGCCTACAAAACTTTTATACTCGGAATTTTGAATTTTTGTTTCAGTCAGGGGTTATCAACTTTTGAATTTTTATTTTATTTTTCCATATATCTCAGAAACCATAAACGGTAGAACGCTGAAAATTGGTACAAACATAGACAAATACAAAATCTCAAAAATTAGTTTTTTCAAAAAAATTCCAGGGTTTCTCAAACATTTTTTATTAAGAAAAATATTTTTTTTATGATAAATTTATGAGTTTAACTGCCTATATTTCCAAAACTTTTACAATTATCGAAAAAAGCCGAAACACCCCAACTAGATAATTTAATTTTCTATAAAAAATATTAACATTGTAGTAGAAGATCTCAATTTTTTTTTAACAATTTTTTTAAAAATTGAATTTAGTGACGACATCGCTTCATACATTTTGTATGGCAGTCGCCTATACACAATATGTAAGAAGACTTAATAGTTTGTTACTTCATCTCCAAACATACATACATACCATCATGCAATTTGCATATTCTGGGTAGGAAAAAGGATCTTCTTCCATACTATCCTATCTTGACATACATACCTACATATGTTGTATAGAAAACAAAATATCTGAAAATATTCAATAATTTGTATCTATGGGTTTATAGTTTGGTACATATTCTTCAACTATACATACTATCGCTATCGACAGTTGGATCTCATGTGTTACATGCAACTAGTCTACTAAGATTAGGCAATGGATATTCGGCAACACGAAATGTTGCCACATATCAAAAAGTGTGGACAGCACTTAATAAATTTTCCAGAAAATATTCGATAATAACCAAAATTAGTACTTGGTTGAATAATTTTAATGGAAATAGCTATAAACAAATGAAATAAAAAATGACGAAATGTAGGTACTAAATTTGAAAACCCAAAACACCACCATTTTTTTTAAATTATTGTTTGTACCTAAGGTTTGTACATATGCTTATACATATTTTTATGCATTACTTTTCAAGTGAAAATCTATTAGTTTATTTGTTATATTACCTTTCGTGTAAAATTTATACCTTTATTTTGTAAAAAAAACTTGGTTTTATTGTTAATAAATAAATAAAATAAAGAATATTGAGCCAGATTTTCAAAAGATATGGAACATGATTTATATGGTGAACAAAGCGTGCACTGTATTAGGGTGTCATATGCAATTGGTATGGAAAATCCAACATTTGTCGTTACATTGACGGTAAGGTTAGAATATACTAGTTGCATGTAACACATGAGATCCAACTGTCGATAGCGGTAGTACGTATAGTTGAAGAATAAGTACCAAACAATAAACCCATAAATACAACTTATTTAATATTCCAAGATATTTGGTTTTCTATACAACACATGTACCTAGGTATGTATATCAAGATAGGATAGTATGGATTTCAGTCCTTTGATCCTACCCAGAATATGAAAACAGCACGATGGTATGTATTTATGTTTGGAGATTAGTATCAAACTATTAAATCTTCTTAGATATTTGTGTGTAGGCTACTTCCATACAAATTGTATGAAGCAATGTCGTCACTAAATTCAATTTTTATAAAAATTGTTAAAAAAAATTTGAGATGTGCTAATACAATGTTGATATTTTTTAATAGAATCTAGTTGGGGTGTTTCGGCTTTTTTCGATATTTTTAAAAAATAGAAATATAGGCGGTTAAACTCATAAATTTATCATAAAAAAATATTTTTCTTAATAAAAAATGTTTAAGCTTTTATATTTGTCTATGTTTATACCAATTTTCAGCGTTCTAGCTTTTATGGTTTCTGAGATATATGGAAAAATAAACCAAAAATTCAAAAGTTGATAACCCCTGACCGAAACAAAAATTCACAATTCTGATTATAAAAGTTTTATAGGCCTATAACTGTTTATATATTATGAAATTTTGGGCTCTGTAAATATATCGGATCAAAAGTTATAAGGGGGGACGGACACACACACAGACACACAAAACTCACATAAAATGTTCTACTCCGAATTCTGAGTAAATCCATGTATGGGAACATATATGCTGTGAAGACTTTAGTTGGTGTTATTAGCATGCAAAAAGTCAACTACGCCATACAAAATGTTCCTTCGTACACGCATCTTGGCTTAATAATGTCGATTCATTCAGAGAATTGAATTCTCATGAACGAATCGACAGTTGGATAAGACATGCGTTCGACTGATCATGACTCTTCTGTAGAACCACGGGTTGGCACTGTTCGGACCAAAGCACTTCTTAAAACATCAGAAATAAAGGTCTTGAGATCTGTCGCTGGAACAACCCTTCATGATTGTGCCCGTAACGTGGATATATGAAAAATGTGTAACATAGAAGATTCTATTTGGACATCCTCCACCTGGAAAACCACCTAAGAAATGGAAGAACAGTTGGATTTCATCATCTCAGAAAGCATACTTTCTGTATCACAGACCGTAAGGTCAGTTAAAAAAAGAAGAAGGTGATACTTTCATCTCATATTCCTTTATTACATAGGTGTTTTTAATAATTCCTTTTGTTGATCATAAGCTTAATTTGATCAGCCTTTCATGTTTAGATATTACAGCAGGCTGATTTTGTATAAACACCAGAGGAGAAGAAAGGAGTTAAGTACTATTTTATCTGTGGATTTAGCTCGTTAACACCAATGTATGTATATTTTTGGTATTTTGTAAGCGAATTTTCTTTCGTTGTCTTAACCCCAATAAAATACTCGGAGTTAAAATTATTTATTTATTTGTAGAATAAGAGTTATCTCCTGTCAAATCACGCGACGAATTTACTTCTATATTTTCTATGCACGCGAGTTTGATATTGTAAAATTGACTAATTACAGTAATTAATTCATCCATAATCATTTACAAGGTGTGTATTATTTATCTTGTACAATATTCATACATATTATTGACCAAATTTATTATTTATTTTAGTATTTGACTTGTTTATACATTCGTTGTTAATATTTCGACTTAGGTCTTTGGAGGCTTAATATTTCATGAATTTGACGTTTCAAACAATGAAACATGACGTTTTTCTTTGAGTACAATAATATAAAATGAGGATACTAATCACGTTTTGTTTATTTGCAGCATGTCATACTTATTTTTGCGAGGGTTAAAAGACGATGAAAAGCGATAAAAAGACGATGGTCCGTTGGACATGCCGAAAGACTTCTTAAGACTGCCTTGTTTCGTAGAGCCAACAAATAAACTACAGCGCCATTGGAGTGATCTTGTATCATTAAACGGCGCTTTGTAAATTCTATTTATTATATATCATATTTTATTTATCATAGGGCAGAGAGAACATCTATTTACATTTTTTTAGATTTTATTAATATTCTGCTCCAATCAATTGTTTTTGCATAGCGACTAATGCTGATCCATGTGGCATAGTGGTAGTTTGTTATAACTTCAGTTAATTCATGACTCAATAACACATTACTTTGTTATAATGTATATAATGAAATGTTTAAATTTAAATAAATGAAAAAAATATTGGAGTTGGTTTTGAAAGTAGATTTAAATCAATAAATAGTATTTAAAAGCACATTGTACTATAATATGAAGATAACTAAACAACATATATACATAAAAGTACTAGTTTTACCTTTTTATACTGCTTCATATTAATATGCATGGTATTTATGTAGTGCGTTTGATAATTCACTCACATGTTAAGAGTAGATAATTCCTCAACTATATATTTTGTTGAAAAAATAGGATATAAAGAAAACACAAGCATGAAAATTTTTGAACCATGATCATTATAGTGGTCAAAGTAAATTATTTTATTAACCTTGTTTATTATTTTTACAGATATGTAATTGAAATCTTGCAATCATCAGTGTGTCGCACATGTTTGGAAGCCATATTATGTAATTAAGTAAACTGCTGCAGGAATTCTTGAGCCAGACAGAGTTGAGCTGATACTGAAGATCATATACTATTATATAATATCTGCAATAAAGAAAAATCAATTTTACTACTATGTATGATATTTAAAACTCATATTGATAATTGCTCATCAACGAGAATAACACATATTAATACCAAACACTTAAAACCATGGATTACTTCTGGAATCATCAAATGTCTCAAATATCGTGATAAACTACATATTAAACAACGAAGGGATCCAAATAATAGAGAACTACTAGCCTACTACAAGCGATATAGAAATTGGTGCACCAAATTAATTAAAATAATAAAGCAATCATACTATAAAGAGAGGCTTAATAAGGCTGATGGTGATACAAAACAACAATGGAAAATTATAAAAGAAGCTGTAAATTTGCAACAAGATACTCCTTCCCTAAAGAAACTTAAAATAAATGATAATATTGTGCTAATGAAAGATAACCCTAACTTATTAACAAATCATGCCAATAACTTTTTTAGTGAAGTAGGTCAAAAATTTGCCAATAATTTGTGTAAATTAAACAAAACTACTGAAGAAGTCCTGGTGAACAACTTCCAACCAGCTTACAGTGATCATTGTTCAAACTTTTATTTTAAACCGACAAATGATGCTGAAGTATCAAAAGTAATAGGTGATCTTAAATCAGGCTTCTCTAGTGGTAGTGACGGCATCAGTTCTATGATTTATAAACAGCATTGCTCAAATTTATCTAAACCTATATCACACCTTGTAAACCTTAGCTTTAAGACTGGTATATTCCCTGATCATTGCAAAAGTGCCAAAGTGATTCCCCTTTTCAAGGGAGGTGATAGTTTAAATATAAATAATTACAGGCCTATATCTCTACTTAATACCTTATCTAAAATAATTGAGAAACTAGCTAAAGTCAGGTTAATATATTACGTTGAATCTAATAAAATTCTTTCAGCTAACCAATTTGGTTTTAGAGAGAACATGGGGACAAGTGATGCTATTCTAAAGTTGATTTCTATGATAGTAAATGCGCTAGATGCGGGTGACAAGGCTATAGCTTTGTTTTTGGATTTATCGAAAGCATTCGATACTGTTTCTCATGGTATCCTTCTCAAAAAACTTAAAGCACTCGGCATTAACGATAAGACTTTGAATTGGTTTAAAACATACCTTTGTGGTAGAACACAATACGTGGAAATTGATGACTATAAAAGTTCGAATAATCAAATTTCATATGGTGTTCCACAAGGCAGTGTTATTGGCCCAATTTTATTCTTAATATACATAAATGATCTGTGTAACTTAAATATTTCTGGCACTATTGTTACTTTTGCGGATGATACCGCGTTAATATTTACTGGCAATTCTTGGGAGGCAACATATTCAAAATGTAATCTTGGATTAAATGTTGTAAAAAATTGGCTTGATCACAATATTTTGACCTTAAATTCAAGCAAAACTAAATATATTACTTTTAGTATTTCTTCCAAAAGCCAACCTTCAATTCAAAAACCTGTAATAATACATAATTGTTCTCATACTTGCACTTGTGAATCCTTAGAAAGAGTGGACAGTATCAGGTATCTTGGTGTAAAAGTTGACAAATTTTTGAAATGGAATGAACACATACTTCTTATATCTAATAAAATTAGAAGATTAACATATATACTCAAAGATCTTCGATATATTTTGGATAAAGATAAACTGAAAACTGTATATTTCTCTTTTGTTCAGTCTTTGCTGTCATATGGCATAGTATGCTGGGGGGGTTGTTACAGAACAAATTTAGAACCACTAAATATAGCACAAAAATTGATCCTGAAGGTCATGTATAGAAAAAAATTTGTATATCCATCTGAACTATTATATAATGAGTGTAAAGTTATGAATGCTAGGGAGCTTTACATTTTGAAAGCACTGTGTAAATTTTACAGCTGCATTGATTTGGCACAGAGAACTCAGCAGGTGCGTTTCACTAGACTGGGAGCTTCTCTAAATTATCAGCCGATAATTGTTAAATCAACATTTGGACAGAGAAATTATTTTTATCATGCACCATTACTGTTTAACTTCCTTCCAAATAATATAAAAGCATTGAAAATGCTTGCTTTGTTCAAGAGCAATGTCAAGCAGCACATTTTAATTAAAACCTCTCCCATCAATTCATTTTTATTTTAATATTTTTATTTTTTTGGTAGCCTTTGAAGTATATGGTCACCCTATACATGTCATGTTCTTTTGTGTTAGTTGTCTGTGTGTTGGGTGCATAGATATTATTGTCACAGTTATCTTCCTTGTGCCCAACTGCAGACAACATTGTAACATAGTATTTGTTAAAAAAATATTTTTTTTGACTTAGTGTTTGTTAATGTTTTTGTTTGTTTTGTTATTCAATATTCAAAAATTATAATATTGTTCTTATTTCACTCGTTGTTGTAAAGTCGCTCATCTCGATACAGGTTCAACCCTAGTGAGATGATTGACTGTAATGTTTTTTATGTTCCATTATAATTGTTGACAAAAATAAATAAATAAAAAAAAAAATAAAAAAATTATAAAAATAATAAAAGGAAGACTAAAAATTTCATGAAAAAATTATTATGCTCTTTTTTTGTCCATTCTAAACAAGAAATTATTTATAAAAAAACGTTAACCCATGATATTACCCAAACAAACATGTTTGCGTGTCAATTTTATTAGAATAATCCCTTGTATAACAAACAAATCGAATCGGTAATAGAAAATGGTTCAAAGTTGAGTCGTTTGACGTAACACCATTTCAATTAAAATTTTATTTAAAACATGTTATTTATAAAAAGCATCGAGTAAATAAGCTATGAAATACAAAACAATGAATGAAAATAGAGTATATACCTTGCTAAATATTAATAAAATAAACAAAAAACACACGATTAGCTGTCAAAATCTGATAAATGCGGGTAAATGTACGAGATTGCCATATGTAAATTAAACTGGACATAGAAATTTTATTTACATATGGCAAATTTGTACTAATGTTTGGGTCACGCCCCCTTCAGTTTTCTCACGGAGTTAACACCGGAAAACTCCATACAAAATACCAAATTCCGAGATTTCTCGGGAGTTAAGACAAGAGTTAAGACAACTCTTGGTGTTTCATACAAAATCACCCTGCTGTTATGTCTACCGCACAGCTATCTATGGAGAGCATTGATCAACTCGTTTCTGAAACTTCAAATATGTCAAATTTACCATTCGACTGGCATATGTACACCATAAGTACCTATAAAGGTTGATGAGACCTCTCGTCTACCACGAGGAAACATCAAGCCAAGATGTGGGGAAGAAAATGAGAGACAAATTAATGAGGGCGACACTTAAAAATTTGTATTAGTACGGCGCTTTTTTATTTATAATATTCACAAATGGTCCATGGCAAAAAAAAAATTAAATAAAAACAACAGACAACAAATAAAACAGAAACACGTGGCATCTACCGAAACGAACTGTCAAACGCACGCGAACACACGAAAAGACGCCGACCAGAATATACCGTCCCAGGGTACAGCGACATCATTCCTCCAGGCATGTCCCTGTCTTCCACGTGGTGACTGTAGTTCGGCGGGGCCCAGCCTCTGCGTCAGGCTAGCAGGTCTTCCTCGTGTCCGGCGTGGTTTCTTCTTCTCCTCCTGATCTCCTCCTCCAGACCGTCACCCATGGCTGGCTCTGTGCCCCACGGCACGCTATGACGGCGCATCTCGACAGAGGTGGCATACCAGCTGGGGCCTCACCGGAGGCGAACCGACGCCCCAGACGACACGGATTGCCCCTCGTGGTCCAATCTGCGAGCCGCCGCGTTCCCTACGCGGTGGCCCCACACTGCGCTCTGCTTCCAACCTCCTATCCTGTTGATGCCCTCATCTTGGTTCTGGGGCACCATCAGCGTCCATGCGTGTGACGAGTCCTGTCACACAGACCTCCTCGTGCTCTTGAAAATACGGCCGCCATCGGGACGCGCGTGTCGACCGATGACGGCGTCGTTCCGTTCGTTTACCACAGCCGTTCAATAAAAAAGATGTTTACACTACGAAATGTCAGATGCCAAGAGAGATGTTCACACTGCGAGCGTTGGTTGTCAAGAGACCGCGTCACTGGCGCATTGGCTATAAGCTTCCTTGTCGTTCTCTCACGCCGTCAGCGGCGCTAGTAGTCTTCCGCCAAAATATTGCCGCGGAAAAAATTAAAAATTATTGTTTTTCGGCAACACTGTTTTTCGGCTATAACAAGGTTTTGTTTAATAAATCAGTTATTAATTTAGGAAAATGGAATTTTGTTCAAACAGAGTGTATACAAATCTACACCAAGGAATAAAAACGGGAATACAATTCATTTGTAAATAGGTATTACGCATTATCAAATTGTATATTCGTTTGAGATGGAATATTTCTGTGAGTAGGACAGATGAACGGCCGCTGATATTGGTCATTATGGCAAATACCAGAACTGCCATGGGCGTATTCTATTTATAAAAACAATGTTCACAAATTGACAATCGAAACAAGTTAAGTTTTGACGAGAGGTCTCCTTACTTTTCAACAGTTTTCCTACAACACAGTACAAAAATATAGTTATACCTCACAAATTTAGAAATTAAATCATCTAAACGGAACTTTCATTGCTAATTATAGCCAAGAACCAATACGAAAACCAGCTGACAGCTGTCAAAACGAGAATTCGTGCTGATAAATAGACACTTTTGTCAACATTTTGAGTGTTACCATAATAATCCTTATTTCCGTGCTTGTATAGTTCAGATTTTGTAAGATCTTTTCTATTATACAATACTATTTTTGCCTTGAACATAATATTTGGATTTTCAGATATATGCCAGCCGATTATTTTCTAATTTTTTTCAGTAAGAGCTAATGTGTTTAATTTGACTTTTCTGCAAAGATGATCATTATTATCCTGTATATATAACCGAATTTCATATGACTCCATTTCTTACACGCGATACATTCTTTCTCTCCAGCCATATTATTTCGTTTATCCGGTATTTAACTCGTTTTCTACGCTCTTCCTTGTTATATACGTATCAATTATAGTATAAATTTATTTTATAACATTTATAAATTTATTTTATAGTATTTTTTTTGATATTTTTTCACATTGGGTTTAGTAAATTTTAGTATATTTTCGCCATAAATGCGGTATTTTCGGCAGTTTGGAAAACGGTCACACTGGCGGCCACACAGGCATAAGTATATAACAGTATATACTTTTGTGTTCTGTGACAGTATATAAGCAATAAGTAGATCCGGATACTATAGGGAGCTCCGTTCCTAGAGGTTCCTAGATAGATTAGTATTTTTCTTTAGTATATCAGAAAATGTTGCGAACGATTGCTGCGAGAAACGAGGTACTGCGATGTGGTCTGAAAAGAATTATCAAAGGAAATGTGATAAGGTGTATAAATACACAATGTATTCGGCGAGGACATTTGAACGGGTGTGTTTTTATTATTTTTTTATTTATTAAACTAAAAGTGTTCCCCTTTCACTGTTCGTATAGTTATATTAAATCATTCATTGATTTGTATTAATGGATTCAATGTCACGGAATTTTGAAGTATTTGAATTGCATAACCAGTTGGCTGTCACTTCTATTGAATATACAAGGAATCTATAGTTATAGACGTATTCAACTTACGTGTATTATTGTATTTTCATCAATGATTTAGGAAAACAAACTTGGTCATTTTAGTTATATAAGTAATTATATTGATTTTGTTCTTTAAAATTTGATTAAAAATCACACACTTCTGTGTTAAAAATGTAAATATTTGATAACCAGAAAACAGTTCGTTTTAAAAATATTTTAATCCATATAACATATGCATATTTTAATGTGTTTTTTTGTCATATTGTAAAGGTTTTATGTATATGTGAATCATTAGTTCTTAGAATTACATATTTGTGTACTTATAATGATATGTATTTATATTGTTTCTCACAAATTAAATTATTTTAAACTTTTAATTCCCCACTTCCTTTTGAAGTATCAGAAATAGCGGCATGTACTTAGATAACTTCAGTGATTTTCCTCATAATTATTATTAATGATATGGTCATTTTACTATGGCTTATTTATTCTTCGATGACAGTCAATCTACTTAAAATATTTTATTCCTTTGTTTCTATTTAAGGAAAAAAATCTCCATAATATACAACAATGTATAGATTAGCAATTGCATTTTAGAGAAGTATGTTTTTTAAATCAACTCCAGTTCAGTGAAGGAAAATTTATTAAGAATGAAGCATATTCATGAATATTGCTAAAAAAATATATTACTTTGTGGGATTTCTATGATGTAAAATTTAGATCAAAATATACTACCTATATAAAAAATAGTTTTTCAATTAAATCACATTTTATTAACATTAGATTATACACAGTTGTTTATTATTAATTAAAGCTACAAAGCTATCACTTTTTACAAGCATTTATTCATTAGAATTTTTAATTTAAATTCAGGGTGAATTGCCTTAAACTAAAAAAAAAATGCAACAGCACATTTATCTTTAGTATTTATTCATTAGAATTTTTAATTTAAATTAATGTAACAGCAAATTTCTCTTCTCGTTCTTGATTAGGAAAACACTGGTTAGTTGGAAGAAATTGCCATATGGCAATAAACTCGCCATTTGGAAGTGTTTATTATTATAAGGTCCAATTATTATTTTTTTTATTTTCCTTTGAAAACAAATTGCAATGAAACATGATTATAATAAATATTGTCAATATAGTTTCTAATAATAGCAATGCAAAAAAAAAACATAATGCGGGTAGTTGTAATGAGAGCAAAATGATTGATAGCAATGAGTTGACATCAAACTGAGAGAGTGAATAAATCAATTTGTTTACAAAATTCTTTGAGTATTTTGTAATGAAGTCATAAACTAATTTTGATGTGATATTTTCTCTTTCAGAGAAGTTTCTATCTCCCAAAAGAAGAATCAGTTGGCAAGCTGGAATAATATCCAGTTTAGGCAATATGCAGACCTTCCAGATAAGATTAAAGTATTCCTCCCTGCTCTATCTCCCACCATGGAGCATGGTACTATTATCACATGGGAAAAGAAAGAAGGAGATAAGTTAACTGATGGTGAGTATTCTATTATAAATTTGATTTCTGTAATTATACATGAGGGTAGAATGAAAAGGAGTATGGGTGGATGATTTATCTTTTTATATTGTTAATGCTATCTCGAAATCTCTATGACAATGTTTAGTTAAGTTACTTAACCTAAGATATTTTTGAGGTTTTAGTACAAATGATGTTATACCAAGTGAATACTCGATCAATTTAACTTTCAATAAAAAGACTAAAGCTGTTTTACCTGTCTAATAAGTCTTTAATTGACACTCCTCCATCCCCTCTTTCCCTATAAATTTATGTTAACTACCACTACACTATTTACGGCCTCATATTGCTTTGGTTGGTTGGAAGATAAACCTGCCATTGTACACATTATTGTACATGAATTAAATAAATAAATAATGTGGACTGATCATCAATTTGTAGGCAATGGCTGCATGTTGCACAGTTGTAGAAAATAACCTTTTTCGTGAATAGGGAAATTTGTCTTTTTAAAAATGACTCGTTCGGTAATATACAAAGGTTACATCTCGATTTTTTCCCTAATATTTTATTTTTTGCTGTTATCCGAATTCTCAATAAATATTTTTCTTACAGTCCAAGACGACTAACACTTTACTTTCTTTACTTTTGACTTTACTTTCTTTGGAAACTGTGAATTTCTAAGCAGTTACCTTCAGTTCTTTGAACTCTTGTTTCTAGTATGTAATAGATATGAGCACCGATGGTCGATTCCACAGCAGCTCGGCCTCAATCCTTACGTTGGGATCAATATTGTAAAAAAAGCTTTTAATAAAGGAATGGAGGACATAAATGATCATAATTATTAATTCTAAAATTTGAACAATAAAAAATCACACTTGTGATGAAAAACTATCATATTGAAGCAATTAGAGATTGCACATGTTCCCTGGGTGAATTTACTTGACTTGAGTGATAGAACAAATGAATGAACGGCGGACTTTTAGGCAATTTCTCACACAGTGCACACCACAACCACATCAGACTACTCACTGAATTAAGATTATTTAGACTACACCCTCTTCAAATAAAACTATTATATAGTTAAAACTTCCAAGCTACGGCAATGTCAACTTAATTATTGGGGATGTATGAATGGTATTAATATTATCAAAATAATGTTTCAGGATAATCTGTAAAAAAATATTTAGCATATCTTTCTCTCGATCCCAATAACATGTTTAGCTCTTTATTGTTTTTTTTTATAACCTATTATTCTGTAACCAATTTATCTTCCTTTACTTCCTTTATTTTATTTACTTCCTTTCCCAAAACCAAAATTTTTCACAATCACTATATCTTATTTTGTATTGTAATAACAATATTATTATTGTAAGAATTGTAATGCTGGAAAGTTTATTTTTTTCAATGAAATAATAATAATACTTTATTAAGCGCTGTTCAGTGATACAAGGTCACTCCAAGGAGTTCAATATTCTTATATTATTTCTTACGAAATGACCTCAAAAATGCATTATTCCTTTCATTAATAATTTCATTTGCTGAATGTTTGAATTTGTATTTTGAGGGTAGTACAAACAAAAAATTTTAATATTCAATAAAAAAATTATATAAGTACATAATAAAATTATTTTATCATTAAAATATGTGTCCATTGGTCTTCAATTAACAAATTATATTAATAATATTGCAAATGATCATGGGACTAAGTGTAATTTTTTTTTCAATATTTGGTTTTACAATTTTTCTTTAAAATTAGTGATAACTTATAAATGAGGTAACAAATAAAAAAGTTACTTGTAGTGGGTAGGTATGCTACTCAAAAACTTAAAAAAGGTCTATTAAAAATATATATTAAAAGTATTTATGTATTACTTGTATAAGTTAAGAATGTTTTTTTATAAAATGTATCAAATCTGTATTAATTTCATATCTGTGTTCTATGATATGAAAATAAGTTCTCAATGTAACAAAACAGAATCAAGTATATTATATACATAAATTATGGCATTTTGGTATATTTCTGTGTGTATGATAGTTATTTAGGTATATGGTTTTATTGTATTGCATAAAATAACTTGGTTCTAGATGAATTTTCTGAAAATATACACCTTCCCCAAACATTTGATGAGTATATTATGTTTAGTGGTATTGTATAAAAATAGGAGCTGAATGTGGTGAGATTAGATTCTGTAGCTTGGAGATAAAACTTCTTTTGTGTTTCAAATTAATTGGGGAGAATGTAAATATGTTGTTTTTATTTCTATTTCTTTTGTGTTTAAATATATATTCTGATATATTAAAATCCCAATCTGAGTACAATAAATGGATCTTTGCCAAACAAAACAAGATTTTTAAATAGGTTGTTATTATTACTCTCTAAGAATTCAACATTTCTAATTTAAATGGTTTTATTTTTGAATAGAATTGTATCCATATGACAAAATATCTATCAGCTCCCATTTTATGATGACTTGTTTATCAGTATGTATTTATGAAGTGTATTCATATTTAAAGAACAATAGTTTAGCTCATAAAATTGCAGATCTAATAATACAATTCAATTGTTCTTTTGTTCAAAGTATGAATTTATAGCACCTTTTTAATTCATTCACAGGTGATTTACTATGTGAGATTGAAACTGACAAAGCAACTATGGGCTTTGAGACTCCGCAAGAAGGGTACTTAGCTAAAATTTTGATCCCTGCCGGAACCAAGGGTGTACCGATCGGCAAACTAATGTGCATCATTGTAGAAAATGAATCTGATGTTGCTGCATTCAAAGATTATAAAGATGATGGTGGTATGTATTATCAAATTCTTTTAGGATGTTATTATTATTTTCCCTAAATATCATATTATATCATACTACAATATTAAAATTTATGTCTTTTAATGCATTCTGTACTTAAAATATTAATAGTTTGTTTTATCATTATATGTATCTGCACCTGATATTAATATTAGTGATAATTCAGAGTAAGGTCATACATAAAAAGGTCAACATTATTATTCCAATTATCTTGTCAAATAATCAAAAAGTAATAGGTAATTTATATAAAAGACTATTACAACTATTACAAGTATTATCTACACACTTTTTCTTCCTATGAAATTATGTTAAATTAAAGTTTATGTTTATTTTGTTATTCTTTACACATTGTGATACATTATTACTATTAGATTTTTACATTATTTCCATTAGAGAAATGAATTTAATAAGAAAAATAACTTTTATTGAATTCTTTAAATACGGTCGGCTGTTTCTTACAAATTGGGTCATTTCTGGGAAGATCCGAGTAAATATTTTCTTGAGCAGATTGCAAATCCTCTTCAACGCCGTTGCATGAAAATTTATTTAATTTATTACAATTGTTGATATGCACAATTTTACGAAAAAACAACTTTTCGTAAATCAATTATCAGATTTTTTTTTTTTATTTTATTTATCTATTTTTCTGAAGCGAATTGTTTGTTCTCACATTTGTTGGAAAACTAAATTCACCGAATCGAATCTATTTTTATTTCATTATGTTGCTTCCTTTCATAATATTTGTTATCAATGAAAAGCTCAGGTGTTTTCCCTAATAATAATATTAAAGATTTGAGCAAAAAATTATGCAAGTAGCCCATTGCTTTATTATTATAAGGTCTACTTTATTTATATGCAGATTGGGTATATACCACACAGCTCCGTATGTTTACTTCTTTTGACAGCTCGACGCCATGTTTTTTCATTGACCTACGTAACTGGATGAATAATTCGGCCACAAAAACAAAGTCAACCAATAATTTGTCAGGAAAATGCTGTAAGGCAAAAGCACCAAATTCCTTATAGCTGCGTGAGTAATAATATGAAAGATGAAACAAAAAGAAGGCAGTTTTTACTTTATTATTTATTATGTTATGAGTTATTGACATAATTATACAAATCAAATATTTTCTACGTATAAAACAGTATAATTGGCTTATATTTATGACCGCATGAAATGTGTGAAAAAAATATTCATCCAGTTACGTAGTATAGAGATAGAATGGTCTTTGCTTCTTATTCTCACAGTGTTATTAAAATTATGTCCTAATAATTCGAAGAATTGTGATTTCTGATTTTTTGAAAAATTGTGAATCGAATAATTGTCATTCGAAAAATTGACTTTAGAGGAATTAAGCCTGTCACCCTCCAACGCTACGTAGTGCGCTTCTTCGGAAGAGTAAAATGGACCCAAATCCTAGTAACTGGTGTTCCTTACGTAGCCATGTTAAAAAAGTTTAATGTGTATTATACAAAGCTATTTTTTTCAATCATTTTACAGCCAACTATGAAATTTAAAAGGAAAATGACTTAATAATATGAAAATAATTGTAACTGATATCATTAGTTTTGAAATTATATTTTCAGTAAGAAATGTTGTAGTAATAGTAGTATTAAATACTTTTACTCTGGCAACAACAGACACTCACCCAATAAGAAGTTGCTATATTCTGGACATTTATGATATTTATCGTCTTACAGATCCAGACTGAAAACAAAATTAAAAACTGTGTCTCCACTGGGAATCCAACCCATGGGCCTTATGTTCAGCATTCAGATATCTAACCAACTGAGCCACGAAGGCTGGTTCGGTGTATTGGTTATCTGCATTTCTTGAATATGGATCTAGAATATTAAGCCTTGGAATTTAACTAGTGGAAAATACTCTTATATTGTTCAAATTAATGTTTTTCAGAGACTGGTCCCGGATCTGCATCTCCAACCCCCCCTGCTTCCTCTGGCCCTCCTCCATCCGCTCCCTCTAGTTCAGCTTCAGCATCAGCAACACCTTCACCAGCTGTCTCAGCAGCTCCCCCTCCACCACCCCCTCAATCTGCTGTCCCACCACCTTCCCCTAGGCTGTACATGAGCCCCATGGCCAAGAGACTGGCTGAAGCTCAGAATCTCAGACTTCAAGGTATTTATTTATTTCTAATTGTTTGCTGCAGACCAGTGATGTCACTGCCAATGAATGACAAAAAAGACGATTTTTTCGTATTAATGTGTCACATTAAACTTCAAATATTGTCTTTTTTGGACTCATTTCAATATTTATAATTTTTTTGAAGACAAACAGCTATACATCAGTGTTACATTTAATATAATAATTTAATAGCCAATTAGAAGTCTCCGCTGATAGGAATATACAAAATACATACAATATAGCCTTGATATCCTAAACACCCAAAATTTAAACATTGTTCAAATGTACAAAGTGTTTGGATTATTATTCAGATATTTTGAAATGCACTTTTGGAAATAAAACAAAATTTTATGCAATTGAAAGTATGTTTTAATTATGCAAAATTCTATTGATAACTTTGTTGGAACTTAAATATAGTGCTTTGACGAATGGTATTTAGCAACATATAAAACACTTTATTCATTCAATATTGACTGAGTGGCAGTGCGAGTTACTGAGAAACAGTGGTTGTTTATGGGTAGGAGGTCTAACGCATCAGATGGGGTTCAGTTTATCGAGGCTCTACTATAGTATATTTTTTATAAGTAGGTTATTTTTAGTACCATTACTAAAAATCATTTAAAAAAATTAGGTATAGAGAAACGAAATGCAGTGAAAAATCCTTGATTTTTATAAAATATTTTAGTAAATGATTACTTTTTTTACCTAATTTTATTTTCTTTCAAAGGTATTTCTTAAGGGGGGGACTGCTGCCAACGTACCTAATTTTCAATTTGATATACCATCATTATTTCTTATCAAATCGTTTTGAAAAAAATAATTTAGATAGTTTGGGTATTAATAAACAAAAATATACCTTAACTTTTTGATAATGTTCTGTATAAATTCTTGTAGAAAAATAAAGGCATACCCCGATTTTCAACGTTTATCATATATTTTTAATAAACTATAAGGCGTAGAGTAATATATATTTTTTTTAATTAAAGAAGACAAAAATATCTAGAAAAATATGATGTGACGTTGCATTAATGCTTCAGGTTTAGTAAATAAACCTAAAAAACATTTATTTTCCATTCAGCGCCATTGCGTAATAAAAGTTTTGTTGGTTTATTTACTTAACCTGATGCGTTAATGCAAACGTCATATCATATTTTTCCAGGTATTTTTTTCTTCTTTAATTTATAAAAAAAAGGATTGCATTTATTCCTCCAAGAGTATTGCTCTATACCTTATATTTTTTAGAAATTTAAGATAAATGTCTAAAATCGGGGTATGCTTATTATTTACTTACAAGAATATATACAGAACATAATCAAAAAGTTAAGGTATATTTCTCTTTATTAATATCCAAACTAACTAGGTTATTTTTTTCAAAATGATTCGTTTAGTAATAATGATGGTATATCAAATTGAAAAAATAGGTACGTTGGCAGCAGTCCCCCCCTTAATTCAAATTCAATTTAATTTTTCAACGGAAAAAACTTGTTAGAACTCCATTTTAACTTTTTAATTATTATAATAAATAAAAATACTTCCACAGTATACCTAATAGAAAATGTACATTGAACGAAATCAGCCATAGTAAAAAATAATTAAAAAGTGTCTAATAATAATTCTAACTGTTTTATATCCTAAAACTAATATTCATGTTTAAGTAGTTGTTTTGTGGAATATTGATGGAGTCCAATAAGAATGTATATTTGATTTATTTTAGACCAAATGACTGAGATGCTTTTCGGACCACTATTTATAAAGTTTATTTTGGCAAGTAGCTAAATATCGTTTTAACTTTGAGCCGAAATCATTTTTTAATATAAATACATGCACAGTAGATATTTTATTGATTTATTAAAATATAAATTAGCACAGTATTTACAATGCCGTTATGTTTTTATGCCTAAATGTTTTCACTAAAAAATATTTAAAAAAAGAGAAAATATACAGTTTTAAAATTTATTTATTTTTTTACGGCGCTGGCCGATTTACTAATGATATTAATAACAATTAAGCACTACAAATAATAACACTCAATTATTATTATTACCATTATACACTTCCTCAAAAGAATTAGCAGATCAATGCGTAAATTGTAATTTATTTAAAAGAGCAAAATAAAATGCAACAAACGCATCATCAAGCTTTCAATTGGGAATAGTTCACCCATCCAGATACTTAACATATCAAAGGATTAGGCTCTGAGGAGGTCTCTATACTACCTAACAACCCTACTGATTCCCGAATATTAACGTTTAAAAAATCTTTAACTATTCTACATGTATGATTTTCACTTATATTAACGCAATAATTTTTATTGATACTTGTTTAGAAAATAAATATACAAATATTATTTAATTAAACCTGAGAAAATGTATAAATGTACATTTTGTCTGGTCAACGTTTTGTATTTTTTTATAGTTATTTTTGCTGCAGCATTAGCTGAATTCATAATTATTTTGGGTTTGTTATTTTCAGCAAGATTAGCGAGGGAAGGAATCACAATGGGTGAGTGAGTTGCTTATGTATTTTTAATGTTTAGCAAGTTACAAAGTACAAGCCATTTAGGAGGATGGGGAATATATTTATGCTTGTTTTTAGCTATTTCATATGTGATTTAGGAATCAACCACTCAATTAATTTGTGGTGAAAAGATCCACTTTGGTGGATAATGATATTGACTATTCAAAATAAAAACTTATTTTTGGCTTTGTAACTTGCTAAATTCAAGCATAAGTAATTCCTCTGTTGTGTTTCAAAATTGCTATTAAATGTATCAAAATATATGATATTATCATGTCTCTAAAATTAGAGTTTCATAATAATCAACAAAAGGAGCTAACTGTCCCTGAGATTTTTGTTGCAATTTATTTAATTTCTATGCAGTATGTAAATAGAAATAATAGTTTTTTAAAAAGAATAATATCACATTATATTATAGTAATAAAGTTGTACAAAGATGTTTATTAAATTTCTTCAATTTTGATGAATGATATGACTTAAATTTGTCATATGAGTTTATTTTTCAATCATATTATAATATATACATACATAATATATAGAATATTCTATGTATTTTATTTTAATTTGATATTAACTAGTGAACCTCATTTGTTATTTTACCATAGGTCCAGGAACTGGTATCTATGGTTCCATCACCACTAGTGATATTGCAGCAGCTGCTTCTTCAGCCTCTGCCACAGCTTCTACTGGGGCTTCAGCTGCTGTCCAGAGAGCACCTGGTGCTTCATATGAGGATATTCCCCTCACTAGCATGCGTGCCACCATTGCTAAACGCCTCTTGCAATCAAAGACCACCGTTCCACACTATCAGCTCTCTTGTGATATCAATGTTGATAAAATCACAAAGTTGAGGGGCACATTCAATAAACAGTTGGAGAAGGAAGGAGTGAAGCTCTCTGTAAATGACTTCATCATCAAAGCTACCGCTTTAGCCAGTAAGAAAGTTCCCGCTGCCAATTCTGCTTGGATGGATTCATTTATTAGACAGTATGTAAATTTGTTTAATTCTTAGCAACTTAAAAGGTTAGATTATGAAAAGTTCACTCATTTTTTTTACAGATTATTGAAAATGATCAAAGTAACCTTTTATGCGTTGATTAGTGATTTATTTATTTATTTAAAAAAAGGATACAAATACACAATATTTACAGATTATTATATAATGATTACTTATTTATGAATGACTCAACTTCAAAAAGAGAATTATCTCATGTTTTGAAGTGAGTCACATTTCACAAAAACATACAAACTAACTAAATCTACAAAAATCTTAACCTAGGCATCATATAAAGGAACATTTATATTGATATAAACTAAAAAGTAAGCAAAAACTTGACAACCCAAATATTCTGATTATAAATTCATTTAATTAAACCCAAATATTCTGATTATAAATTCATTTAATTAAACCCAAATATTCTGATTATAAATTCATTTAATTAAACCCATTTGCTTCCTCTGTAATTTTGTATTTATTTATAAACATTTGTTTTTATATTCTTTATATACTATCAATATTTATAACTTTAAATTATTGTAGAATATTTCCTATAATTTTATTTTTATACTTCACATTTTCATTTACCCAACGTTGTCCAAAATTCTGATCTTTGGGTGGCTTTTTAAACATTCGGAAAATAATATTGTGATCTTGGGTAGTAGTGTAAGATCCCGTAATTCTAGACTTACGTTATTTTGTATTTATACATGGCTGTTTTTTTTCTGTTAAAGGGTACCTCAGCAGGTAACAACGATTAGATACGAACCCTGAGTAGTAGTGGCTTTCAGAGATAAAAGGCTTCAAAGTGTTGAAAAAAGGTATTTTAACACTTCAGTTATAGTATGAAGCGTTATTGTATAATGCATATTTTTCTATATGTACTACAGAAGACTAAAGACAATTTGGTTAGTGGAAAGCCCCCGACAGACATAACAATTTATTAAACTGACGTGTCAAAAATGCAATTTTCAACATATCGAAGCCCGTTATCTCCGAAAGCCACCACTACTCAGGGTTCATATCATTCAATTGTTGTTACTACATTGTTACCAATTGTTGTAGTATCCTTTTACAGAAAAAAATATCATCTTTTATACTATTATGTAAATTTGTCTGTCACTGGATCTTTGTTTCTATACAAATCAATGATTTCATTGAGGGTATAAACTTTAATCATATAAGAATGTGAAATAATTTTATATTTAGAATTTATGTTATGAATAAACTTGATTAGTGATAAAATCCATTTTGAAAGCCTTATTTGTTTTCTCCACCTTTGTGTACATTTTCTGTTATAATTAAGGGTACAAATTATTTTTTATCAATTCCTATTTAGTTAGTTAAAATCATCAACACTTTATTTTACAGATATGATAATGTAGATGTATCAGTGGCTGTTTCTACTGACAAGGGTTTGATTACTCCTATTGTCTTTGGAGCTGATGGTCGAGGACTGGCTGACATCTCCACCACTGTCAAGGCTCTTGCAGGCAAAGCCCGAGATGGGAAACTTCAACCTGCTGAATTTCAGGGTGGCACCATTAGCATTTCCAATCTTGGGATGTTTGGTAAGTACATTTTTCGCAGTAAATATCTAAGTCTTCAAGTCAAAGGTTGATTCTTAAATATTAGAAATTTTCATAGGTAAGTAAGTATGTACTGTATTACTGTTGTTGTTAAGGTAAATAGTTTTAGTATGTCATGAAAAATCTATGTTTTGTTTCAATATTATATTTTGTATAAATATCTACATACATCGTTTTAAAAATGTTACTTAAAATATGATTTTTCTAAAAGTATTATGTACTTCATTATGATTTCAGTGTTTTATTGATGATATTTCTTAAAAATATGTGCATCACTTTCTAATATTTTTATTTAATTTAATTTTTTAGTATTTTTCTTGAAATTATTTTTTTTAAAACAAAAAAAAAGTACTTAATCTTTTTTAAACAATTTATAATTTCATTTTGAATATAAATTTTTGATAATTTCAAAGTTTTTTGTTAAAAATTTGTATGAAATACAGTTTTTTATTCACAAACCATGGCCTAAGCCCTTTCACTAGTCTGTGCTAGCATCGTCAGAGACACAAATTAACTATGGAGTCAAGCAAAAATAATGAGTTAACAACATATAGAGTTATGTAAAGTGTATTTACATTGTATATTTCGACTACCCTCCCCTTCATACCTATACATACCCCCATTTGTGGTTAACTTTTATTTTTCTTTATTTTATAAAATATATTATAAATTGTGCCTCTTGACAATGCTAGCAGAGACTAATGAAACTGCTTAGGCCGTTAAATTTGATTTGTGTCGAGGATATATTCCTTTAAAAAAAACATTTTATTAATGAAACAGTTTCCTCGCCAGTTTGTTTTGTCTGTCTGTCCGTTTTGTTTTTTTTTTGTCCTAACTCTTTTATTTTGAAATAACATTAAGTTGTGTATTTTGAAATAAAGTAAATTTCTAAATATTTCAATGTATATTTTTTCAGTATCTAATTAATAAAAGTGTTTGTTGGTTTGTGCATTTGTGCCCACCATAGCGACAATATTATGTGCGAACTTGGAATTTTGTATAAATGTTGAAATTTTGCACCCGCTAGTAAAAAAAAGAGAGTGGGGGCATGCCACCTCCCTCTCACCTTCCGATGCAAAATAAGAGTGCCGGTCAACAACGGTCTGCTTATTTGTAATAATGTGTAAACTATTTTGAAAAAGATTAGCTAGATAAAGCATAGATGTATAAAAGTATTAAAATGTGTATGTGTAAAGCACAGATCTATAAACAAATATTTTGAAATCGATCTTCATTAAGTTTTTTGTACAGGTATGAACTACTATATTATTGTTTAAGAAAAGCATATACTTAGCTTTACAGAGCATTTCTTGGAAGTTGATAATGTGCAATACCCACTGGAAATATTCAGGCTTGTATAAGAGGTGATTACTCGCAAAGCTTGATTTTCTTATAAAATAATAATGCAAGATATGTTTTTATCATGGTTGATCAATCTACATATAATATGTCGGCACTGTAAATTAAAATTGTGTTATGTATGATACATATGTTGTGGCAGGTAATAGAATAAACGAAGCACTCAGACCAGTAATGTCCGATTCAAACATCTCAAAAGAAGCCAAAATTGCCCTACATAATGCAATTGTAGTGCCTACTTTGACATTTGTCAGTGAAATATGGGTGTGGCAAAAGACGCATGAAAGTAGAATAAATGCCGTGGAAAATAGATCACTAAGAAGAGTGTGTAATAGAACGATATATGATAGAATGAAAAATGAGGACATAAGGAGAGAATGCAAGATAAAGAAGAATATTATAAGTAAAATAAAAGGGAATTCCTTGAGGTGGTTTGGACATATTGAAAGAATGAATAATGAACGACTGACCAAAAAAATATACATGGGTGTAATAGATGGAGTGAATAGCAGGGGCCGCCCCAGAAAGGGATGGCATGACCATGTGAATGATATTTTGAAAAAAGGAAATATATATCGACGAGATAAAATCGACGAGCATGTATGAGACAATGCATGGATGCAAAGGAAGCTAGGAATGTGTGAAAAAATAGAGAAGTATGGCGCTCGGTTCTCTCTGTTTACCCCGTAAGGGATATGGGGTGATGGTATGTATGTTTGTATGATATATACCTATGGTTGAAATATGTAATTTTTTATGAATTTATATGTTTAAATTGACGTTATATATAAATAAATAAATAATAAATAAATGAACACTTCCTTGCGCCCTGCGCAAGTGGCGAGTTTATTGCCATATGGCAATTTCTTCCAACTAACCAGTGTTTCCAGCCCAGAGAAGCAATATTTGCGTGAGAAATGAATTTCGACAGAAACCCAACGGCTAAATTATTTTTACTTTAATTTGTCATTTATTGATAGAAAACGATAACTTTTATTTTAGTTATGAATATATAAACAAATATACAATATAGTTCTTATTTCTGGAGGAGGCCAGGGTCCGTAGAGAACTGTGGCGCCAGTGATGATGATAATACAATATAGTTCTATAAATGTAGTCATAGATGCTATTCCCATTCACCGGTATCACTCTTCGACAAGCATTGTCAGAATAGTGAACAACATTCTATAGCATTGACGACTCTATTTCTATATATACATTCAATCTGGGATTAAAAAAAACAAGCTGGGATAATTGAAAACCCAAAATCCGTCATGTGGCTATTTTCAAAATCTTGTATTAACATTGAACATGAGCAATAAATAGCAAATATTTGTTATGAGGGATACTTCAAAGCTGATTGAATTATGTTGGATAAAGAAAAGTATGTGTGTCAATTTTGGTCCAGTCTGTAGTGAAAAAATATACATTGAAATTGGTACATTTCTTAGTACAAATTTCAAAATATTAACAACAAGCATTTTTTTACTTTCAATAGAAATTGGTGTTTCTTAATTTGAGTTTCAACTAATTTTTTAGGTGTGACGTCTTTCAATGCTATTATTAACCCACCACAATCTTGCATTCTTGCTGTAGGAACAACACAGCAAAGAATAGTTCCTGATAAAGATTCTGAAAAAGGGTAAGGAATAATGTTAAGTGTTATCTAACGCTTGTGTTCATGTTACATTTTACTTTTACAGGTAAAAAGGAGATGAATCTACATACACATCTGTTTTGTCCACTTAAGTACATAGGCTTTGGTTTATCATATTCGGAATTTTGATCTGTATATAAGCATTGCTATTTGTCAATGTCTGTATCAATTGTTTTGTTTATTGAAGAAAAAAATCATTGTTACAAGTCATATTTACGTTTTTTTAGAACATACATGCTACTTATTATTGTGTTTTTATATTGTCAATGTTGACAGTATTTATTGTGCAGAACTCCATTTTATGAATTTTTAAAAAAAAAATTATACATATACACATGTATTTTTTCATTTTTAACATATATTTTTTCCTTTCAACAGGACGACTGTTTCGGCTGACTAGGTCCTTATCAACTGGTGAACATAGAATTTCAGTAGGTATATAATAAAAAAAAATCTACGTTTACCAGTTGATAAGGGCCTAGTCAGCCGAAACGGTTGTCCTTTTAAAAGGAAAAAATATATGTAGAACAACAATCAGTTTGTTTGATTCATGAAGGGTTTGATTTAAATATCCTCATACTTACTATAATGTTTTCTTTCCTAATTAATATAAGCTGGTGAATTGTACTTAGAAAAAAAGCTCGTTACTTAAAAACTATCTTAACATAAAAGAAAAAAAACAAATTTTAACTATATTTTTAATTACCTTTTATAAACCTGATATTGGTTGAAATTATTTGACCGACTTCGCATAATTTCAACAAATAATGTGGTTTAATACAATGTAATAAAAATATAGTTAAAATTTTGTTAATATGTACCACAAAGTCAATAATTCAATATTTGAGAATAAAATAACACTAATAGTGGTAAAAAAACATTTGAAATCAAGAAATATTACAAAAATTTTATTGCAATAATATTTTGTATGCTTTTTGGGCAACTCAATGATTAATGATAAATTGAACTACAGTATTTACTCAATATAATGCATTGTATTATTATTCAAACAGCCGATACCTGATATATTGACGGTAAATGGTACCTTCATGGCTCGATAAATGCCTCTAAATGTGATTGTTTTGTTATATTTGTTTAAAAACTTTAGGTGGAAAACAAGCAACATCATCTCTGTCACACTAAGCTGCGATCATCGTGTAGTGGATGGGGCTGTAGGAGCACAGTGGCTCATAGCATTTAGAAACTTCCTCGAGGACCCGTCCAACATGCTACTATAGGAATGCAATTAATAAAGACACAATTGTTCTGTTATGTCAAGAGAACTCTTTGTTTAGTATTGTTGTAAGTGAACATCAATTTTGTACGCTGAAATTTCCTTATCCCAGTCAATGAATTACTGCAGATGTGCACTTTATTTTGGAGTGTTTGGAATAAAGTGAAACTTAATATGAATAATATTAAAATACTTCTCATAGCAAAATATTATATATTTTATTTGGCAGAACATTCCAACCGTGTTAATTAGCTATTGGTGTAGTGCTTTTTATCTGATTTGATTGATGACAAAATATTTTTGATATTAAAAGAAATCTCCGAAGCACAGACATTTATATCCTCGTTATGAAACTACATTTTGTTATAAAACTTCATTTTCTTTTTTAATTTATTGTAGTAATATTCCTTTAATGGTATAATTTATTTATTTATATTATGTTTATTTTTATGCTGTTAATTTTCATAATTATAAATATGAAAAGTAAAATGTTTTGTATATAAAATATAATTTTTTATAAATCATAAATAATTGTTGAAAGTTTAGTTTTATTTCGATAAGGTGCATTAAATTTTTTTTCCAAATTTTTCCGTTGTCAATAGAATGATACATTCTTGAACCATTGTACAAATTTTATCGATTTTCATAATTTTATGTACTTACATCTTTACATTCTGTCGTTTTAATTGGTTCAACTTGGATTATATTTTTGAGGAATTTTATAATGTATCAAAAGTTATCCATCCAATAAAAAATAAATCTTAACATTTTATAAGAATTATATTGCAATTTTTTTGCATTATCTAAAATCATTAGTTACTATATTTTCCATTTTAGCAAATAGTTTTTTTTACAACAATGTTTATATTGCTGATAGAAAAATGTAATGAATATTTCAAGAGGATGATGTCAAAATGCTTTGACTTAAGTATTATTACATATGTAATTTCTTCAAAATTGTCTATATTTTTTATTTTATTATTATTTATACATATTTAATTACTTATTTTTCAAAGTTCACCATTAAAACGAAATAAATTGCCATTAGGCAATAAGCCCGCCAGTGTACTAATTATATGTACAGATAGTAAAAATAAATAAAAATGTATTAAGAAAAAGCCATGCTAATTTATCTTTTTTATTCCTATTATAATAAGCATGTTGATACTGTATTAGGGTCTGTAAACTGTACTACTTGCCTATGGGGTTATTCATTGAAAATATGTATCTGAAATCACTCTTTTTATTTAAGTTGTTCTTAGCACAAAATAATCTAGGAAGAGCCCCATCCAGAAGTTAAAAAATAATAATGTTAAAGTCAATTATATATTATTTCAAATAGTTTTTTTTTGTGAAAATAAAAAAAAAGCTTGTAAATAAAATTTATTAAATATTAATATAAACTGAAATCATTTATTATTTTTCTATACATCATCCAGTTGACACCCAAGAGATTAAAGTATCATGAGCTTTCTTAAAAATACCATAATATAAATGACTGGAAAAGTAATTATAACAGTCACAAGACTGCAGTCCGTATGATGATAAACAACAGCAAGAATACTTAAATTTACATCAATGTTAATAAGAAAAAGGAATGGATTAGGATGAATGATGCTTTAGTGTGAGTGGTCTTATCAAATAGAATAAAATGCCTTGTCAAGGTTTCTCAAAGTAAAAACACTTTCTCTTCCCAGAGAAACTCAAGACTTTTGGCAATTTTGTTCACAATACAATATTTGCTAACCATGAGATATCTAACACAATTGCTAACCAGTTAAAAAGGTGGGGTGAGGTGGGGTTCAATATATCTCAATCCATAGTCTCTGAATGTCATGTTTTTTTTAATCATACCGTTTGCCATCTTAGTAACAATCTGAAATTTTATGTTGATATCTTGAATACTTTTTGAGATATGACTTGTCAAAATTTGGAAAAAAATACATTTTTGTTGTTATGAGCTTTTATCCGGAGACACAAGGTTTTAGTAAAAAATAATAATTTTGCCAATTTTCAAGATAATAGAATTATTTTTTCACTTATATTTTCTAAAAACTCTACAAATCATTAATACAGCAGCCCGACTGTGGAACGATCTTCCGAATTCTGTGTTTCCATCTTCGTACAACCCGGGTCTTTTTAAAATCCGAATTAATAAACTCTTTTCTAGATTGCAAACCCCTCCCAACGCTACATAGTGCGCTTCTTTGGAAGAGTAAAATGGACCCAAATCCTAATAGCTGGCGTCCCCTACGTAGACATGTTAAAAAAAAAAAAAAAAAATCAAGGAAAAAATACATTTTGCAATTTTGTATATTATGCATTGCAGCGTATATTCCATCATACTTGCATTTTATGTTTCTTTTTGTGAAAAAACAAAATTTTAAAATGCAATTTTTACAAAAGGTCATCCACTAACCAAAGTTTTTTCTTTTTTCATTACTTCTAAAAGTTCAATCTATTATATCCTGGAAGAAAATTGATGGCTATTTGTCTGCCAGTATTTATAATTCATTGAATCCCCAAATTTTACTTTCAAGTTGTTTTTGTTGGACAACCCTCTTTAGGAGTTGACAATTATAGGAGATTCAAACATCATGGATTTTTCGTTGAATGCAACTCTTGCCTGTTGAACTCTACTTATTATTTCTGACTTTGAGTGGCCTAATTTTACTTGCTTTTTTGTGGTGTCACCCAGAACAATATTTGTGGCCATCTCTTCTCTTCCAGCAACTGTGTATTTGTTTATCTCTATTTATTTTTATTTTATTTATTTTATAGAATACAACAGCAAACAAGAAAAATTTATATAAAAATACAATGATAATTTTTATATTGCCAATTATAGTTTTCTAAAATATATGTATAACAAAATGTTAACAATTTTGAATAATATATTTTAACAATTTTGAAAACTGCATGAGAAGGGAGAGAGGTAGGGCGAGGAGTGGGAGGAAGTTTCGACCATTGGTAAATCATATTATGATTTATACCCCACGTATCTCAATGTATGAATAATACTCAGTTAAATTGTATTGAATTAAATTAAATTAAAGAGGCACAATTATATAGGTAAAGATGCACACAACAAAACAGAGCGCAGATTAAATATCCGACAAATTCACAATTTTTTTTAAATATGTATAATCTCTAAGCAAACATATCCAACTCCGGATCACTCAAACAATTCCTGTTGTACCCAGTACAAGCTGCTTTAATATATGAATTTAGCATATAGTTGGTTCTAGAAGATTCAATGTAAAAGAGAGACTGGGTTCTATTTCTTCGTAGACAGTGGAAACGGAGTGAGATTAGGAGTGTGCTGTCGATCTGTTCGTTAATAATTTTGTATAGAAAACAAATATACTGGATTTATCTGATGTCTCCAGTAGTTTTGTGTTGTAATGTTTTAGAGCTTGAAGATAGTTTAAGAAATGTAATCTATTATGAAAATTTAATTGCTTGATTTGTTTTTTTTTTTGAAGATTTTCTATTACATTAATATGAGTTTCATAGTTTGGGTTCCATACAACTGATACAAACTCCAATAAGCTTCTAATAAATGAATTAAATAATACATGCAGAGTGTCAGAGTTATGAAAAGGTTTTGTGTTTCCACATATGAATCCGAAGGTTTTATATATATATTTTTAATATGATTTGTGAAAGATAGTTTTTCGTCCAGTATGATACCTAAATCCCTTATTTCAGATTTATAGTTTAGTTCCTCGTTATTGATTTTTTATTTAAATAATATTTTACTACAGTTACGTGAGAATGTTATGAAATTACATTTTTCTACATTTAAGAACAATTGATCTTCCGCACAATAACGTTGTAAACTATATAAATCATCTTGGAGCTCCAAACAATCTGACAGGATCTTAATTTCTTTAAGTATATTAGCATCATCTGCGAACAACAGTGTGTTGGAATGTTTTAGACAAGATTTTATATCATTAATGCATATTAAGCCTTCTTGGCTCAGTTGGTTCGGTGTCTGACTGCTGATTCAAAGGTCCCGGGTTCGATTCCCGGTGGAGACAAAGTTTTTAATTGTGTTTTCAGTATGAATCTGTGAGACGATTAATATCGTAAGTCTCCAGAATGTGGCAACTTGTTATTGGGTGCGTGTTAAATGAATATTTGACATAGTACCTGTTAGTTGCCCGAGAAGTAGTATAAATATTAAGAATAGCAGAGACCCCAGATGAGAGTCCTCGGGTAGCTTATTATTGATGTGTGGGAAGGATATTTTTTAATATTATTGTTTACACATATGTATTATATATTTCATATATTGTTGGCATCAATTTCAAAATATAATATGAAACAGTATCTTTGTGAAATTGTATAGGCAAAACTAATTGCTAGGTACAGCTTGTATGTACCTACCTAATCTTTTAAAAAGAATGAATTTTCTTTTGATACCTATTTTACATGCTCAGATTTTTGTTTTTAAGAATGTTTGAAAATATTTTAGTTTTGTAACTTTGTGTCATTTCATATTTCGGATATTATTGAAATTTTTTGACCAATAATTTTTCTTAAAATATTCATCACTATAATTGATTGTGAATCAATCAGAATCAATATTTTTATGCATAAAATGAGTGAGACAATTGATGAATCAAAAGGTATTCCAACTCCCAGTCCCGATGTAGTGCATGGCGAAGGTAGTTTTATATTTCCAAATGGTGATAAATATTTTGGAGAATACATAGCTAAAAAGCATGGAAGATTTATTACTAAACATGGTGAGCAAAAAATATATGCTGAAAACCATATTAGTGATGATACCTTAGATTATATATGATACAGATATCTAGTCAGCGCAATGAAAGTATGACAACTAAAACTAAGAACAATGTTCTGAGTTTCACTCGCCCGGCCGTCAATACAGTCATAGAACACATAGTAGTACACGTTAAATCTCTTTTCTATGCAGTATACGTACACCTACCGATTCGATTACCGATATACCGCCTCACACACACATGTAAATAAAACTTGTCATACATTTGAATTCGAAATTTATATTGCATGCGGCTTCTGTACCTTTTAATTCTATGGATGATACATTATTATTTTTTGTCATTTACCTATACTTATCAATTTAGGTATATAGACCTCACTAGGGCTGACCTATATCATTGTCATTGTTTTTACAATAATTAATTCTGCGGTGACATATTATAAAATGCTGGATTTTTTTTATTGTAGGTAGACATTTTGTTGTATATTGATAATAAAAACATTATTTTTACCAATTTTTCTGTTCATTGATTTATATTTAATTAGGAGAGGAGACGATTAATTATAATTTTTGTATTTGTTTTATTAAATTTGAATAGCATTAGGTACATATATAAATATTTTAAGGTTACGGTGAATACATCACATGGGATGGACATGTCTACAAAGGAAAGTGGATAGAAGATCTTTTAAACCCATCTGAAGATATTTGTATAGATTTTTGTGACAATTCCAAATACAAAGGCATTATTGTTCAAGGTAAATACTCTGGTTTAGGTTCCTACACTTTCCCAGATAAAAGTCTCCTGATATGTGAATTTCAAGAAAACAAACCCCAAGGGAAGGTTGAGTTTTTGGATAAGGATGGATTTTTGTGGATTGGAGATGTCAATGAGAATATCAAGTTACTTCAACTGAACACATTTTATTCAACCTGCTATACCAAACCAAAATCGGAAAAGAGTTCATCACTGGTTGGTGAAGAATAAACTTTTTGCCTACCTACATATTTTGAAATTATTATTACATCATGATATTATAATACTTATATAAAATATTAATTTCTATTAAATAGGTAAATATATATTTTTACTCTCCACTACCATGGAATAGTGGAGACTCATGATTTCACGATTTTATTTTTATGGTTTTGTCTGATGGTAAAAAATAAATTGGAGAGAGATGGATGCACAGTGCTAATACTGGCTCAAGTAACATTGAGTGTGTCCAGCCCCCCAAGACAACGTGTCATTAAGCTCAAGAAAAGATAACTCAATGTATGGAAGTGACAGTTGCCAGTCACGTGACAACTGTCACTTCCATACATTGAGTTATCTTTTCTTGTTTCTATTCTTGAGCTAAATGACAAGTTGTCTAGGGAGGCTGGACAGGGTATTGTTTAAAATTAAGGGGGAATATTCCAACAATAGAGATGACAGGATGAAAAAGAAGAACGTACTTGAACGTACGTTTTCTTGAGAAGTAAATATAACATAATATTTTGAAAGAATCTTTGTTAATTAGTAATTTATTTAGAAATCCTTTTCTATTTCTTATTAATTTATATACAGGTACCAACCTACATATGTACATACATACAGACTATTAGGAGTTTTTCTATTTTTAATTTATTAAACAATTTTAAAACTGACTTTCCATCCAAAGAACCAACTCACATATACAATTAAAAGCTATGGCAAACAACTGGTTAGTTATTATAGGAAGAAAAGAAACTGAAAGTTTACTTAATATTATTACATAATTGACTTACAAAATTATATTGGCATTAACCCTTTTTACAACAAGCAATATTTCACACTACACTAAAACGTGTACTTGCACTTCTGTCTCACTTCAACCTACCACTAAACCTTGTAAAAACGAGTGGGTTGTAACCAACACTAAAATCTCCACACCATAGTAAGTATTCATTTTTTCTTCTTGAAAAGAAAATCTCTAAATGCATTTTTATGAAGTACATTTCTATTAGATTATTACTCAAATATAAGATTCCCAGAGGACAAAAGTTTTCACAATACACCACACACACACACACACACACACACACACACACACACACACACACACACACACACACACACACACACACACACACACACACAAGCATTGTCACCATACTCATAGTAGGTATGCACTTTATACATGATACCTGTTGAGAAATTTTAAGTAAAATTGCATTACAAGCAAGATGGATCATGTATGAGACAGTGTATCAATGTTGATGAGGCGATGTATATGTGTCAAGATAGAAGAATGCGGTTTTTGGTTCTCACTGCCTACCCCTTGAGGAAGATAGAAGTGGAGAGTAAAAAATACACTTGTCTATAGAGACACATATAATATCAATATGAAGTTGATCACTCAATTTTCCCATACAGAAACTATTTTAATTGTTATATATATTTTTCATACAAATATGAAATGTATTTCACATTGATATGGCAGACCATAGATTTTTTCTTTAAATGTTGACAATCCTTGAATGCATTTTTGATGAGTGTATTTTTATTGTATCAAAATTTGAAACAGTATAAAAATACCCCGATTTTCCAGACCGTGAGAGCATTTTGAAAATTTGGATAGATGAAATCATAGAGAAGAAATTAACGGATATCTAAGGAATACTAATCAGCTCTAAGTTTATGGACTTTACATATGTATATCAATATGAAGTCAATCGGACTTAATTAATCAGCTCTAGGTCAATGCACTTTAATATGTAGTCGATCGGACTTAAAGTTTGGGCTGTAGAGGACACAGAAAGGATAATCCGTACATACATACAAACACATCACGACGAAACTCACAGTGTGCACTCTCTACATGATACCCGTTGAGAAATTGTAAATGTACCTAAATATACGCTTAAAAATTGTGAAATCATGACTCTCCACTATTCCAAAGTTTGGAGAGTAATTATTAAAAAATAATAGAACTGATTTACATAACTCTACTCTGGGACAGGCATAGCCTAGTAGAGTAGCCTAAACACAAATTAAAATAAATATAATTATACTTACTGATGATTTAAACTTTTAACTTAATTATAGTGTTAAACATTTTATTTACTACTTTAACAAATTATATTGTACCTACATCAATATATTATTATACTTGTAAAAAGGATTTTTAAATAAATAAAATAAATAAATTTACAATATAAAAAAATATATTTTCATAGAATTTGTTTACATAATTATTATTATTACTTGAGCAACATAATAAAAATAGAACACTTCACAATAAATATTTAAAAACTATTTCTAGTAACTGGGATCTACTTTTTAAGTACCCCTTTAAAAGTCGTTGATGTAATTAATGATTACTTTGTTGGTGTTGGGTCAAGGTTGGCCTCCCAAATAAATTCAAATGATAATGACAGTAATGTAGAGGATCAACATTCTACTGCCCTTTCCGGACCTAACTTATATCTGACTCCAACTAACGAAGATGAATTAATTAAAAATATTAACGGGCTATGTAACAAATCATCTGTCGGTATTGATGAGATTAGTACAGACATAATAAAATCCTCTAAATATTTAATTGCCTCCCCACTAATGCATATAATCAACCACAGCTTTACTCAAGGTATTTTCCCAAATGCGTTAAAATGTGCAATCATTAAACCCATTTTTAAAAAAGGCGATAAACTTGATATATCTAACTATCGACCTATCTCGCTCCTTACGATCTTCTCCAAAATATTCGAAAGAATTGTAAAGCAGAGATTAATTGATTTTTTAATAAAACATAATATCTTGTCTAAAAATCAATACGGCTTCAGAGAGAATATGAATACAAGTGACGCCATATTGGCAGTAACTGATTATGTTACCAATAATACTGATAATGGATTCAAGTGCCTTGCTGTGTTTCTTGATCTTGCTAAGGCATTTGATACTGTTTCACACAATAGATTACTCGATAAATTGTCGCGTGTTGGTTTTGTAGGCGTGACCCATGATTGGTTTAAAAGTTACCTTTCTGAAAGATCACAGGTGGTCTCGCTTGAGGGTTTCAAAAGTACACCGAAATCTATTACCTATGGGGTTCCTCAAGGAAGTGTTCTTGGGCCTATATTATTTCTCCTTTACGTGAATGAAATGTGTAACTTGCCATTGGAGGGCCAAGTTATAGCTTTTGCAGATGATACTGCACTACTGTTCAAGACTAAAACATGGCAGAATACTTTTAAGCTAGCCGAAATCGGCATAAGAACTGTTAAAAAATGGCTTGATCATAACTTACTATCCTTGAATGTTTCCAAAACTAAGTTCTTAACTTTTAGTCCCACGGAGGCTGGTCAACCCAAAACAAATCCCGAACTTAAACTCCGAATTCATAGCTGTCACTCAGTTGATCTGTGTAATTGCACATGTCTTACAAAAACGAACACTATAAAGTACCTGGGAGTTATAATAGATAATAAACTCTGCTGGCGAGACCATATTCATGATCTTTCTAATAGGATAAGAAGGTTGGGCCACCTATATAAAACCCTTCGAAATATTTTGGACAGATCAACTATGAAAACTGTGTATTATTCCCTCACACAATCAGTTTTATCATATGGAATTGTAGGATGCGTTAAATCAATCATGGATCCGCTTAAAAAGGCACAAAAATGTTTACTGCGTATTATAAACAAAAGAGCGAGATCATTTCCTTCAGATGATTTGTTCAGAATGTTTGACGTACTTGACCCGAGACAGCTGTACCTCAAAGCTGCACTTGTACATTTCCATAAAAACATAACCTTACACAACAGATCCCAACAAACACGAACCACTAGACATGCAAATAACATTAACTATACTGTACCAATTATGAAGACCTCATTTGGACAAAGACAGTTTAATTTTATTGCCCCTCGTATATTTAATAAACTAGACAATGACATAAAGAAAACACCACATCACAATTCCTTTAAAATTCATATAAAAAAATGGCTGATTTCCTCAGGCAGGCTCTATGCTGAGGGGGTTGTCCATCCTTAACATCTGACTTATTCACTTTATTCCTATATTTCCTTTCTTCTTTATCATTTCTTTATTTAATCTAAAACTGTACATCTTACTCTTTTGTAATCATTTTCTTATAACTACTTGATTGTAACATTTGTGCACTTTATATATTTTGTATCCTCTATATGTAAATAATTTGTATACCTTATTGTGTAAAAGTAACAGCCCCAGAACAGGTTTTGCCTAGTGGGGCGTTACTTACTTAACCTACATAATGTAAAAATGTCTTTGTATTAACAATAAATAAAAATAAAAATAAAAAAAAAAGCTGGTAAGTAATACGTACCTAAATGTTTGGTTTATATCACCAACAATGATTATCACTTATTATGATGAAAAATAGACCCAATTCATTGTAATCTAAGCATTATTCATAACCTTATCTTATCATTTATCAAAGTTCCCGCCCAAAAATTGATGCAATTTTCATTTTATTCGTGTTTCTGTATCTCATATCAATAACAATTTAAAATAATCAGTGAAATATGTCGTCTATTAAGTACGACGTTAATGATTTTCATAGTCCCTAAATACTGTTTATATTGTAAATTCCGTGAACGTTTGTTTGTTGTGAATTAATGTTTTGAGGTATCAATACCTACATAGGTATCTAGTGAATAAAATATAATTATAGATATTTAGTGGATTGGTTTCGCAATAAGTGTTTACGACAATGATTACTTTATTGGATAAAACTTACTATAGCTTGTTATGTATAATTTTGAATTTATACTTCATTTGCTCGCAAGGTATGTTCTTTGAATGATTTAATATATATTTTTTTAATTCTAAATGATAGATTTTAATTCGATTAATTGATTATTAAATAATTACCTACTCGACTAATGATTTTTTACACAATTCCTTTTATTTGCCTGAGAATCAAAGTATAACTTATAGGTAGGTACCATCTCATATTTGTATTATAAACTTTATAAGTAGGTATATTATTATTTGCTAACTATAAATTGCTACTTTTATTAATTATAATATTCCGATTGTTCTGGAATTTATTACGACATGATTTAAGCGAATATAAAAAACAAATAACAGGTAGGTATATAATACCAACAAATATATAAAATTAAAGACTTCAGAAAAGCAAGTAAATACAAAAAAAGTGAATAGCCATTCAAGTACGTAGTACCTACATTCAAGTACGTAGTACCTACATTCAAGTACGTAGTACCTACATTCAAGTACGTAGTACCTAAATTCAAGTACGTATTACCTACATTCAAGTACGTAGTACCTACAGTCAAGTACGTAGTACCTACATATAAATCAATGTGTATACTATCATAGTTACTTGTAGATATTTTAATTTCTTTTTTACTTACCTACAAATAAATGCATATTGTCACTGGCGGGCTTATTGCCATTTGGCAATTTCTCCTACCAGGTAAGTTTGCCAAAGGCTTATTGCCATTTAGAAAAGCTAACAAAGTGAAAAAATAAAGAAATTATTAAATGTACGCACTAAAATGATATATAACCATTACATACTAGAAAAAGACATAAAAGTACAATCTAAAATAAAAAAAATAAACATCAACATCATTTATTTATTTATATTTTAAACACCCTTAATGGGTTTATACATACCTAGTTAAAAAATATACATTGATTTATAAATCACGAATATATATACACACAGAACATACGTATATGTAAATACAATAAATAAATGAAACAATGAATAAGCAAAGAATTAAAAACAAAAAATATAAAAAAAGAAGAACCCAGTTGTTATTCGACTTTCAGAAGTTTCTCTTTATATTCGTATATTGAACACCAAAAGATATCAATAGAGCCAAACTCATAATCAAACATTCATAGCAATAAAAAACAGGTATAAGTAGAGGGCTATAATATTTTCTGAATTTTTAATTTTTATCGTGTGGACCTCATTAGACATTCTCTTTTTTATTTGCTAATATACATAGAAAAAATATAGGTACATAAGTGCAATGTAGTTCTTTAGTAACTTCATTAAATAAAGAAAACAAAATGGAATTATCAGGAATTATGATATCAACTTTTAATTGAATAATTATTCATTTTCCTTGGTAAATTAATCTTAATTAATTCCTTCTCTATGATGTATGTTGAGCAATACCTAAAGTTGTGTGTTAAGCGATATGTTTGAATAAAGACACGTGTGACAACGCACACACAAACATACTGTGTGCTGTCCTAAATATAAAAAAAAGTAATTAAAAAAATGAGAAAAGTAATGAAAAATCGACGTTTCAGCGTATAGTTGTATTGGTTGAATTTTTTTCTCATTTTTTACTTGTAATTTTTATTGAGAGAAATAAATTATTATCCCCACAGTTTAGTGATCTTTGAAACGTACACTAACTCTGCCGCACTTCGCCCGCCGCCCGACCAAGGCTCGGGGAACGGTATGTCTAGTAGAGGGGCGAGGGTACTAAATTGTAGCTCCGCTCTTTCATGCAAGGCACTGCCTTCTACAAATAACATAGCCGTGCTGTAGATTGGCGGGAACACAAAAATTCAAACTAAAGAGACCTATCGCGATATTACATATAAACTTGTAATAGAGCAAATATACATAATTTAATATTTGGCTGATGGAAAAATGCGTGCCAATACTATTTATTTTAAAATATGCACATTTAATATATAATAAAAGCAAGCATTACGACATTTTAACACAAAATATACTTCATTGAATATTTGTTTTTCTCCTATGAAAATGTATTTTTTAACTTCGATTCTATTGATATAAAAATTTGTTATTTTTTATTCGGCATATAAATGAAAATCAAATAATACTACTAATATTATATCATTAGTATACACAATGTAATCAAAATAATGTGACATGTAACAAACACATCCACCAAGCTTCAATTAAGAATAATTCACCTATTAGGTTAAGAATATTTTCATTTGATACTATCTTTTAATTCCATGTTTGATACTTTTAAAATTACCTGATATTGCATTCTAAAATAAAGTATTGGTATTTTATCCTACATCTAAATAAATATTTACTTACCATTACAGTGTCTTGAAACACACAAGTGAAAAGAACCGAGAAGAGGAGTACCAAAAAAAATTAAATTGAAACATGATAAACACAACTTTATTCCACAATCAAAAATTATAAGACACAAAAATACTATATAGGTACATGACAAGCAAATTGTGTTAATACTGGTTAATATATAACTTTAGGATAATGTAGACATCTGATAATCAGAAGGCAATAACCATAGGAATAAATTTACAATGTTTATTACATAGTTATATGTTATATTATATGAAACTAAAATTAAAAAGGTATGTAGGAAGTGCTGTAGTTTGATGTGTATCCGGGAACGCAACACCTGTGAGGAATCTAAAAATAGTTTTTTTTTCCTAAATATATAATATAACCTACAAAAATACGAAAGTAAAGAAATAGTTTGTCGGTGTCACAAAAAACTATTTTGTACACAAGAAGCATAATTTATATTTATTAATGTGATATAATCCGATTAAATGCAAACATATTTATCTGATTAAAAAATGTATTCAAAATTCCACGTGACTCCATACAGTTTGTAAACAGAACAAACGTGTTGTTGAAAATATGCCAAATAAGTAAATATCTTGATTAAATTATTTTGCCTTAATGTCTTGAGTTCACAATATTAAATTTGGAATATATTGGTATTCGAAATTGACAAAATACTGTTATAAAAATGCGTTTTTTTAGCAATTGTAAACAACTGACAACAGTTCAAACCACACCGACTGTTCGCAAATTCATACTAAAATTCGATACGAGTCGACGTTAGGTCTCTTTAACTGTCAACGCGTTTTCTACAGCACGGCTTTGTTTGAAGCAAGGCAGTGTGCAAGGTCATTCGCGTTTATTATCGCCTTAAGTATAATGTAGAGCAGTCATTAGGATAATATAGTTAACATGTTATTCCTTCATTCTTTGAACATTTCAGAAGAAGCCTATCAGCGATTGGTGTGTGTGCCCCATACTGAATGTATGGGATGTATTCAAGCTGCAGAATTCTGTCATTGGTGCTTTGATTACGAATTTAACAAAGGCTCACTTCCATCTTGTAATGTCTTTGAAAAGTAAATATGTGTTATTTTTTATCATTAAAAAATTAAGTATGAAGGTATTGTATAGGTATACAGCGTACTTTAGGTACAGTGATTTCAATCTACTTCATATTGATAAAAAACTTAAATCCTATTAATTTTCCATAGACTACATTTACTTTTTATAGATTTTTTTTGTATAATTTACAAGACCATGGTTCAAGACTGGGCATGCAAAAACAAAACCATGATCCGGTCTTGTTCTTGCATTTCTTTATAACTTATCACTTTGTGAAAATTTCTTGAAATACTTCGCGGAAAATTAAATTTTTTCATTAATATTTTTTAAGGTTAATTCAAGACGGTTGTCCGTTGAATAAAATAATGAAAGGTGATATAAGTGAACCGTACATTAGTGAAGATAAAGAACTGAGCGATGTACTTTCTTTAGATCCTTCAAGCGCCAACCAAATTCGCCCACAAAGAATAAAAATGGATCTCAAACCAGGTTAGGTATTCAAAGCTTTAATTTGTTCTTCATATCCGGTCTCCATGTTCAACTTTCTTTTATTTATTTTAGGTGCTGCTCAATCTATTTCACTTGCCTAACTTATGATTGTATTTCACTTGCCTAACTTATGATTAGGTATATTTCATTTGCCTAACTTTATGATTGTATTTCACTTGCCTTTCTTGTGATTGTATTTAACTTGCCTTACTTATGATTGTTTTTCACTTGCCCAACTTATGATTATATTTCATTTGCCTAACTTTATGATTGTATTTCACTTGCCTTACTTATGATTATATTTCATTTGCCTAACTTTATGATTGTATCTAACTTGCCTAATTTATGATTGTTTTTCACTTGCCTAATTTATGATTGTTTTTCACTTGCCTAAATTTTGATTGTGTTTCATTTACCTTAATTCTGATTGTAAGAGCGTGAAGAATCTGAAACGATTATAGAATCCGCTTGAATTTGTTGAGTGATTGGTTATTTAAGGTTAGGAAGGTAAAATAAATTGAACAAAATATATTATTTTTAATACAACTGAAAGCTGTAGGTAAAGTTCATTCAAATAAAAAAAATAATCGAATTAAAAATTAACTGGATATGGGGAAAACCCAAAGTTTTTTTTTTACGAATTTTCATGAATTGAAATTAAATACTAACAATATTGTTCATTATTTTTTTTCTTGGACAGTATATTTGATGAGTAAGTAGAGCTCAACAAGTGAAAGAATGCTGGTGTCTTCAGTGTGGTTGCAAAGGCCAAGACAAGTGACATAGAATAAGCTACATAACGTCGCACGTCAACTGACTTTATTTCTTGGTAAACAATTTAATTTGTCGAGTAGGTATGAATTTCTTTGTACTAAAATTGGTTTGTGCGAAGGTGCCGTCACCCGTATTCTTTCACTTGGTGAGCTTTACATGTTTATAAGATTTAATGATCTTTTAGAATACATGGTACTTACGTATATTTCGCTTCAAAAAAAGAATCAAAAATCTTCTCATCCAGTAATCTGTTTATGGCAGAGAGATATTGCTTTTTACTATATATGGAAGAATCAAACATAAAACATTTTATTGTCAGATGTATCGAGTCATCTTTCGTTAACTTCTTACCTACTTAAATAATGTCATTTAGATATAAAATATAATTAGAGGGCATCATTTGTACATTCTTTAATTTGATGTCTGTCATTAATTTTGCATTAAGTGGATTTAAGTTTCATTTTTTCTCGTCATTTATAAGGAAATAATGCATGGTTTACTTTGATGTTTACCCCAATCAAGACACTTGTGTTTATGTAACTCTACTCCATAATTTACATTAATTTTAACGATGTGTTATTTAACAGGTGAAACGAAGAGTATTTCTTTTAAATATAGATTAGCAAAAAATTATCCTTTGGATTTGTATTATTTGATGGATCTGACATGGTCTATGTTGGACGACAAAGATACATTGATCAGTCTCAAAGATGATTTACCCAAAGCTCTTGGGAATCTCACCACACACTTTAGGTAACGTAAAAATAGATTTCATTATTACTTTTACATTCTATCTCTTTTGGGTACTTGCTTAATAGGTTAATTAAAAAACAAACATACAAAAAAAGAAAATTTATTTGGTAGGCAATTTAAATTTTATTATTTCTTATAGTACCTATATGAGATAGCAACGTGAAAAAAGCATTTATATATGGATGATTTTTTTATATTTTCTTTCTTATTGAATATAGGTATGAAAAGGGTAAACCTGGCACCTGGGAGTGGTTGCGTTTACCAGTGCGCATACCCTTTCTATATCAAGTGGGCAAGTCTGGTCAATCGGCGAAGTCAAAACCCTCGTGGATTACCCATATCATGGATATAATGATCATATGGAGTTCTATTATCGAACTCCATATAATAATGATATCCATAATATGGGTAATCGTGAGGGTTTTCATTTCGCCAGTTGACCAGACTTGCCCCCCAGGTGATTTGTTCAGCGAAGGTACACCCGGGAAGGTTTTTTAATTTTTATGTATTTAATATTTCACAAAGTAATTCATTCAAAACTCTGTACATGGAATTCATTCAATGATTCCGGTGGTGTGTCTAACGAGCGCTAACAGACATATCTAATATCTATATCAGACGAAAGGGATTAAAGCAATACCTATCTACGTACCTATGTAGATAGGTATTGATTAAAGCGAGTAAGGCACTGCAGACGAAAGGCGAAATATAATAAAATAATATATATCAGACGAAAGGGATTAAAGCAATACCTATCTACGTAGGTATATGTAGACATTGAATTATATGTAGGTACTACGTACATGTAGATAGGTATTGATTAAAGCGACTAAGGCACTGCAGTTACCTTCCATCCCTTCAGTTTCTTTCGTCCCTTCAGTCCCTCCCGTTCCTTCGGTGCTTTCAGTCCTTTTCGTCCCATCAGTTCCTTTTGTTCCAAACAAAAGATTTTACCGACCGCCGTGGCATAGTTGGTAAGCCGTTCGGTTTATGTGCGGGTGTCCTGGGTTCGATTCCCAGCAGAGGAGAAATTTATTTAAATTCATTTCTCACGCTAATATTGTTTCTTTGGGTTGGAAACACTGGTTAGTTGGAAGAAATTGCCATACGGCAATAAACTCGCCGCTTGCGCAAGGTGCAAGGAAGTGATCATTATTATTATTTTACTGTGACTCCGCATTTAACCCGCCACCGGATTGTAGAATAAATTTTTAGTAGATCATTTTTAATAAATTTATTTGTGAGACGTGAAATAAAAAATAACTAAGAAACGTTTGCTGAACAAATTATAAATTTTTTATCGCAAACAGATGCATTTTATGGGAACGATTGAAAAACATACAAGAACAATTATAATGAAATGATACGCATAAGAGGATACGCATCGGTATACGCAATCGCTCCCAGGTGCCTGACTTTTTCATACCTATATTCAATAAAAAGGAAAATATATAAAACACAACTATACATAAATAATTCATGGAAAACGTTGCTATCTCTCGTACTTTTCATTATCTAAAATTGACTTATGATAGTTAAGTACCTACCCACTATATTCCAATAAAAACTTTATTGATAAAAATGTATTTTAATAAAAAGGTAAATTAAAAGTGATTTATAATTAACCAGTGACGCCAGACCTACATAGGTATCTAAATACATGCCATACACTTGGAATTTAGGAATCACCCTGTGCTTCCAAAAAACTTAACATTGAAATTGCTTTTTCTAAATTAAAAGAAAATGACCACAGTATAAGTTATCAACCGATCAGACACTAATCCAAGTAGTTTAACCGACCCACTTATTTTATGTATTTCCGTTTTGTGACAAATTTGTAATGTGATATGATTCTGAACGATTTTTATAGGTTAGGCTTTGGAAGTTTCGCAGAAAAGCCATTGATGCCATATGCAGCTATGGATGAACGTCATAGACAAAATCCGTGCTCTCCCAATACATGTGAACCCACGTACACTTTCAAACATCGGTTATCTCTTACGGACAAGGTAAATACCATTATGTCGAGATTCCCAATATCATTATAACATGTGTTCCCCAAATTTACTGCCGAACAAAACGACTGATCACATTTTGTTTTCTCTGATCAATAGGTGGAGGACTTTGTGACTGTTGTGAAGCAGGCTAATGTGACAGGGAACTTGGACAACACAGAAGCCACTATGGACGCTCTGATGCAGGTGGCTGTATGTGGTCCCAGACTTGGTTGGGCTCCTGAATCCAGAAAGATTGTGATCATAGCTACCGATGGTTTGGTACATTTCGCTGGTATAGGAAAACTCGGTTAGACTAGACAATTACATTATAAAATTATATTTGAACCACCAATATGCCGGCCAGTACTGACATATGGAAAATTATGTAAAATAAACATAAAAAGACTAATCGAAATCAAAAATATTTGTTGTATTTTCTGTTGAAAGTCTATTCTTTATTTTTGTTTATAAAATATGTATTGTTTGTAGGTGGTGTAGTAGATAAAAATGACGAACAATGCCATTTAGATGAATACGGAAGTTACACAGATTCAACTAAGTTGGATTATCCTTCTCTTGAACAAATATCAAAGGTCCTCTCCAAAAATAAGGTATGCACAAAAAATTGAAGTAAATCAATCATAGCAACGTTTTGAGCTCATCAATGCAAGTTTTATCGGGTTTCTTGCTATTCCAATTTTGATGTCAGAAAATACCACTTAGAGGCTTTGCAGTATGAACTCGGAATTCTGAGTCCCCCCCTTATAACTTTTGTTCCTAATATTGATTCACAAAGCCGAAAATTTCAGAAAATGAAAGGCTTACAAAACTTTTTTTACTTAGAATTTCAAATTATTGTTCCACTAAGAGGTTATCAACATTTGAATTTTTGCTTTATATATATATATATATATATATATATATATATATATATATATATATATATATATATATATATATATATATATATATATATATATATATATATATATATATATATATATATATATATATATATATATATATATATATATATATATATATATATATATATATATATATATATATATAAGGACGGTATGGTTCCAAGTATTTGGAAGAGGGCTTTCATCACCCCCGTATTTAAAAGTGGTAATAAAAGTAATATACGTAACTATCGCCCTATTTCCAAATTGTGTATTTTTGCCAAAATTCTAGAAAAAATCATTTACGATCAAATTTATCCTATTCTTCATCCCTTAATCAGTCCTGGACAACATGGTTTTCTTAAAGGTCGTTCTATTGAATCCAATTTATCCTTATTTACCAGCTATATATCAAACGAAATCGACGCAGGAGGACAGGTTGATGCTATATACACTGACTTTTCTAAAGCGTTTGATAAAATTAATCACCGTATTCTTCTTCGCAAGCTCTGGCTTTTGGGTATTCAAGGTGACCTGTACAGATGGATTACCTCGTATGTCAGTAATCGCTCGCAAGCTGTTGCAATTAATGGATTTTCCTCTAAGTGGCTATTCATTCCATCAGGAATTCAGCAAGGTTCACACTTGGGTCCCCTTTTCTTTTTGTTGTACATAAACGATATTGGTTACCAAGTGAAAAAATCTAAAATAATTATTTATGCCGATGACGCGAAACTTTTCAAAAAAATTAAATGTATTCAGGATTGTCGTGACCTTCAGCAGGACATAAACAATTTAGTAAATTATTGCAATCTTAACCAACTCTTCCTTAATGCTGATAAATGTGCTCATATATCCTTCACTCGTAAATTACGAAAAATTAATTTTACTTACAAAATTAACATGTTACCTATAGGAAACGTGAATGAAGTCCGGGATTTGGGTGTCTTGCTGGATAGTAAGCTGAACTACGTTAGTCACATTAATTACATTACAGCAAAAGCGTATAAAATGTTAGGTTTTATTATTAGAGTTTCTAAACCGTTCAGAGACGAATGTGTTCTTAAAGTTCTATATACAGCTTTTGTACGAAGTATATTAGAATTTGGATCAATAATATGGAGTCCATCTTATAATATTCATATTCTTCGTATAGAACGGATTCAGAACAAGTTTTTAAAGTTCTTAAATTATAGAACATATAATAGGTTTTTAAATTACAACATAGCCGCTATGCATTATAAAATTGGTTCTTTAAGTGATCGTAGAACTCTCAGTGGAATTTTATTTCTGTACAAAATCTTACATAATTTAATTGACTGTTCTGACTTACTTGAATTAATTAATTTTAGAGTACAATCGTTTAATAGTAGACAACATAATGTATTTGCAATTTCACCATTTCGTACAAACCTTGGCAAGAATGAAATAATCCGTAGAATTTGTGATGACTACAATAGACTTTTGACTGACTTGGACATTTTTAATTTAAAATATGCAAAATTTAAGCAATTGAGTAAAGATATTATAATATATTCGCAGGAGCAATCCTAGAATCAACTGTGGTCCTTGAATTTGTCCCTTTTTTTTTTTTCATCCTACCACCTTATCATAGGTATTTTAATATAACATGCTGCAGGCACTCGTAATTGGAGAGTTGACCTTACATGTTATATATATATATATATATATATATATATATATATATATATATATATATATATATATATATATATATATATATATATATATATATATATATATATATATATATATATATATATATATATATATATATATATATATATATATATATATATATATATATATATATATATATATATATATATATATATATATATATATATATATATATATATATATATATATATATATATATATATATATATTATAAAAAAAATTAATATGTCTTTGTTAAACAAGTACATATACCTACATTCCCTAAATTAAGCATAAATGCTTGTGCTATAGGTGAACGAAATCGGTCGAGGCAGGATTCGAACTCGCGACTACTGGATTACAAACCCAGCGCGCTAACCGCTCTGCCACCGACCCATCATTTCCACATCATATCTAAAAAACCATAAAACTAGAACTCGTATAAATATAGACAAATACAATAATTATATCAAACTATTTTTAATGAAACAGTTCCAGGGTTTTTCAAACTTTTTTTTATTTTAGACAGTTCATTTATTACACGCAACTAGTAGGTATATTTGAATAAGTTTTACGAGTTATCAAATTGGTAATTTCGTTTAATTGTATGACAGATCGAGACCGTGGGGGGCGAGTCTGGTCAACAGGCGAAATCAAAACCATCCATGTTTACCCATATAATAATAATAATAATAATAAATGGATAATTTCTATAGCGCCATTTTTGTGTATCCACCTCAAGGGCGCTTAACAATAATTATCTTATGGAGTATATGGAGTAATGGATATATGGATATGGAGTAATGGATATAATTATCTTATGGAGTTCTGTAACATCTTAGGATATCATAGAACTCCATAAGATAATTATATCCATGATATGGGTAAACATGGATGGTTTTGATTTCGCCGGTTGATCAGACTTGCCCCCCTGATCTGTAAATGCAAGACAGGCAGGTCGAATATATTTTTAATTGCATATAAGCATTATAAGGACTATTGTTTATTTATTTTATTTTGGGAAACAAAACAGCTGTTACATGTTTTACATTAATAAAAAAATAACAATCAGGAAAGTAAGCCAATTACATTGTTCCACAGATTAATATACATAATAAAGACAATTCAGTACAAAGTCAAAGACAAAAGTGTGGTGTAAGTGTACAATTGTGATGTGTGTGTATGTGTGTGTGTGTGTGTGTGTGTGTGTATTTTATGAAGCGAGGGTGGGACATGAAGAAAGTTAGGAGAGGAGGAAAGGGTGAATTGTCATATTAATACAGTATTGGACATACCAAAAATTGTACAATTTGGTACATAAAGTATTCATTATAATATTGATGTTAGTTGTTTTTTTAATGAATGTAGGCTATTGTTAAAAATATCTGGCTTATGATTAAGGTTATTGTACATATTGCAGCTGCGGTTAATAAAAGTGTTGTTTGCATAGTTTGTTCTTGAGTATTTAGTGTAAAAGAGGAGGTTCTGGCGGTTTTGTCTGGCGGGGCAGTTGAATGGGATTTGTCCTAAGAGATACGGACTATCTATTTGGTTGTTAAGTAATTTATATAGGAAACATATATCAGTTATACCCCTTCTTTTGTTAAGTGGTAACATTTGGTGATGTTTTAAAGATTCCTCATAACTGATACCAAATCGCCTAGTTCTAAAATCGAGGTGTTTGATGAATTTTTTTTGGATTCTTTCTATGTTATTTATGTGCAACTTATAATGAGGATTCCATACAGTGGTTGCGAATTTCACGTGACTTCGAACATATCCGTTAAATAAAATTTTTAGACAGTCAATATTCTTAAATGGTTTGGTCACCCTTAGGACAAAGCCTAAACCCTTGTAGCTTCTACTAATAACATTATTAATGTGGGAAATAAAGTTAAGCTTATCGTCCACAATTACTCCCAGGTCTTTTGCCTCGGATTTACGGGAGAGACTGGAGTCATTGATTTTGTAAATGAATTCGATGGGAGTTTTTATTCTTTTAAATGTTACAATGAAACATTTTCCGGTGTTAAGGTAAAGATGGTTTTTTTTGCAGTATTCGGTGAGATTGTCAATGTCATTTTGTAGTTGTAGGCAGTCTTGAGTTGATCGAATAGTTTTAAATAATTTAGTGTCGTCAGCAAATAGAATTATTTCGGAATTTTTAATACAAGTGGATATGTCATTTATATATATATATAAGAAAGAGCAAAAGAGCAATTGCTTTCATTGTTAACAAATTAACTAATTTCTCAATAGATGGCGTTACAAAAAAGGCTTCTTCGTTACCTCATAGATGGCAATAGTATAGTTTCGTATTATTCAGGTGAATTGTTTACACATTATTCAAATATATAGAACTTTCAAAAATTACATTGATAAGGGAACTCAATAAGAAGGCATGATTGGTGAACGTTGCGCAAGCGCATAAAGTGATCACGTAAACCAGTCTATGACAGGTCGTAAGCCCTGTAGGTGCCTGAGTTCCTGGTTCTTCTATAATATCCCAACTTCGTCACTATTGAGATGTTTTGTTAATAAAAATGCATTGACAAAACATCTTAACAGCGACGGGATGCATTTGGTCATTCCTAAATGAATCGCATTATATAAGAGTTTTTTTTGTTTCAGATAAATGTTATATTTGCCGTAACGGAAGACGTGAAACTCCATTTTGATAAAATTAACGAATTGCTACCAGACACAACCTACGTCGGTAGACTGGAAAGCGACAGTTCTAATATATTGAGCCTCGTAAAACAAGGATACGAAGACTTTGTCAGTGTGTTTAGTTTCGCTGACAATTCTAACGAACCTTTTCAGATCACATACCACTCAGACTGCGGTACAGGAGGTCCTGTGGTCCAGACCACAAAATGTGAAAATGTTAAAATCGGGGAGACTTATACGTTTCATGTTAATGTAACGATGAATCAGTGTCTTCAGGGCAATCGCAAGAAGGTAAATATTGCATACATTCGTACATCTCTATATATTATCACAGAATTCCGCAATGTGAGATAACCAGCGATAGGTGTGCATTACCTCATGAAGCTTGACCCATGCGTGAATCTCCACACATCGGCCTCGTCACAATGATGATAGAAAAGAGTGAAAGAACTATCTAAGGACATAAGATGAGATATGACCTTGAGGTGAGATATTCACAAAAACGGCGCTATATAAATTATCCAAATTTATTTATAAGTTCATTATAATTGTGGTTTCACTGTCAGAATTTTTGTACGCATACCACGCACCTGCTTCAAAGAAGACATATCTAGGAAACGTACAAGAATAAAACGTAAAGAAAACACTATTAAGAATATCCTCGAAACAACTCAGACGCTCCACTCCAATTTTATTTTCTCAACGGTATCAGAATCTGATGTTGAAACGGTAATTAAATCCATATCCTGAAAATCTAGTGGATGCGACAACCTAAATATCGATATGATTAAATACATTCTTGCATTCACTCTCTTTCCCCAATAACTCATATTGTCAATTTTTCCCTAACATCCAGCAGGTTTCCCTCACTATGGAAAAAAGCATTCATAACACCTCTTCCAAGAGTTGCTAACCCAATTTCTACAAAAGATTTTCGACCTATTTCTATCCTCCAAATTTTTTTAAAGTATATGAAAAAATTGTTCACAAACAACTCAACTCATTCTTATTATCCAACTCACTCCGTCATCCGATGCAGTCTGGTTTTCGTGCGGGTCATATTACAACCACCGTTTTAGTCAAGGTTACCGATGGCATTAGGAAGGCTATATGGACGCGGGAAAAAGACAGAAGAGGATGAGAATATATTACAATATTCGGAGCAGTCCTCACAAGATGATGTATTGTGTGTATTTTGTGGAGATACATATGTGGAACCACCCACAGAGGACTGGGTACAGTATCCAGTGTGTTGTTGTTGGGTACATGGACTATTTATAGACATAGAAAATGGTTGTTTTTTGTGTCAATTGTAAAATGTAGGGATATCCTATTCATTCCATCTTGCTCGTATAAGCTTTCCATTCTACCCTCAGGGTTAGAGCAAGATGGAGTTTTTTCTTTTATGATTCCTTACAGATTTTATACTCAATTTTAATTACTCAATTTTATAAGCATGTAAGATCTCTCTCAAAACTGTTTGAAATAGAAATTTGATATAATGTTGTTATATATTTTTTTATATTATAAAGTTAAACCTTCCATCTTGCCCTCCCTTCCCCTATGTAGGTAGGTTTTATTTGAAATAAAAAATTTATACTTATTTTTAGGTAGAGGTAATTGAAATTTCCGAAGGCCAATTAGAAAATAGAGCACTTACGCTAGAAATCACTATGGAATGTGAATGTGAATGCAAATCTTCGAAACAACTTGATGTCGCGTGTCACAATAATTCTCAATACAACTGTGGAAAATGTATTTGTATGGATGGATGGTAAGTGTGATAAACAAAAACAATATTGAATTATAACATTCTTCAATACTATTTTTATTGACAAACTTTTTTTTAACATCTCAATAGAGACGAAGTTGGGATATTGTAGAAGAACCAGGAACTCGAGGCACCTACAGGGCTTACGACCTGTCATCGGCTGGTTTACGTGATCACTTTATGCGCTTGCGCAACGTTCACCAATTATGCCTTCTTATTGAGTTCATCAATGTAATTTTTCAAATATATAGAACTATCAAAAATTACATTGTGCGATCCTTGTCGCTTTGTATATTTCTAGGAAAAAATAACTCAACTATATTATTTGATATGATGATCTTTGTTTCAAGGGTTGGACCCCAATGCGAGTGCAATATCCAGGAATCGAAGTTTGATAGTGACAAACCAGACCGTTGCACTCCTCCGTATGGTGGTCTAGTATGTTCTGGGGCTGGTGATTGCTCCTGCGGAATGTGTCTGTGTGATATTGGCTTCTCTGGAGAGTATTGCCAATGCTCCGAGTGCGAGAAAAATCCGTAAGGCATTTTGAAAACCAAAAAAATATTACCATACTTATTCAATTTTTTAATCTCAAAATATGCATAAACCTAATGAGTTTAAGATTAATACACTTACCTATCGCATCTTTCAAGATCCCATTTCAACCTCAATTCAACCGTGGGTAATTCATAAAATTGATATGTTCAAAAAGTCATTGGATATTATGATAAAAAACATCATGTATTCATCAAGGGGTACAAAGTTTTCTTTTCACATATTGCAAAGTGTAATTGTTTATCATTTATATTATTTCACAGTATTTAGATACTTATGTATTTTTCTTGAACATGTTCTGTATTTGACTTTAAAATAACTGCGTTTGATATTGGCAGTATGAAAGTCTTTGACGTCTTCTTCTTCCTTGACTCTTCCCAGTTCATCTTGGGTTGGCCTTTCTGGTAGTATTTGACGTGTAATATTTTAATTTAATTTAATGTATTTATAACACATATTACCTATATATAAATTTTAGCTTTCTGCAATCTATGCCAAATCTCATACTCCTCTGTACGCGCAGTTTACATAAAAAAAGGGTTCAAGGTTTTCGCTTCACGTATTATTGTATAGATACTTTATATACAGCAAGTGCACAAAGGCGTAAAGTCTCAAAAGTTAATAATTTAAAATATTATTATTGAGCTTTTCGTCTCATTTTACTCTTATGAGTTTTGAATTTCGTATTTTTGTATCGTATTTTCGATTACCCGGATTTCGCGGCTTGTAAAAATAATTCTTGCTAATAAACCCACGTTTAACTCTCAAATATCGGTGTTTGGCTTTTTTAGATGCTATCGAGTCATAAGTATATATTTTTGTTATATTTTTTCATGAATATGAGTTGTTTTCAGAGAAAATCAATTGGCATGCAGCGGTGAGGGTCGTGGTATGTGCTCTTGCGGTACGTGCGTGTGTAGAGATGGTTGGACTGGTCCAGATTGCTCCTGTACCACTAGACGAGATGTCTGCACTCTGCCAGGTGATAATGAGACCTGCTCGGGACAAGGGGAATGCATATGCGGTAAATTAAAAATAGTTACTATTAAATTACCTATCTATATAACGAGTGTATCAGAGAAAGGACAAAGATTTCCTTTTTGAAGTGAAATCGGACCGGACATAGACAACGGATGATCGATGGACAAATCTACATTTGAATGACTACCAAAAATGGCCGCAGAAACCTGGGATGACCAAGAGCAAGATGGTAGGTATGATGGCATAGAGGGGAGATGTTTAGGGAGGTATGGAAGTCGAGAATGGAGGACTATATCCAACACTGAACGACCATAGTCTGATGATGATATTGATATCTATAATGGCGTTTACATATTTTATCGTCAATTTCTCCACACCTACCTAAACTGTCATCTACAAAGTGACGTTTCTATTATATAATTATCGGCAAATATTAACATGGAGAAAGGGAAGCTTTACGCAGATACCAACCAAGAAATATACCCACAATTGCGTTATTCTGCACCCCCACGTGAGCTTTCAAGTTATTTGTCGACAGCTGTATTTGTTTCCTAGCATGGAAATGAAAATACATTTTCTTTGTTGCAATCGTTGTTGCTTGTACACTTGTACCCAATAATAACAAAGTACCAATGAAGAGATTTAATTATATTATACAATAATGTAAACAAGACATAATTCCAGAACAATTATTTATTAGTATACACAGGATAATTAAATAGTAATAAAGGACTTCGTACTAAGTCGATAATAATACCTAATAATTACGAGATATTTTCTATGTTTCTCAAGTGTAATTTGGAATTAATTAAATATAATTACACTCTTTGTCATCATTAATGATGATAATAATATCGCATATTATGTGACATTTAGAAGTGCAAGTTAGGTTGAAGTTCATTCAAACCATAACGACATATCCCATAATGTAGGGTAACAAGCGACATGTGTGCGGGTGTGCATTACCTTATAAAAGGATGCACGACACACGCGTGTATATCCATAAACCAGTCTCGTCTCACTTATTCGTCATTAAATTGCTTAACTACATATATAGGTATTGGGTAATTATTAATTGATGGATTTAAAATAATTAATCAGTTATTGAAACAAATACATCCATTCATGCGAATCGAAAGTTAGTCGAAAATGTATGTGGTTTAAACGAATATAATAAATTGAGACATAATTTGAACCTGGAGCACATAGTCCATTGTACTAATGCTCTCTTATTATTTTGGTACTACCGCAAGCACGAACATCTAAGTAAAATGTATATAATTAGATATTTTTATTTTATACTAGCTTTTATGTCCCGCCGTTGGCCAAGAATGTAAATTAGTGAATGAATAAGCAATCTTTTATATAATATTGTCACAAAAAATATTTGCTAATTCGTAGTATGAAAAGTAGTTTGAAATTTAATTGAGTTTAAGCGATGTAAAATGTTCAAGTGATGGCCACAACCCATTTGTTTTTATATATAAGTAGGTACATACAATTTCTGCACGCATGGACTATGGTAAATGGTTTAAAATATGACTGATTATAAAGAGACAACGTTGTAAAGAGTTTGGATTTGGCCACAACCCCTATTTTTTATATATTGTCATCGAACGCAAATGTAAATATTTAGTAATTTTGGATGATGGGAAATGGCTTAAAAATTAAATAAACAAAAGTACTGAAAAGATTCTAGTGTTGGTCACATCCCATTCGTTTTTATATTTTTCGTCAAGTGTGCATACCTATAGATTATTATATTTTTGCACAATAAAACTGATCTACATTACAGAAGAAGACTTAAATAGTTTTTAATTTGAATATAAACGTTGTGAAGAGTCCAGTAATGGCCACAACCCCGATTTTTTATTATATTTTCATCAAAATCAAATATGTAGTTATTGAAAATTAAGCAATATATGATGATACATATAATAAATGGTGTAAATTTCGATTGAAAAAAAGTATTGAGAAGATTCTAGTGATGGTCACATCCCATTCGTTTTATATATTTTCGTCAAGTGTGCATGTTGTTTATAATATTTCTATACAATAGACTATAAGATTTAAAACTAACCCAAAAGACTAAATGAAAAAAAAGAATAAGTATAAGACTATAACAAATAGTTATAATAATAGTAACTGACCCAATGGTCTACATAAAATATGCAATAGAAGAATTACACAATAGTAAATGTATTATATAAAAAAATGACCAAATGGTCTTCATAAAAGAAGATGAAGATGAATTGAAATATAGAAATATTTTATATAAAATTCACCCAACATCTACATTAAATAAAAAAAACGAAGAATTAGACTAAAGGAAATAGTTTGTATAAAAACTAACCAAAAGATCTACAAAAAATAAGAAAAAGAAGAATAAGACTATAGAAAGTAGTTAATATAAAAACTGACCCAAAGGTCTACATATTAGAAGAATAATTATACGTCAGGAAATAGATTGTATAAAAACTAACGCAAAGGTCAACATAAAAGAAGACGAAGAAGAATTAGACTAAAGGAAAAGTTTGCATGAAAACTCTCCCTTGGTCTACACAAAAGAGGAAAAATTAGACTATAGGAAGTTAGTTTATACAAAATTCAACAAAGGTCTACATAAAATTAGAAAAAGAAGAAATACGTTAAAAGAAATAGTTGGTATCAAAACTGGCCCAGAGGTCTACATAAAATAAGAAGAAAAAGAATTAGATAATAGGAATAAGTTTGTATAAAAACTCACCCAAAGGGCTACATAAAAGAAGAGGAAGAAGATGAATTAGACTATAGGAAATAGTTTGTATAAAAACTCACCCAAGGTCTACATAAATTAAGAAAAAGAAAAATTAGACTATAGGAAATAGTTTATTTATGAACTGTCCCAAATGACTTCACAAATGAAGAGGAAGAAGAATTAAACTCCAAGAAATAGTTTGTATAAAAAATCACCCAAAGGTCTACTTAAATAAAAGAAGAATTTCACTATAGGAAATAGTTTGTAGATTGAATGACATGTGTATGGTAGTTAACCTAAGATAGTTTAATAATTTTCCTATACGAAATTAGTATATTGTTGGTTTTTAAGTAGTATTAGGTATGTAGGTACCTACCTACAATGATGTTCTAAATTAATTCGAATTCGATTTATAACAAATTTTATTTGAATATCAGAATGTGTCCGTTACCATAGTAACCATAGAACATGTAAAAAATATCAAATGGTTTGTAGACATTTTTTGAATAATATGTAGGTATCTACATTGATTTGTTATTCGATGCCATAAAAATGAAAATTGTCCGAAATATCAAATATTATATACAAATTATGCAATTTTATTATGCCTATATCTTTACTAATAATTAACAGACTTTTACAATATACGTCTTTAAACTTGCTGTAATGTCTTGTGTTTCATTTTATTATTTCATAATTATATTTATTTCAAAGTTTTATTATTTTCAAGAACATATTCATTCGGTAGGAAAATGAAATATTGTATGAAAAGATATTAAAATGGCGGCATTTATGTACAAAACGCTTACTTTAAAAATAAGTTAAACATTATAATTATACAAAATATTCACCATGTTTTTGACTTAAACGCTAAGTTATACTTGAAAGTAAATTTTTTTCGTGTAAATACGTACTTCTAACTTTTAAACTAACAGATATTTGCGTGCAAAATGTACACTTTTTTGACAAATACGACTTGGAAAATTTTGTATGAAAAAAATAATTATTGAAATATTTTTAAAATTCAGCATTTTTATCGCATTATTTTTAGCGTGACACTGCATCAGGTATACAGGTACACGTTCGCACATAAATTAGATTTTAAGATGCTCTTGGTTTTTCAGAAGGCGTGAGACAAACACACACACACACACACACACACACACACACACACACACACACACACACACACACACACACACAAACACACACACACACACACACACACACACACACACACACACACACACACACACACACACACACACACACAGACACTAACATTTTGATTGCTTTATTACTTTAGATTTGTTAAATGAGGAGCAAGATACGATAACATTAATCTTATTATTCAAGTGTTGCCATAAGGCATAGATAAAAATGACTTATTCTAACACGCTTCACCATCGACACGGATACACTTTACAGTAAAATTATTTGAATTTTAATTGAATTACATTTCATTTTTTATGTAATGTTTTTCCAATTTAGTGTTTGCGCATCTGACACAGAAACAAGTACATGTGACTCTTCAGCTTATTACATATTTGAATGCATCAGTTATTTATTTACAGCCATTCCCGTAATACTATCCATAAAGTTGCATTGAAAAAAAAAATTATTTAGAGCGGCCACAAAAATATCGTTTCGAAATATCGATTCGGTAATTTCGAAGGCAGGAAATTCATTCAAAATCACAAAATACTGTAGTTTTTCGTCCGACTTTGGATAGAAATTCGAAATAACAAATTGATATTCCGAAACGGACTTCCGACTGTATGTACCTATGTGGCTTCTTATAAAACAGAATTCCGTTTATAAAGTGGAGAATATTTTTTTTAACGAACTCCGGTTCTAATGCATAATTTTTCTACAAGAATATTTGGATTTAGTACCTACATAAAAAAACATAGACAAAAAATCACCTTCAAAAAAAATACTTGTAAATTCATATTGTTTATTTTTCCAGGCAAATGTGAATGCAATAAAGGTAGTCTAGTGTACACTGGGACATATTGTGATATCTGTACAAACTGTGAAAACTCTGCTTGTCAACTGTACAGAGATTGTGCTAGAACAGCTATAGAAGGAGATAATGGTACAATGGCTTGCATATCTTCTGCAGGAAACTCATACATTACTAATCATGTCTTGAATACAAGTAAGATATATAAATTACTTATTAGAATTTAATTAATGTTGGCTCAACTAAATAAAGAAATTTATTAAATGTGTCAATGCTCTGTGGGCCAAGTCCGATCAAACGGTGGAATCAAAGCCCTTATGATAACCCATAATTATCTTATGGAGTTCTATAATATCTTAAGACATTATAGAACTCCATAAGATAATTATATCCACGATATGGGTTATCGTGAGGGTTTTATTTATTTATTTATTATACTAGTGAACACCCGGCAAACTTCGTATTGCCTGTATAATTAAAAATTGTCCTCCATAACCACCCGTCGCTTCAGACTCTTCAATACCTCCCATCCCTTCAGTACTTCCCGTCCCTTCAGTACCTTCCGTCCCTTCAGTACCTCCCTCAGTTACTCTCGTTCCTTCAGTTACTCCCGTCCCTACAGTTACTCCCGTCCCTTCAGTTACTCCCGTCCCTTCAGTTACTCCCGTCCCTTCAGTTACTCCCGTCCCTTCAGTTACTCCCGTCCCTTCAGTTACTCCCGTCCCTTCAGTTACTCCCGTCCCTTCAGTTACTCCCGTCCCTTCAGTTACTCCCGTCCCTTCAGTTACCCCCGTCCCTTCAGTACCTTCCGTCCCTTCAGTTACTCCCGTCCCTTCAGTTACTCCCGTCCCTTCAGTTACTCCCGTCCCTTCAGTTACTCCCGTCCCTTCAGTTACTCCCGTCCCTTCAGTTACTCCCGTCCCTTCAGTTACTTCCGTCCCTTCAGTTACTCCCGTCCCTTCAGTTACTCCCGTCCCTTCAGTTACTCTCGTCCCTTCAATTACTCCCGTCCCTTCAGTTACTCCCGTCCCTTCAGTTACTCCCGTCCCTTCAGTTAATCCCGTCCCTTCAGTTACTCCCGTCCCTTCAGTTACTCCCGTCCCTTCAGTTACTCCCGTCCCTTCAGTTACTCCCGTCCCTTCATTACCTCCCGTCCCTTCATTACCTCCCGTCCCTTCATTACCTCCCGTCCCTTCATTCATCAAAGTTTCATTGAAATTGATTGAACGGTTCCAAGGATAGTCCACCTTCATCGGTAAAATGACCTGATACCCGATGAAGAAGAAGAAGAAGAATTTTTTTTTAATCCAGAAACCATCCCGGGCATACACTCGACAATTCATCAAAGTTTCATTGAAATTGAATGAACGGTTCCCAGGATAGTCCACCTTCATAGGTAAAATGACCTGATACCCGATGAAGAAGAAGAAGAAGAAAATTTTTTTAATCCAGAAACTATTCCGGTCATACGCTCGACAATTCACCAAAGTTTCATTGCAATCGGATGAACGGTTCTCAGGTTAGTCCACCTTCATATGTAAAATGACCTGATACCCGATGAAGAAGAAGAAGAAAATATTTTAAATTCAGAAATCATCCCGGGCATACGATCGACAATTCACCAAAGTTTAATTGCAATCGGATGAACGGTTCCCAGGATAGTCCACCTTCATAGGTAAAATGACCTAAAACTCGATGAAGAAGAAGAAGAAGTTAAATTTTTTTGATCCAGAAACCATCCCTGGTATACTCTCGACAGTTCACCAAAGTTTCATCGCAATCGGATGAGCGGTTTAGGAGCGCATTCAACACATACATAGATACATAGATACATACAAACATTCAAATTTATAATATAGACTAGTGAACACCCGGCAAACTTCGTATTGCCTGTATAATTAAAAATTGTCCTCCATAACCACCCGTCGCTTCAGACTCTTCAATACCTCCCATCCCTTCAGTACTTCCCGTCCCTTCAGTACCTTCCGTCCCTTCAGTACCTCCCGTCCCTTCAGTACCTCCCTCAGTTACTCCCGTTCCTTCAGTTACTCCCGTCCCTTCAGTTACTCCCGTCCCTTCAGTTACTCCCGTCCCTTCAGTTACTCCCGTCCCTTCAGTTACTCCCGTCCCTTCAGTTACTCCCGTCCCTTCAGTTACTCCCGTCCCTTCAGTTACTCCCGTCCCTTCAGTTACTCCCGTCCCTTCAGTTACTCCCGTCCCTTCAGTTACTCCCGTCCCTTCAGTTACCCCCGTCCCTTCAGTTACTCCCGTCCCTTCAGTTACTCCCGTCCCTTCAGTTACTCCCGTCCCTTCAGTTACTCCCGTCCCTTCAGTTACTCCCGTCCCTTCAGTTACTCCCGTCCCTTCAGTTACTCCCGTTCCTTCAGTTACTCCCGTCCCTTCAGTTACTCCCGTCCCTTCAGTTACTCCCGTCCCTTCAGTTACTCCCGTCCCTTCAGTTACTCCCGTCCCTTCAGTTACTCCCGTCCCTTCGGTACCTTCCGTCCCTTCGGTACCTCCCATCCCTTCGGTACCTCCCGTCCCTTCGGTACCTCCCGTCCCTTCGGTACCTCCCGTCCCTTCGGTACCTCCCGTCCCTTCGGTACCTCCCGTCCCTTCGGTACCTCCCGTCCCTTCGGTACCTCCCGTCCCTTCGGTACCTCCCGTCCCTTCGGTACCTCCCGTCCCTTCGGTACCTCCCGTCCCTTCGGTACCTCCCGTCCCTTCGGTACCTCCCGTCCCTTCGGTACCTCCCGTCCCTTCGGTACCTCCCGTCCCTTCGGTACCTCCCGTCCCTTCGGTACCTCCCGTCCCTTCGGTACCTCCCGTCCCTTCGGTACCTCCCGTCCCTTCGGTACCTCCCGTCCCTTCGGTACCTCCCGTCCCTTCGGTACCTCCCGTCCCTTCGGTACCTCCCGTCCCTTCGGTACCTCCCGTCCCTTCGGTACCTCCCGTCCCTTCGGTACCTCCCGTCCCTTCGGTACCTCCCGTCCCTTCGGTACCTCCCGTCCCTTCGGTACCTCCCGTCCCTTCGGTACCTCCCGTCCCTTCGGTACCTCCCGTCCCTTCGGTACCTCCCGTCCCTTCGGTACCTCCCGTCCCTTCATCCCGGTCATTTGCTCGACAATTCTTCAAAGTTTCATTGTAATCGGATGAACGGTTCCCAGGATAGTCCACCTTCATAGGTAAAATGACCTGATACCCGATTAAGAAGAAGAAGAAGAATTTTTTTTAATCCAGAAACCATCCCGGTCATACGCTCGACAATTCACCAAAGTTTCATTGCAATCGGATGAACGGTTCTCAGGATAGTCCACCTTCATAGGTAAAATGACCTGATACCCGATGAAGAAGAAGAAGAAGATTTTTTTTTAATCCAGAAACCATCCCGGTCTTACACTCAACAATTCATCAAAGTTTCATTGCAATCGGATGAACGGTTCTCAGGATAGTCCACCTTCATAGGTAAAATGACCTGATACCCGATGAAGAAGAAGAAGAAGAAAATATTTTATATTCAGAAATCATCCCGGGCATACGATCGACAATTCACCAAAGTTTAATTGCAATCGGATGAACGGTTCCCAGGATAGTCCACCTTCATAGGTAAAATGACCTAAAACTCGATGAAGAAGAAGAAGAAGTTAAAATTTTTTGATCCAGAAACCATCCCTGGTATACTCTCGACAGTTCACCAAAGTTTCATCGCAATCGGATGAGCGGTTTAGGAGCGCATTCAACACATACATGATACATACATAGATACAAACATTCAAATTTATAATATAGATTAATAATACAAAGAGGAAGTTACAAATTCAATTACATAGTAGAACTAGAAATTAAGTATATGTGCACATAAAAGTATGTGTATGTGCATGTGTTAATTGTAATTGCTAGAGTACAATGAACACCTCACTAGGAAGTCCTGTGCCGAGGTGTTCATTTGAACAGTTATGTGAAATAAATATGTACATGATGTGTAAAGTTCTTGAATTAAATTACTTATACATTAAATTGTTGTTGAGAAAAAAATGTGAAAGTTAATTATGTTCGATTAGGTGTGATTATGTTATTGATATGATCTGAACCGGTGTTATTTATCCATGCTGTTATGTGTTTTTTGTAGTTTTGATTCCATTGTTTGACTGGACTTGCCCCCCTGATCACCACGTATGTCAGGGGATAATTTATCCCACTTTGAAGTCATGTTTACATTGAAACTGTAAGGCGCCTTATTTAATTTGTCCAATTCTTCATAAAATTATTAATTAAATCTTTATAAAATTATTAATTCTTCATAATTCTTCACGAAAGATGTCTTTCTGGTGGAATATTATTTGACGCAGTTCTTGAATGCGTTCTGAAGACTATCAACCATACCAAATGATTATTTTTGTTATTTCTAGGTCCACCGGCAAATGCTTGCAGTTTCAGAATCGACGTTTGTGACTATCCTTTTGTTTACGAGGTCCTCAAGAATAGAACAGTCATGATATATGTTTACCCCAAAACGTGTCCGGCTTCATATCAACTGATAATCGCCCAAGGGGGAATAGCAGCCTTTTTGTTTACTATTCTTGTCGGAATAATCGTCTTGTGCAGTTTGAAAATCTATCAGATCTACGACGATAGAAATAAATATAATAAATTTGTTGCAGAAAAGGATATGCACATGAAGGCAATGGGAAACAACGAAATGAATCCCCTCTACAAATCACCAATTTCTAATTTCAGGGTTCCAGAAGGATTTGATAGGAGAATAATGAACCGAGACATTGACGATAAAATAAGCTATTGAACGCACCAAATACACAAGGCCCAATATACATATACATAATTGCATTATTTCTCGAATTATTTCAAGTATTTTATATTTTTTATAAGTAATCAGTAGCGGAAATGCTTATAGAAGCCGAAAATCTTGGCTTTAATAATAATAATAATGATCACTTCCTTGCACCCTGCGCAAGTGACGAGTTTATTGCCATATGGCAATTTCTTCCAACTAACCAGTGTTTCCAGCCCAGAGAAGAAATATTTGTGTGAGAAATGAATTTAAATAAATTTCTCCTCTGCTGGGAATCGAACCCAGCACGTCCGCACAGAAACCGAATGGCTTACCAACTGTGCTACGGCGGTCGGCATTCAATAAATTCAAGACCTAATATTTTTTGTGTGTTTTATTGAAACCATACTACAAGATTAATAATTAAACCGTATGTAGATACTATGCTTGACAGGGTCACAAATGTAAATATTATTTTGGCATGTGATTTTAAAATAATTTCATAGTCACTCAAATGAACAACGATGCTAAAAAAATACATAAAATTTTCGACATTTCTAAATTTTCTTTCAGGGTTTGCTTAGTCCGAAGGTTCTAAGCACACCCCTGCAAGTAATATGTATATTTTGAAAGATAATATATTTTGTTTTATTCATAACTATAAAAAAATATGAATTGGACATAGAAGAAGATGCGTTTGTAAAGGCAGATTACCCCTAAGCGCGCGGGGCGCACGTTTGGGGTCTCTGAATTTAAGGGGCTTCAAAATAGCTCATAATTCACATTTTATATTTTTTATGTAAATTAACGATACATATTCGGATTTTAAAAACAGCCGGGTTGTTAAAAGGTGGAAACAGAATTCAGAAGATCGTTCCACAGTCGTACTGCTGTGTTAATAAAAGAGTTTGAGAAACGACTGGTTCTTGTATGTCGAAGGTTTTTTCTCCAAAAATAAAAAAAATAAACAATAAAAAAATAATTTCTCAATAGATGGCGTTACAAAAAGGTTTCTCCGTTACTCCATAGATGGCAATAGTAATAATGCATTATTTTCACGTAAAATGTTACACACTATTCAAATATATAGAACTTTCAAAAATTACATCGATAAGGGAACTCAATAAGAAGGCATAATTGGTGAACGTTGCGCAAGCGCATAAAAGTGATCACGTAAACCAGCCGATGACAGGTCGTAAGCCATGTAGGTGCCTCGAGTTCCTGGTTCTTCTACAATATCCCAACTTCGTCTCTATTGAGATGTTGAAAAAAATGTTTGTCAATAAAAAAAAAGTTTTTTCTCCTTTTGGATTTTTGCCTCCTGGCAACAATAATAGCAATTATGCGCGCGCTCCGTACGATGCCGATCGATCAGTGGACGCACTTGTATGAAGTATGAATTCCTATATAAAGAAAAGTAACATCCGTCTGATGCGCTCCGTTCGGTACGTTCGCTGCGTCTTTATCGACGCTTGCCTTTATTGTGAATGGGTGTTGCGACTGAATGAAACGAGCGACTATTGCAAATGTTTGGAAAAAGGGCCAAAGATGCCAGTTCTTCTGAGCGTTGCCCGTGGTAATATCAATAGAATACACATTGGATGTTGGACGAGCAGGCGTGAAAATATCCCGCTGTCCGGGTGGTCTGGAGCTCAATTGCTCCAAACCAAAAATTATTATTGTGAGCAAGTCTACTATAAATCGAGATCTGTTATTCCACCTGTTAATATGGACAGTCACTCACTTGAGACGTATCTGTATTCCTTCACAGGAACACAGGAACAGCTCCGACGTTCAATTATCTTGCTCACAGGAAGTGGTAGGATCTTCAATAGTGTGACAGAACAGGATCTATTAACAAACAGCACACAACACCAAAAATACGCGATACAAATGTGAGCCACAAAATCCAACCCGTGGAAGTCGGCCGACGATACTTAATGTCACGTTTTACAGATCTGCCCTCTGTGTATTTTCGGATTTCAAAATAAATCACAAATAAATGACCGTCCATTCCACAGATGGCAAACCCCGATTGAATAGCCTACTTGCTTGTTTTATAATAAATAAAAAATATAACAATATTCATTATTGCTCAACCAGATGTGTTTCCCGAACAAAGATTACGTATAAAGTAAACGTATAGTTAAAATACTTTGATTTTCATAAACTTGTATAAAACTTTTGGTCGTTTCATTGAAATCTAATGCCATAAAACGAAGCAACTGTACTATTACCGATACTTTTGTGGAAACAACCTAGCCTTAGAAAAACCACTTTCGTTTGTTGCTCGTGTTTTCCTCTTCACTTGAGTAAAAAAAATATACATGTGAAAACAAAATTAAAGTTTCCTCAACGTGGTTGAGAAACAGTGTTGACAGACTAGATAATGACTAGCTTAAAGACTAAATTGACTAAGCCTAATTACCTTCACACATTTACACAACAATTTTGGTACAATACATATGTTGTATGATGTATGTGCGTGCATAGTGTAGTAACGTGTCCATACTACATATTATATTGAATGTGATTCACACGGTCTTAACTAGAATACGTAGAAAATATCAGTATTGAAAAAAACTAGATAATTATTACGATAAATCACAATAACTTTACCAATCATTGGCATTACAGAAAATAATGCAGTTTCATGCACTACTTCATAATATAATGACATTGATTTACTGCTATCAATTATTTTAACACTCCCCTAGATGCTTTCAGGGTTACATCAATCCTTACTTACATATTATTTATGTACGTTGTTTCACGTAATACGCAACTATTTTCTTTAATACTGTAGGTCTTGTGATCTTAAAGTTTTAGTAAATGATGAAGAGACCGCCGGTAAGCCGTTTGGCTTCGGTGCTGACGTCCTGGGTTCGATTCCCAGCAGCGGAGAAATTTATTTCATTTCATAATTTATCAGCAAGACTAGTCCGGATATTGGGTCGCTTAACTCACTTTATATATTCAAGAATAAACTAAAGGATATTATCCCAAAACACCTGTTTCCTCTCCTTGTTCTTTCCTAATCTATTTTATTCGTGTGGTGCTTTTTTGTTGTTTTTTATATCTTTATTTTAGTTTATTGTATATTTTCTTCGTTTTGTTTCACTTTCATTCAATTGTTGATATATATATATTTTTTCAAATTTGTAATCTGGTTGGTTGGAAGAGACTGCCATTTGGCAATAATCTCATCACTTACACTGGGTATAAGAAATAATAAATAGAATGTTTGATTTATTTTTTCATTTTACCCCGAGAATCTAACACATGCTTATCTTAAATGAATTTAACGCACATCCAATAATAATGTTGAATAATAACCAATATTCTATTCCACTCTTCAAAAGGGGCGAGATTGTGCCTAATTCAATTTCTCATGATTATCCAGTGATAACAACCCATTAAAAAAGAATCATGTGATTTTTCTTCCAGGGGGTCCCCCCTGGGTTATTTTCCAGAATATCTTGAGATGTCATAGAACTCCATAACATAATTATATCCATGATATGGGTAAACATGGATGGTTTTGATTCCGCTTGTTGACCAGACTTGCGCCCAGGTTTGTAAAGATTTAGAGAACCGTTATCAAAGATGTGTTGAAATGTAAGGAAAACTGCAATATGTTTCCAACCAAAACGTCAAATGCGCGATATTCCATGACTCACTTTTTGCACGGAGTATTACATTTAGTATATTATATGAAAATCTATGGTAGAATAAACTATTTTCATGAGCACGCGATGGTTCAATAGAAATTCATTGCATTTGGGTTCTCTTAAAATATTTACGTGTTATAAAAATATCGAAATTTAAGTACATTCATACATTCCATCACTTCACATCTCACAGTGTGGGGTAACCAGCGACATGTGTGCGGGTATGCATTACCTAATAAAGTTCAATTACATAAAATTATAAAAATATTTTATTTATACATATACACATAATATTATAATACATTAGGTATGATATATTATATTAAAGTATACATACACATCATACAAAATAACGATGGCTAAAAGTTTTAACTTTATAATCACAATCTCAAAATCACATTATATTTTCAAATTTACCTAAATTAACTATTTTTTTAATAGACAATAGTTCTCTGCAATATGACTACACTTAACACAAAAATATTTCAATAATGTCACAGAATCAAAATAAACATAAGACTTTAATAATAATAGTTTTTAATGTTAATTAAAAAATAATATTTGTGATTGTCACTAAACATTTGGTTAAGTCGTCTTGTTTTATATAAAAATGTTGATTTTTTAAACTCATCCATTGTTTAATACAATTTAATTTTATTTAAATATCTTTATATAATTATAAGATAGCGGTGTCATTTCATAATCGTTTATAAATTGTGGTTTGTGATATGTTATTTATAGCCTATTTTTAAAATGAATAAAAACAATAATATCACTTGTAAATTATTTGTGCTAACTGTTGACCCTCGGATTTTATGTATTTATTTATTAAACGTATAATTATCTAAATAAACTAACCTAACCTAATAACCTTTAATGATCTAAAAACAATCACGGTGTAAATACTTTGCTATAAAATAAATACCACTTATTGAGTTTAAAAATATACTACTAGTTTCGGGAGAGCGCTCCTCCCATCGTTAGGTGTGTTTTTGTAGTACAGCAAAGTATTTGCATCGTATTTATTAATTTATTTATATTCCTGGATTAACACAAAACTACCGTCAAATCCATTGATTTTATGAATTATATTAAGCAAGACGAATAAAGATTTTTTTAATATTTTTTTGATTGTCAATACTAACTGTGTTTAAGGTGTAGAACTCCATTATACTAGTTATTTTTTAATCAAACAATAATGATTATGGTTCTAGATGTATATTTTCCTTGTAATAGGACGACCGTATCGGTTGACAATGCCCTTATCAACTCGTGTTGATATGGGCCTAGTGTTGATATTATAAGGAAAATATACATGTAGAACCATAATCATTTATGTTTGATTAAAAAATACCTAGTAAAGATTTTTCAACTTTATTTTATTATCACTCATAAATGAATAATTTATTTTATGTTTTATGTATAACTATATATTTACAAACACTTTATGTTTTATGTATAACTATATATTTACAAACACTTTTATATTATCAATGGTAAATATGCTTTATAAAAATCGGCACAGTAAAATTATTGAAATTTTCCATTTAATCATGATTTAAGATACTATCTTCATTTAAATTATTAAGTACATTCATACCATCACACCTTGTTCCTTTCGGAGTAGGCAGTGAGAACCGTACGCTATATTTTTCTATCTTGGCATGCATCCGTCGCCTCATCAAATTTCATCTGTCATGCCATTCTTTGTTGTTCATTATTCCCATGTGGCAAAACCATCTGAAGTGATTAACTTAAATTGCACTATTTGTTATTTAATATCATGCTGATAACTTTGACAGCAACACAAATATCTTATTTTACGTTGATATTAAACACATGTTGAATTTCGCGGTTGAAACAGGTCAAGGTTTTCTTTCTTGTGCAACTGCTCTTCTCACTGGCATCTCGGTCTTGTCCTTTTGTATCGGCGTTGTTTCCAAACATGTGGTATCCCTCTCTATGACCTTGGCTGGAGACGGATCAGGAACTGCGTCTGGTACTAATCCTCTCAGAAATGCCGATACACATCCCCAGGGGAATATCCTGAAATTATTCATAAATAAATTAAACTCTTCTGCAAAAAAATAAAAAAATTGAACCTTGTCACCGTTCCTACCGATTTTTAAGTAAAATGACTTATACCCCAATTATACCACCAGATTTTACGACCAATTTAAGATCAAAGATGTTGAGACCGTGGGTGATGGGGAAAACCAGGGTTTTACCTATTCAAATTCACGAAGTCATTTTCAAATAAGAATCACCAAGTAATTATGTCTGGGCCGATTTTAAGACGGAGCAGTGTTATTACCAAATAGGTTATTACTTTCTTCTTCTTCTTCTTCTTCAGCCCTCTGTCTTCCACTGCTGGATATAGGCCTCTTCCATATTCTTATAAAGTAATAACCTCTTCCATATGGAAGAGGTTATTACTTTATAAGTTAGCTATCCAATCTAAATTAAACTATATAAAACTAAATTGATTTGAGTTTAACGCGACTAGTTTCAGGAGATCTAAACTCCCATATGGAGTTAAAACCTGGATCATAAAAGTCATATGCTTAACCGTCTGGAGGCCTTTGAGATAGGGCTGCATGAAAATTTCCTGAGTTAATGAATTGAGTATCTTATGTAGAGGTACTCAGGAGATTAAATGTCGAGCGCGAGCCAGTTGACACAATTAAGCGACGAAAGGTATCTTATTTGGGTCACGTTCTGCGAGACAAAAAAGTACAGGCTGCTCCAACTGATTATGAAGGGCAAAATACAGGAACATTCAGGAATAGGAAGACGTCAGGGGGGCAAGTCTGGTCCAACCGGCGAAATCAAAACCCTCACGATCACCCATATCGTGGATATAATTTATTATGAAATGGAGTTCTATTACATCTAAAGATATTATAGAACTCCATATAATAATTATATCCATGATATGGCTAATCGTGAAAGTTTTGATTTCGCCGGTTGGACCAGACTTGCCCCCCTGATGTCATGGCTCTGCAATATTCGTGTGTGGACCGGCATCAGAGACGTCGGCGAATTGTTCCGTATGGCGGCGGATAGAGATGCCTTCTAAGCAGTAATCCCCAACATCGGGGGAAACTGATATGACACGAAGAAGAAGATAAAACTCCCATCGACAGACGAATAACAACTAACTAATGTTGAACGTTTTGGATTATATAAATTCATCAAAGCACATCAATAAACGGCCAAAGATACTTATTCCCTAAAAAAATGTATGTTTGTATCTTGACTTAGATATTGAGAATTAAGTTATTGTACCGTCATGCGTTATTTTCAAAAAAAATATCGAATTATGACTATGAAATTAGCCGTAATAAAAATTATATGTGAATTTCGCCAACGATTGACCGTACGCTTTATCGTATGAGTACCTATAAATTATTTTTTACCAACTAGATTAACAACATTGCTGTAACATGTTTAATGTGTTTTGAATATAAAAAATCGTCATAAATTATTTTATATATTTTACTTCATTTATGACGAATCGAAAATCGCATAATTTATTCCTAGAAAATAAACCGACATGTTTGTCTTTGATTAAAATTAAATTATTAAAATAAAATCGCAATTAAATACGATGTTGCGTTTTACGTCGTCTCAATCCATACGAAATATAAAAAAAAACTTATTTCATTTCTGTGCCCTTCAGTTTCATCTTTATATTCTTCATCTGTCCATTTATAGTTATCTTTTCAATTAATTACGTAAATATAATCCTAAACAAAAAGTAAAAAAGGATAATTACCATTTAAGGGCAAGTAATCCTTGAAGATATCCAGGAACTATTGCAAACTTTTCATTTGTTATGATTGCTTTTATGATTTTGTCAGCGACATCATTCGAGTTAAGTTGTGGAACGAATCTATAAGAAAAATAAAAATACAATATAATTATTAATCAAAAATTCTGCGATGCAACCACATCTTAAAAGCTTCCAACCTATTCATGGTATTAACCTTCAGCGTCAAAGTCTCACAGCCATGTAACAACACAGACCATACATAACATTTTATCATCCTCTGTCTTAGGTTCATATTGAGGTTTTCGTTGCAGAAAAAGGATCTCATTTTAGTAAAGGCAGATCTTGCTACCTCAATTCTGCACCTGATCTCCATATATGGGTCAAGGGTCTCCGAAAGAATTCTGCCAAGAATCATAACACTAATGGTGTTTAATATTCTTTTCGTATTTTGTCAAAATAAAAGTTTATTAATACGCATGCTTATATTTGTAATTTTGAATACCAATATAGACTATGTACATAAGTACCTTGAACAAAAGTATACATATTGAAAATACGATAAAGAATTTAAAATTGATTTTTATCGATAAAAAATACACATTTATCACTATCTGAAGGTGACATCTAGTGCTCACAACATAAAGATAGCGGTATATTTTACCAAACATTATTCATAAAGAACATATTATTGTGATTCTTTCTAAAACTTTTTTAATTAAAAGAGTTTCAACTCAAAAAAGTTGCGTTGACAAGAAAATATTAGACGATATTTAACAATTTACTTCGATGAATTTCTTTACGATATTTTTTACAGTTTATTGCTGAGCAAAACTTTTCCAAATCTTATTAGTCTTACCAAGCCCACAACTGTTAATGCAAGACCAAGAATTGAAAACGCTTATAACTGTATTGTTCTTTCTGCATTCTATATATAATTTACGACAAAAGTAAAGTTATATAAAAACGCAAATAGTTGTGTTTTGAGACAAGTGTGACGCCAACTGTTATAAAATCAATTTAATTCATGGTGTTAATCTACTCCCAACTTGCTTTCTCCCAACTTACAAACTGCCTTTTTAATAACAAATTTCAAGGGACTTTATCAGAAAATAATTGTCATTATCATGATAGATTCACAAGATGTTCAAATAATACAGAAGCTTGAGGCGAAAAGACACCAAATATAAGGAAAACAATCCAAAAAAATAACAAATACGAAAATACATTGATGAAAAATTGTATAAATGATTTATACATATATAGTTCTGTTCAAAACAACAGTGACACAAATAATAAAAAAATAATGACAGAGTTTTAAGGGTTGGGGGAGCCATTCAAATTGCATGAGTGCGCCTGGCATCGAAAACTGTGAAACTGTTCCAGTTTGAATTACCCAGATAAATAAAGTAATTTTAAAATCTCAATGAAAGCTAATTTTACTATTACGAATTATTACAAAAGAGTTTGAATAAATTTAGTTTTAGAATTATAATGAATAAAACTTGTTTAATTTTTACTTGTATTATGTACTCCATCATTTCAAAATAATATTATAGGTATTATTTTGAAGTTTGCACGACGTCGAAATGTATGTTAAATAATTGTACATCTATTATTCGGATTAAATCTGTATCTAGTATAATAAATTGATTATAATCGGTTAAGTATGTCATGGTGAGATTTCTTTGTGTATTTTTATTAACAGAATTTATCACTTTTTCTCCATATGGAGATAAAATAATATTTTACATACGAATTGACAAAAATCTTTGGTGTATGAAAAGGCATGAAATTTCATCATGGTTTTTTATTATTGTGATGGAGAATACAGACAATGGATGTTTTAAAACAAATCATTAACCGACAAGGCTTTTGATTAAAGCAACATCTTGGTCGATATTGAGTTAACATATATTATCAAAGTCAGAACACAAAATATACCTATGGAGTTCGAAAAATCACCATGTTTCTGGAAAACATAATTTAATTTTTTTTTATTATTTTAAAATAAAACTCTCATACATATAGATAGAGTAGAATTAGATTCTAGGTCTGTGCTCTCATGTAAAATTCAACTTACAATCAAATAACATTTTTACTATCGATTTTATATTTTTTTAATTCATATTATATACCACAATTTCATATACGATTAAGTTCAGAGAAGTTGTTATTCAGTTAATTGACTATGAAGCATTTGATAATAGATCTTTCTCATCAATTCGACATTTTCTTTATAAAATACCTTGAATGGACATCCTCAAACATGCCCGTACTCCTGATGAAGAATGGACAGATGACGGTGGTATGAACGCCATGGACTTTCATGGCTTCCAATTCAGCTCTAAGTGCTTCATCGAAACCGACGGCTGCGAACTTTGATGAGCAGTAGTCCACCAACTTGGCAACACCTACATGTCCTGCTAGAGAAGCTATCGTGACTATGTGGCCATCATCGGCTTCCACCATAGCTGGCAGGAAAGCCTTTGTTGTCTGCAAGATAAGTTAACATTTTAAATCGAACCAAGAATAATAAAAAAAATATTGTATAGTATGATTAATATGACAAAAGGTAATAGGGCGTTAAAAGTTTATTGAATGATGAATGATGGAGAAGCTTGGAGAATAAGGTATAATGATGAAATATACAGCATCTATAAGACTCCAAGGCTCTCTGTACATGCTAGACTGAGCAGGCTGAGATAATCTGGGCATGTACAGAGAATGCCGTCATCACGGGCATCCAAGAGGATCCTTGAGGGACATCCGGGTGGAAGAAGGAAGGTCGCCAGACCCAGGCTGCGATGGGAGGATGAGGTGAAAAAGGATGCAGAACAATTACTGCAAGTAGCAGACTGGAGTACAGCAGCAGGAGACAGGAGTTGGAGGCGAGGATTGATGGAGGCCAAGGCTCGATATGGGCTGTAGAGCCATCGAAAGAAGAAGAAGAAGTTTATTATCGAAATATGGAATCCAATCCTGTATCAAAATTTGAATCCCGCACGCCTGTGGGTTTGAGGTCGTCAATTCCGCGGATCCGCGGGTATTGTGGGATTATAAACTATGTATGTATGTACAAATTTATCTGATAGTTATTTCGTTTAAAGTTTAATATTTTTTTTTTAAAGAATGAATATGTCCTGGTAGCAAGAACATATACATCTTTTGCTATAGGTGAATGAAATCGGTCGTGGCAGGATTCGAATTCGCCAGCGTGCTAAACGCTCTGCCACCACCCATCTAAACAAATTACATTGGATTACGGTATACTTACAAATTTGAAAAAGCTAACTACGTTGAAGTTTGATGGTCAAATACAGAAATTGTATCTTGTTTTGTAGGCTTATCTGCAATTTGGCCACAGTAACCTTGACTTGAAACTTTGACGGTTACCCAAATAATTTTAAATGTATGTAAAGTTCAACTATATAACACCTCCATGTGTACCTATATATTTGATAACCTACACATAATCTATTATATTACATATATGTATAATAATACAATATGCGTGACCGGTGTTACCAGTTATTAAGTGAGTAGGTACTTACAATGGAGATTTAAATTAAAATTCAGTTTTATTACCGAGTGGATTAACGCATATTTATACTTCGACGCAAATATGTTTTTTCATTGCGAAATGAACGATTATTATTATAATTTATTAAAAAAGACCTTGATTGTAAAAAAAGGCGCAGTTCTTACCCAGAAATGTGCTAAAATATTGACATCGAAAGTTTTCTGAATGAGATGATCAGGAATGTCCAAGAATGTCCTTCCCGATACGAGACCAGCGTTGTTTATGAGAAGTGTAACCTGAAAAATAGGTATCTTTATACTTTGCTGCTATTGCTTTGTGGCACATTTTAACTAATATAATTAAATAAAATCTCTTAGTTTTTAACCACGTTGAGTATATTTATATGTCAACTAGTTTCGGAGACGTAACCGCTCCTTCGTCCGGACAAACGTATACTAAACTTATACTAAATTGAAAACATCGCGATTAATAATGGTTATGACTTAAATATAATAAGTAATATAAAAAATAAAATACAAAAGAGACATAGTATAATCAATTACCTGTACAGCGGTAAAGAATGTATAAACACAAATGATCAAAAATGGCGGAGAATGCTTTTTATAAATGATAAAATAAAATCAGTGCTAATAAAAGACTTACCACCAGATTTAAAACCAGCCTTTTATACTGGTAATAACCTAGGAACTTTTTTAAAAAATAATAAAGATAAAGACACGGTATTAAGTAATTCAGGAGTCTATAGATTAAATTGTGAAGATTGCGAATTTTTTTATATAGGTAAAACAGGTAGAAATTTTGACATTAGAATTAAGGAGCATTTAAGATGTTTGAAAAGTAACAATTTCTCAGAGTTTGCAAATCACTTGATTGAAAATAATCATGCTTTCAATAATCAAACGGGCTATAAAATCTTGCATATAAATAAAGAGGGCTTAAGATTGGATAACTTGGAGGCATTAGAGATAAAAAAAGCCTTAAATACAAAACAAAAAATAATTAATAATCAAGTACATTTAAACAATACTCCATTATTTAATATTTATCCGTTGACAACCTCTGCTTTCAATAATGTAAGCTCCACCCATCAACTTACCGATACATAATTTAGGCACACGGGTCACATTATGTACATAGGCCCAGTATTTCAGTCGGCCCTTAGGAGTTTAACTCAAGTTTAACAAAAATATTGCGTATTTCAGTACCAAATCTTCCCTTAAATACGTCACTAAACCACAAATATTTAACTCAACGTTTCTGGCGGATTGCGTGTCTTAATCTTGAGTTAAGTATTGTTTCTAGTCTTTTTCGCGAGGTGGCGTACTAATCGCCGCACGCTTTAATGTTTTATTTCATTTTATACTACAAATAACTATGCATAATAATTATAATCATGATTTATTTTTGATGTTAAAATAAAAGACTTGATATAGAAGTGGTTCATGTATTTAATATTTATTTTCTTTTTTACATAATTATATTGTATTGCCTGACAACAAACGAAATAAACTGTCAGCCATAATGAAACGTCAGGCACGCAACTTTATTTTTGCGATGTTTTTTCATCCCACTTTTTAAATTGATCCATCCTGTTTCTATATATATAATGTGTATTCTTAAATTTTCTACATAAGACACTATTTTACCATGATCACTTAGTTCCATATCTATCTGTAAAATGTACATACATTTTGCATTGAAGTACTACGTACGTAGTACATATTCTTCAATCACATTTTTCACTACAATGTTTGATTTTAATTAAAAAAAAACATCGATCTGTATAAAAAATTGAAAAAGTAACATGCTGTGTAATGAAACAAATAAAATAATGTGTTGTTATAATAATAAAATAATATTTAGTCACAGCTTCGCGTCACGTATCATTTAAGGTTATTACAATTTGACTTGAATTTGACAGATGCGTTATAGACAATAACCATAGAAAACGTAAAATATATCTATAGTTGAAGATTACGTAACTGACGTCTCATTTTGCACTGAAATACGCGAATGAAATTTAATCTTCCCTAAACTTTTAACTTGGATTACTAAATCCAACGATTTAAGGGCCAACTGATATCTCGGGCCATAGTATCTAAGTTTAGTATAAGTTTGTCCGGACGAAGGAGCGGTTACGTCTCCGAAACTAGTTGACATATAAATATACTCAACGTGGTTAAAAACTAAGAGATTTTATTTAATTATATTTGAAAAATAGGTTTTAAATTTTTACCATTTGAAACAAATGTTTATTTTAATATTTAATGTGTAATTATGTGTAACTCTTTTTGTCCTAATCTTCAGAAAATAGAGAAATCTTAATTTTTACTTCATATTTTTATATTCATTACATTAGTTTATTATCGACCTTCATGGTTCAGTTGCATAGGTATCTGATCCATAGTTTTTAGTTGTGATTTCAGTCTGGATCTGTGAGACGATGAATATCGTAAGTCTCCAGAATGTGGTAACTTGTTATTGGGTGCGTGTTAAATTAATATTTGACATAGTACCTGTTAGTTGCCCGTGAATAAATATAAAATAAAATAAATGTTTTTTTAAAAACAAATACAATACAACATTATTAAAGAAAGAAAAAACAAACATACACAGAGAGGTTAGCACACATGTATAGTTATCCAGATGAAGCAGAATCGAATAGTTTCTTTTACTTTAACACAAGAATTTGCTTACTTTAGGTAATAAATGCACACAATTCAATTACCTATTACTAAAGAATTTTATAAAATTATACCAATTCACATTATTCTTTAATACAGTGAATCTAAGAGTGACGAAAATGTATGTGATTTATGATTTTAAAACTAGTTAGTGGTACTTAATTATAAAAAAAACAGGCATGGCGCAGATTAAAAACAAAACCGACTTTAAGTTTATTTGGGGGTCAAAATTCTCCAAATACTTTTTACCCAATGGGATAGGGGAGTTATGAATCCGCAATTTTTAAGGTTATTTTTTTATACTATTACTAACTAACAGGTAGTTGCCCGAGAAGTAATATATGATAAAAAAATTAATTAGTTATTTTTGATAGTTTTAAATTAATCTATAAGTTAGGTACTTATATGGGAATTTACTGTGATCGTCATTCAAAACTTTTCAAAACAAATTGTGATACTCCGTTACTTGTCATAGGATTTATCAAAAAATGAACTGTGATAAGTCATATCAAAATTCGCTCAGACTAGACCCCAGAGTTCCATAAAGTTTGGGTAACGGCATTAATAAAATGATTTAACGAAGGAAAAATCGTTAACTAAAGTTCTACGTAAACTTTTTTAAGTTAAACTAAAATGTAAACTTTAATTAATATCGTCTATTCATTTCTCCAAGATTAATTACAGAAAAAGGCGAGAACATTAGCAACGGTGATATGCCCATAAAAGAGGAGGAAATTATGGAATAGCAGAATATCTTTTGTGTGACGAAAAATGTCATCGAAAATACGAATAAAAAGAATATATTATTTCTCATTAACCTAAGGGGATAAAGTGGGAAATTATGAATTCGCAATTTTTACGGATCTTTTTTTATCTCAAATTATCAACTAGTATCATGCTGAGATTGTATTCTGAATATTTCATCACAATGTATCTGTGTGTGGTTCGTATGTTCTATGTACGACGTGTTTATTATATTTTATCGATTATAGACTAAAGTACTCATTCGATTCCTTTCTAACTTTGTAAATTTGTATATATATAATACCTACTCGCATAGACCCCATTAGATTTGGAAGGATATATGAATAGTGCTTCTAATTTTTATAACAGTCAAATATTTCAAGTATAAGTGACACCAAGCTCAGGAAACTCAAAATTTATAATTTTTATTTTCAAATTGGTAAAAAGGCACATTACTTTCATAAAATGGTATTGAATAATTATTAAGTTTTCATAATAAAATATTTAAATCAAATAAAATTCAACAACTCAATTTATGAAAATGCTGAATATATTCCATACAAAATTTGAATACTTTTTGGAGTGACTTGTTATTGAGGAGTTACCCGTTGGCCACAATTCACTTATTTTTTTTAAATGAATGTTGTCGAGGCGTTGAATGTGTGTCAAGATATAAAAAAAATGTGGCGTTCGGTTCTCACTGACTACCCCGTGAGCGACATGACGTGATGATATGAATTAATGTAGAATTTTTTTTACTTCTGTGAATATTTCACTAATACCTACCTACTAATAAATTTCATATACCTATTATGTAGGTACTTTAGTTATACTTACAAAAAAAAAACACATTAATCATGGGATCTTATGAAGATTTTGCAGTTTCATTCAGTTTAAATAAGCGTGAGCATTAATTGTAGAATGTATGTAGACAGTTCATAATGTACATAAATATAATGTAAAAGTGGTATTGTATGTATAACGAACTATAAAGCATTATTATTTGTTGTATTGAATGCGAGGGTTGAGGTTAATGCCATTCTTGTTTGTCAACCAAACCATATTATTTACATTCATTCGTTCAAAGAAATCAGCCACATAGTTACCTATGTTATTATACAATAAATAATGATTAATAACCTGGACAAGAGAGATTTCTTGTTGTAAAGATTTACATAATACCAACCTTTCATTTCTACCGCCTGATATTAAGACAGTCATTACCGACAATGTGAATAAAAAAAGGAAAATTATTTGAAATGTTTTAATACCTATATCTATTCTTATAAGTATAATGAGATAAGTACACTTAATTTAAATAGGCGCATTAAATAGCTAAATTATGTCATTTAAACTTATTCATAAAAACATATAATTCTTCGTATAATTTCGGTAAAAAACAAACAAAGTATATTGTTTATACCAGAAAAAAATCTGTTGTTCAAAACATATACATGACGTTGATATTGTAAAATAAATGTTTTATACTACTAATAATCGTAAAAATCAAATAAAATATGGATAAAAAAATACTACTTACACAAAAACAGAAAATATCCGGTTTTATGCACAACAAATTAGTGTATAAATTAGATTGGTAATCTACCTTATTTGATATTGTAATAACACTTCCTCCTGTTCATTTATTGAAAAAAATACCAATCATTAAATGGATTACCTACGCATGCCGAGTGCATTCATTCGAGGAAAATTTTACATAACATTTCCGCTTTGTAATACGTATACCTAATACTGCAATAAAGAAAATTTGGCAAGGAATAACTAAAGGAATGCACTTAATTACTAATTATTCACGAATAACCATTTTATGCATTTCTAGTGCAATCTCATTTAGTGCAATAGGCACACATTATATATTTGGTATGTAGAAATTCGCTATCAATTATTTTTGTGTTTAAAAAGGAAACGTATTATCAAGTAACGACAAATCCTCCTACATTCAGAATACAATTCTAATATTACGTAATATATGCAGGTAAAGTTGGACGTCGGAGAATAAAAATTAGAGTAGGTACCTATTATAATAGAAAATGCAGTAATACAATAGTTATAATCTTGTATTTCAAGTGTAAGATAAGCCGGAAACGTAAGGTACCTTGTTCAAATTAAAGGTAATATCAACATACTCTTCCAAAGTCTTTTCTCACAAGTACTGCAGCTCTGTAAACGTCTTCTCTGTTGGCCAAGTCGACGATGTATCCTTTACATGTTCCACCCATACTGGTAACTAACTTGCAAGTCTCGTCCAAAGCTGAAACAAAAATATTATTTTAAGAGTAAAAGAAAAAAAAGTTTGCTAATAATAACGTGCGTATTTAAGGGGGCATATAAAACTTAACACTCCAATTCGAAATCAAATTACTCAAATATGTGAAACAGTGTTTCTTAAAAAAAAAGTATTTTTAACATTTTTCTAGTGAATGTTCGTCACACAGTTTTAAAATTCAACATAAATTCTCAAAAAAAAAATATTAAAAATATCCATTATTGCAGTTGTTTTTAAATTAGGTACTCCATAGATATGTGTCGTGGAGAAATAAATATTTTATATGCTTAAAGAGTGCATACAATCAAAGTGAATGACAGAAAATATTTTTTTCATTTCAAGTAAGATTTGTTCTTAAAATGCAAGGAATCAAATAATTTTGGGTTTCCGATAATTTAAATCGCATATAAACAAACCCCTTTTAACGCACGCTATAGTTTTGTACCTTTACTAACACTTGACTTCACATTGCATTAGGCAGTTTTGACATATCGTGTTTTCGGTCATTAGATTTAGCGTTATATGCCCTATTAATTAAAAAAAAATGAATATGTCCTTGTTAAAGTACATATACATCTTCCTACATTCTTTAAAAAAACATAAATGCTTGTGCTATAGGTGAACGAAATCGGTCGAGGCAGGATTCGAACTCGCGACCACTAGATTACTAGCCAAGCGCGGTAACCGCTCTGCCATCTACCCATCTATTATCGCAAGTTATCGCTTATATTCGGTTTTTTTCTTAAGGTACTAGGTATACGGATGTACGAAATAATACACACTAAATTACCTTCTAATGTATGAGACACGTAAAAATATTGAATATCACTTGATGTGTGATAATATACAACATATTATTGTGCAAAAAAGGTAAAATTTAGAGGGGTTTTTTAAATAGCAAGAATAGTTATTAAAATATTATAATAATAAAAATCTCAGCCGGTAGATTTTCATATACTCTTTCGATTGAAGTAAAAATATACTTCATAGGTCTTGTAGTTTTTTAGTTACTTACAATTAAAAAATAAAAAAGGGTTTCACTAAAACTAATTTTACAAGAAAAGTATTAAACTAATTCAAAATTCAAAAAACTCGTGCAATAGAATACAGATGTATTGTACATACATACAAACTGTTCCTTATTTCAAAGACGTATCTTTTGAGTGTACTAGGGAAATTATACTATATAGCCTACTATAGCCTCTTAAATTATAAATAGTAGTAGTACGAATCACGTGTAAGTTAAGTTTGGTGTAATTATATGAAATATTTTGAACATTGTCACTTTCTTTCATAAATTATTAAAATTATACTTCGGAATACATTATGTGGGAGTTTTCCCACACAGTTGTGATTTTTATAGATCGGAGCTCCTCGTTGCCCTCCGTGGACCCCTTCAAGGTCTCATTGGTCATGCGGACTTATGATCTTGAATAACAATAATAAATTATTCAAGAGTCATAGATCTCTCTCAAAAACTCTCTTTGAGTTATTTGTTTCCAGAGATCGTGGATACTTCTCTGATGCCCAACACATAAAGCCTAAGGGAGTCTTCTGGTGTTAATCTTTTATTCACATTGGTTGATTATTTCTTTCGTTGACAGAGAGCTTCATATGAGGTACTTTTTGTGCTACGTATTATTATTATTATAGCTCTGCGAAGGGAGGTAGCGAAATATGTATAAAAGTTTTACTATAAGTACAATATTATATTATACTCGAAGTTAGGTACATTTTATGGCATACTGGATATTCTACAGGTAGTATTAAATTTATATTTGATTATATACCACAGTGGAATAACTATACCAGTGGTCGGCAAACTTATTGGCCAAAGAGCCAAATATGTAAATTACAACGATTCAAAAAAATTCTGAGAGCCAAATCTGTTTATTAATTTAGTAAACCTTTATTATGATTTTAGACCTTCATTAAATTACGGGTACACTGATTAAACTTGATTTCACACATAATAAAGATTTATTCGTTATTAAGCAATAATATGAAAGAATAAAATTTAAAGATCCATAAATTTAAATCATGACAATGAATGACAAACACTTAATGCGAACAAAGTCCTTGCATCTCCTTGGAAAGTTTCAGTAAGTCAGGTTTGTATGTTGTTGTTTTTAATTTTAGGCATGATTCCAGGTTCTCATCAATAAGACGACTATAAAGTATTAAAATAAAGTTATTAATTATTGTTATTAGTTATTAATTATTAAAGTTATTAGTTATTAATTATTAGTTATTAATTATTATTAATTATTGATAAAGTTCATGCTTGAAAAAGATTGTTCGCATGAATATGTAGAACCAAAAAGTGAAAGAACAGTAAACGCGAGTTTTTTCAGCTGATCGTAAGAGTCAGGAATACTATTCCAGACATTGAAAATGATCATTTCTTCCTTCTCCAGGTCTTTCAAATCAGACTGCACTTGTGTTGTGAACTAAGATCACATTTGTTCTTCTCCAATATTTCCAAATCAATACAAAGACGTTGAAATTTAGAGCTCCATATTTCCTTGTTTTTTAAATCCTGCAATTGTATTTCAAAGTTACCAATGTCAATGCCAAAAGGAGAAAATTCCAACTCAGTTATCATAGCATTAAGAGGATTTTGGACGAATGCTAAGGTCGCTCTACTGTTTTTAAACTCCTGAAACCCGTGTTCGTGACCGTGGATATTTGTGCCAGAGCCGCACTCAAGGAGCCAAAGAGCCGCATGCGGCTCTGGAGCCGCACTTTGCCGACCCCTAAACTATACTTATAAATATATATTTGAATTAGTATTAGTTAAACACTTAAATGATTCCAAGAAACTCTAAACGAAACTATTATTTGCATTGAAAATAAAAATCAAAATATACCACTTAAGTTTGTATTTATACCTACTTACATATGTAATTGTAGGTATGTTTAATGATCCTTTTGAATACAAAATATTTGAACAAAAAAGTTTGAAAGTGCCTAAATAAATTACCATAGTATTTACCAATCAACTTTTTGTGTACATAAAAAATATACGCAGATGTTTATTTAAAAACATATTGTTGTGATATGTAAATTGATCGATACACTTTTTTTAAAGGTAGTGAAATTTAAAGGGTTTTATGGATCAATAAAATGTTTAAAAAAGTATACATAGGAACATTGTCACTTGGGTATAATGATATAGACGCATGTGAAGTACCTATTGTCATTTATCAATTTAATAACTTATGACGTTGATGTATTTGTCCAAGATTCAATTTAAAAATAAATGATAGTCACTTTTGATAAACGGCAGCGGCAATGATATTGGCAGGTACATTTCATATTTAAAGAGTGTACCAAACTAATCATTAGTAATATTTCAATGACATTTTTTGTTGTCATATTGTACGTGTCTAATAATTCCTACTGATAAAAAAACTAACAAAACGCGACGAAGTTCAAGTCATTAGTAATACTTTGAGGTGTTTGACAAGAATTTATATTTTTTATTCTTTATATTTGTCAAATTTAAACGCTTGCGAAAAAAGTGGACTTTTTTATCGTATGTAATATTGATCGTATCTATTGAATTTAAGTATTATAAAACACACAGGTATGTGAAATTAATTAAATAAATAATATTAAATAATGTATTAATGAAAACTGTATGAAGTGATTTCTTCATGATATTTGTTGGTTATATTTTCTAGATTTGTTTGAAATTGTTAGTTGTTTTATATGTAATTTATTATAAAACAATAGCACCGTTAAATGATTCAGGATCATTCAACTAATAATAAAGTATACGATTGTTGAAAATAATACCTACGCAAATATAATCGCATAGAAAATTGATATATTAACAAATAACTGGTCATCGTTCAGAGGTCTAAAGTCGACCGTAATTCTTTAAATTAATAAAATGTTTTTCTTAGTAAAAAAATGTTTGAGAAAGTCTGAAATTTTATTGAAAAAATTTATTTGAGATTTTATATTTGTCTATATTTATACCAATTTTCAGCGTTCTAGCAGTATATGTTCGTTTATTTGAATACCTATTGTATTCTATGTGTTAATATGGAAACAAACCAACAAAATACATCAGGGGGCAAGTCTGGTCAACAGGCGGAATCAAAACCATCCATGTTTACCCATATCATGGATATAATTATCTTAGGGAGTTCTAAAATATCTTAAGACACAGAATTCCATAAGATAATTATATCCATGATATGGGTAAACATGGATGGTTTTGATTCCGCCGGTTGACAAGACTTGCCCCCAGAATTTCCCCCAGGCAAATCGAATATTTATTTATTTATTTTTAAATAAATAAAAAAAATATTTGATTACAAAACAATAAATAGCACCATTACAAAAACAAAACAGACAAAATGTGTCAATTCAATAATTCCTTCAGGGGTTGGCTGAGAAATGCAAACGTCACTTTTTTCAATATCGATACACATCCATCCACACGTCAATCAATATACATACATAGGTACCTACTTGGTCTCATACATACCCAACTTAACGAAAAAAAATATTAACGAGGATTTATTTTAATTAGGAAATAAAATGTATAGAATACCAAATAAATAAGCAGTAAGTATATTTAATATTTATCTACATTGCATATTATAATTTGATATACATTGGTTCTGATATAGGTAGATGTTGAATGAATATAATTTGCTTTTACCGAGTCTATAAAGTAAAAGAAACTGTATTTAGTGAATTCTCAAATAATCTAATATTAGGTAGGTAGGTATTATAATTTTTGATGGCATGGCTTATTACATAAAAACAAGTTTTACTTGCTCTGACAACCTTGTCCAGGATATCTTTAAATTTTAAAACGTGTCTTTAATATTGTATATCGTCGGAATTATTTTAATTTCATTGCTTTTGAGTCATTCACCTTCAAATTGAGAATAAATTTCGTAACTGAAAGAGGATGGTGTTCTGTTGATGTTTTTTTTTCCTTTTCATCCGAACGTACGACAAAGATTTTGACGATCAACACAAAATGAAAAATAATTTATTGTAAATGTATTTATGTATTCATGTAAACATGCATAGGAATATATAGGAGAACCTGTAAATCAGGAACCTAAATATAATAAAAAAATAGTTTGATGTTAAATATAATAAATTAAGTAGATTGTTTATCAGTTTATTTGATGCATGATGCGGTTAAAGCGTAAATGAACTTAACGAATATAATAAATTATTCTTGAAACTTAATGGTATTTTACAATTCTCTATCTAATACATTACTATAGGAATTCTTGTAAATTATCGAAGACTATTTTATTCTGTATGAATCTTGAAACATTGATGTCTGTACGCTGAAACTGAATATATAGGTATTTTTAGTAATCATATTATTTTACTTTAATAAAATGACACAACGCGTATAAAATAGTCTTTTCTTTTAGTTTTCAGTAAAGATTCTTTGAATGAATGAATCTTCCATCTAAACTTTATGAAGATACCAAACATTTTCATTTAATATACTTTTTTTCAGCAAACCACACGTCAATAATTTGCATAATAAAATATCAGGAGTTATCGGTGCACTGAGAAAGAGCAATCTACCTATTGATATAAAAAAAAGATATACAAAATGCAAATAATTCCACATATAACATATATATAATATTGTAGTTTGGTCACATTGCTCAAAGCAGTTGATTGGGACTACAGGAAGGATGCTAACCAAGGCACTTAAAACTATATACGGACTACACTGGCGAACACCTACACAAACTGTACATGAAATAGTATCAGAACCCACAATACAACTGATTATAAACTATGATAAAATAATGTACATTTATAAAATCAAACATGACTTACTTAAACACAACACACTCCTGGAAACTGTTAGTGACATACATAACTACGACACTAGACAAAGAAACAACCTAAGATACATTAGCAATAGAACAGACAGACTAAACAAAGGACTATTATCCACCAGCATTAATTTGTACAATCAACTACCAGATGACATTAAGCACTGCCAAAAACTCCATTTTTTCAAAAAAAAAATTAAAACAACACATACTGCATGATAGTGCTTTCAAATCGATTTTCCTGTACTCCCGGCTAACTGTTTTGGGCTTTTTTTTTTGTAAACTTCATTGTAATGCTATTGTTCACCACATTGTATAACATGTATTAATCTAACAAAATGTCAATATAAACCAAAATGTATGTCAACACTCATACCAGCAAACGCTGTCTGTGTTGAATTTTTAAATAAATAAATAAAAACAAAATTCTGTAAAAACCTAAAAGTATATTAATTAATTTTATTTGACAAAATAAGTCTTTCTTTTAGATGATCAGCGCCCTAGACAACGCGTCATTTAGCTCATGAAAAGAAACAAGAAAAGATAATACAATGTATTGAAGTGACAGTTGTCACATGACTGGCAACTGTCACTTCCATTCATTGAGTTATCTTTTCTTGTTTCTTTTCTTGAGCTAAATGACACGTTGTCTAGGGGGGCTGAAGTATTTGAAACGGTTTACGTTATTTATGAAAGTCCGCAATTAAACAAGAATACGTCTAAAACTTTTATTTTTTTTAGAATAAAATATATCAAAATTTAAACAAAATAATAACTAATAATACTTCCGATAAAATATTATTAAAAATGCAGCCTAAATTGTATTTCATACCAGAAATACACAGACACGCTATAATAGCGATTGTATTCAATAAAAGGCGTCTTGACTTCCTTTTTGATCATATTATATTGTAAAAAGGAAAAACACATTCTACTATACACTGTGGAGATTTATTGAAAATACATGTAGCTCAGTATTTGAATCTATTTTTCCACCTTCATGTACGTTTTCTTCATTGCTGAAGATCGTGTCCATTTTGATGACCCATTGTTACCTCCCAGGCAAAACTTCTTCAGACGTGTCTGTCGTCTGCCTTTCTTAGCGCACCAACTACCGGGAGACCAGTTTTTCTTATTATTTAGTTACTTTACCGAGAAGGGGATCGTCCCCGAGATCGCTGTCCTGGCATTATACCGATAATGATTAATCATTCTAAGTTTTCAGGCTCCCTTCTCGCTATGTGACCAAAATATTTCATAATCATCTGCTAGACTAGCTGTCCACGGAATACGCAACAATCGTCACCAGCACCATATTTCAAAGCATCAACCTTATTTTTTCATACATAGGTAATAATATTATTTCAAAAAATTAGGTTCATAAGTCGAAAGTCTTATAGATGAATGTTTTTTTCCGACTGTTCCCGTTCTAATATGTACTCCATTTAACCTCTGATATTATTAGTAAACTCTCATTGCAGTATTGAATGTTTAACAAACTGATTTATCAAGGTCGACGATAATAGTTAAATTAGACCTGAGCTATGGAGTATGATCGAATGATGTTTCGTAAGGAATTCCAGTAATGACGACGGAAAATTGCACTGTATACCTACATTGTAAGTTGGTGGAATAGTAAAAAGCATGTTATTATTGTATAGGTAACTGCATGCAGTATTCTGCACGTACTGAGAAGTAGGTATTTATAATATAGTAGGTACATACATAAGTAGCACTGCAAGTGCTAAGAGGCCGAGTTGTGAAATTGGCCATGAGATTTGTTACAACCAAAGAACTTACTTGCACATTCACAATCTCTAATATGCATACCTACCTACGTAGGTACTGGAAGTAATATAGCGATATTGCATTTTATCTACTTATGCACATAAATACTCAACTACAATAATTCCACTAGATGCACCTACAATACCATCATAGGATCTTGTTTTTTTTATGTTCACTTCTTTTATTTAAATTATTCCTCTTACGGGCTATTTCACCACCTCTGGATAAAGTGCCCGATAGCCAATCTAACACAAATCTAACGGATAAACCGAAAAATGCGTTTCACAACTCTCTGATAGCTCTATCCCATGGATAAAGTTCTAGATATGTTGTCTAGCGGAATAGGTTCGCGATAAGTGATAGATAAGTTAAACTGAGTATAAGTTATTTTTTAAATGATCGAAATTTATGACCAAATTGACGATGATATCGTATTTTAACATAATACGAGACAAAATCGGCGTCAGAGATTTATTCCAAATGCGAAAAGATTATTTTTCGGAGTTCGACAATATTGAATTCAAGGCGAGGTTTAGATTGACGAAAACGTCTGCACAGAACATTTTAGGACTCATAAAAGAAATTATTTTTTCTTATATCTTATTTTCTATAACATTTTTATGTTGACAAACTAAATCCACCAACACGTTGATGTCATCCTCTCAGAAATTCGTAGTTCTTTCTCTTTTATACATTCTCAAAATATTTGAAATATCTTGTTTTGTGTCCACGTGTTCGTTTTGACCGCGTGTTTATTTACCGTTGTCCGTTGTTTACTGCAACTTTTTACGATTTACAATGTGACAGCTTTATCAACCCATAGACAAGACCATTGAAATAGATGAAATTACAACGTTGCCACCCTTTATCCGTCGGATAACAATCTGTAAGAAATTTGTAGGTGGTGAAACGCTCGCTACATTTATCCTTAAGATAAATTTATCTTATGGATAGTTATCTAGAACTTTATCCAGAGGTGGTGAAATAGCCCGTTATATGTACATTCTCAAAATATTTGAAATATCTTATTTTATGTCTACGTGTTCGTTTTGACCGCGTGTTTATTTACCGTAGTCCGTTGTTTACTGCGACTTTTTACGATTGACAATGTGACAGCTTTATCAACCCATAGACAAGACCATTGAAATAGATGAAATTACAACGTTGCCACCCTTTATCCGTCGGATAACAATCTGTAAGAAAAATGTAGGTGGTGAAACGCTCGCGGCATTTATCCTTAAGATAAATTTATCTTATGGATAGTTATCTAGAACTTTATCCAGAGGTGGTGAAATAGCCCGTTAGACGCATATAACTAATTCATCATAATAAACACTTCTTTGCACCCTGCGCAAGTGGCGAGTTTATTGCCATTTTGCAATCTCTTCCAACTGATCAGTGTTTCCGGTCCAGAGAAGCAATATTTGTTTGAGAAATGATTTGAAATAAATTTCTCCTCTGTTGGGGATCGAACTGATCGAACCCAGAACGCTCACACAAATGCCAAACAAACCGAATTCGCCACGACGGTCGACGAATTCAATGTTCTTAATGAATAGTTTATTGTTTATACATTTTCATGAATATGTGACCATATATTGTATATTTTAGAAAAAATCTGTCTGTAAGTTCATCAAATTTATACATTTTGATTTGAAAATTAAAGGATAAAAACTAAGGAGATTGTTTATTAAAAGCAACGAAAGACTGTCGAAAAGCAAATCAAGCAAGCAGACTTGTTTTCTTTGTTCTACGATTTGTTTGTGCATATTCAAATAATAAATTTATTATAACACAGGTTCATTTCTTTTTTGGTGTGGTATAGGTGTTGTATAGTTATGTAGGTATTTAGATGCCTTCTTAATTTAATTTTTATGTATTACCTACATATATATGTATATTGTATATAATAATTTTTATGTATTATCTACATATATGTTTATTGTATATACATATTTTTAATTATATTATATCTATTCGTTTTATTAGGAATCCAATAGTTGTAATTCATATTTAACTTGTTCCTGTTTGCCGAGAAAAAATAAAAAAATAATGAGTAATTTTTTTCTAAAAAATGATGTATGTATACTTATCTACTTACATATTTTATAAATAATTCATATTACCAACACATTTGTACTTATTTTTTAAATCAGTTTGTTTATATACATGAAGAGTTGCAAAATTTATTATAAACAACACGGATCATTAAGTTATAAAAGGATAAATTCTTGTTGATTTTGACATAACTTGATTTTGATTTACGTCTTCATACTCATAGACATATGGGAATATAAGTCTACATTAGATTTCCTTTGCACAAACATAGATATGAGAAAAAAATGAACAAGCAAGATGTCTATAATATCATGATGGTGAAAGACATAAACATCTTTTAGGAATTGTTATTTTAGAAAGTGACCAATAATCTATAGAAAGAGAATACTCAAATACTTTAAAAACGTTGATAGAAAGATTGAAAAAGCTAGAAATCATTGAGTTTATGATGGATAGTTTAAATTAGATCGTTTTATAGTTAAATATCAAGCATAGGTATTGACTACAAGTTTTTGGTAAATTGTCTACCGCAAGTAAATCGATATATAAAATGAAAATAAATTTAAGAATGTTTTTGTTAACCTTGTGGTAATACAAAGAAACCATATCATATGATTGTTATAGCAAAAAACCGGGTCAATAGCGTGTAATTAAATATAGATTAATGTATAGTATAATTGACGATCAAATATAATCTTCTAACGACATTGTCAATTATGTTTGTCACTAAATGAGAAAAACGCCCAGTAAATTAGACATTATTTTAAACAACCAATTAGGTCTTTATATACATATAATAATTTGTTTCAATGCAAACTATTAGTTCCAATGGACGCGTTTTTAAAAAATATTATGTCATTTTTGATGGATGAATTTGCTATTGAAATGAATGTCTTTTTACTTTCCGCACCCAACATTGTATGTTCATCAAGGAAACACAAGATTCATAAAAAAACTTCTACATAATATAATCGTAAAAATACACTGATATCACACTGGTTTCTTAGTAAGGAACGTAAATTTTCGCAAATGATGTGTCCCTCATATTACGATAGTGTGAGTGACAATTTAATTTGTTAAATATAAATTTTACAAAAATACTAAATAAAAAAAGTAAAAACACAAAATTTTAACTTTTTTTCACTAATTTAAAAGTATTGACCACTGACGTGTTTCGCTCAATGAATGGTCTATAGAGTCTATACTTTAAAATAAGTGGAAAATAGATAAAAAAAAATGTTTTTTTACTTATTTTTTAAGTAATTTTATATAATTGATTAAAGAATTCCACCGAGAAAAAGCAGTCAAAAAATTAGAAATTATTAATTAGAAAATATATTTAAATTAAATACAAAAATAATAATTATTCTCTAATAATAAATAATCATGATAAAACAAAATTAATCAGTAGAAATAAGTAATTTAAAAATAATTTATAATTTTAAAAATAAAGTACACTCCAGCGCATGTCTATGGGCTATAAAAAATAACGTATTGTCCAGCATATGCTTATGGGCTAGTGGAGTGGAAACATCCATACGGCGTTGTAGACTCTTAACAGAATTTTATTTGATAAAATGTTTTTCAAGTTTATTGTACTTTACCAATATTTTTATACTTTACTATAAATAAATATCTGAATTTTTCAATGTTACAATTTATTTCCATGTGAAACCTTGTACGTTGCTTGGTATGAATCGGCCCGGCATTTTTATTTCGCTTCAAACTGCATTCGGAATGACTTTCGACACGGACTGTTAAGTAACGTTATGTAAGTATATGATATTATGTTTTTATAACACACAAAAAGTGTAAATTTGCACAAATAAAATAACTAGTAATGAGTCGCTCCGTAAATCTTGACCGAGGCAACAGTTTCAACATAATCCGCTTTTTTCATTAACTTTCTTGCGTAATAAGTAATTGTACAAAATCGAGAACCAACTAGTCTACTGAAACGAATGCACAATAAGCTACATTTAATTGCATTAGGTTGATAATTTATTGATATCTTATGAACACTTCAACGTATTAAATTCAAATGCTCGAATTTCTTCATTTTGTTTCAATGTAATTCACGAATATTTTACAGGTTGCAATAATATTTTTAATATCTGCATTAATTATTTAATTTTTAACTACGTTAATATTATAATATCACGGGAATCTAGTTGAAAATAACAAAGATTAAATTCGAATGGTACGCGAAGTCATCGAGCGTAGGAGGCCTATAAGAAAAATATCACTTTCTGCGGCTTAAAATATCACTTTCTGCGGCTTAAAATATCACTTTCTGCGGCTTAAAATATCACTTTCTGCGGCTTAAAATGTAACTTTCTGCGGCATAAAATGTCACTTTCTTCGGCTCAAAATGTCACTTTCTGCGGATTAAAAAAATGTTATATCCAATCTTTTTTTTTCGTATACTGTATTCAATTATAAGATATCAGATAAACATAAATAATTATCAATAAAACCAGTGTCACAGTCTATTTCTAAAGCAGAATAACTAGTTTCTACAGCATGTTGACTATAGTGATGGTACTTTTGCCTTTGATTTGCAACAGTGCAAGTGATTAACATTTACTTCTAATCACTTTTCAATAAATTCTTATTTTTTGCTGGCATATAAAAAAAAACTTACTTATCCGGATGTTTAAAGATATATTGTTCACATCTGTTTAAATAATCGATGCATTAAACCTATCGAAAATTAAATTTAAACTTATCACAGATCCAAACTTGTCGAAAATATATATTGGAACATGTGAATAAAATGGATCAAAGTTGATTTCTAAGCGATTTCCACTGCAATGATTCTAGACGATGCTAATTTCAAGCTTATGTACGACCTTTTTTATTTTATTTTTTTATTGTTGGTACCACTGCTTCGCTTTATATATAAAAACAGGTTATATCGTGTTCGATTCCCGGTGAAGACACAGATTTTAATTGCGTTTTCAGTCTGGATCTGTGAAACGATGAATATCGTAGTCTCCAGAATGTGGCGACTTTTTATTGGGTGTTAAATTAGTGCCAACCGTGTAGGCTTTTTTCATTCGTGTGTATGTATGTTCGATTGAGGTTGGCCTCTTAGGTGTAGTCTAAAGATATATGCCTGATAGTAGTTTCTTGTGTCGTCCGGCGAGCAGCCACTCCGGGGATGAACAGAGCTGAATCTCTCAAACGTTCCTAATGGAGTGGAGTAGGTGAGTGCGAAAATTCTATTAATGTATGTTATTTTATAAGGACATATTATGTCTACAGATTTTTGTCTCAATAAATTTTATCTATTTATTTTTTTAGGGCTCTGGCCGATTTACAAATGATATTAATAACAATTAAGCACTTCTAATAATAACACTCAATTATTATTATTATCATTATACATTTCCTCAAAAGAATATGCAGAGCAATGCGTAAATTGTAAATAATTTCATAGAACAAAAAAAAATTCAACAAATGAATCATCAATCTTTTAATTGCGAATAATTCACCCATCCAGATACTTAAAATATCAAAGGATTAGACCTATCAACCCTACTGATTCCCGAATATTAACGTTTAAAAAAATTTTTACGACTCTACATGTATTCATTTATAACCGTTTTTTGCATTTTTATTATTAAGTTTTTCGATAAATCTAATATTTCCAAATAACGGATAAAATTATACTATTTCTAAATTACGGATTAATCAATTAATTTATTTTTATTATTATTATATGATATTTATAAGAATCGTATGTTAGTAAAATTACTCTTTTAAGTGCACTGAAACAATTTTAAATCAACAGAGAGCATAAATATTTTTTGTGAATTTTGTAGATAACGGTATATTTCATAGCAATAATTTGACCAAAATTATTGCATGTTTTGATATGAAAATAAATCATCAACGGTTTAGAGTTTCTGCCACAAAGTTTATTTTTTGCTTCGTTTTGAATACCTCTCCAGTAACAGTTACGATATAATATGTTTGCTTGGTTTTAGGAACCTAGTTTTTGGTTCAATAAATAAGACAATGTTAAGTTTAAATCAATCAATTTAATTATTTATCGTTCACAGAGTGGAAAGTTTAAAATGAATATTATTAGAAATTTGATAAAAACAAACATACATAATCCACTTAATGATTTTAAAGGTATATCAAAATAAATGTTACTCTATCGCTTAGATGGTCTAAAAACAACTCATCATTATTTAATCTTAAATTAAGTGTCTACAGTAGGTCAAATAGTTAATTTTGAAAATCTTCTCCTAAGAACCCTCTTTAAAATATAAAAACAGTTTTTAGAATTTTATTTTATGGTATACGTATTTCAAAACTAGAATTTGTTAGATACTTTTCAGGTATAATTAGTTTTGATAAAATCCTTTTTTAATTGTTTATTGTAAATAACAAGAAAAACCAACAAGGTCTATAGAGTAGAGTTTTACTTTAAACGAAAAGAATATTCAGTAAGTTTTATTTTTGAATTACTTTTTTGGCTTTTATAAAAACCTAAATTTTACTCTTTTTTTCCATGTTAAAATACTGTATATCACGGATTTGGTGATTTATAATATTTGTTCGTGTTTCATATATTAGAATGTAATAAGTGTGCATATATATTCCCGTACATCCCCTATGACCATGTTCATAGATGTTTACAAGGGCCTTAAAGTAAACTTTATATTATTATGATACTCGTATCAGACAGTTTGTATAAGATATATGTTACATAATTCTCACTTATATTATATTGAATTATTTATGATTACTTCATGTGTGTGTATATTTATATACTATGTTGCAAAAATAATTAATTATGATGTCTGCCAAAGATCAAGGAAGTTCTCGAACTAACTACATCTTAACATGAAATCCTTAATTTGCATCATAACAATTGATCAATATATAATTAAGAGATATCATTTTATTATAATAATTATTACCTAAGTTTAGTTTGTCGATCGACAATTCTTAATAGAACTCCATTGTACGTTGATATGTTATAAAAATATAAAAATACTTGTAGTCAGTGCCCCTACAACCAGTGACCCAACTACTTTCATTGTATTAAAACGTAGATTTGTATAGATTCATTTGCATTATATAACTTCTTTTCAACCGTTCAAAAACCAACATTTTTATACACCTGTCATGTAAATTTTGTATATAACCACTAGTCTCAGTCTTGTAGAGCATTATTCTGACGATGTGCTTTGCACGAAACGCGTCAATAATCCAGTAAATATAATAGAACATTAACCAAGTATTTTTATATTTTTATGACATATCAACGTATAATAATTATTATATTTTTTATAATAACAAGGGTGTTAAAAACCTGAGATATTGAAAATAATAACAAAATGGATCTACAACACAACTTATTGTAAATTGTTACTGGGCAACCACATCAAAATAACATAATTCTTAATATATAGGTATATATTTTTTAAATCATCCATATGAAATGTGACAAGGTGTAGAATATCTGTACAAATTCAAAATATATCACATAACTCAAACTAGACCCCTTAGTGAATTTTATCGATATCATTACCTAGCAGAATAGTTTTTTGAAATGGAAAGTATTTTACACTTGTGTATAAAAGAACCGAGGACAAGTCAATAAAGCGACCACTGTATCAGGGTATCTTGGGCAAAAAAAAAGATATATAAGCATTGACAGAAAGGTTCATATATAAGAAATACACATTGGTACAAGTAGGTTGACAATTTTCGAACCAATGAGCTTCTAAGAACATCAGAAATGAAGGTCTTGAGATCTATTGCTGTAAACCCTCCCCCATCCCTGAGATCGTGTCCGTGACGTAGATATACAAAAAATGTGTAACACAGAAGACATTGTTCGATGGAGTAGATCGAGAATACAATTCAGAGAGACCATGTAGCTAGGATGAATGATGACAGACTTGCATCCCATCAGGACATTGTCCGCCTGGAAGACCAGGCAGTTGGACTTCATCATCTCCGGAAGCATAGTTTTCTGTATCACAGATCAAAAGAAAAAAAAGGAAGTTTTGTTTTCATTATGTACCTATTAGTTTTCAGGTATATTTTTATTAATAATGTATTGTTAATATTAATTTGAACTCGGATAGTGTGTGTGTTGAATAACCGTAGCATGACCTTGTTTAATTTCACTGTCAGGGTTACGCTCATTCATATTTCATACATAGTTGTAAAAGTAAAAGTTATCTCTAAACGGTTTTACACATTTTGATTCAAAAGCAAAAACATAAATAAATTATTACAAAGACAATGTTTATTTGATTACCATACGTAACTATGTTGAGTAATTTAATATTAGGTATGTCATGATAGTAAAATGCTACAAGTTTGCAGGTTTGGAATTTGGTAGGCTAGTATAATTTAGAAAATGCGAATGCAGTCAGAGGCATTTAAATTGTGATCTCGTGAAGGGTTAAACATCATTTTGGGGATTTACTTTTTAGGTTACGATATAAATCTAAAATTTTCAACAATCTATTTATGATGTATATTTGGACTCATTTTTTCACTGTTTTTTTAATGATTACGAATTAAAAGGATCTATGTTTTTTTTGTAAATTGCCAATAAAAGGGAGGACTATAATTTCTACAAATTTAACGGTTGGTGAAATTTATAAAAATTGTAAAATTAAGAAACAACACGGAAAGAAATCAAAATGTATCAAATAATGTTTTGTAATACAAGATTTTTTACAATGTCTTTAATATATTTATACTAATTTATTTGAATATATTTCCTGTGAATAGTGTTTTAGTTAGAACAGTGCTTCCATTATTTTCTTACCAATCATTGTTTTCATTGTCCCGTATAAGAGCCGGGTAATCAAAAATACAAGAAGTAAAATAACATTTCACATACTTAGTTTGGCCATGGGAAGCTTATAAACGAAATTTCTAAACAATTTTCATTTCCAATATTTTTTTAATGCATATATTTCTGGTGCAGTTCAGGGGTGACATCTGTGTGAGACACCATCACCTTATTTATAAGGACTGTTGCTTTCGTTGTTCACAAATAAACCAATTTCTCAATAGATGGCGTTATAAAAAGGACTCTTCGTTACTTCATAGATGGTAATATTAATAATGTCTTATTTTCAGGTGAATTGTTACACATTATTCAAATATATAGAACTTTCAAAAATTACATCGATAAGGGAACTCAATAAGAAGGCATAATTAGTGAACGTTGCGCAAGCACATAAAGTGATCACGTAAACAAGCCAATGACAGGTCGTAAGCCCTGTAGGTGCCTTGAGTTCCACGTTCTTCAATAATATCCCAACATCGTCTCTATTGAGATGTTAAAAAGTTCTTCAATAAAAAAAAATCTTTCCATTTACAATCTGATTGAAAAGCTCATAACAGAAAATCGTTTCAAATCCGGATATAATTTTACAACAGGAAACTGTCCGAGGTCATACAATGAATGTTATATTAAAATGATAATATTTAGTTATTTGAATTTGACGTCTTGGTAATCTCTCATATATTATTTATTTCACTGTCTTTTTAAATCGTAGTGATGGAAAATAAAGTATCTAATTAATGCACTAATGAATTACTTGTCAAATAGAAAAATGATATTTGCTTAACATATTTTTTTAATATCAGATTTCATCAAATGGGCTCACGGTTTTTAGAAATTGCGTAATACGAATCTTTCAGATAATTTTTATATTAAATAACTATAAAAGAATTTCATTGATCGGACGTTATAAAAAATATCAATTATGAAATATTATTAGAATATGTTGACGACCTTGAGAAACTATTTCAAGTATAATATAATTTTACCACAAATGGTTTCTAACTTGTGTTTTTATAATCCGTAAACTGAATTTTAGTGATATAAAAATAGTTGTGAAATATCCTGAGTTATTTCTGTTTCGTTTATATAAATGTAGGAAGGAGAAAAAAATATTCAAGTAGGTATGTATAGAACTACCAATTTTTGCTGTCGGATATTATACATATATAGTAACGTTACACGCTTGCACGACGTTCATCGTGACCTCTATAGGATTTGCATAGGTACGTAGTAATACAAAGGGCTAATCTAATAAAATGTACATTTCTCAATACTTATCAAGACGAAATTTATACGTGTGCTTGTTAAGCATTGACTCAAGTACTGAGAATATTTTATAAATATTGCCCGTATCTACACTTATTCTGATTTCAAATTTACATAAGTATAGATATAACTCGCATTGATATGTCGAGCCAACCGTTGACTTATGTTCTTAAAAATTTAAATATTATTCTATTACTAGCTTTTATGTCCCGCCGTTGGCCAAGAATGTAAATGAGTGAAGGAATAAGCAATCGTTTATATAATATTGTCACACAAAATATTTGCTATTTCGTAGTATGAAAAGTACTTTGAAATTTAATTGAGTTTAAGCGATGTAAAATGTTTAAGTGATGGCCACAACCCATGTGTTTTTATATATAAGTAGGTAAATACAATTTCTGTACGCATGGACTATGGTTAATGGTTTTAAATATGACTGATTATAAAGAGACAACGTTATAAAGAGTTTGGTTTTGGCCACAACCCCTATTTTTATATATTGTCATCGAACGCAAATAATGTGTTTTAAATATTTAGTAATTTTGGATGATGGGAAATGGTTTAAAAATTGATTAAACAAAATAAATGAAAAGATGTTGGTCATATCCCATTCGTTTTTATATTTTTCGTCAAGTGTGCATACAGTTTATTATATTTTTGCACAATAAAACTGATAGACTTAAAACTGACACATAAGTCTACATTACAGAAGAAGAAGACTTAAAGTATGTTAAATAGTTTTTAATTTGAATATAAACGTTGTGAAGAGTCCAGTAATGGCCACAACCCCGATTTTTTATATATTGTCATCAAAATGAAATGTGTAGTTATTGAAAATTAAGCAATATATGATGATATAATAAATGGTGTATATTTAATTGAACAAAAGTATTGAGAAGATTCTAGTGTTGGTCACATCCCATTCGTTTTTATGTATTTTCATCAAGTATGCATGTTGTTTATAATATGTCTGTACAATAGAATATTAAACTTAAAACTAACCCAAAAGACTAAATAAAAAAATAAGAAGAAGTATAAAACTATAACAAATAGTTTGTAATAAAAAACTGACCCAATGGTCTACATAAAAGATAAAATAGAAGAATTACACAAGAGGAAATGTATTATATAAAAAACTGACCAAATGGTCTTCATAAAAGAAGAAGAAGATGAATTGAACGATAGGAAATATTTTATATAAAATTCACCCAATGTCTACATAAAATAAGAAAACGAAGAATTAGACTAAAGGAAATAGTTTGCATAAAAACTAACCAATTGGTCTAAATAAAGGAAGAAGAAGAAGAATTAGACTATAGGACATAGTTTGTACAAAAACTCACCCAAGGTCTACATAAAATAAGAAAAAGAAGAATAAGACTATAGGAAATAGTTAATATAAAAACTGATCCAAAGGTCTACATATTAGAAGAAGAAGAAGAATTCGACGATAGGAAATGGTTTGTATATTGATGTATTGAAGCTAACCTAAAGTAGTTAAATAATTTTCCTATAGGAAATCAGTATATTGTTGGTTTTTAAGTACCTAGTATTAGTTAGGTACCTACCTACAACAATGTTCTAAATAAATTCGATTCATAAAAAAAATTATTTGAATATCACATTCTTTTTGTAACCATAGTAACCATTCGAACACGTAATAACAAATGGTTCGGAAACATTTTTTGAATATGTAGGTACCTACATTGGTTTGTTCGAAGCCACAAAAACGAAAATCAACAATAGGCATGATGACTAATTTTGAGAAACTATCTCACGATGTTTTTACGCATCCACTGTTTTCAAATATGTATACATTTCTACATAAAATAAAGGTTTAGTAGCAAAAATTGCCATTTCAAAATCCAATTTGACATTTACGTCAAAAAACGCTTGCAGTGTAATGGCGTCCGTCGGAGCTGACGGTGACGTCACGGTTTCGTAAACCGCATATCACTACTATAATATGTACTATACGTATTCTAAGACGATTTGTGTATTTAAAATAAATTCAAAAGTGCGTAAGTGTTGTGCGGTCCCAAAATGTACAAACACGTCGAAAAAAACACTTACTGAGGTATTTGTTTTCGTCCCACACGAATATAAACGAGAAATAAGTGGTTAAATTTGGCACGGCGAGACCCAGAAAGTGTATTTTATTAAGTATGCGTTTACAATGAAATACAGTATTTGTTCCCTCACGTTTAGCTCTCAATACTATAATTCATTTACAAAATATTTACCATTAATAAGGCAATAAGCATAAAAAGAACTTCATGAATGTCCAAACGTCAAAATACGCCATCTTAAGTTTCCCGCGTATTAGGCATTAGGCCTGTGTAACACCACTGCGTTACGCCGCTCAATTGCATCGACCCAGTTCACTGCGCCGGGTGTGTTAAGTCACTCCTTCGAAATGTATTGGCTCACGGCGCAGTGAGTCGTGAGTGCTAGACCGGGAGAATGCGAACAGTGTTAGAGTATTGAGTTATTGAGTTGCTTGCTTTTTAACCGACATACCTACATACCTTCTAAATAAACAACGTAATAGACAATAACATAAAACTAGCTTACCTTAGCACAGGCCATGCCTAGTGAAGGGGCTAGTAACAAAGATACAAACAAAAAGAAATTGCTTAAACTATGTAAGCACCAGTGAAATAATAAAATGATATTTATTGAAATGAAATAACTTATATTTACTTTGTATGTTTACTAATAATAATAATAATAGTTACTTTTATTTAGACGTAAAAAATACAAAATTAATACATCTAGTATAAACAAAAATATATAATTTTTTTGATACATTCTAATCCCGAAAAGTGCCGAATTAAAGCGTTTCCCGATTAAGTGCCGACGCAAGTCTGAATTTCCCGAAATCGGCAACACTGGACGTGGACCTAGAATATCGTGACGTCATGCGCTCTGATTCGTTCTGATTGGCGTTTCTCATAAAATGGCGGTCTATAATATTTTGTATTTTTATTTTAATAATATTAATATTATTCACTCTTTTAAAATGAAAATAAATACATTTTTTTTAAATCTTTATAACCTATTTTATTTTTTAAAATCATAATGTCAATGATTTCTTCTTACTCTCATCACGCCTATTCACTGCGCCGGGTCATTAACCTAGTTAAAAAATAATAGTAAAAGTATAATATGCAGGTATTGTATTTTATATAAGCAAAGATTATTATTGTATTCACTATATTTCATGTACCTACATGTTTAAAAATATCACAACTTTCCCGATTCTACTTTTAAAAGTAGAATCGGGAAAGTAATAGTATGTCGGTTAAAAAGCAGGCAACTCAATAACTCAATACCCTAACACTGTTCGCATCAAGGTTTGCATTCTCCCTGTCTAGCACTCACGACTCACTGCGCCGCGAGCCAATACTTTTCGAAGGAGTGAGTTAACACACCCGTCGCAGTGAACAGAATCGACGCAATTGAGCGGTGCAACGCAGCTTTACATATGTCATGTCTACCACAGTACCGCGTAGGTATGCTTTTAGTTTATGAACACATGTCATAATGTAGAGAGAAGAAGGAACATATTTTATCGATTTTCGAGATGTAAGTTGTATTTAAATTATAGATAAATGAAGTACTTATATGCATAGAATAATAAAAATACGCTTATATGTAAGTTTTTACCTTTCTAAATTCTGATGAGCAAAAGTCTTTTTTCGATGCAAAGTAATTTCATATATATTGTAATGAAACTGTGACGTCATAATATTTGATTAATTCTGATTGGTGTTTCTCATAAAATGGCGGACTTAAATATTTTGTATTTTTATTTTAATAATATTAATATTATTCGCTCTTTTAAAATGAAAAGAAATGTATTTTTTCAAATCTTTATAACCTATTTTATTTTATAAAATTATAATTTCAATGATTTTTTCATACTGTCATCACGCCTATTGTCCGAAATATCAAATATTATATATGTACAAATTATGCAATTTTATTATGCCTATATCTTTACTAATAATTAACAGACTTTTACAATATATGTCTTAAAACTTGCTATAAAGTCTTGTGTTTCATTTTATTATTTCATAATCACATTTATTTCAAAGGTACCTATATTATTTTAAAGAACATATTCATTCGGTAGGAAAATTAAATATCGTATGAAAAGATATTAAAATGGCGGGGTTATATGTACATTTGTACAAAACGCTTACTTTAAAAATAAGTTAAAAATTATAATTAGACAAAATATTCACCATGTTTTTCACTTAAAAGCTAAGTTATACTTGAAAATATATTTTATTCGTGTAAATACGTACTTCTAACAGATATTTGCGTGCAAAAAGTATACTTTTTTGACGGATATGGCTTGGAAAATTTTGTATGAAAAAAATAATTATTTAAATATTTTAAATAATTCAGCATTTTTATCGCATTTTTTAGCGTGACACTGCTTCAGGTATACTGGTACATGTTTGCACATAAATTAGATTTTTATATGCTCTTGGTTTTTCAGAAGGCGTGAGACAAACACACACACATACACACACATACACACACACTTACAAAATCATTGTTTTATTACTTTAGAAAGATATAATATATTTCTATTTTTGTTTGATCATAATAATATCAAACGATATCAAAATATGACTTCTAATATATTATATCATACGATAAAATAGCAGTTACATGACTCAAATTTTATGAAGAATATTAGACATATTTCATGGATCCTTAAGAAGATATTATAATATATCATAGAATATCATATATAATCTAAGTAATATATATTATAATATATTCTTCTTCCTCTTTTTTTACATGTTATAGTTAGTCCTGTCCTGCGTTATCTTCCCTCCGGTGTCGTGTCAGGAGTGTTATCATATTTAATACTGTAATATTTAATCTTTTCATAACTACATAATATATGGTTCGCGGCGTCTCGATTCGAATAATCGATAAATTTATTTTTCACGTAAATCATGATTTTCTGGGCTGGAAACAATGACTATTTGAAAGAAATTGCCATGTGGCCATAAACTCACCAATCATACAGAGTATAAGTAAAAGTTGAATAAATAAATAAATGTTGTAGGAAATAATGTATATTGCATTTCAATGCAACGATGTTAACCTATGGTCTTCATACAACAAGGACTTTCCACAATTTTGGTCAAAGTGTTTCGCAATATTCGCCTTTGTACAAATCAAACATTGAAAGCGATATTAATAATATGATGCGGCATTATGACCTACCTACTGTCTTCACGGTTAAGCCTTCCGACGCACAAACATTGAAAACCAGTTATGGCGAGTAGATCGAGACTGTTTCAATAGTGAACCGCTCCAGTTCTTTCACCGTGCAGCGGACTATGCAATGAAGCAAGATACATACATAGGAGACGGCGCGAAAATAGGGTCCTTTTCAATATCCATTGACAACTCAATCAAATGATAAAGTATGAGGTAGGTACATGAAACTGTGAAACTCAGTTTTGACTCTTGCTCTATACTGCAGGGGCTTGCCTAGAACCTTCGGACTAGGCAAACCCTGAAAGAAAATCGGGAAATGTCGAAAATTTAATGTTTTTTTAGCATCGTTGTTCATTTGAGTGGTCATGAAAATATTTTTTTTTTTTTTATTTGAAAAAATGGGCAACGTACAATAATATTTTTTTAAACAAATATAATAAATAAGAATAGCAACATAAGTAACTGTAACTTAATCAGCCCACCTTTGATTTCATGGTGCATTGTACTCACTACTGGTAAAAAATAAATTATTATTCCTGTCTAACGTGGCTCCTGAAAAGAGTCCTGGACATACAGAATATGTCCACGGACCTGATCTTTTCCAAATTATTATACGTGGTAAAGCTTCGGTACAATGGCGAATTTTGAGCGGCATTAGTGTTTTTTTTTGTCTAAAAAGAACGTTGAGGTGTCTTGTTCGTCTGTTTGGTATGTTGAAGTTAATCATTTTCAGAAGGTCTGTACAGTCAATATTGAAGTTTATTATGTCATAAAGGTACATTAAGTCTGAGGTCCTTCGTCTTGTCTGTAAAGTCTGCAATTCATGTTTGTAGTTATTACCAAATTTGTACTTCATATGTTTCAAAAATATTTGTTGTATTCGTTCTATATTGTTAATATAAATATTATATTGTGGATTCCAGATGACTGATGCATGTTCCAATTGACTTCTAACAATTGTGTTATATAGTAAGATAAATGTTTTCACTTGTGTGAATGGTTTGCATACTCTCATCAGGAATCCCAACATTTTATAAGCTTTCAGTGTAATTGTGTCAATGTGTTTGTCAAATAAAAGTTTACTGTCCAGTTGTATACCTAAGTCTCTACAGTCTGATTTCTTATCAATCGCCTCCCTATTGATTGTGTATGTGTATTGTATTGTACTCTTTTTCCTAGAGAATGTAATGGAGTGACATTTTTTTACATTTAGTAACAGCTTATTCGAGACACAACAAGAAGTTAGTCTATCAAGGTCAAGTTGTAAGTCCTCACAGTCAGTAATGTCTATAACAGTTTTGTAGATTTTCATATCGTCAGCGTATAATATATAATTACTGTTCTGTTTTATAATCAAAATCCAAAATAATATTTACATTTGTGGCCCTGTCAAGCATCGCATCTACATACGGTTCAAATTTTAATTTTGTGGTATAGTTTCAATAAAACAGACAAATATTAGGTCTAGAATTTCTTAATATAATATTCATAGGCAAGCCAAGATTTTCGCCTTCTATGAGCAAATCCGCTACTGCTATACTGTAAATGCGGTCTTGGGCTGAGATAATTGAAAATTTAACTATGCAGTACAATTCGATAGATATCACATGTATGGGTAGTGTAATGCGAATGTTTTCTCTAGTGTGAATATGAATTATGTTCTTCGTGAATTATAAGATAATACTAAGCTATATATGAATTACGAATATTGCTGTGGGTAGGTACTAAAACAAACTTAGACAAACTGAGACTCTTTAAAAACAGAAAAAAATAATTCAAATTAATAATTTACAGAACATTAGCGTATATTTTCAAATGTAAAATAGTCGTGCGTCAGCCAAATTTTTGTTAAAAATACTTATATCAATTTATTTATATTTAAAAACTGTTAGATAACCGTAAAATTAATATAACCAGTATACATAAATATGTCTACATATACTAATATATTTTTTTTATTAACAGATTAGTATTTTAAACAGATATAAAGATACATATGTATCATATACCTATGACATATTTTGCACGTCTTTGTGTAACCTTGAACTTTCTCTTTCATACTGATCACCTGGCTTCAAGTACAGGTGTTCGTTATAATTTAAATTCAAAAAAATTGTGAGGATTCTTGATAAAAAAATTCCCGTTATTTATTCATGATAAAGTTGATTTGAACAATTAGGTATATATATATATATATTATATACTAGAAATATTTCACAAATAGATGTTATGAAAGGGTGGCCAATTTGTTGAATGAAACATTATTTGACAAATATTACAGCAAATAGAAACAATCGGTAAGACAAGCGAAAAACCTTGAAAAGAAAACTCTTTCCCTTTTTATTTGCGTTTGTTACACAAATCATTAATATTTTACGGGTTTTTAAAATTTTACTAAAATAATATACATGAAAAATTCAATCCTATAAGTTTTCGTCCGGAATTAAAAAAAAGTTGATGCATAAAACATGTTTCTTGTTCAATGATTTTAGTTAGTTGTGATGGAAGTACATATTATAGTGCTCTGGACTAGCAATCCTATGAATTCGCTTCAATATCCCGCAACAACATTTATCTATGGTAAATATTTACAAGCATTTTCGGCTTGTACGAATTCATACCCGTTCATTCTAATTCTAAGGCTTATGCAAGAAAAGAAGAAGAAGAATTAAATATATTTTCAATGTTGCAAGCTGATAAAAACATACACATGACAAATAAAATAGACATTTTTACGATGCGAAGGCTAAATTTAAAATGTTATGGTTGACATTTTGAGATAAGCCCACTATTACTTAATTTTCAAATGACCAGTGAATTTGTAGAGTGATATCTCTCCAGTTAAGGTTAATTGTAGGCGAGTTTTGGACGTAGATGAATCCGGAAAAAAATCTGCATAATATAATTAAGAATACAAAGTACTTATAGTGTGTCGACCAATATATTATGTAGACAAATACTCTGCTGAAAAAACAATAAGTGATCAATTTTTATGGTAAACTATTGAGTCAATGAACTATGAATGAGAAATAAGTGTATGTTGAAGATATATTAAATATACATTCATTTTATTTGATTACATAGGTACCAACTTAAAGTGACTAAAAATTTTATATAAATAACATATTGAATTTTAGAATAATTGCTTTGAGAATTTCAAGGCTATATTCATAGAAGTGTTTGGAGTTGAATTGATAAAACGCAATTATTGTATAGAAGTGAAATATTAGAAGTTTAAGTTTTTTTTTAATTCACAAAAAGTTTTCCAGCGAGTCAGTTTAACAGCTGTAGTGATGAGAAGTCATGGTCTTGGTCTTGCAAGACCAAGACAAAGACTGAATGTGTCGCTGCAAGATCAAGACCATAACCATGAACAGGGTTTGCAAGACTTCTAGATGTCTTGCAAAATTTTATAAACCTTTTATTTTGAATTTAAAAGTAAGCGTTAAACTATATAAGCGATACTATCGACATAATACTATAAAATAATGTTTTTGTCATATTTCATAGTCCAACTGTCGATTTGTTCAGGAGAACTTTGTTCTCTTAACATATCGACAATGTATCAAGCCAGAATACGCGAGAATTGTATGGAGAGGTCTACTTTTTTCACGGCTTTTCCAAATTTGAAGTCAAAAAACACCAACTTAGAGGCTTCGCAGCATATATGTTCCATACACGGATTTACTCAGAATTCGGAGTAGAACATTTCGTGTGTCTGTGTGTGTGTCTGTGTGTGTGTGTGTGTGTGTGTGTGTGTGTGTGTGTGTGTGTATGTCTGTGTGTGTGTGTGTGTGTGTGTGTGTCCGTCCCCCCCTTATAAATTTTGATCCGCTCAATTTACAGAGCCTAAAATTTCAGAATATATAAACAGTTATAGGCCTACAAAACTTTTATACTCGGAATTTTGAATTTTTGTTTCAGTCAGGGGTTATCAACTTTTGAATTTTTATTTTATTTTTCTCTATATCTCAGAAACCATAAAAGCTAGAACGCTGAAAATTGGTATAAACATAGACAAATACAAAATCTCAAATCAGTTTTTTCAAAAAAATTCCAGGGTTTCTCAAACATTTTTTATTAAGAAAAGTATTTTTTTATGATAAATTTATGAGTTTTACTGCCTATATTTCCATTTTTTTTTAAAATATCGAAAAAAGCCGAAACACCCCAACTAGATAATTTAATTTTATATAAAAAATATTAGCATTGTAGCAGTACATCTCAAATTTTTTTTAACAATTTTTATAAAAATTGAATTTAGTGACGACATCGCTTCATACAATTTGTATGGTAGTCACCTATACACAATATCAAAGAAGACTTAATAGTTTGATACTTCATCTCTAAACATACAATATACATAAACCATCATGCTGTTTTCATATTCCGGGTAGGAAAAAAAGACTGACCTCCATACTATCCTATCTTGACTACCTAGGTACATGTGTTGTATAGAAAACTAAATATCATAAAATAATAAATAATTTGTATTTATGGGTTTGGTACTTATTCTTCAACTATACATACTATCGCTGTCGACAGTTGGATCTCATGTGTTTCATGCAACTAGTAATTATTGAATGTTCGACATAATACTATAAATTGATGTTTTTGTCATCCAACTGTCGATTTGTTCAGGAGAACTTTGTTCTCTTAACATATCGACAATGTATCAAGCCAGAATACGCGAGAATTGTATGGAGAGGTCTACTTTTTTCATGGATTTTCCAACTTTGAAGTCAAAAAACACCAACTTAGAGGCTTCGCAGCATATATGTTCCATACACGGATTTACTCAGAATTCGGAGTAGAACATTTCGTGTGTCTGTGTGTGTGTGTGTCTGTGTGTGTGTGTGTGTGTCTGTGTGTCCGTCCCCCCCTTATAACTTTTGATCCGCTCAATTTACAGAGCCTAAAATTTCAGAATATATAAACAGTTACAGGCCTACAAAACTTTTATACTCGGAATTTTGAATTTTTGTTTCAGTCAGGGGTTATCAACTTTTGAATTTTTATTTTATTTTTCCATATATCTCAGAAACCATAAACGGTAGAACGCTGAAAATTGGTACAAACATAGACAAATACAAAATCTCAAATCAGTTTTTTCAAAAAAATTCCAGGGTTTCTCAAACATTTTTTATTAAGAAAAATATTTTTTTTATGATAAATTTATGAGTTTAACTGCCTATATTTCCAAAACTTTTACAATTATCGAAAAAAGCCGAAACACCCCAACTAGATAATTTAATTTTCTATAAAAAATATTAACATTGTAGTAGAAGATCTCAATTTTTTTTTAACAATTTTTTTAAAAATTGAATTTAGTGACGACATCGCTTCATACATTTTGTATGGCAGTCGCCTATACACAATATGTAAGAAGACTTAATAGTTTGTTACTTCATCTCCAAACATACATACATACCATCATGCAATTTGCATATTCTGGGTAGGAAAAAGGATCTTCTTCCATACTATCCTATCTTGACATACATACCTACATATGTTGTATAGAAAACAAAATATCTGAAAATATTCAATAATTTGTATCTATGGGTTTATAGTTTGGTACATATTCTTCAACTATACATACTATCGCTATCGACAGTTGGATCTCATGTGTTACATGCAACTAGTATTTTATTGTCCAACTGTCGATTTGTTCAGGAGAACTTTGTTCTCTTAACATATCGACAATGTATCAAGCCAGAATACGCGAGAATTGTATGGAGAGGTGTACTTTTTTCACGGCTTTTCCAACTTTGAAGTCAAAAAACACCAACTTAGAGGCTTCGCAGCATATATGTTCCGTACACGGATTTACTCAGAATTCGGAGTAGAACATTTCGTGTGTCTGTGTGTGTGTCTGTGTGTCTGTGTGTCTGTGTGTGTGTGTGTCTGTGTGTCCGTCCCCCCCTTATAACTTTTGATCAGCTCAATTTACAGAGCCTAAAATTTCAGAATATATAAACAGTTACAGGCCTACAAAACTTTTATACTCGGAATTTTGAATTTTTGTTTCAGTCAGGGGTTATCAACTTTTGAATTTTTATTTTATTTTTCCATATATCTCAGAAACCATAAACGGTAGAACGCTGAAAATTGGTACAAACATAGACAAATACAAAATCTCAAATTAGTTTTTTCAAAAAAATTCCAGGGTTTCTCAAACATTTTTTATTAAGAAAAATATTTTTTTTATGATAAATTTATGAGTTTAACTGCCTATATTTCCAAAACTTTTACAATTATCGAAAAAAGCCGAAACACCCCAACTAGATAATTTAATTTTCTATAAAAAATATTAACATTGTAGAAGAAGATCTCAATTTTTTTTGAACAATTTTTTTAAAAATTGAATTTAGTGACGACATCGCTTCATACATTTTGTATGGCAGTCGCCTATACACAATATGTAAGAAGACTTAATAGTTTGTTACTTCATCTCCAAACATACATACATACCATCATGCAATTTGCATATTCTGGGTAGGAAAAAGGATCTTCTTCCATACTATCCTATCTTGACATACATACCTACATATGTTGTATAGAAAACAAAATATCTGAAAATATTCAATAATTTGTATCTATGGGTTTATAGTTTGGTACATATTCTTCAACTATACATACTATCGCTATCGACAGTTGGATCTCATGTGTTACATGCAACTAGTTATTATTGAATGTTCGACGTAATCCAACTGTCGATTTGTTCAGGAGAACTTTGTTCTCTTAACATATCGACAATGTATCAAGCCAGGATACGCGAGAATTGTATGCAGAGGTCTACTTTTTTAACGGCTTTTCCAAATTTGAAGTCAAAAAACACCAACTTAGAGGCTTCGCAGCATATATGTTCCATACACGGATTTACTCAGAATTCGGAGTAGAACATTTCGTGTGTCTGTGTGTGTGTCTGTGTGTCCGTCCCCCCCTTATAACTTTTGATCCGCTCAATTTACAGAGCCCAAAATTTAAGAATATATAAACAGTTATAGGCTTACAAAACTTTTATACTCAGAATTTCGAATTTTTGTTTTAATCAGGGGTTATCAACTTTTGAATTTTTACTTTATTTTTCCATATATCTCAGAAACCATAAAAGCTAGGACGCTGAAAATTTGTACAAATATATAAAAATACAAAATCTCAAATTAGTTTATTCAAAAAAATTCCAGGGTTTCTCAAACATTTTTTATTAAGAAAAATATTTTTTTTATTATAAATTTATGAGTTTAACTGCCTATATTTCCAAAACTTTTACAATTATTGAAAAAAGCCGAAACACCCCAACTAGATAATTTAATTTTATATAAAAAATATTTAAATTGTAGCAGAAGATCTCAATTTTTTTTAACCTTTTTTTTAAAAATTGAATTTAGTGACGACATCGCTTCATACATTTTGTATGGCAGTCGCCTATACACAATATGTAAGAAGACTTAATAGTTTGATACTTCATCTCCAAACATACATACATACCATCATGCTATTTTCATATTCTGGGTAGGAAAAAAGGATCTTCCTCCATACTATCCTATCTTGACATACATACCTACATATGTTGTATAGAAAACAAAATATCTGAAAATATTCAATAATTTGTATTTATGGGTTTATAGTTTGGTACATATTCTTCAACTATACATACTATCGCTATCGACAGTTGGATCTCATGTGTTACATGCAACTAGTATTTTATTGTCCAACTGTCGATTTGTTCAGGAGAACTTTGTTCTCTTAACATATCGACAATGTATCAAGCCAGAATACGCGAGAATTGTATGGAGAGGTGTACTTTTTTCACGGCTTTTCCAACTTTGAAGTCAAAAAACACCAACTTAGAGGCTTCGCAGCATATATGTTCCGTACACGGATTTACTCAGAATTCGGAGTAGAACATTTCGTGTGTCTGTGTGTGTGTCTGTGTGTCTGTGTGTCTGTGTGTGTGTGTGTCTGTGTGTCCGTCCCCCCCTTATAACTTTTGATCAGCTCAATTTACAGAGCCTAAAATTTCAGAATATATAAACAGTTACAGGCCTACAAAACTTTTATACTCGGAATTTTGAATTTTTGTTTCAGTCAGGGGTTATCAACTTTTGAATTTTTATTTTATTTTTCCATATATCTCAGAAACCATAAACGGTAGAACGCTGAAAATTGGTACAAACATAGACAAATACAAAATCTCAAATTAGTTTTTTCAAAAAAATTCCAGGGTTTCTCAAACATTTTTTATTAAGAAAAATATTTTTTTTATGATAAATTTATGAGTTTAACTGCCTATATTTCCAAAACTTTTACAATTATCGAAAAAAGCCGAAACACCCCAACTAGATAATTTAATTTTCTATAAAAAATATTAACATTGTAGAAGAAGATCTCAATTTTTTTTGAACAATTTTTTTAAAAATTGAATTTAGTGACGACATCGCTTCATACATTTTGTATGGCAGTCGCCTATACACAATATGTAAGAAGACTTAATAGTTTGTTACTTCATCTCCAAACATACATACATACCATCATGCAATTTGCATATTCTGGGTAGGAAAAAGGATCTTCTTCCATACTATCCTATCTTGACATACATACCTACATATGTTGTATAGAAAACAAAATATCTGAAAATATTCAATAATTTGTATCTATGGGTTTATAGTTTGGTACATATTCTTCAACTATACATACTATCGCTATCGACAGTTGGATCTCATGTGTTACATGCAACTAGTTATTATTGAATGTTCGACGTAATCCAACTGTCGATTTGTTCAGGAGAACTTTGTTCTCTTAACATATCGACAATGTATCAAGCCAGGATACGCGAGAATTGTATGCAGAGGTCTACTTTTTTAACGGCTTTTCCAAATTTGAAGTCAAAAAACACCAACTTAGAGGCTTCGCAGCATATATGTTCCATACACGGATTTACTCAGAATTCGGAGTAGAACATTTCGTGTGTCTGTGTGTGTGTCTGTGTGTCCGTCCCCCCCTTATAACTTTTGATCCGCTCAATTTACAGAGCCCAAAATTTAAGAATATATAAACAGTTATAGGCTTACAAAACTTTTATACTCAGAATTTCGAATTTTTGTTTTAATCAGGGGTTATCAACTTTTGAATTTTTACTTTATTTTTCCATATATCTCAGAAACCATAAAAGCTAGGACGCTGAAAATTTGTACAAATATATAAAAATACAAAATCTCAAATTAGTTTATTCAAAAAAATTCCAGGGTTTCTCAAACATTTTTTATTAAGAAAAATATTTTTTTTATTATAAATTTATGAGTTTAACTGCCTATATTTCCAAAACTTTTACAATTATTGAAAAAAGCCGAAACACCCCAACTAGATAATTTAATTTTATATAAAAAATATTTAAATTGTAGCAGAAGATCTCAATTTTTTTTAACCTTTTTTTTAAAAATTGAATTTAGTGACGACATCGCTTCATACATTTTGTATGGCAGTCGCCTATACACAATATGTAAGAAGACTTAATAGTTTGATACTTCATCTCCAAACATACATACATACCATCATGCTATTTTCATATTCTGGGTAGGAAAAAAGGATCTTCCTCCATACTATCCTATCTTGACATACATACCTACATATGTTGTATAGAAAACAAAATATCTGAAAATATTCAATAATTTGTATTTATGGGTTTATAGTTTGGTACATATTCTTCAACTATACATACTATCGCTATCGACAGTTGGATCTCATGTGTTACATGCAACTAGTTATTGATAATTTATTTAGATGGGTGGAATAATTTATTTAGATGGGTCGATGGCAGAGCGGTTAGCGCGCTGGGCTACTAATCCAGTGATCGCAAGTTCGAATCCTGCCTCGACCGATTTCGTTCACCTAAAGCACAAGTATTTATTTGCTTATTTTAGGGAACGTAGGAAGAGGTATATGTACTTCTCTAACAAGGACATACTCATTTTTTCGAAGAAAAAAAAAAGAATTATTGAATGTTCGACATAATATTATAAATTGATGTTTTGTCATATTTAATTGTAATTATTGAATGTTCGACATAATAATAATACTATAAATTGATGTTTTTGTCATATTTCATTGTAATTGTTGAATGTTCGACATAATACTATAAATTGATGTTTTGTCATATTTCATTGTAATTATTGAATGTTCGACATAATACTATAAATTCATGTTTTTGTCATATTTCATTGAAATTATTGAATGTTATAGAAAAATAAATAATATTTTGATGTAAAAGTTGGATGATCTACAAGACTTACAAGATCAAGACTAGGTTTGCAAGGCAAAGAGCAAGACTTAATCGAGTATGCATGATCAATACTGGGTCTTGGTCTTGTTTTAGACAGCTGATGAACACAGAAAAGGTATATCTTTCTACAATTTAGAAGATTTTGAGTATGAAAATATATTAAATCGTTAATAAATATTTTATAGTTATTTTTATTAATATCTAAATGATATTCTAAGTGCAAGTAGTTACAAATCGATATCAGTGTTATATGCTAAGAATAGATTATTGACTAATTTTATCATGAAATTTTTTAATTTTTTTACATTGACCTTCAAGTTTAACCTCAACATTTTTTTTTGTTTAAACGAAAACGCCAATATTGATTGGATGTAAATATTAAAGACATGAAAGGTTAATATTCTATGAAGTATTGGTTGATGCGATAATATGTAAGGTTAAATATGTATAGTCAATATTAAAAACAATATACATAAGAGGTACCGACTACTTTTTCATTACCATGGATTTGAATAGCTGTGTTTCCGGGACGATGTAGGTACCTACTTATATCCATTTAAAGGACGTAAATTCAATTTGTTATTTGTATTATTGCCATGAATATTGTAAGGCAGTTGGAAGGCAGTTATGTAGAACATAAGACAAAAATCCTTTTTGGATTTAAATAGAGTCGTGGAATCTGCAGTAACGGGATGGTTTCAATAAATTTAGTTAAAACTTTGGTACCTACCTAATCTTAACAAGTCTATTATTTAATTCAATAATGTTCGTCTATAATTGGTTTTATTTTAATGTAAAAAAAATAGTTGTAAAATTTTTCATAGCTGTTGACAAACTGTTAAATATGTAAAATAAAAAATAGGTACTAACTACAACAAATATAGAATACAATTGTAGATAAATTCGCAACGTTTACGTAAAAAAATGTGCGTTGTTTGATAGCTTATAAGGTTGGGGTTTATAATGCTACTAATTCACACATAAAATTCTTCGTCTTTTGAAAATTAGAGATTATTTTTGCATACAAAACAAATGTATCTTGTTTACAAATATACCGCTGCCGCGGGGTGCCTTCAGGTCTTCTATGTGGGTGTCCTAGGTGCGATGTTTGATACCCAGCAGAGGTGAAAATTCTGGCTGAAAATACTAGTTAGTTCTAAGAAATTGCCAAATGGCAATAAACTCACCACTTCCACAGGGTGATAGGAAGTGTTAATTAAGTATATAATAATACATGAAATGTTCAATACGCTGGTTTGCATATTTATATACATATAATTTAAAAGGAATGAAAAAGAAAAATTCAATTATGATACCTACTGTCTTTTATTTCGTTTTTTATGTAGGTATAGGATTTCCTTTTTTTGCTACGTTTACTTTTGTTTTCTTTTCTGTGATTTTGTTTTTAATAATATGTGTTTTTTAATATAAAGTTTGTAAACGGCAATACTCGCCGTAAATGATTGAATAATAAATATTTTTTTTTCTAAGATTTACGAAGAAAGTAAAGAATGTCGTTATTGGTAATTTTTTACTCATAAAAATATCATATAAATTTAAATTTTTACTCATATAAATTACTAAGTATTTATGCTGAAACAATTTTTATTATATCAGCTATAAAAATAGTTTTTAACAGTCCTACAATGTAAATTGTAGGACTGTTGAAAACTTTCTTTTTCAACTTGTATATTTTTTGGTTAATACTAAATGTAAGAAATTATTTTTTTTACATCTAAATAAAATATACACACATTTCATCTCAGAGCAGGTTTTCCAAGTGAGACGGGGAACGAAAAATATGATTGTCATGTATGTATTTAAATAATAAACATCGGGTTGCCGGCACTCAAACTAAAACACATTATTTGTACATACATACAGTGAGCTCTCCACTGATATATAGGGAAATGCAACAAAATCAGTCAATAATCTAATAAGAGTAACAGCAAATAAAACAAAGATCACATACAAACATTTTATATAATAATTTGCAGATTTTACTCTCGATCGGTCAGATGTGTCATGTACCCATGACAAGGACGTATTGTATATATTGTGAAATCTCATTTACCTATGCATGTGTTATCTCAATCGAATAATAATATTCCTGATTGCCTTCGTTAATATCTCGCAATACCAGACAAATTAACGTGAAAAAAATCGTGAACTTTTTTGTTGTTTAAATACTATGTCCCCATTATACTCCGAGATGTCTCGACTAGACTGATGAGATTTTCTTCGGAGAATCGGCAAGTGAGAGCACTGACACTACAATACAATCTATAACAAAGGCAATTGGGTCAAGATGAACATTCTCGAGATAAAAAATTGTAACTATTTAATCGGATTAAGTTCTTTCACTTGGTAACTATAAATGACGAGCTTTTTACTACATCAATTAAATGATCTCAAGCATCGACACGTGTTTTGACATCGACACGTGTTTTGACATAATTTATGAATGAGTTGTTTTTTCTGTAGTTTGTCAAGTTATTTATTTATTTTATATTTCTTCTCGGACAACTAACAGCTGTACTATGTTAAATATTAACAAGTTGCCACATTCTGGAGACATACGATATTAATCGTCTCACAGATCAAGGCTGAAAACACAATTAAAAACTGTGCCTCCACCGGGAATCGAACCCGGTACCTTTGGATCAGCAGTCAGATACCCAACCAACTCAGCCACGAAGGCCGACAAAGAATATGATATTTATTTGTAATACTTATATTTCTTAATTTTAAAAATATATTTTTATTATATGATTGAAATCACAAAGACAGATTTATTTATTTATATATTTTAATCTTCTTGTACATATAATTAGTACACTGGCGGGCTTATTGCCTAATGGAAATTTCTTCCAACCAACCAGAGTAAATGTTAAATATACAAAACAATGTGTACTATATGGCATTAAGTTAATCACATTACAAAATAAATATAGATAGCAAAAGAAAAGTAATAAAAAAAAACAAAAAAACAAAGAAGATAGCATATAAAAACAAATCATAGCAAAGGGATAAGGAAAGGAAGAGGAGAGGAAGATGTAATCTGGTATTGTCAGATAAATATTTTTGATTTAGCCTTTTCTTGAAGATGTTTAGTGAGATAGACGACGTAATAAAAGGACTTAGGCTATTCCATAGTCCAGCTGAATGTACTTCAAATGAAGAGCTAAAAAAATTCAGAACTATGAATAGGGATAGATAGTAAAGCACGTAAAACAAATAAATTTGTCAATAGTTAACTTAAATGGAAAAGTGACTTTTGTGGGTACTTTAAGTAAATTTACTGAGTTTTAGAGAAATTACATCAGAAAAGATATGTAACATCAATGAATGTGTCAAGATAAGGCGGGTCGAGGGTCAGTTCTGGACACCACAGTCTTTACCACGGTGATCGTCGAAGGACCTGACATGGTACTGATGGTACGAGTAGAAGAAGCCATCGATTCAAATAATGGATATACCTACTAAAAAAATCCCTGTTGGGAGTACCTACCCTTGACTCCCGACGGGGAAAAAATCCAATGTTTACGTATATGCATGAAAATATTCGATTTAAATACACATTGGTACAAGCAAATAAACAACCCAAAAATAAACTTATAATTCTGGCGCGGTTCAAGGGTTACATCTGTGCGAAAGCAGCGTCACCTCATGTATAAGGACTGTTGCTTTCATTGTTTACAAACCAATTTCTCAATAGATGGCGTTATAAAAAGGTTTCTTCGTTTTTTCATCTTATTTTCTAACGAACAGATTTTCATGATTAAAATATATAGAACTTTCAAAAAATCGGATTGATAGGGAATTTAAAAGGAAGGCATAAATGGTGAACTTTGCGCAAGCGCATAAAGTGATCACGTAAATCGGACGATGACAGGTCATAAACCATGTAGTTGTCTTTAGTTTCGGGTTTTCCTATAATATTCCATCTCCGTCTCTATTGAGATTTTAAAAATTTGTCATAAAAAATATCATGAAAAAGTCGAATGATTTGAATGATTTTAAAAATGCGAGTCTCAATAACTTTGAGACAATTAAAACTATTCAACCAAATCCAAGACGAAAAATAAGTAGGTAACAACTGTTTCTTCGTTAAATTTAACCTTCATGCTTCAACGACAAATCGTTTAGCACAAAAACATGGATAATTTTATACACATCACGTCCACATTCTAATTTTCTTGAAATTTAGATTTTTTTCGCATCTTAATTACACAGTAGGTATATGTTCGACAGTGACTTCGATAACCTTAAAAAATGAACACACAATGGCAAGATTTAATTCATCCACAAATTGACAAAAAATTATTTTCAATTTTATCCATAGATTGAATGCGGATTATATTTTTTCCTTTAACCATATTAGTCGTAAGCTTTTGTGACAAGTTGTAGGTAGATGCAATACAAATACAGACAACCTGATTGTGGAATTAGCTGCTACTCTTGATATTTTACATTTATAATCATTTTAACATACCTAAAGTACGTTAATTAATTTGTATGAGAAGATTTGTAAATTTGTATATGTAAACCTATTTTTTTTTCAGTGTAAATCACCGTAGGCTGAGTCTGTTCTGAGGATATCGATGTTTTTCCACGTTATGTTTCATTTCCCCCACCTTTTCTTCGTATTTTTTAATTTTTAATTAAGTGCGATAGATTTTATTGTATTTTCATTAATTGTTTCACTATAAATTTATGATCTTTTGCAGGTACTCACAATTGCGATTGTACACGTTTTTCTTACGAGCAATAAATCCATTTTATTATTTAATGCAATAAATCCATTTTATTATTTAATGCAATAAATCCATTTTATTATTTAATGCAATAAATCCATTTTATTATTTAATGCAATAAATCCATTTTATTATTTAATGCAATAAATCCATTTTATTATTTAATGCAATAAATCCATTTTATTATTTAATGCAATAAATCCATTTTATTATTTAATGCAATAAATCCATTTTATTATTTAATGCAATAAATCCATTTTATTATTTAATGCAATAAATCCATTTTATTATTTAATGCAATAAATCCATTTTATTATTTAATGCAAGAAATCCATTTTATTATTTAATGCAATAAATGCATTTTATTATTTAATGCAATAAATCCATTTTATTATTTAATGCAATAAATCCATTTTATTATTTAATGCAATAAATCCATTTTATTATTTAATGCAATAAATCCATTTTATTATTTAATGCAATAAATCCATTTTATTATTTATTTGGGAATAAAATTTTTCAATTGCCTCCCAAATGAAATAAAGCAGATAAAAGAATTTAAAAAATTTAAACATAAATTAAAATTGCACTTAACTTTCTAAAATAGTAGTTTTCGATTTTGTTGTTTTGATTTGTTTCAATTTCCAGTATTTTCTTTTTTTATTTTTGAAATATGTGTTTTGATATATTTGAATCGTCTATAATTCTATATTACTCATTTTTCAATTATTTTCATGTTTTTTTTTTTTTTGGTTTGAATATGTATTCTGATATGTTTTCTCATTTGAGTATTCTTCTTTTTCATTTATTTTCAACCTTTTAATGATGTTTATTTGATTTTTTTTGTTCATGTATGATTTGATTTAATTACTTTTACTTTTATGTTGACTTTGCTTTGTATTGATATTTTTTATTTTGTTATAAGTGCTTCCCTCATCAAGCACAAGATTGTAATCTTTTTGATGAGGTACTGCAGGGAAAAATATGTAAGAATATTATTACTAGTGAACTTATATATTGATTTGTATTATAAAATATATTAAAAATAAAATAAATAAATAAATCCATTTTATTATTTAATGCAATAAATCCATTTTATTATTTAATGCAATAAATCCATTTTATTATTTAATGCAATAAATCCATTTTATTATTTAATGCTATAAAAATATTTATGTTATTAATCAGCTTTAAAAGGCTATAGTAGGCTATATAGTTTATTTTGAAAATAATTTCCCCAGTATCCTCAAAAGATACGTCTTTGAAATAAAGAACAGTTTGTATGTACATCTTTATTATATTGCATGATTTTTTTGAATTTTGAATTTGTTTAATACTTTTCATGTAAAATTAGTTTAAGTAAAACTTTTTTTATTTTTTCATTGTAAGTAACTAAAAAACTACAAGGCATATGAAGTAGATTTTTACTTCAATCGAAAGATAATATGAAAATCTACCGGCTGAGTTTTTTATTATTATGATATTTTAATAACTATTCTTGCTATTTAAAAAAATTTCTAAATTTTACCTTTTTTGCAAGATAAAATGTTGTATGTCACATATGAGGTGATAAACAAATTTTTTCGTGTTTCAAACATTAGAAGGTAATTTAGTGTGCATTTTTGCGTACATCCTCATACCTAAGGTATACAAGGGCCTTACAGCGTAGGCTTTTATTCTGATCCAACCAGATCCAACACTACCTATAACGAAGTCAGTAATTACCTTATTCATATAAATAATAATTGTGTATGAGCCTGTTAGTAACTTGCAAGCAAAAATATTGCAACAACAAACATACTGCCAATATAAACCATGATGTGTGCACTTTTTCATAAATGTTAGTAAACTCAATATTATTTGATTCGCTTATAATAATTATTTTACATCCGTTGTACAAAGCGTCCTCGGCCTACTAAAAAACATCAACTGCAAACAGTTACAAAGGAAATAAGCCTCATTCGTTTCCTTTTACACGTGACGAACTGTTCGTTGTTCTTCTATCGGTTGGGATATGAATTTAATGGATATTATCATGTGTTGTGCAACATCTCAGTGGAGGTATAGGTACGCTGCGAAGCGACACGGACTAGGAGGTTGACTTGAGTAATTTAGCAAACAAAGAGATTTGACAAACATTATGTCATTTCATGTCCTTGTGTGGTTTTGAGATTCTATTTTGAACTCACAGAAAAAATATGATTATGATGTTCGAGTAGGTATATTATTTGAAATTCCCGAAATTGACGAACACTCGATAACAGGTGTGTGTTTTACATTTATAATGAACACGATTATGATCTTCGAAATGGTTAAACATGTCTGTTAAAGAACAAACTTGTATTTCTATTGACAGTGTCATCACGTTTTGAAGAAATCCGCTATCATTTGTGAATAATACAAATTGAGGTAAATATTATGTTGGATGTTGGTACTTAACCAGTTATCGTATATCGAGCAGATATTATGTTGGATGTTGGTACTTAACCAGTTATCGTATATCGAGCAGATATTATGTTGGATGTTGGTACTTAACCAGTTATCGTATATCGATGTTGGTACTTAACCAGTTATCGTATATCGATGTTGGTACTTAACCAGTTATCGTATATCGAGCAGATATTGTGATATAAAAGATGATTTATTTTTACATATTAGACATAATACCTTGGTGTCCTAGACCCCACAGTAAAGAAAGAAACTTAACTGCATGCTATTTATATATGTAAATCATATTAGGAAAATTGTATGTCAAAATTATAATTATGTATGAAGCGGTAAAATTTTAGTAAAAAAAACATTTTTATTACAACAAAATTTTATAAATAGGTATTATGTAAATACGTTTATATTTACATAATACCTATTTATAAAATTATAATACGACTCTATAATATAACGTAAAGTCAAAATAAAGTATATTGCAATAAAAGTATAAGTGTTATAATCTAAATCACGACTTAATAAAATAATATTTATACTTGAGTCAGAAACTATCGTAATTAAATATTTTAGTAACACAATATTTTTGTAATTAACAATTTCACAGATCATTATGTTATTATTGATTGATTTCGAAATTAATGTTATTCACTAAGGTATCGAACCTTTAAATTATCAAATCACTGTTTTATTAATGTGACAATCAAATTGGTAAATCATGTATCAATACTTGTTATAAAACGACCAAAGGTCGTTAAATAATCTTTCATATAAAAAACTGACTCCAAAATTAATGTATGCCAAGATAGAATAATGTGGTGTTCGGTTCTGTTAGCGTACCTCATGAAGGAGATAGCATGATGGTATGTATTTATGTAGTAATATTATATTTCATACAATTCTCCTATACAATAATACGAAAATTCTTCGTAAAATGAGGAGTTTCATGATTTTTCATGATTCTGATCATCAAATAGGTATCTTAGATTAGTTAAGATGGAACAACGGAAAAGGGAATCATCGAATTCGACAACGCGGTAAACAATTAATGGATGATTTTGCACTTTTTATTTAGTTTTTGATGATTTTGTCATGGATGCCATCATCAGATCTTGACCGAATTGGAATGGCACCAATCAGAAGATACCCCCTTTCTAATGAAAAAAGAATCATCGAATTTAGACAACGTGGTAAAAAGTTATCGCTGAACATACACAAAAAAAATCACGTCGTATTTATATAACCCCCTCCCTTTTTGGAAGACGGTTAAAAAAGAGTGAATCAAATATTTGGTACGGTATATAGTATGTTTTTTTCAGAATAATCAAATTTCGGTTCAATTAGATATTATTAAATATATTTCAGCTATTGGCATTTACATATTATATTCGTTAGAACATTATATTCAAAATGCAATAAATAGAAATGACCCAAAAAAGGTAAATCATCGCTGAAAAATATATGAAAAAATAATGTTTTAAATGCAAAATTCAGTCTTAAAACTCTAGAAACTTTTTCAAATATATAGTTTATTGCATTCAATTTTCTAATTTTCTTTTTAATTTTCCTGTGATTTTTTTTTTTTGATAAAAAAAATGAATTTGTCCTTGTTAAACAAGTACATACGCATCTTCCTACATTCCCTAAATAAAGCATAAATGCTTGTGCTATAGGTGAACGAAATCGGTCGAGGCAGGATTCGAATTCGCGACCACTGGATTATTAACCCAGCGTGCTAAAAGCTCTGCCACCACCCATCTAAATTGATCGATGGTATGAAAAACATATGTTTAATTGATCGCCCTCGAAAGGAAAATCAAATCTTGACCTGTAGATATCTGTTAATATAAAACGAGCGGGTTGTGGCAAACGCTTAACTCCTCTCTAACAAGTCACTATAAAGAATTCAAAGGTTGTATAGAAAATTTTCAGTAATTTTATGAAATGATTTTGTTTAACTATTTTTTATTTATATTTTATTATGAAAAAATTATATTTCTTCAATGCCATTTTATGAAAGTGATGTGCCTTTTTACTAATTTGAAAATAAAATTTTCAAATTATAAGTTTCCTAAGCTTGGGGTCACTTTTAAATATTTGACAATTAAAGAAATTGAGAAGCACTATTCAGATATCCTTCAAAATCGAATAGGGTCTAAGTGAGTATTTGATATATAAATTTGCAAAATATTAATATAATCGAATGAGTACTTTAGTCTATAATCGATAAAGTAAAATAAATACGCCGTACATAGCACACAGCACATAGCACACACACAGCGATACATTGTGATGAAACTTTCAGAATACAATCTCAACATGATACTAGTTGATAATCTGCAATAAAAAAATAGCCATAAAAATTGCGAAATCATAACTCCCCACTATATCCCCTTGGGTTAGTGAGGAGTAAAAAAGCAAACAGATCGAATACCATTATAGTAGATGAGGTCAGATAAAATATTGACAGACAAGATATTTGAGATCTTAATCAGTCAATCACTTGTTGTACTTGAAAACGAGTCATAATAATAGAAATTTAATTTCAAATGAGACTTTAAATAATGAATGTGCACGAAAGTATGTTAAGATAGTATTCATTATGAACCGAAATAAATAGTACAAACTTTGAGAAAACTCGTACTTATCAAATAGTAACAATATTAAAAATAGTTTTAGTTTAATTGTTGGATGCAGTAATTGGCGTTATAAATCATGTGTTGTAGTTTTTGCTAAGATTCGCTAGATTTGTATGCCAGGTCTATATTTTTCGTGTTTTTTTCAACTATGAAGTCAAAAAACACCAACTTAGAGGCTTTGCAGCATTGTAAAACTACTCTAGTATATGCAATAAATTTAGCAGTAACAAGAAATATTCATAAATGTATTGTAATGTATTGTATCTTCTCAATTTATATCAATGAAGCAATCTATATATGAAAATCTCCTGTTCATGCTAATCTCCGAAACCGCCCAACCGATTTCAATGAATTTTTGTAATCTTGCATGGTTGTTTTCAGCTTGAAAGATAGGATAGATTTGAAACGAAGAATACTAAACTCGCTTATATCTAGTATTTATATTTTTTTTAATTAAATTGTATATTTTTTTTAGATTTATCACCCAAAAATACATGCAACCACAAATTTTATCACTCCTACACCCCACGAAGAATTTGTTATAGGAAAAAAAGGTCGTAAATATTTTTTAAGTTTTATAAGCTTTTAATAGATAGCGGTGTGAACAAATCTATTAACATCTATATTACGGTTCTACTGTAAATCGTTAGTCTAATCGGAACACGTCAAAACAGAACATCATGACACAACAAAACATTTCTTTTGCGCGAATATTATGCGACATTGCGCATTGTCTAATTTCATTATCTCTTTGAAATCGTATGTGAAATGTCATATTTTATCTATGATTTGTAACTGTATTACGAATTGTCGTATTCTAATTAGAAATTAGACTATCGATTAACGATTAATCTGGTCACCCTGTTCTAGAGAATATACCACACTCAAATGTACGAAAAAATACAGAAAATGAGGTCTATATAAAATTCGGCCTGCATAGAAGGCGGTCTGTGACAGGACAGCGTCTGCCCGGGCCCACTAATTTATATATTATATAAAGATGGATGTACGAATATTTGTTTGTTTGTATGTGGCCGATAAAATCCCAAACCAACCAGCAGATTGCGATGAAACTATGGGAATTTGTTCAGCTCATTCCGGGGAAGGTTTATGCACTATAATTTATTTATTTGATATCTCGATATCTATATATATATATATATATATATATATATATATATATATATATATATATATATATATATATATATATATATATATATATATATATATATATATATATATATATATATATATATATATATATATATATATATATATATATATATATATATATATATATATATATATATATATATATGTATATATATATATATACATATATATATATATATATATATATATATATATATATATATATATATATATATATATATATATATATATATATATATATATATATATATATATATATATATATATATATATATATATATATATATATATATATATATATATATATATATATATATATATATATATATATATATATATATATATATATATATATATATATATATATATATATATATATATATATATATATAAAATTGTACATTATATAAAACTAGTATAATGCCAAAAGTATAATTATATTTGTTTAAATAATTAAATAAAATTATAAATGAATGAATGAAAAGGGTCGGAAGGGAATGTAGGGATATAAGGGATAAAATACGGAATTTTAATTAGCGAATCTAGATAAGTATGTTAAATAATAAAAAGGAAACATACCGATCAACCATTTTTTATATATTTGGAGGTAAATAATTAAACAGGACAACGTCTGCCGTGTTTTACTAGCATAATATATAAATAATGATAAGTCAAAAATTCTCAAGCATAAAAAAAGTAAAAAATAATTAATAGATAATTCTGGTTAGCAAATCAATATAATTTCCTCAGTGAGATTGACTCTTGATGATGTATTGAGCTTGACTCTTGACACTGAACACGTTTTGAAAGTTCATCAAATTGTTTATTGTGTTTGGTTCAACATCGTAAAATAATTATGTTCTTGTAGCCACTGAACTCAATGCTGATCGTCGAACCAACATTTCATCGCAATCATCATGTTCTACCATACAAGTTTCTTTATTGATTCACGAAAAACACACGATTTTTGCTGTATTATGATGGTGATATTCTCGTTCCCATGATATCATCATCAATTTCATTTCATAAAAAAACAAAGGGAAATGGTCGTCACAATAATAGATATAAAATAGATTTATCATTTTTTTTATTTTATAGATAATATACTATGTTTAACCAAGGGGGCAAGTCTGGTTCGACCGGCGAAATCAAAACCCCAGTGATTACCCATATCATGGATATAATTATAGTATGGAGTTCTATGACATCTAAAGATATTGTAGAACTCCATATAATAATTATATCCATGTTATGGGTAATAACGGTGGTTTTGATTTCGCCGATTGAACCAGACTTGCCCCCTGATTCAGATTTTTGTATGATATTTTTTTATATTTAGTCCTTTTGTTTCACGTTAAAAATATCCTATCCATTGATTCTGGGTCGAATCTTGTAGTTTTCCGTAACCGGATATTACTTTATAAAAATACAACCAACATGATCTTGTCTCTCCACACATTACAATAAGTTGATGTGGAGAAAATTACAAATTATTAACCACTGTTTATTATTTTTAATAAACCTACAGACTTATGTTTTATCAATATTTTGTAATCTAAATTAAAGTATTGTCGACTTAATAATTTTAGGTTATAATGTTAAGAGAAAATAAACAATAATTAATTATGATAATCTTCCAAATATGTAATGATTGATTTACAAAATTATCTTCAAATGACTAAGTATATTATTATCTTATAAAAAAGTATTCAAATTGTGGATTTCCAAGAACAAAGATTAAAGGAATAAATAATATACCTGCATGGGTTTTATAATTATTAATTATGTTTTTGTATATCCATTGAAGGTTAAATCATTTTATTTTTTTATACGTTTTGAAGGTCGATCATTTTTATTTGTAAATATCGTCAATTTTGATTAAGTTGTAAATATTGGCTTATCTAACAGATGTTGATAAATACTTATATATGCAAAAAATTACATATATGTATTGAAAAATCATATTTAGATAGGTACTAAGAAGTATAATTTTTCATCTAGTAGATAGGTACATATTTATTGGTAAACCTGCTGGAATATGTTTGTATATTTTGCTGGCTATTTTATCGTAAATTTAGTGCAGAAATAATATTGTTTGGAAAAACTTCACTCCTTTCTTGAAACATTATACATATACAATATTTTTTATCATTTTATGTCAACATTAAGTAAATTTATCTTTAAATAAATATGTAAGTATAGGTACTCGAAGAATAATTTAATATTATAATATTGAGTTATCTGTTTTGTACTTATACATATAATAACAACGATTTTTTGTGTACCTACTTACATCAAGTTCTTAATAACCACGTAAATATGATTCGAAAAAAACAGGCGATAACAGACAAAAGCAATGTATAAAAAATGTATGCAACATTTTATATCAATATATTTTATAAGCTCAACTTTTTTGCATACCTATTGCGAATAAATCAATCTTCGATTTTAGTCATTTATACGTGAACAGGTCCGGTCTCCGGATTCAAGATATTACAAAAAGGGCAAAAAATTATAAACACATAATGACTTTTTTAATAACGATTCTTTTTGTAAGAAGACAAATACCTACTTAAAATAATATTTAAAACGAACGGTTTCAGAGTCAGGGGTTCTAGTATGAGCACATTGTGATACGACTTACTGTCACAAAAAAAAATATGAAATCATATCATTTGTCATGTCTGATTTTTTCAGGGTATCACAATTTCTTATGACCCCCCAGAACGGAATAGAATCTTTGTATGGGACGAGTATGGGACGGTTGTTTTAAAACCGGACAAAAATTATCAATATATATAGAAACAACGTTCAAATTTCAGGTGCGATCGAAATGGTAAAATAATTCTTCTAATTGAAATCCTTCTTTCAATAGTTTATATAATATTTTGTATTCATTCTTTAATTAAAACATACCAAATAGTGTAAGAGCCTGCGATTCCAAACTTACGTCATTTATTGAAGTGACCTATAATAGTATAAAGGCTGATTGTTTTCTGTAAAAGGATACCACAGCGGGAAACAACGATAGGATAATACTAGTTGCATGTAACACATGAGATCCAACTGTCGATAGCGATAGTATGTATAGTTGAAGAATAAGTACCTAACTATAAACCCATAAATACAAATTATTGAATATTTTAAGATATTTTGTTTTCTATACAACACATGTAGGTATGTATGTCAAGATAGGATAGTATGGAGGTCAGTCCTTTTTTCCTACCCGGAATATGAAAACAGCATGATGGTTTGTATGTATGTTTAGATATTAAGTATCAAACTATTAAGTCTTCTTAGATATTGTGTATAGGCGACTGCCATACAAATTGTATGAAGCGATGTCGTCACTAAATTCAATTTTTATAAAAATTGTTAAAAAAATTTGAGATGTACTATAATGTTAATTTTTTTATAGAAAATTAAATAATCTAGTTGGGGTGTTTCGGCTTTTTTGATATTTTTAAAAACTTTGGAAATATAGGCAGTTAAACTCATAAATTTATCATAAAAAAAAATATTTTTTTACTAAAAAATGTTTGAGAAACCCTGGATTTTTCTCAAACAATTTTTAAGAAACAATTTTTAAGATATTGTATTTGTCTATGGTTTCTTCTAGCTTTTATGGTTTTTTGAGATATATGGAAAAATAACCCAAAAATTCAAAAGTTGATAACACCTGAATGAAACAAAGATTCACAATTCTGAGTATAAACGTTTTGTAGGCCTATAACAGTTTATATATTCTGAAATTTTGGGCTCTGTAAATTGAGCGGATCAAAAGTTATAAGAGGGGGGGGGAGAGACACACAGACACACACACTCCAAAAATTCTGAGTAAATCCGTATATGGAACATATATGCTGCGAAGCCTCTAAGTTGGTGTTTTTTGACTTCAAAGTTGGAAAAACCGTGAAAAATATAGACCCTGCATACAGTCGTGTTCCTTCATACACGCGTCTTGGATTTAAACTGCCTCTTCCTTCAAAAGAATTTCATTCTCTTGAACGAATTGACAGTTGGATGAAACCTGAGTAGTGGTGGCTTTCGGAGATAACATCCTTTTACGGAAAAAAATCAGCCTTTTTACTATGACTTACGCGTCACTTTACAAAATGACGTAAATATAGAAACACGAATAATGACACTATTTGATATATTTTTATTTTTTAAGTTATTATATTCATTCATGAAGTAGAAGTTATATTTTCGAATTAATTCGTCGGACGCTAAACGAAACTCGGCTTTTGTATCATCGTAGTGTGCAATAAAAATAATTTGTTTAATAAATGTTACACCACCACCAGATATATGCATAGTAAATTTTGTATCAAATAAATTTAAAAAAATCTTACCTTCTTGATTGATGTCCCACAGCACAACATTGCATTCAAGCCTTGCCAACCTCATGGCCAACAGACGTCCCAGTCCACCACCTCCTCCAGTCACCACAGCCACTCCATTCTTCAACTTCTTCTCTGGTTTCCCAACAATGCACCATATCAAGGACTGGACGATGATGAAAGCCGATCTCAGCAAGAATATTATTATATCAATGGTGGAGTTCAACACTGAGTGAGTTCTGTGCTTAGGTCTTCCTTGACTCGACAGAGATCCATTTGTTGAACCGTTAGTAGTCATTGTCAGTTCTTTTTATTAAGGGATGAATATTAAAAAAAATATGCAATTTAAAAATCTTACTTTTATAAAACCATTTCTTATATTTATCACAGTTTTTCGACTTACAATTCAATTTTTGAAAATCACTTTAAGTTTACCAACTCAATTAATAAATCTATGTTGCAGTATTTACACGTTTTTTTATTTGAAAGTCGTTTTCAATGGTGCCAATCATTGCAGGTTCTTCAAGGTAATATAATATTCCGCATCAGTAAACCCGGCGTCCGAATATTCACTCTTACAAGGTGTAAATTATGCAAGCAGATTTTTATTTTCGTGTCTAAAAATAGCAATCTAGTAATCGTACAACCGAAAAACAATTCGTGGGGAATCCTGGCAAAACCAGATTTGTGTTTTTATGAATGTTTTTTTCCAAACTTCCAATGTTGATGGTTTGATTAATATCTGGTCTAGCACGTTAAATGCGCATTGAACCAACTGAGTTTCCTTTCTGACATCAAGTTTGTCCTAGTTGTCGGTTGAATGTGGAAGAAAGGCTCGTCACTCAAAGGTATTTATTTGTGTAATTGTGAATTTATTAGAATTCTTTCTTAGTTTACGCCATAATGTCGACATGCCGTAAAGGTATTACGGATACTTGTAAAATAACTGAAAGAATTCAGGCTTATGAAATATTTGATGTTTTATTTTTTAGCAAAGTGCGTCCAAGATAGGTTATTAATAGAACCACCTGAAACAAAGGAAAAAAAACATTATTAAATAAAATGATATCGAATTATGTAGGTACTTGTTTGAAATCAAGAAAAACCTTAAATCTGAAATCCTGCATTGAATACCTAATGTTATAATAAGACAATAAGTGATTTTTGTTTTTGATAGGAACATATTTCTAATAACATCAAATCTATCGATTAATTATCGAGTTATAATCCTACCAAGACCGATTTCGTTCACCTATAGCACAAGTATTTATGCTTAATTTTGGGAATGTATAAGGATGTATATGTAATTGATATAAATACATATTCGTCCTTTTAAGAAATATATATTTACTATCCAACTGTCGATTCGTTCATGAGAATTCAATTCTCTGAATGAATCGACATTATTAAGCCAAGATGCGTGAACGAAGGAACATTTTGTATGGCCTAGTGGACTTTTTGCATGCTAATCCAACTGTCGATTTGTTCAGGAGAACTTTGTTCTCTTAACATATCGACAATGTTTCAGGATACGCGAGAATTGTATGCACGGTCTACTTTTTTCACTGCTTTTCCAACTTTGAAGTAAAAAAACACCAACTTAGAGGCTTCGCAGCATGTATGTTCCATATACGGATTTACTCAGAATTCGGAGTAGAACATTTTATGTGAGTTTTGTGTGTGTGTGTGTGTGTGTGTGTGTGTCTGTGTGTGTGTGTGTGTGTGTGTGTGTGTGTGTGTGTGTGTGTGTGTGTGTGTGTGTGTGTGTGTGTGTGTGTGTGTGTGTGTCTGTGTGTGTGTCTGTGTGTGTGCGTGTGTCCCTTATAACTTTGATCCGCTCAATTTACAGAGCCCAAATTTTCAGAATATATAGACAGTTATAGGCCTACAAAACTTTTATACTCAGAATTTTGAATTTTTGTTTCAGTCAGGGGTTATCAACTTTTGAATTTTTACTTTATTTTTCCATATATCTCAGAAACCATAAAAGCTAGAACGCTGAAAGTTGGTATGAATATAGACAAATACAAAATCTCAAATTAAATTTTTAAAAAAAATTCCAAGTTTTATTAAGAAAAATATTTTTTTATGACAAATTTATGAGTTTAACTGCCTATATTTCCAAATTTTTTAAAAATTTTGAAAAAAGCCGTAACACCCCAACTACATAATTTAATTTTCCTATAAAAAATATTACCATTGCATTTGCACATCTCAAACTTTTTTTAACAATTTTTATAAAAATTGAATTTAGTGACGACATTGCTTCATACAATTTGTATGACAGTCGCCTATACACAATATGTAAGAAGACTTACTAGTTTGATAGGTACTTAATCTCCAAACATACATATAGAACCATCATGCTGTTTTCATATTCCGGGTAGGAAAACAGGACTGACCTCCATACTGTCCTATCTTGACATACATACTATTTGTCATATTTGTCGGCCTTCGTGGCTCAGTTGGTTAGATATCTGACTGCTGAGCCAAAGGTCCCGGGTTCGATTCCCGGTGGAGACACAGTTTTTAATTGTGTTTTCAGTCTGGATCTGTGAGACGATTAATATCGTAAGTCTCCAGAATGTGGCAACTTGTTATTGGGTGCGTGTAAAATTAATATTTGACATAGTACCTGTTAGTTGCCCGAGAAGCAATATTAAATAAATAAATAAATTAAATACCAAGATGTGTTAAAATTTTCAATAATTTGGATTTATGGGTTTATAGTTTGATTCTTATTCTTCAACTACACATACTATCGCTATCGACAGTTGGATCTCATGTGTTACATGCAACTAGTTATTTACGATGCAATCAAATTTTAAACCATTTTCCATCTTATTGAAGTTTTGTGTGACAATATTATAAAAACGATTGCTTATTCCTTCACATTTTTACATTCTTGGCCAATGTCGGGGAATTTAAGCTAGTATTTAATATTTGATCATATTCACACTAGGTTGTCAAAATAAACATTGATTTCATAGTTAATTAAATAACTCCTTCATTTTGTATTGAAATTGAACAAAGACTTGAAAAACCAAATATTTATTTATCCACTTGTTATTTTCATGGAGACTTAATTACATGTAAATTATTCTTTGCTTTCATTTTATTATTTTTTATGTATTTTTGTCTGTGTATTTTCATTTGTACATACTACTATATTTTTAACTTGTTTTTGTTTTCCTGTTTGTTCTCGTGACTTGTTACGTATTGTTTTTAAATTTTGTCCTGTGAATTTTATTTTTCATCAAAAGAATATTTTTTTTATTTATTGTTTTTTAAAACTTGAGTATTTTAAGTAATTTTTTTTCTATTATTAATTTTACTTGTTTATGTTTTTAACTTTGATTGTATTATATTATTATTTTGTTGTTTTGTTTTATTTTTTATATGATTTTAGTATTTCACATGTTTGTCGTAACAATTTTTTTGTAAATGAACACGAGCGTTGAACTTATATAAATAAATAATATTTATGCTAATATAACTATATTTCTTCCAAAATATTAACTTAACTAATTGTTAGTTCTATTATATTACATTTTATACAAACAAAATTATAATTCTAGGAAAAGGGATTAGTGAATTTAGTGTGTAACTTATCTGAAAAATATCTTCATTAGTTACATAATGAAATATGTTGACATAGTGAAATCAGAGATATATTTTATCAGCGATCGTTTTTAATTAAAGCACAATTTTATATAATCAAATAATAAAATATATCGACTATCGACATTCGGCTACTAAGCCGTAAATTGAAATAAATAAAAAATGTTTGAATCAATCCATTAAAAAGAAATGAATTAAAAAAATCTATTTAAGATCATGTTGTAAAAAATGGTAAGTATTATCCCAACAAAGTATACACACCAAATATGCAGCAGCTGCTGTCAGCATTAACGATTTATTTTACTTAACTTCAAGGACTCACTCGATAAGTCTAAAGACTCTCATTGAACTCTCATTTTTAAAATTTCAAATTAGTCAAATAACTTTGTACAAAAATCTTTTTGTAAATTCTGTGGATGTGCTGGTTCAACTGAATAAGGAAAATAATGATTCTTCTTCTGGGTCACAATCCTACGATTGGTCTGCATCAAAAGTTCGATCTATATACTTATCTCTATTATCCACCAGCCTCTTAATCTCTTTCGCACTTCGATACATCTCACTCACACAACACTCTACCACTATGAGGCTATAAGGCTCTATGGTTTTTCTATACTTCATTCCTTCGCATGCATGATGCAATGGCCTATCCAGTTATATCGTTACTGGACATGTACGATATAACAAAGAAAATCCTTAAATTGTCATACTTAGGTTACGTGATATTTAGAATATCATGATTTTTTAAAAAAATATATTAAATAAATTCTTAGAAAATGAATAGTAAATATAATAGGTAAAAAAATAGGTAATAAAATTACTCATATTTCAATCTCCATTTAAAATTTTACAAATCAGATTTTGTAGTAAAATTTTACAAATCAGATTTTCAAAAAAGGAGTTATTTTACTTCTGCGGCCCACTTTTCACTTTGAATTTCTGAATCTGGCTCTTTGTTCCAAAAGTTTGCCCAGCCCTGTTCTATCTGGTGCTATTTGCATAAGATCGGCAAAGGAGTAAAATTTAAAAAAAAGATTACCCAAGTTATTCAAAGATTCAAAGGTTGTGCTTTGAATTACCTGGCACCATAATATATTCAAGGGCTGTTTCAGAGAAAAAAGCTATCTGAGAGACATCATACACTCAGGTCTTCTGGATCACAGAGTAACAATTCCCTAAAGGACTGAAAACAGCTTTGTTTTGTAGAATAACATAAGACAGAATATAAGCGCCCTTGGAATGATCCTCAATCATTTAACGGCGCTGTACAAATTTATTTGTACAGCGTACAGCGTACTGTATGATTTATTATCATAAAAGTATTGTTATTAGGTAACTGATACTGCACTCGATTTGGTGTAAATTCGTTTATAACTAGATTGACTAGTCATGTAGGATACTCGTACAAACCATCATCTTCAACAACCTTAATTCCACTGAGTTCTCGGGACGTTCTCACCTTGACACAAGTGGAGACAATGAGCCATACTAATATGGAGACATTATTTAACTACCAGGCATGTTTAACTGCCTTCATAGAATCATAGTGCACCGATCAAATGCTTAGGTATTTACGAACTAAATTAACGTTAACAAAAGCAGTGAACTTCAAGTCTAAAGAAAAAAACCTTTTACTTTTACAAAAATCGCTAAACCATATAATAGATATAAGAAGATATAGGTACTTAAAATAAGTTCAAAATTTAGCAATCTTATATTTTCATTTCATAGTTTATCTATTAGTTCAATGACCTTTCTCTGTGAATAATCAAATAATCAAAGGCGATAAAAATTTCTGTGGTTTGCCAACTTATCTATATGTTAAAGCCAACATATATATGACATCAAAACCAATAAGATGAGAAATAGACAGGTCCAAACGAGTATAGAGGATCTCCAAAATGAAGACTCTCAACTATTGAAAGATGATAGGAGACAAAACTCTTGAAAGAGGAATTCTAGATTATCAGAGATATGTGTGGTCGAGGACATCGTCAGATGGAGTAGACAACGGAGGAAGGATTAATACAGCCACGTTTATGGAATGGAAAACTCCAGGTGTCTTTATATTGCACTACATAATCAGCATCGAGGGACTCACTATCGTATAAGCCCTCCCAAAAGAAGAGAAAATAGCAGAAAATCGACATCTTAGGAGGAGCAACCCTTTGCAGAACAGACACATTAAGTAAGTCAAGGAAGAAGTGCATTAATGAAAATGCCTTGGAAATAATTATGTAATGAATTTTTTTTAAATAGTTAAGAAATTAGTATAAAAATAATTATTATAATCATTACAATAATTTCCTTTGAATTTCAGAAAAGAAAAGAAACAAAAGTGTTACAAAAAAGAGTTTGAAATACGAATATGAATACGAAAATACGAATATATTTTATTGTTAAAAAGTACATATTTACAGACATCAAAAAAATGATGGTAATATGAAAAACAATTATCTCTTAAATGAGCACGAAATCTTGATTTAGAAATATATATGTATATCAAAAGGTGATAAAGATATGAATATTCTGTTTGTATAATCAAGGACAGGTCAATTCACAATACATTATTATCACCTCACTAATTCGATGAATTTCAATGATATTTTCAAATTGGCCTTTTTTTGTGATAACTTCGCGATATAACATCTTAAAAGGTCCATTATTTAGTGAAAACAAACGATTTATTTTAATAATTTCGTTCAAGGAAAACACGATTATGTGAGAAAGGTGATAAATTGTTGAACATAGAAGTATATAAGTAGTATCCGCAACCATCTTGACAATTTCGGCGTAGTGGGGGACGGTTTGCACACCTAACGACCAAGCGAAAACCCCAAAATTTCTGCACAGCGCACGTTATTTTTCAAGATGTTTGCCGATAGCTCTAAGTCTTCATTCAAACTATAGTTAATATAGCGCAATCATCTTGAGAAATGTCTCGGAGAAACTTGAGGGAAAATAATAAAAAAACATGCGGATGTGCATCGTGGCTGTTGTTTTGTTCAATACTGCATTATTATTTAACATTTTGTTCAAACATGTCTCTTCATTAAACAAGAATTTAGATATGAAAATAGGCTTCATTTCCTTTTATTTATTTCTTAATCCATACGACAGTATTGCGTTTATAACAATAGCTAAGACTTTTATAGTAATAATAATACAAATGCTCGTGTAAAGGGGTAATATGAATAAGGATTTCTTCGAAACATCTAACGGGTTGTAACGGGTGAAACTTCTATCGGGTACGGGTTGTAAAACTATAGAAAATAAGAAGATAGCACAAGAACAGTAGGTATTGCATAGTTTTTGTGCCTAAAGTTTTTTGAAAAACCTATCAACTATTGGGAAGCTTTCTAACTTAGAAGCGGCTACTTAGTTTTCAAAACATGGCTCAAGTACTCGAAAATTTATTTAAAAGATAAAGTTAATTGCACATTCGTAACATTATAATAAAATGTTTGGGTTTAAGAAACGTAAGCACGATGATGAGTAAACGATGCATGAGTGTTAAATACGATATATAAAAAGTGATATCGAGCGTAATCACATGTTTATTGATATTCATGTAACGTACAATAAAATTCAAGGTTCATCATCATGACTATGATTTCTGTTCTTCGGCTAATCGATTGCGAAATAATTATGAATACTTTATTTATATTATGTATTCTATTTAAAGACTATCGTATTTAGTCCTTTAATTTATATAATTATCTCACTAGCAAATATAAGCGTTATAAGATAAAAAAATGTTATTTTATAATATTCATATGATCAACCTGACATAGGGGCATACAAAGCATGAAGGGCAAGCTTGAAAAGGGCCTTAAATTTATTATCAAATCAAAAAATATTAAAAGTTATTAATAAACTTTAATATATTTTCTACAGTACATATTAAAAATTTATTTGAGATTTTGCAAATATTCAATTAGGTATAATAATATTAAAATTGGGCGATTTATGCGTCGTTTTATTTATTTACTAGCTTATATGTCCCGCCGTTGGCCAAGAATTTAAAATTGTGAAGGAATAAGCAATCGTTTTTATAATATTGTCACCCAATTATTTTGCAATATCGGACTATGAAAAGTGGTTTGAAATTTGATTGAGATAAGCATTGTAAAATGTTCAAGTGATGGCCACAACCCATTCTTTTTTATATATTGCTATTTATTTATTTATTTATATAATTTATGTACATGTGTACAAAGGCAGGTTTATTGCCATAAGGCATAAGGCTATAAAGTGTGAATGAAGTATAATATACAATTTCTGCACGCATGGACTAAGCGAAATGGTTTTAAATATGACTGTTTATCAACTTTGTAAAGAGATTGGTTTGGCCACAACCCCCATTTTTAAATATTATCATCGAAAACAAATTGTAATATGTACCTATAAAATTTTTTTTAGTAATTTTGGATGTTGGAATGTGGTTAAAATTTGATTAAATAATGCGTACTGAAAAGATCTAGTGTTGGTCACATCCCATTCGTTTTTATATTTTTTCAGGCCCTTTAGTGCATCCCTTCCCTTCATTACATCCCGTCCCTTCAGTCGGTTAAGAAAAGTTTAAATCCAGAAACCATCCTGGAAGAACCGCGAAGAGATGAAAGGACCTTCTTTTCCCAGGATACTCCACCTTCAAAGGTAAAATGACTAAATACACGAAGAAGAAGAAGAAAAAAGTTTAAATCCAGATACCTGCGAAGATTTGGAAGGAAAATTGGATGAAGAAGAAAAAGAAGAAGAAGAAAAAAGTCTATATACAAAAACCGTCTTGGAAGACTTGTGAAGAGTTGGAAGGACAGTTGGACCTTCTTCTCCCAGGATTCTCCAACTTCATAGGTAAAATGACCAAAAATACACGAAGAAGAAGAAGAAGAAGAAAAAAGTTCAAATCCAGAAACCTGCGAAGAGATGGAAGGACAATTGGACCTTCTTCTCCCAGGTTAGTCCACCTTCTTAGGTAAAATGACCAAATACACAATGAAGAAGAAGAAGAAAGAAGTTTAAATCCAGAAACCTGCGAAGAGATGGAAGGACAGTTGGACCTTCTTCTCCCAGGATACTCCAACTTCATAGGTAAAATGACCAAATACACGACGAAGAAGAAGAAGAAGAAAGTTTAAATCCAGAAACCTGCGAAGAGATGGAAGGAAAATTGGACCTTCATGTCCCAAGATAGTCCACCTTCATAGGTAAAATAACCAAATACATGATGAAGAAGTAGAAGAAAAAAGTTAAAATCCACAAACCGTCCTGGAAGACCTGCGAAGAGATGGAGGGACAGTCGGACCTTCTTTTCCCAGGATACTCCCCCTTCATAGGTGAAATGACCAAATACACGAAGAAGAAGAAGAAGAAGAAAAAAGTTTAAATCCAGAAACCATCCCGGGCACACGCTCGACAATTCACCAAAGTTTCATTGTAATCGGACAAACGGTTTAGGAGCACATCGCATACAATTTTCTGATAGGAAATCAGTATATTGTTGTGTGATTTGTAAGTAAATAGTAATAGGTAGGTACCTACCTACAACAATGTTCTAAATAAATTCGATTCATAACAAATTTTATTTGAATATCAGAATCTTTCCGTTACCATAGTAACCATTCCAATATTAATATCAAATGGGCTCGATACATTTTTTGGATATGTAGGTAGGTACCTACATTGGTTTGTTCGAAGCCACAAAAACGAAAATTGTCCGAAATATCAAATATTATATACAAATTATGCAATTTTATTATGCCTATATCTTTACTAATAATTAACAGACTTTTACAATATATGTCTTAAAACTTGCTATAAAGTCTTGTGTTTCATTTTATTATTTCATAATCACATTTATTTCAAAGGTATATTATTTTTAAGAACATATTCATTCGGTAGGAAAATTAAATATCGTATGAAAAGATATTAAAATGGCGGGGTTATATGTACATTTGTACAAAACGCTTACTTTAAAAATAAGTTAAACATTATAATTAGACAAAATATTCACCATGTTTTTCACTTAAACGCTAAGTTATACTTGAAAATATATTTTCTTCGTGTAAATACGTACTTCTAACTTTTAAACTAACAGATATTTGCGTGCAAAATGTACACTTTTTTGACAGATACGACTTGGAAAATTTTGTATGAAAAAAATAATTATTGAAATATTTTTAAAATTCAGCATTTTTATCGCATTATTTTTAGCGTGACACTGCATCAGGTATACAGGTACACGTTCGCACATAAATTAGATTTTTAGATACTCTTGGTTTTTCAGAAGGCGTGAGACAAACACACACATACACACACACATACACTAACATTTTGATTGCTTTATTACTTTAGATTTAAACACTTTAGTGTACATTACTTAATAGCTAGTACAAATGGCGGACTTATTGCCTAATGGCAATTTCTTCCAGACAACCATCTGTGGCAGTTATGAGACAAAATGGTACATGTACAAAAAAGAAAATATACATAAAACCATAAACATATTACATTTAAACACAAGAAAGTAAGAAGAATAAAAATATGTACATCAATGTAAATTTAACAAATCTTAGATAAAACCTGTTACAACACTATGGGAGGGAAGAGAAAAAAAGGAGAGGAGATATGACTAACTACAAGAATAGGGAAATAAATGGGAAGTATGTAGGTTAAGAAATGGAAAGTATGAGCGCGCGTTTTAATCTGGTTTTGAAGGTTCCTAACGTTGGTGCAGTTCTAATGTCAAGGGCCAAGTTGTTCCATAACCGGGAAGCATGGACAGTAAAAGATGATGAATAGAAAGCCGTGGCATGTGATGGGATGGCGAGGGTTCTCTCTTCTCTAGATCGAAGCGGGAGTCCATGAGAGGCCAGAGGTTGAAATCTTTCGGTCAGATATGATGGAGCATTAGGGTTGTTCAAAATGTTAAACAGAAGACAAAGAGACGAATATTTCACCTCAATAACGCTGGACATTGACGAATCAATATATAATTAATTTAAACAAGATCAAACACCAATTTTAAAATCTTGATTGATTTTCTTACTAACTCTATTAATTTATTTATTTAAGTATCAATTACATATTGACAGTTAACATAATACAGTGATTAGTAAACTTTAGTACAAGATAAATTTCAAATATTAAATGATCTTGATATTAAAAAACTATTAGTGAGTGTAACTTAATATTTAAATTTATGAGAATGTTATTGCTAAATATATCCTAAATTACTATTAAACGTTTACAGTAAGCCGGTACAAGCAAAAATGCTCCAAGATACATAATTAAAATAGGAACCTAAAATTCTGTATTATTTTGATATAGTCTCATTGGACGTCCAACTAGGTGAACCTATTTTTGGACGTCCGATATGTAGTTACGATTTGTAGGTATCAATAACTTAACTAATTTAAGATGTTTAAAAACTTAGTAAATAAAAATTATGAATGAATAGCGAGCAAAATAAAATATGTTTAATTTATTATTGGATTCATCTATGCCGATGGATATAAGCCAACTGTTTATTGTTTTTTTTCAGAGTGCCTAATTTCATATTTTTCCATATTGTACATTTTGGGGCCAAGAAATTTAAAATTACGCTGTGCGAATGTGGTGTTTGTTAAAACATTAGGGCAGCGGTCGGGGAACTTTTTTAACCATTACCCCAAAATATTTTTGCCTAAGTCGATATTACCCCTTTCCCCCATTTTGAAAAGAAGACAATCAATGTATAATCAATGTAATAAACATTATTTATTGAATTAATTTACACGGAAAATAAAATAAACGTTACATGAAAATAGTAAGTATGTAATAGACAAACAAAATAAAATTCTCAAATTGGATCAAACAAAAATTCAGATTTTCAGGTTTCCCTTTCTGTTTTTGGAGAAATGATGATGCTTCATGTTTGATACAATTACTTCAAAATTGGGACTTTTTGATGTAAGAGCAATTTGACTACAGTCTTTGGCGTTTAATCGATTCCTGTTCTTCGTTTTTATGTTCGTTAAGAGTGGAAAAGCCTTGTTCACAAATATAGGTTGTTGCAAATGGCAGCAACTTTTAAGATTGTAAAAATTCTAACACGTTTATGAAATAGCAAACTAGGAAAATTTCCTTTTTAACCCAAAAAAAACATTTTTACCCTATTTGGGGTAATTTACCCCGGTTCCCCGACCGCTGCATTAGGGGGTCCTCGTGTAATTTTTGCATAAGGGCCCAAAATTTCTATCTAAGCCATTGCATATGGTACGCTTGATTGGAAACTTATGAAGGGTTTCCAGAATTTAGTTACAATGCCTGAAATTGTAAATAAGCTCACTGCATTATATAGGTTCCTCATGGTTAAGTTCAGAACGTGTAGGCGTACCTATGCTACAACGTTCAATGGCTCAACACTATGTACATTCAATAACTACATTACATATGTCAAAAGGACGTGCCATGAGGAATAGGTACAATATCTTTCGTTGTCTGGATCACAGAGAGCCATTTCTTTTGAGGAATTGGAAAGTCATTAAGACGGCTTATTATGATCTCAATTTCATCATAAAATGGTATAGAGGAAAAGTCGCAGTCACCTACCCCACTCCATAGGGAACGTTATAGAACTAAGTGTTCTGTTCATCCCCGGAGCGGCTGCTCGTCGGACGAAACAAGAACTACTATCATGCATATTTCATACTACTGCCACTAAGAGTCCAACCACACTCGTGAAGGCCCGTCAATCATGGCAGGGGTTACCCTCTCAACAGTGCCACGAACAACAGACTGCCACAGGGAGCCTTCGCCACGCCTGTAGTACTTTCAGTTCTTCGATTTCCACACCAGGCGCAGCGTCGGCTGCACCTGTCTCATCATCAGCTCGGGCTACCGCCGAGTGGGTCATGCCGACCAATTATCACGGGGGGCTCCTCCACCCCTTAGTACTCATGTTGGCGAATTTCAGGTACACCACCGAACAGTACTTTCAGTTCTTCGATTTCCATCGCCCAGTGATGCAGACTTACTCATCGCCACGTTTGATGAGTCACCGCCGAGCGAGGCATTAAGGCGTCTGCCCTGGTCTTCCATAGATAAGAATTGAAGGGGGCACCGACCTGTTGCTCAGAATCCTGAAGGGTGGGGCTGCGGCCACCCCCAACTTTACTGGCTAGGCCCATATGGCCACAACCTAGCCCCTAGGGTAAATAAAATGGTATAGATTGCCCCCTGATACACGAGGAATCGCATCGACATCGAGCATCGACACATTCAGTAAATTACTTAAAATACTTAGATACGTATAGCCAATAATCAAGTTATAGCACATTTGGAGTGATATTGTATCACTTAACGGCGCTTTATAAAGTATTTTTACCAACCAAAATAATTTTATTAATGCAACAAATTGTGTAGTTGAAGGTAGGTGTACATAACCTGATAATTCAACCTTCAATACTTTAGTTGAAATTAATTGAATGAAAGGCTCGAACATATTTAATGGACAGAGACCACTTATGACTGTCTGTCTGAACTGAATGTCAAGCATATCTTTAAAGATGAAGTGAATACACCATATCATTACAGTTGATAAAGTAAAAATGGAGCAATAAATCTATTCAGGTACCTACTTAAATACAAAAATCCTTGGATTTTTCTCAAACAAGCTTTTTCTTCTCATGTGCTGATTAAAACACCCTAATTTTTGCTTCTACACCTTATTTAATATTAATATAGACATCTTTCTATTTTATTATATAATTCCCTGTAGTTTTTCTTTCTAAATATTCTTGAAAGTATTGAGTCCGAACGATACTATTTTCAAACAGATCTTTTTTACATAAGATTGAATAAGATTTTTTGAACTACAATTTTAATCAATCATTAATATTGGCGATGCATCCCTGTGTGGGCCATGGCCTCCTCCAGAATCCTTCTCAAACCCTCTCTGTCCTTCGACGCTCTCCTTCAGTTTGTTATTCCGATCGCCTTTATGTCGTCTTCTGTGTCATCCAGTCATCTTAGCTTAGGCCTGCATCTATTTCTTCTGCCTTCTGGATCGGTATTAGAACCTTTTAGAGGATACAATCATCATTCATCCGGCTGACGTGTCCTAACCACTGCAGTCTACGTACTTTTATGACTTTTATGTATTTTTACAATATTGGGTTCGTCATATGATGCCTGTAGTTCGTGATTATATCGTAATCTCTAAAGTCCATTATCATTTACTAGGCCAAAAATCTTATTCAGGATTTTTCAATCAAATATAAACTAATATTATATTTCTTCTTCTTCTTCTTCTTCTTCTGGTGCCCTGTCAGGAACCCCTGATGTTGGTGATCTCTCTGGCGAATCCCTCTCTGTCCTGTGCTGCCCGGAATATCTGTTTCACAGTTCTGAAGTCCAACCATTCCCTGATATTAAGCAGCCAGGACATCTGTCTCCTTCCAGTCCCTCGGCGACCGTCTATCTTGCTCTCCAGTATTAATTGGACCAAGTGGTATTTTTATCATTCAGATACGCGATCTTGCGGACCTGTATTGTAGACAGGAGTTACTTAATTGTCCTGGCTCGTCTTAAGACTTATGAATTTGTAACCAGATCTGTCCAAGGGATTTTGAGCATTCTGCGATGCTATCACATCTCAAAAGTTTCCAACATATTCATGGTATTAATCTTCAGCGTCCAAGTTTCACAGCCATATAACAACACAGACCATACATACCTAACATTTTATCATCCTCACATATTTTTTTAAAATAAAATGAATATGTCCTTGTAAAACAAGTACATATAAATCTTCCCAGGTTCCCTAAAATAAGCAAATAAATGCTTGTGCTATAGGTGAACGAAATCGGTCGAGGCAGGATCGACCAATGGATTAATAGCCCAGCGCGCTAACCGCTCTGCCATCGACCCATCATATATTTATATTTCACAAAATAATATTAAGAAAACAATTTTATAAAGATTTTTTAAGTATTTGATTCCTTTTTCTTAATTGATAAGATTAGTATAATAACATAAAAACTAAAATATGTTCAATTCAGCAACGTTCTTATTTAGAACTACAGTAGAAGTCCATTAGTCCGGCATCCAACAGTCCGGAATGTCCGATAGTCCGGCATCGCTCCGTAAAATTGTAAAAATTTTGGTTTTCTCCAAAAGTGTGTCTTTAAAGCAAATAAAAACGCTCGAGAGCTATTCGGAAGTTATCGGGATAGTTCGGGATCATCCGGAAGCGCTCGGTATTGTTCGGAAACAATTAGCGGTCGGCTAGTCTCAGCTGTCACAACAAATTCACGTGCAGTCATAGAAAAGAGAATTTATTGGTGCAGTGCAGCTCCGTTAATCAATCACGAAGCGTCTTCGCCATTTTTTTTTCGTCATTTATGTTTTACAGTACGCGTACATACATTATATGAAATGTAAAATAAACTTTGTTGTATGTATTTGCACAATGTATTTGTAGTTTAATTATTAACCTAATTGTTCTTATAATTACCGCCCGATAGACGGGAATTTTCGATAATTCGGCACCGAGCCGGTCCCGAACGTGCCGGATTATCGGACTACTACTATAAAACATGACTAGCGTCTACAATCCGCATTTACCATTCCGCATTCTGTTTCCAGTTGGCTCTCTGATTGGTTGAGATCTCGTAGTATTGTGTCAAATGAGCTGTGATTTTTTATATTAAATACGAAAAATTAAATAAAAAATGTAAATTTAATTTATAATAATTTATAATTCAATTTATAAAGCAACTCGCTCACGCGAGTCACTATTATTATTATAAACTGAAAGAAGAGCTGGGACTAGACGCAACTTAAAACATGTTTGCATTGATAATAGATTTTTTTTCGCTTATCTGTGCTGTAAAATTGTGACATAACGTTGCACCTATATGATTTTTGTAGTGGTATCGACCTTGCAACAGTAAATTTAACTGTTTTATTTGTAAACAAAATAAAATACAAATGTACAAATTTATTATATTTGACGCATATTGTGACACTTGTCGTAGGGAAAGATTTCAGGCATATTTATTCATGAATTTCAACGAATAATATTTTTTTATTTAGGTACTAGCTTAGAATAGTACTCCAAATATCATCGTTTTGGGGTGTCCTCTTAAGAGCCGGGTAATCGAAAATACAACAGGCAACAATAACATCTCACTATGTTATTAGTAGTGCCTTATTATTAGGTGAGACGAGACTGGTGTGAGGGAATACACTCATGTAACATGCTTCAATTTATAATGTTTTGCTCACCCGCAAACCTGTCGCTAATTATACACATTGTGGGATACATATGTTGTGATGGTATGAATGAATGAATTTTAGAAACGATAATTGAACTTAAACCATTATTCGACTAGATTGTTTTGTTGGTTGGGTATCTGACTGCTGATACAAAGGTCCCGGGTTCGATTCCTGGTGGAGACACAGTTTTAAATTGTTATTTCAGTCTGGATCTGTGAGACAGTTAATATCGTAAGTATCCAGAATGTGGTAACTTGTTATTGGGTGCGTGTTAAATTAATATTTGACATAGTACAGCTGTTAGTTGCCCGAAAAGAAATATAAAATAAAATAAATGGTTTTTAAAAACAAATGCAATACAACATTCTTACAAAAAAATACACAGAGAGGTTAGGACACATGTATAGTTATCCAGAAGAAGCAGAATCGAATAGTTTATTTTACTTTAACACAAGCATTTGCTTAGTAAAGTTTAGGTAATGGATGTATACATACATACAATTCAATTACATATTAATATAAAATTTTATGAAATTATACCAACCTCGGTGTTTAATGTAAGAAAGAAAATTCACATTGTTCTTTAAGAGAGTGAATCTAAGAGTGACGAAAATGTTTGTGACTTATGATTTTAAAACTAGTTAGAGGTACTTAATTATAAAAAGGCTACGACTATTTACACGACTCAACCATAGACGAAAACCAAAACTAACCACAGAAAACGCAGATAAATCAAGTTATAAAAATATTTACCTTTGTTTATTCTTTGTTATAATTGTAGATCTCGATGAAAAAATGATTTATAAAATTAAATAAATGTAATAAGATGATATTATATATAAAAAAAAATTATTATTCATTTTTTCTTCAAGGTTTCCATGATGCATTTATGACCATTGAAAAAATGACAAAGGTAAATATTTTTGTATTTTGATTTATCTGCGCTTTCTATGGTTATAAATGACCTAAAAACATAGACGACGTCAGAAAATTTGTCGTCTAGACACTTTTTGGCGGGAAAACGCTTTTCCCGCCAATTCCGGTCGTAAAAATAGTGGCACCGTTATAAAAAACAGGCATGGCGCAGATTCAAAACAAAACTATCTTCAAGTTTATTTGGGAGTCTCAAAAATCCCAAATACTTTTTACCCAAGGGGATATAGTGGGGAGTTATATGTGAATCCGCAATTTTTAAGGTTATTTTTTTATAGCAAATTATCAACTAGTATCATGCTGAGATTGTATTATGAAAGTTTCATCACAATTTATCTGAGTGTGTGTATGCGTATGTGGTGTGTACTATACGCTATATAGTATGTACAGCGTGTTTAGTCTACTTTATCGATTATAGACAAGTACTCATTCGATTCTTTTCAAATTATGCAAATTTTTATATTTAATACTCGCTTAGACCCCAATAGAGTTTGAAGGATTTCTGATCAGCCCCCCTAGACAACATGCCATTGTGGCTGTCACGTGTTGTCATAGCGACCAATTTCATACATTTACTATCGCTTAGCGATATAACGCTTAGCTTAAATGACACGTTGTCTAGGCCCCCTGCGCTTCTCACTTTTTTCAAGTGCCAAATTTTATAAGTGACCCCAAGCGCAGGAAATCTTTATCCAATTGTCGATTTGTTCAAGAGAATTTATTTCTCTGAAAAAATCGGCAGAAATGCGAGATTTTGTATGGCCACTGGCCAGGTCTATATTTTTCATGTTTTTTCCAACTTTGAAGTCGATTTGTTCAAGAGAATATAATATATTTCTTTTAACAGATCGACAGTTTCTAGTCAAGATTTTGTATGGCCAGGAACACACTTTTCATGTTTTTATCAATTTTCAATCCAAAAAACACCAACTAAGAAGCTTCGCAGCATATTATGTTATGTGTATGGATGAACTCAGAATTCGGCGAAGAATATTTAGTGTGTGTCCGTACCCCCTTATAAATTTTGATCCGCTTAAATCACAAAGCCAAAATTTTCAGCAAGTACTTAGGCCTACAAAATTTTATACTCTGAATTAAGAATTTTTGTTCCAGTCAGGGGTTATCAATTACTTAATTTTAATTTTATATTTCCACAAATATCTACTTCCAATAAAAATTATAATACAAGGTGGTCTTTAACAAAATGTGTAAGAACACTGATATTAATTAGATGGGTCGATGGCAGAGCGGTTAGCGCGCTGGGCTAGTAATCCAGTGGTCGCGAGTTCGAATCCTGCCTCGACCGGTTTCGTTCACGTATAGCACAAGCATTTATGCTTATTTTAGGGAACGTAGGAATATGTATATGTACTTGTTTAACAAGGACATATTAGGTTCCTCCAAATCGACTATTTTTCTTTTTTATTTGTTTTCTCCTTGTTCTTTCACTTCCCATCTGACCATTTGCTAAACTAAAACATTAAATACTAATGTCGCTTATTTTTTTTTCACGAATTATTTCAAGTAGATATTATTTCAACTCTTATAACTGTGTATTTGTATAATAATATTTATTTAGCAGAACATTCCGCGTGTCACCAATCGCTTGAATTAACGAAAGTCAAGATGTCTCCTTGAATTCATCCAAAAGACAAGTTTTTGTTCCGGGTTTAAAAGAGGTGATTCAATAATTGTAATGTTTTTTTTATGAGGTTGATACACGATGTGTTTGATAGGGTTGCCAATAATAGTTATATTTTGAAACATAGATGCATTATATTTATCTTCGAATTATAAAATATTAGGAAAAAAGAAAAACAGACACATTGGTTGGTGGAAACCATTTAATGTTTAATAAATTGTAATTTTACCAATAAGATGAGAGTTGGAGGGTCCGTTAAAGTGGTTTCACTTACCAAAGTGTATGTTAATGAAAGGCGTGGTTTCTTATATAATTTTGTAGAAAATTAAAAAAAAACTATAAATGACGCGAATAAATAAATATTTTCTACTCCTTAGTTAACTGTTATCTGCCAAAGCCACTAGTTGGGGTTCATACTAACCAATCGTTGTTACCTGTTGTGGTGTACTTACGCAGACAAAAAAAACAACCTTTTTTCACATAAGTCTGGCTGTCACATGCTCATGAACTATTATTATTAATGGCAGTTAAAATATATCAAAAACCTATATAGGTAGATAGTAAAAAGGATTGTTACTCCAAAATAAAATTAATATTTACAACGAGAAAATCTGAAAAAATATCTCACGTATAAGGACTGTTGCTTTTTCACACAAATTTCTCTATAGATGAGTTTCTTCGTCATTTCATAGATGTCGATGGTGTTTATCAGCTTATTCTCAAGTAAAATTATTATGATATAAAACTTTCAAAAAGGCATAATTGGTGAACGTTGTAACGTTTGCAACGCATGCGCATAAATTGATCATGTAAACTTTGCCTCGGAACAGGCTTTTGCCTAATGAGGCAATATATCCAAGTACCTGATGTTGAGATATATATTTTATTTGTATTGTATTTTGTATTAAAATTGTTCTGTTATTATGGCTTATATCTTCTTCTTCTTCGTTTCCTCAATGCTAAGGATCGCGATCTATGGGGCCGCCAATGGACAGAACTAGTCGCCTCAGTCCTCGAACCGCCGAATAAAGGTAGTTCCCAGTATCTCCTTAATTTGGCCACACCATCGCGCGGGAGATCTGCCTCTACTTCTTTTGCCTGGTACACTTCCTGTGATAATACTTTTTTCCACGTTACCTGGCTCTCTCCTGGTGATGTGACCAAAGAAGCTCAATACCCGGCGGCTGCATACTGTAGACAATCTTTCTTTTATCTTGAGCTCTTTAAGGACCGAGTCATTTGTTCTTCTTGCAGTCCACGGAATCCTCAACATGCGACGTCAATACCACATTTCATCACATGGCTTATATAACTCTTTGTATTTGGAAATAAAAAAAAATCAGCCGATGACAGGTTGTAAGCCCTAGAAGTGCCTTGATTTCCCAGTTCTCCTAAAATATTTCAACTTCGATACATTAAAAATTTGTCACTAAAAATATAGTTTGTTTTTTTGTTATGTGCGATTTAAACACTAAAACTCTTTAAAAAAGCAGATTGATTGATTAATAACAAGATCTCGACAAATGCAAGGAATGTGTGACCCACTAAAGAGAATTAGTGACTACATAATATAACTTTCACAGCCTCGTATCTCAAAAAGTATAATTTTACAGGAGAGCAGGAGACACTAACTTCATGAATTTCTCTACACATCTATTTTTAATTTTTTGTGATTGAAAGTTCTTTTAAGGATGAATCTAAGTAATTCATTAATTGTATTTGTTTTGTTTCTTTAAGCCTTTAAAAACATTGTTTATTTATAGATACGAGAATGCTGCTTTTTGATATACGAGGTTGTGAAAGTAATCAAGCTATACGCCTTGTACATTTTTTTGGCGATCTTAAATTGTTGGCCGGCCTTGTAAATTGTTGTGTATCATAATATTATTTATTCATATTCATATAATTCGCTGTTGAGAGTACTGTCATCTAACTCTAACGTTAAATTGACGTAAATTTTAGACCAGAAAACAACAGAAGATGAAATATCCAATCATATAGATCGCGACCCTCAGCGGTGAGGTCACGAGAGAAAAGAAAGTTTAATAGTTATGTTTATACTTTCTTTCATTTTCTCCCGCGACTGGTTTTTAAATTTTATCGCCACCTACATCAAATTATTCGCCTGTGTCCCACTTTTTATTTGGATGACTAGATTGCAAACTTGCAACTATGTACCTATGCATTATTCCAACGCATGATTTATGGCAACTATTTCTAGTGCGACTGCTATATATGCATCTATACCGGTTTTCTATCGCATGAATTTAGCCAGCTTCGTTAAATAAAGTGATTTAATCTTTTAGAAGTCTGGTTGACCCTCGGAATTTTCGGCCTTACTTATTAGTTGTTTGATTCCAGACTTCTAGGTCGCATGTGTCAGGTTCGATTATTTTTGGGGCCATACTTTGTTTTATCAAGATTCAAAATATTTTTTCATTCATACCATCACGGCATAGCGTGATTGCTTCCTCATAAAATGAAGCAGGACACGAGCGTGTATCCTAAAACATCAGTCTCTCATCACCTAATGCAGCATTCAGTATGCATGGTGAACGTCATTGCCGAACTACGTGAGATAATATTTTGCTGTGAGACAACGGCTTAGAATAGTGCTTCTATTCTATTCTATTATCATCGTTTTCGGCGGTCTCGTAAGAGTCGGGTAATCGAAAATACAAAAGGCAACAATAATATGATATTTAAATATATAAGTTAATTGTAATAAACAAAACGAATTTGATTCAGCACGATCATGGTAATCTTTATATCTGACCAAACCCATCACTAAGAGTCTGAACAGCATTCATCAGTGTGATACAGAATCTCTTTCAGTATGATTACGACATAAGTATTAATGAATTTTTGCATTACTTCTCGAGAAACTAACAGGTACTATGTCAAATATTAAATTAACACGCACCCAATAACAAGTTGCCACATTCTGGAAACTAAAGCCCGCCTGATACGAGGTAATATTCCAACTCATGTGGAATATGAGTTGAAAAGTAGAGTTTGCAGTCATTTTTGAAGTGTGAACTTAAAGTATGTATCTCTTTTGCCTATGTTTATCTATCTACTACATTGTCATTCGTCATACAAAGGAAGAAATATTTTTTAATTCATGTTTTGTAAAGTTTTTTTCGTATTCTTTTTGATTTTTGATTGATCCAGACGTACATTCCTAGCTAAAAAATACGGATCCATACTGAAAACACATTAACACACTGTGTCTCTACCGGGAATCGAACCCGTTACCTTTGGATCAGCTGTCAGATTCCTAACAAACTGAGCCACGAAGGCCGACAAGTATCACTGAAATTGCAACGCTTCGATTTATTTAATTATAAATTGTAAAGCAATATAGATTTTGCATGATTCGATGTTTAACATGAATTGAAATAAGTAACGCTACAGTAAAAAAATAAATGTAATCAAAATGTCAAGAAAATACCGGATCGAAGATCATTTTACCCTCGGTGATTATTTCATAACTAATTTACCAAGAAAGTATCGTGGGGATACATCAATGTTCATACAAACTACATACTTGCAGTTATATATTTTTTTTAATGAATATCCTTAAAGGGTTTCTTGGTCCCTTCGAGTTCAAAATCCTCCAGCGGTCAAAATCCTGCATTACATGCAGATGCAAATTGTACGTTTAAATTATTGAGATATTATAACACAACGACTTTAAAATCGATAAATTTTTCAATCAATAAACATTTTTTATTTTAATGTAATTTGAAGATTTTATGAAGACTCATTTTTTTATCATTTCAAATAATCTACGTGTACTCGTACCATTTGAAAAGTAGGTAAATATCTTCATTGTTTTATGGCATAACAAAACTGGTAAACAATCCGAATCGACCTAATATACATAGATCCATGCGAAACTGATGATATATAAAAATAAGTGGGTTGTGACCAACGCTTAACTCCTCACTAACAAGTCATTCTATAAAGTATTCAAATATTGTATGGAAAATTTTCAGCATTTTCATGAAATGAGTTTATTTAATTATTTTTTATTCAAATATTTTATTATGAAAACTTGATAAATCTTCAATGCCCTTTTATGAAAGTGATGTGATTTTTTACCAATTTGAAAATAAAAATATCAAATTTTAAGTTTCCTGATCTTGGGGTCACTTTGAAATATTTGACAGTTAAAAAAAGTACTTTAGTCTATAATCGATAAAGTAAAATGAACACGCCCGCCGTACATATAGCACACTGCACATAGCACATAGCACACAGCACACACACAGATACATTGTGATGAAACTTTCAGAATACACTCTCAGTATGATACTAGTTGATAATCTGCAAAAAAAAATACCCTTAAAAATTGCGAAATCATAACTCCCCACTATACCCCATGGGTTAGTGAGGAGTATAAACAGTTCCTACAGTTTTCATCAACAGTCACTTGAAGATGCTTCCACTCTATGGGACATTAATTTATATTTTTGTTTTCAAAATTCTTATAAGAAAAAGACTTGACTGACATTATAAAACAAAGTATGCATTCGGAATTATTTACAAAACACATTTATTTATTTATAGAAAACTAAAATGTTGCTTTATTGTTTTAAACAAACAATTCACACTCACAATTTAATAAGGAATTCGAACACTTTTCATGGATGTGAAAAAGTGTACATATATTATTATGTGCAATTTCAGGTATGTAAATATACCTACATAACTGTCATTTAATTTTGTCGTGTATTTTTGAAGTCTGATTTATTTAAGTTTGTCACATGGAATCGTGAATAATAATGTTTAAGAGGCTATAGTAGGCTATATAGTATATTTAAGAGGCCATAGTAGGCTATATAGTATATTTTGAAAATAATTTCCCTAATACCTACAAAATATACGTCTTTAAAATAAAGGAGAGTTTGTATTTACATCTTAATTCTATTGCATGAAATTTTTGAAATTTGAATTTCTTTAATATTTTTCTTGTAAAATAAGTTTTAAAAATAAAACTTTTTTATTTTTCTACTGTACGTGACTAAAAAATTACAAGGTCTTTGGAGCATATTTTTATTTCAAGAGAATAAGAAAATCTACCCGCTGAGTTTTTTATAATATTTTAATTACTATTCTTGCTATTTCGAAAAAAACTCTAAATTTTCCCATTTTTTCACGAAAAAGTGTTGTATGTCACAGATTAGGTGATATACAAAATTTTTTCGTGTTTCATACATAAGAAGGTAATTTAGCGTGCATTTTTGTGTACATCCGTATACCCAGGGTATACAAGAGCCTTGAATCATTGACCTGAACGATTCAAACCTACAAATGCTGTAAGAACATTTTGTAGGCATTTCAGCGCCGTGACGTAATGTATACCTGTAAGTGCATTTATTTTTTATATCTATATAAAATATAAATACATACATACCTACAAGTAGATATAGCAGGGCGTGCTTAGAACCTTCGGACTAGGCAAACCCCGAAAGAAAATTGGGAAATGTCGAAAATCAAATGTTTTTTAGCATAATTGTTCATTCCAGTGGCCAAGATAAATATTTTTTAAATCACATGCCAAAAAATATTTACTTTTGTGGCACAGTAAAGCACCATATCTACATACGGTTCAATTTTTAATCTTGTAGTATGGTTGCAATGAAACAAATAAAAAATATTAGTTCTTGAATTTAACATATATTCATAGGCAAGCCAAGATTTTCGGCTTCTGTCAGCAATTCTACTTCTGATGATATAGGCATCATTTCTATTTGATCAATTTATAATTAAAATTCAGTTAGCATTATAATTTTCTCAATTTTGTCTTCTTCTTTTGATGGTAATTATTGTCCTATAGCACTTAGAACAGTCGCAAATTCTTTTTCGGTTATTAATGAAGGTAAGTAATGCCATTATTCCTTAATTTAAACTTTTTTGAATAAAATGTTTGGTGATTATTAATCATATTCATTCTGAATGTTTTGCGATTGATTGTCAAACGAATTGATAGTGTTGCTATTACAATAGAATATATGATATACAAAGATTCTGTTGGCAATGACGTGAGAAACGCTTCGTTGATTACACTAATCATTTTCAATTTGAAGAAGATAAATAAATTCTAGATAGGTACCTAAATGTAATAAATGCAAAAGAATGGCATGATTTTATCGAATTTGCAATGTCACTGTTAAATTTATTGTATTCCCAGTATGTTTTTTCTGTGTATTATTTTGATCGTTAAACTATATTCAACGTCATGCCTCCATTAATTTTTTGTCGTATTGTATAACAACTTGTCACATTTTCAGACTAAGGCTATGTTCATCGTCTCACATATCCAAACTGATTATACAATTAAAAACTGCGTGAATCGAACTCTGTGTGACTCATGAGATATCTAATTGAGCCACGATGGCCACCAAATTTTATGTTCCTTATAATTCTATGTAGGTATATACGTTAGTGGAGAATTGTATTTTCGTATTTTTTACACCAATATCAATTGCGCAGTACGCATACTTTGAGTTATGCTTTGTCCAAGCCAAACTATAAGTTCAATCGACTTTATATTGATATGTGAGGCATTGAACACCAATAACACAAACGTATCTCTAAGAAACTCATAGTATACACTATAAACAAACTATAAGTTCAATCGACTTCACATTGATATATGATTATGTGTAGAGTGCATTAACTTACATGCAGCTGATTACTTTTTATAGTTAACGATATATTATATTTTCTCGAGTATTCCATCATTCGAAACTCTCAATAATTATGTGGTTACACTTTGAAATACTGAGGTTTTTACATTTTTTCTGTTCAAAGAATGTATACAATAAAAAGCGGCAACGTAAAAATTCAACCTGGGGGTCAAGTCTGGTCCAATCGCCGAAATCAAAACCCTCGTGATTACCCATATCATGGATATAATTATCATATGGAGTTATATTACATCTAAAGATATTATAGAACTCCATATTATAATAATTATATCCATGATATGGATAATCGTGAGGTTTTTGATTTCGCCGGTTGGACTAGACTTGCCCCCCAAGGATTGAAGAAATTCAGTCTTCTGTATTCCTCAAACTATAATTTCACTAAATTATTCAATGATAATTGTGTTGCCCAATTCACGTTTTTCACGTAGGTACTGGGAAACTTTTTTTTTTTTAAATTGAAAAACAAATATACATTATGGACGGTCCTAAATTTAATTAGTCATTTATAGACTGCATAATAGTTTTACGTATTTAATTACAGGTAGTTTTTTTTCCAAAATTCCGTGAATAAGATATTACATATTTCCCATTTCAAAGACTGGAGCGGATTTTTTTGTATAACATTTTTTTTTCTTATGTTGATATTTTTTCCTTAATATTGGATTTTTCTTACATCACTGTGAAAATTATTAGATTATCAATTCAAATATTAAACACATATTTTACTAATTATACCTATCCATATTTCGATAACAAATTACAGTTTTTTATAGAATAAAAAGAATAAAGTATCTATGTACTACAAAATGGCATTCAGATTCATAATTTTTGTTTTATAATAGTAAAAAAAAATAAAAGAATAAAAGTTCCGTATTGTATGATACTAAATGTAGATTTTTCCTGTTATGTCCTTAAATAATAAAACTATTGTTGTAAAAAATACAAGTTGATTACATAAAAATTAAAATCAGCTGGCAAATCACGCAAGTTATAGAGTCCACGATTGCAATAGCAGTTCATTTAATAAACTTTCTTTTCTTGATGTAAACAGCAAATAATGCTCTTTCAGCGGCGAAAGTATTAGATTGAATAAGTTTGATAGACAGACTAAGTAATAAAATATATAATAATGTATGTTTTACATTAAATCTAACTATTGTATAACAAAGGATAAAAATAAAGGAATATCAAATCAATTATTCAATTTTGAAGTAAATCAGCAGTAGATAAACATTTTTGAACAACTTTGAATTAAATTTAATAACTATGAAGAATTTAAAACAAATCTGATTCATAGTACACCTCCATTTCTTAAATTATTCGTGATATTTTAAATGAAAATATATTACTATCGCAATAATGATGTAAAAAATACAAAAAACATAAAGTAAACATTGTTAACCTTCATTTTAATAGAAGCAATATAACTTACATGCAATTTTGTTGTTCCATGCGGAAGTAAAATCAATAATAAACAGCACAAAACAGTCAACTAGTGTTTTTTTACAGTATTAAATTTGATATATTTGGTAACTTCGATTTACTACTAATTGTCGTATCCACTAATAATTGTCAAATATTTATGGTCTATGAAATGTCGTTCCAAGAAAAATTTGAAAATAGCGGGAAATGTATGACGGCAAAGCGCTTGCGCGGTATGAAGAATTGGCGCGCAACCGCGACAACAGATCGAAACTGACTGACGCTAGCTTGTGCTCCTCCACTTTCCGTATTCACGTAATGTAAAATTAACACCA